>JAWZYU010000030.1:44177119-45377119 GCA_038380435.1 Ryuthela nishihirai
TAATAGAATAGAAATTGCTGCTGGCACTTTTAAGAATCTATGGAGAGTGTTAAGAAATAGGTGTATACAATTAAAGACTAGAATTAGACTGTATAATAGAATAGAAATTGCTGCTGGCACTTTTAAGAATCTATGGATAGTGTTAAGAAATAGGTGTATACAATTAAAGACTAGAATTAGACTGTATAATAGAATAGATATTGCTGCTGGCACTTTTAAGAATCTATGGATAGTGTTAAGAAATAGGTGTATACAATTAAAGACTAGAATTAGACTGTATAATAGAATAGATATTGCTGCTGGCACTTTTAAGAATCTATGGAGAGTGTTAAGAAATAGGTGTATACAATTAAAGACTAGAATTAGACTGTATAATAGAATAGAAATTGCTGCTGGCACTTTTAAGAATCTATGGAGAGTGTTAAGAAATAGGTGTATACAATTAAAGACTAGAATTAGACTGTATAATAGAATAGAAATTGCTGCTGGCACTTTTAAGAATCTATGGAGAGTGTTAAGAAATAGGTGTATACAATTAAAGACTAGAATTAGACTGTATAATAGAATAGAAATTGCTGCTGGCACTTTTAAGAATCTATGGATAGTGTTAGAAATAGGTGTATACAATTAAAGACTAGAATTAGACTGTATAATAGAATAGAAATTGCTGCTGGCACTTTTAAGAATCTATGGAGAGTGTTAAGAAATAGGCGTATACAATTAAAGACTAGAATTAGACTGTATAATAGAATAGAAATTGCTGCTGGCACTTTTAAGAATCTATGGAGAGTGTTAAGAAATAGGTGTATACAATTAAAGACTAGAATTAGACTGTATAATAGAATAGAAATTGCTGCTGGCATTTTAAGAATCTATGGAGAGTGTTAAGAAATAGGTGTATACAATTAAAGACTAGAATTAGACTGTATAATAGAATAAAAATTGCTGCTGGCACTTTTAGAATCTATGGAGAGTGTTAAGAAATAGGCGTATACAATTAAAGACTAGAATTTGACTGTATAATAGAATAGAAATTGCTGCTGGCATTTTTAAGAATCTATGGAGAGTGTTAAGAAATAGGCGTATACAATTAAAGACTAGAATTAGACTGTATAATAGAATAGAAATTGCTGCTGGCACTTTTAAGAATCTATGGAGAGTGTTAAGAAATAGGTGTATACAATTAAAGACTAGAATTAGACTGTATAATAGAATAAAAATTGCTGCTGGCACTTTTAGAATCTATGGAGAGTGTTAAGAAATAGGCGTATACAATTAAAGACTAGAATTAGACTGTATAATAGAATAGAAATTGCTGCTGGCATTTTTAAGAATCTATGGAGAGTGTTAAGAAATAGGCGTATACAATTAAAGACTAGAATTAGACTGTATAATAGAATAGAAATTGCTGCTGGCACTTTTAAGAATCTATGGAGAGTGTTAAGAAATAGGTGTATACAATTAAAGACTAGAATTAGACTGTATAATAGAATAGAAATTGCTGCTGGCATTTTAAGAATCTATGGAGAGTGTTAAGAAATAGGTGTATACAATTAAAGACTAGAATTAGACTGTATAATAGAATAAAAATTGCTGCTGGCACTTTTAGAATCTATGGAGAGTGTTAAGAAATAGGCGTATACAATTAAAGACTAGAATTTGACTGTATAATAGAATAGAAATTGCTGCTGGCACTTTTAAGAATCTATGGAGAGTGTTAAGAAATAGGCGTATACAATTAAAGACTAGAATTAGACTGTATAATAGAATAGAAATTGCTGCTGGCACTTTTAAGAATCTACGGAGAGTGTTAAGAAATAGGTGTATACAATTAAAGACTAGAATTAGACTGTATAATAGAATAGAATTGCTTGCTGGCACTTTTAAGAATCTATGGAGAGTGTTAATAAATAGGTGTATGCAATTGAAGATTAGAATTAGACTGTATAATAGAATAGAAATTGCTGCTGGCACTTTTAAGAATCTATGGAGAGTGTTAAGAAATAGGTGATACAATCAAAGACTAGAATTAGACTGTATAATAGAATAGAAATTGCTGCTGGCACTTTTAAGAATCTATGGAGAGTGTTAAGAAATAGGTGTATGCAATTGAAGATTAGAATTAGACTGTATATAGAATAGAAATTGCCTGCTGGCACTTTTAAGAATCTATGGAGAGTGTTAAGAAATAGTGTATACAATTAAAGACTAGAATTAGACTGTATAATAGAATAGAAATTGCTGCTTGGCACTTTTAAGAATCTATGGAGACTGTTAAGAAATAGGCGTATACAATTAAAGACTAGAATTAGACTGTATAATAGAATAGAAATTGCTGCTGGCACTTTAAGAATCTATGGAGAGTGTTAAGAAATAGGCGTATACAATTAAAGACTAGAATTAGACTGTATAATAGAATAGAAATTGCTGCTGGCACTTTTAAGAATCTATGGAGAGTGTTAAGAAATAGGTGTATACAATTAAAGACTAGAATTAGACTGTATAATAGAATAGAAATTGCTGCTGGCACTTTTAAGAATCTATGGAGAGTGTTAAGAAATAGGCGTATACAATTAAAGACTAGAATTAGACTGTATAATAGAATAGAAATTGCTGCTGGCACTTTTAAGAATCTATGGAGAGTGTTAAGAAATAGGTGTATTACAATTAAGACTAGAATTAGACTGTATAATAGAATAGAAAATTGCTGCTGGCACTTTTAAGAATCTATGGAGAGTGTTAATAATAGGTGTATACAATCAAAGACTAGAATTAGACTGTATAATAGAATAGAAATTGCTGCTGGCACTTTTAAGAATCTATGGAGAGTGTTAAGAAATAGGTGTATGCTATTGAAGATTAGAATTGACTGTATAATAGAATAGAAATTGCTGCTGGGCACTTTTAAGAATCTATGGAGAGTGTTAAGAAATAGGTGTATACAATTAAAGACTAGAATTAGACTGTATAATAGAATAGAAATTGCTGCTGGCACTTTTAAGAATCTATGGAGACTGTTAAGAAATAGGCGTATACAATTAAAGACTAGAATTAGACTGTATAATAGAATAGAAATTGCTGCTGGCACTTTTAAGAATCTATGGAGAGTGTTAAGAAATAGGCGTATACAATTAAAGACTAGAATTAGACTGTATAATAGAATAGAAATTGCTGCTGGCACTTTTAAGAATCTATGGAGAGTGTTAAGAAATAGGTGTATACAATTAAAGACTAGAATTAGACTGTATAATAGAATAGAAATTGCTGCTGGCACTTTTAAGAATCTATGGAGAGTGTTAAGAAATAGGCGTATACAATTAAAGACTAGAATTAGACTGTATAATAGAATAGAAATTGCTGCTGGCACTTTAAGAATCTATGGAGAGTGTTAAGAAATAGGTGTATACAATTAAAGACTAGAATTAGACTGTATAATAGAATAGAAATTGCTGCTGGCACTTTTAAGAATCTATGGAGACTGTTAAGAAATAGGCGTATACAATTAAAGACTAGAATTAGACTGTATAATAGAATAGAAATTGCTGCTGGCACTTTTAAGAATCTATGGAGAGTGTTAAGAAATAGGCGTATACAATTAAAGACTAGAATTAGACTGTATAATAGAATAGAAATTGCTGCTGGCACTTTTAAGAGTCTATGGAGAGTGTTAAGAAATAGGTGTATGCAATTAAAGACTAGAATTAGACTGTATAATAGAATAGAAATTGCTGCTGGCACTTTTAAGAATCTATGGAGAGTGTTAAGAAATAGGTGTATACAATTAAAGACTAGAATTAGACTGTATAATAGAATAGAAATTGCTGCTGGCACTTTTAAGAATCTATGGAGAGTGTTTAAGAAATAGGTGTATACAATTAAAGACTAGAATTAGACTGTATAATAGAATAGAAATTGCTGCTGGCACTTTTAAGAATCTATGGATAGTGTTAAGAAATAGGTGTATACAATTAAAGACTAGAATTAGACTGTATAATAGAATAGATATTGCTGCTGGCACTTTTTAAGAATCTATGGAGAGTGTTAAGAAATAGGTGTATACAATTAAAGACTAGAATTAGACTGTATAATAGAATAGAAATTGCTGCTGGCACTTTTAAGAGTCTATGGAGAGTGTTAAGAAATAGGTGTATGCAATTAAAGACTAGAATTAGACTGTATAATAGAATAGAAATTGCTGCTGGCACTTTTAAGAATCTATGGAGAGTGTTAAGAAATAGGTGTATACAATTAAAGACTAGAATTAGAACTGTATAATAGAATAGAAATTGCTGCTGGCACTTTTAAGAATCTATGGAGAGTGTTAAGAATAGGTGTATACAATAAAGACTAGAATTAGACTGTATAATAGAATAGAAATTGCTGCTGGCACTTTTAAGAATCTATGGAGAGTGTTAAGAAATAGGTGTATACAATTAAAGACTAGAATTAGACTGTATAATAGAATAGAAATTGCTGCTGGCACTTTTAAGAATCTATGGAGAGTGTTAAGAAATAGGCGTATACAATTAAAGACTAGAATTAGACTGTATATAGAATAGAAATTGCTGCTGGCCTCTTTAAGTGTCTATGGAGAGTGTTAAGAAATAGGTGTATGCAATTAAAGACTAGAATTAGACTGTATAATAGAATAGAAATTGCTGCTGGCACTTTTAAGAATCTATGGAGAGTGTTAAGAAATAGGTGTATACAATTAAAGACTAGAATTAGACTGTATAATAGAATAGAAATTGCTGCTGGCACTTTTAAGAATCTATGGAGAGTGTTAAGAAATAGGTGTATACAATTAAAGACTAGAATTAGACTGTATAATAGAATAGAAATTGCTGCTGGCACTTTTAAGAATCTATGGAGAGTGTTAAGAAATAGGTGTATACAATTAAAGACTAGAATTAGACTGTATAATAGAATAGAAATTGCTGCGATGGCACTCTTTTAAGAATCTATGGATAGTGTTAAGAAATAGGTGTATACAATTAAAGACTAGAATTAGACTGTATAATAGGAATAGATATTGCTGCTGGCACTTTTAAGAATCTATGGAGAGTGTTAAGAAATAGGTGTATACAATTAAAGACTAGAATTAGACTGTATAATAGAATAGAAATTGCTGCTGGCACTTTTAAGAATCTATGGAGAGTGTTAAGAAATAGGTGTATACAATTAAAGACTAGAATTAGACTGTATAATAGAATAGAAATTGCTGCTGGCACTTTTAAGAATCTATGGAGAGTGTTAAGAAATAGGTGTATGCAATTAAAGACTAGAATTAGACTGTATAATAGAATAGAAATTGCTGCTGGCACTTTTAAGAGTCTATGGAGAGTGTTAAGAAATAGGTGTATGCAATTAAAGACTAGAATTAGACTGTATAATAGAATAGAAATTGCTGCTGGCACTTTTAAGAATCTATGGAGAGTGTTAAGAAATAGGTGTATGCAATTAAAGACTAGAATTAGACTGTATAATAGAATAGAAATTGCTGCTGGCACTTTTAAGAATCTATGGAGAGTGTTAAGAAATAGGTGTATACAATTAAAGACTAGAATTAGACTGTATAATAGAATAGAAATTGCTGCTGGCACTTTTAAGAGTCTATGGAGAGTGTTAAGAAATAGGCGTATACAATTAAAGACTAGAATTAGACTGTATAATAGAATAGAAATTGCTGCTGGCACTTTTAAGAATCTATGGAGAGTGTTAAGAAATAGGTGTATACAATTAAAGACTAGAACTAGACTGTATAATAGAATAGAAATTGCTGCTGGCACTTTTAAGAGTCTATGGAGAGTGTTAAGAAATAGGTGTATGCAATTAAAGACTAGAATTAGACTGTATAATAGAATAGAAATTGCTGCTGGCACTTTTAAGAATCTATGGAGAGTGTTAAGAAATAGGTGTATACAATTAAAGACTAGAATTAGACTGTATAATAGAATAGAAATTGCTGCTGGCACTTTTAAGAATCTATGGAGAGTGTTAAGAAATAGGTGTATACAATTAAAGACTAGAATTAGACTGTATAATAGAATAGAAATTGCTGCTGGCACTTTTAAGAATCTATGGAGAGTGTTAAGAAATAGGTGTATGCAATTAAAGACTAGAATTAGACTGTATAATAGAATAGAAATTGCTGCTGGCACTTTTAAGAATCTATGGATAGTGTTAAGAAATAGGTGTATACAATTAAAGACTAGAATTAGACTGTATAATAGAATAGAAATTGCTGCTGGCACTTTTAAGAATCTATGGATAGTGTTAAGAAATAGGTGTATACAATTAAAGACTAGAATTAGACTGTATAATAGAATAGAAATTGCTGCTGGCACTTTTAAGAATCTATGGATAGTGTTAAGAAATAGGTGTATACAATTAAAGACTAGAATTAGACTGTATAATAGAATAGAAATTGCTGCTGGCACTTTTAAGAATCTATGGATAGTGTTAAGAAATAGGTGTATACAATTAAAGACTAGAATTAGACTGTATAATAGAATAGAAATTGCTGCTGGCACTTTTAAGAATCTATGGAGAGTGTTAAGAAATAGGTGTATGCAATTAAAGACTAGAATTAGACTGTATAATAGAATAGAAATTGCTGCTGGCACTTTTAAGAGTCTATGGAGAGTGTTAAGAAATAGGTGTATACAATTAAAGACTAGAATTAGACTGTATAATAGAATAGAAATTGCTGCTGGCACTTTTAAGAATCTATGGAGAGTGTTAAGAAATAGGTGTATGCAATTAAAGACTAGAATTAGACTGTATAATAGAATAGAAATTGCTGCTGGCACTTTTAAGAGTCTATGGAGAGTGTTAAGAAATAGGTGTATACAATTAAAGACTAGAATTAGACTGTATAATAGAATAGAAATTGCTGCTGGCACTTTTAAGAATCTATGGAGAGTGTTAAGAAATAGGTGTATGCAATTAAAGACTAGAATTAGACTGTATAATAGAATAGAAATTGCTGCTGGCACTTTTAAGAATCTATGGAGAGTGTTAAGAAATAGGTGTATACAATTAAAGACTAGAATTAGACTGTATAATAGTTTGATTTTCTCTAGAATCAGTTATGGTAGTGAAACTGTGGTGCTACGAGAGACTGGTGATGCAGCACAGTGTGAATTACGTCATGAATGGATTAGAACACAGCTGATTTAAATAATGACATAAGAATATAGTAGAGAAGAAAGTACTAGTGCACTAAAAAAAAAGGATTGCCTTTGATGAGAGCGCGGAGACGACTTTTAATTGTCTATATATTTGTGGTAAAAGTAGTTTTTTTCGATAGTAGAACAATAGTGCATCTTTAATTAATGTAGACAGTGTCATTACACAACTTGTCAAAATGGTAAAATATAATGACATGTCCCAATTCTGAAAAGATAATTGCACATGCATATAATTTGGAACCATCCCGCTGGCCGAATGGTTAGCTTACTTGGCTACTGATAAAATGGATCTGTTTCGAGCCCCGAGTAAGACACGGATATTGGTGTTTTTCTGCTGAAGTGTCTAGATCTTCACTAAACGCTTCTCAGTGGGACAAGAACTACAAACTGCCCTGAACAATCTCTCAGTTTTTAGCGACGGCCAGTACGTTTCGTTCCCACCCACAGAAGATCGCTTGTGTACACTTTCGACGTAAGTGTAATCTTCATCTGGACACCAATCTTCGACTTGGTGACAGCATCATTCCGGTTGTGGCAGACACCAAGTTTCTCGGTATCATCTCCGACCAGAAATTGACATTTTTACCACGCATATGCGATCTCATGTCCAAGTGCACGCAGGCATTGGACATACTCAAAATGCTTTCCTCCCTGTCATGAGAGTTGCGGGGTGGCTCAGTCGGTAGCGCACCAGGCTCGTAATCTGTAGTTCCCAGGTTCGAGTCCCAGCTGGGTCAGCGTTGAGATTTATCTCCGCAAAATTCCCCGCCCTGCCCACGGTCAGTAGGGGACACCAATGGGCTTGGAAAGGCCGCCGTCCGTCGGATGGGACGTTAAGCCGTGGCCCCGTGTGCGGGAGAGCTCATACCCTGTGCACGTTAAAGAACACGCTGGATGACCTTGACGGGAGGCTACCATCTGTCTCCCAACAGCTGTTCCAGTGGGTCCCCTCCCCCAACCTTCTCTGAGCCTTCGGGGTCCATGTGACCTGGCCATTTAGCCCATTGTGTGCAAAAAAGCGCCGCTCAGAGGTAAAACAACCCAACCCTACTTCATCAACCAGCCACCCCGCCCCAGGTGAGGACACTTTATCAACCAGCAACTCTTCATCAACCTACTACTTCATCAACCAGCTTCATCAACCAGCAACTCTCTGCCAGCCACTGTGCTGAAGACCTGAACTTCTTGCCTGTCTTCACAGATGACTCGAAGTCTGGGATGTCGGTGGGATCAATCATGGTCTGCTCTGCTATTATCATTGCAGATCAGATTCAAGAGCAGTGTTTTATCTTTACTACTGCAGAGTTGCATGCTATCAGTCTTGCTTTGAACCGCACAACGACTAAGCACCATTGTTGGTGTGTTCCCTACACCAACTCGCCTAGCTCGCTATAGGCTATGATCTGAGTGAAGCAACGTCCCTACACTGTTATCCCCAAGATCCGCCAGCAACTCCATCATCTGGCTTCCACAATCACCATTTTTTGGGGCTGGGTGGCTCAGAGCGCACCAGGCTTGTAATCTGCAGTTCCCAGGTTCAACTCCCAGCTGGGTGAGCGTTTAGATTTATCTCCGCAAAACTCCCCGCCCTGTCCACGGTCAGTAAGGGACACCGATGGGCTTGGAAAAGCCACTGTCCGTCGGATGGGACGTTAAGCTGAGGTCCTGTATTCGGGGGAGCCATACCCTGTGCACGTTAAAGAACACATTAGATGGCCTTGACAGGAGGCTACCATCTGTCTTCAAACAGCTGTTTCAGTGTGTCCCCTCTCCCAATTTTCTCTGAGTCTTCGGGGTTCTTGTGATCTGGTCATTTAGCCCATGGTGTGCAAAAAAGTGCCTCTCAGAGGTAAAACAATCCAACCACCATTTTCTTCTCTTGGGTACCCCAGTCACATCAGGATCTAGGGAAATGATTTGCCAGATGCCTTGACAAATCGGCCACGTTCCTGTCTGACTCTTCACTTCTTGTTACATACTTGGACTTCCGGCAGTGTTTTTCTATCGAGCTCCAGGCACATGGCAGAGATTTTGATCTGAACAAATTGGTAACAAACTTCTCGAGACTAAACCTATTATGAAACCGTGGCAGTCTTGTTTTCACAGGAATCCCAAAGAGGAGGTTGTACTTGATCGGCTCTGCTTACGTCATTCGTCTCTTACACAATCGTTTCTTCTACCCGAGGACGACGAATCTAAGTGCGAATTTTGAGACACCATTTTAACCGTAAACATATTTCAATCGCGTGTCTATCTTTCATCTGTGAACGTCGTATGTTGTTTAGTTTTTCTTATTTACCGTCCGATATCTTTATTCTAGGACAATTTTTACCTGATGATTCGTTTTCGACTTTTTACTTTTTTACCAGGTTATTTTAAGCATTTATAACCTTTTAAATGTGATTTTTGGGACTTTACACTTATTTCTGATGGGGCGGGGGTGGCTCAGTCGGTTGCGCGCCAATCTCGTAATCTGTAGTTCCCAGGTTCGAGTCCCAACTGGGTCAGCGTTGAGATTTATCTCCGCAAAATTCCCCGCCCTGCCCACGGTCAGTAGGGGACACCGATGGGCTTGGAAAGGCCGCCGTCCGTCGGATGGGACGTTAAGCCGTGGTCCCGTGTGCGGGAGAGACATACCCTGTGCAAGTTAAAGAACACGCTGGATGGCCTTGACGGGAGGCTACCATCTGTCTCCCAACAGCTGTTCCAGTGGGTCGCCTCCCCCAAACCTTCTCTGAGCCTTCGGGGTCCATGTGACCTGGCCATTTAGCCCATGGTGTGCAAAAAAGTGCCGCTCAGAGGTAAAACAACCCAACCCAACCTTGTTTCTGATTTTTACAGGGTCCTATAAACCCATTGTTGACTTTTGATTCTTTCTCTTGTTTGTTCCTATTACCCTGGTTTTTATACTCATTCTTATACACTTTCGTTCCTGACGAGTCTTTCACAATTTGATTATTGAGTTTAATTTTTTAGGTTAAATGTCTTTTACCTTTTAGATTTCTCCTTGTTTGGAGAAACATAGCCGTTGTTGCTCTTGTCCATAAAACCCCCAACCTTCTCTGAGCCTTTTGGGTCCTTGTTGGGTTGGATTTTTTTACCTCTGAGCGGCACTTTTTTGCACACCATGGGCTAAATGGCCAGGCCACAAGGACCCCGAAGGCTCAGAGAAGGTTGGGGGAAGGGACCCACTGGAACAGCAGTTGGGAGACAGATGGTAGCCCCCGTCAAGGCCATCCAGCGTGTTCTTTAACGTGCACAGGGTATGTCTCTCCCGCACACGGGACCACGGCTTAACGTCCTATCCGACGGTCGGCGGCCTTTCCAAGCCCATCGGTGTCCCCTACTGACCGTGGGCAGGGCGGGGAATTTTGCGGAGATAAATCTCAACGCTGACCCAGCTGGGACTCGAACCTGGCAACTACAGATTACGAGCCTGACGCGCTACCGACTGAGCCACCCCCGCCCCAGGGTCCTTGTGATCTGGCTATTAAGCTCATTGTGTGCATAAAAGTACTGATCAGAAGTTAGTTAGCCCATTCGACTATAGGGGCTGATTTGTTTTACCTCTGAGCACATTTTTCCATACAAAGGCCAGGTCAGAAGGACCCTATTGGCTCAGAGAAAGTCGAATAAGGAGGATCACTGGATAACTTTTAGGAGACAGATGGTAACATACCTTCTAGACCATCAAGAGTGTTTCTTAACGTGAGCAGCATAGGACTTTACTACATGCGGAGACACGGATTAAGGTCCTATCCGACGGACGACGCCCTTTCTTACCCATCGGTGTTCTCTTTTGCAAAGAGGACAATTCCTCCAACCATATGAAAGTTACTGTAATATTCATAACACGTAATCGGGACCATAATCCTCGAAATAATAACCCTGTTGATGATTTCGCAATCATTACACGTCTGCTACTTTATTTCTGTCTTGGGTCGGGGGTGGCTCAGTCGGTAGCGCGCCAGGCTCGTAATCTGTAGTTCACAGGTTCGAGTCCCAGCTGAGTCAGCGTTGAGATTTATCTCCGCAAAATTCCCTGCCCACGGTCAGTAGAGGACACCGATGGGCTTGGAAAGGCCGCCGTCCGTCGGATGGGACGTTAAGCCGTGGCCCCGTGTGCGGGAGATCCATACCCTGTGCACGTTAAAGAACACGCTGGATGGCCTTGACGGGAGGCTACCATCTGTCTCCCAACAGCTGTTCCAATGGGTCCCCTCCCCCAAACCTTCTCTGAGCCTTCGGGGTCCATGTGACCTGGCCATTTAGTCCATGGTGTGCAAAAAAGTGCCGCTCAGAGGTAAAACAACCCAACCTAATTATTTCTGTCTCGATTTTATTACTTCCGATCTCTCCCTCCCACACAGAGTTGAATCCGGAGCCTCCCAAGCACAGAAATTCCTCCAAGAAGCAATAGGCCAGATTCCTCCAGCATCTGCGCGATACCAAAAAAAGTAGTCAGGCCAACGTGCAACAGCTTCCCTACACTAGAGTATCAGCGTCCACTCGTTAGCGTCTTGGGTCTTCCGCATTCGAAGAGATGGTTCACCTTACACTGGAACAGAATTGGCGTCTGGGCCAGTTACGACCCTTGGGAGTGAGTGATGACAAGTTACCAGGAGAGCTGGGGTTGTAGGGATGCGGTGAAAAGGTAGATGGGGGGGTGGACGAGGGTGGGGGGGAGACATGAACGGCCAGAATAACCCCAGTTTCGATCTAGGAGCAGTGATACCCATCAGTTGATAACAAGCTTCGTTATATCGCTGGCTGCCAGCTCCTCTGTTCACAACAACCAGTCATTAGGGACAGTGGTAAGGTGATATCTTGTGTGTCGGGGGGGGGGGGGGGGGGGAGGGGGGTTGCCATTATCTGCGCGACCCTGGATGGCACGAGTCCGCAAGAGGACTCAGAGAACACACTGATTATATGTCGTTGAGACGAACTAGACTCTTCTCTGCTTGTACGTAACTATCAGAAACCTGACACCTATCAAAGTCGATCTTTAATAATCTCTAAATATTCAGGGCGTAGGAGGGAGAGAACCGATGCTACGAGAGTCACGAAGTTGGTGGGGGGGGGGGAGAAGAATGTATTATCAGACAATTTTATCGCTTTAATGAGATTGCTGGGTAATAAGATATGTACAAAACAGAAGGACAGGAATTTGCGAATTATGGGGTTACTCTAGGTAATGTTTAAAGGTGTACGCGAGTTGTTTTTTTCTAATTTTTTTTTGTCTTTATATATTTGTGTGTTTTTTTTTTCCTTCTTTCGTGGAAGAAGAGATTTCTCGAGTTGATAGATGATTCCTTTACATAATGGTGAAGGAAAAAAGAGAAACAGTTGCTTGTTTTCTAAAATTTCTGTGTTTTTTTTTTTCCTTTGGTCTTTTTACTGGTTTCTAATATCTCGTTAAACTGCTAGCAGTTGTAATGATTTGAAGGAAGTGGTAAGAAGGAATATGTAAAAAGGATAAAAAAAAAAATCTGGGAAAGTAAACAATTAAAACGACTAATTTCTTTTCCGTAACTAAAATGAATAGCTAAATGAGCGAAACAGAGAGAGGAAAAAAAAATAGGAACAAGAATAAATATGAAATAAAAAAAAGGAATTAAAAAATTTAATCGCTGTCTAATGTTATGGACAGTAAGAAAAATAAAGTCAACTATGCATTTGCTGTTTGTGGAATATTATATTTCAAGCTTACCTCAGAAAGGGCAGCATCGTGGACGGCCGTTAATTAATTTGCGTTTTTTTAAACGAAGCAGAATTATTTTTCGTTAAGCAATTAGATAAATTCACTCATTAAACTTTAGTTCCACATCACGTCGTTCTCTAAATGACCTCCGCAAAACTCTCCGCCCTTTCTTCGGTTGGGGCGGGGGTGGCTCAGTCGGTAGCGCGCCAGGCTCATAATCGGTAGTTCCTAGGTTCGAGTCCCAGCTGGGTCAGCGTTGAGATTTATCTCCGCAAAATTCCCCACCCTGCCCACGGTCAGTAGGGGACACCGATGGGCTTGGAAAGGCCGCCGTCCGTCGGATGGGACGTTAAGCCGTGGCTCCGTGTGTGGGTTGGGTTGGGTTGTTTTACCTCTGAGCGGCACTTTTTTGCACACCATGGGCTAAATGGCCAGGTCACATGAACCCCGAAGGCTCAGAGAAGGTTGGGGGAGGGGACCCACTGGAATAGCTGTTGGGAGACAGATGGTAGCCTCCCGTCAAGGCCATCCAGCGTGTTCTTTAACGTGCACAGGGTATGGCTCTCCCACACACGGGGCCACGGCTTAACGTCCCATCCGACGGACGGCGGCCTTTCCAAGCCCATCGGTGTCCCCTACTGACCGTGGGCAGGGCGGGGAATTTTGCGGAGATAAATCTCAACGCTGACCCAACTGGGACTCGAACCTGGGAACTACAGATTACGAGCCTGGCGCGCTACCGTCTGAGCCACCCCCGCCCCTCCGTGTGTGGGAGAGCCATACCCTGTCCACGTTAAAGAACACGCTGGATGGCCTTGACGGGAGGCTACCATCTGTCTCCCAACGCTGTTCCAGTGGGTCCCCTTCCCCAACCTTCTCTGAGCCTTCGGGGTCCATGTGACCTGGATATTTAGTCCATGGTGTGCAAAAAAGTGCCGTTCAGAGGTAAAACAACCCAACGTTAAAGGATAATTGGATGGCTCAGAGGTAAAACAACCCAACGCAACCTTCCTTCGGTCTGTAGGGACATCACTGGGCTTGAAACGACTTCCGTCCGTCAGATGGGACGTTAAGCCATGGGCAGTGTGCGGGACATACTCCGTGCACATTAAAGAACACGCTCAGTGTTCTTGACGGGAGGCTACCTTCTATCTCCTAATAGCTGTCAAGTGGGTCCTTTTCCCCTAACCTTCTCTGAGACCTCAGGGTCCTTGTGACCTGACCATTTAGCACATTATGTGGAAAAATGTTAACCAATTGTGTTGCTCAGAGGTAGAACAACTGTCTCCCAACAGCTGTTCTAGTGGATCCCCTAACTCAAACTTCTCTGAGATTTCTGGGTCCTTGTGACCGGACCATTTTGCTCATGGTGTGCAAAAAAAGTTTCGCTCAGAGGTAAAACAACCCAACCTAACTCATTCCTAAGTGATCCGGATTAAAGGGAGGAACTCCCTTTGCCACTAATACCTAGAATTATTTTAAGTAAAATTAACTTATTCTTGAGCTCATATTTTTGAACTTGTGCAAAATGTTTAATTGGTGACAACAATATTATACTCTGGGGCGGGGGTGGCTCAGTCGGTAGCGCGTCAGGCTCGTAATCTGTAGTTCCCAGGTTCGAGGCCCAGCTGGGTCAGCGTTGAGATTTATCTCCGCAAAATTTCCCTCCCTGCCTACGGTCAATAGGGGACACCGATGTTCTTGGAAAGACCACCGTCCGTCGGATGGGACGTTAAGCCGTGGCACCGTGTGCGGGAGAGCCATACCCTGTGCACGTTAAAGAACACGCTGGATGGCCTTGACGAGAGACCACCATCTGTCTCCCAACAGCTGTTCCAGTGGATCCCCTCCCCCAACCTTCGGTATACTTGTGACCTGGCCATTTGGGGCGGGGGTGGCTCAGTCGGTAGCGCGTCAGGCTCGTAATCTGTAGTTCCCAGGTTCGAGTCCCAGCTGGGTTGAGCGTTGAGATTTATCTCCGAAAAATTCCCCGCCCTGCCCACGATCAATAGTGGACACCAATGGGCTTGGAAAGACCACCGTCCGTCGGATGAGACGTTAAGCCGTGGCCCCGTGTGCGGGAGAGCCATACCCTGTGCACGTTAAAGAACACGCTGGATGGCCTTGACGGGAGGCAACCATCTGTCTCCCAACAGCTATTCCAGTGGGTCCCCTCCCCCAACCTTCTCTGAGCCTTCGGGGTCCATGTGACCTGGCCATTTAGCCCATTGTGTGCAAAAAAGTGCCGCTCAGAGGTAAAACAACCCAACCCAATACTTAAAGGAAGGTGATATAAGATCGGTACTTCTATCTATTTATTTATTCACTTTCTTATGCTCCATTTCTGATAGCATGAATGGTGATGTCTAGACCCACAAAATTGCTTAATTTTACCCCTCTAAATTATTGTGTTTCGTTCCTTCCAAAAACCCTAGAAATGTGTTCATAAAGTGTGGGCAGCACTGTTTGGAATCATCACCAGTCAGACGATGGCAGTGGCGGCTTTGGAAGCTTCAACAGCGACATCAACAAAACTAAGCAGACGAACTCTGTGAAATTATGAGTTCATGAGAGTGTTAATTGCATTAACTTTCTCATTACAGAGCGGCGAAGAAAGGAAATGAAGACCAAACATCGGAACCGCAAGAAAAAGGAGAACTTATAATAATAACAGTGGTCGAAGCAGCATCGGCAATCAAGAAGAAGACCTATTCAGGTGAAAGTGGGCGGCGGGGTGGAAGAAAGTCTATCCCTCACAGAGAAACAGAGGTCACTGTCGACAGTCGAGAACAACACCTGCCACTATTTCCTGTCACCGGTGGTTGTCACAAACCGCTAACCACGATTATTCCTTGTCGTTTTTCGACTCTCAAGTTTTCGTTTTAACCCACCTCATCACCTCCCCCGATTCCCATTCCTCGCTTTTCTGCCTCGCTCGAGCTCAATTCGCGTGTCTTAATTCGCCGGTTAATTGGAAAATGTGTCGTGATGTCAGCACTATTTCCTAATTAATGGATTTGTTAATTAAGCGGCGTAGCTACCGGTGAAGAAGGAAATCTGGAAAAATAGCGAGCACCGTCGATTTGATAGTTTCTCTTGGAGGAGAAGAAAGAAAATGATTTTATGTGCTTATTGAAGTGATTAAGAGACAAGGTAGGGGGGAATTGGACTTTTGTATTTTTAACATCTGATTTGCTTCTGCGCACAAAGAGACGTCATTGGCGATTCAGGAGAGTTTGTTAGAAGGTGGTGGCAATGTTCAGTTGGATTGAGTCGCATTTCATTCAGAGGATAAAGGATTGGAAGCGAACAGAGCCTTTATTCGCTTCTTTCTTTCCATTTTATTAATTTGATCAACTCAATCAAAAGAACTTCTCTCTATTTCGTTTCTATATATTTCACGATCTTGATGATTTCGTACAAAAGAACCTATCTAAGCGTTTTAAAAAAAATGTATTTTATGATCTTGATTATTTCGAAACAAAAGAATCTCTCTAAGCGTTTTTAAAAAAATGTATTTTATGATCTTGATGATTTCGAAACAAAAGAACTTCTCTAAGCATTTTTTTAAAATATATTTTATGATCTTGATGGTTTCGAAACAAAAGAACCTCTCTAAGCATTTTTTTAAAATATATTTTATGATCTTGTGATTCGAAACAAAAGAATCTCCCTAAGCATTTTTTTAAAATATATTTTATGATCTTGATGGTTTCGAAACAAAAGAACCTCTCTAAGCATTTTTTTTATTAAATATATTTTATGATCTTGTGATTTCGAAACAAAAGAATCTCTCTAGGCATTTTTTTAAAATGTATTTTAAGATCTTGTGATTTCGAAACAAAAGAATCTCTCTAAGAATTTTTTTAAATGTATTTTATGATCTTGTGATTTCGAAACTAAAGAATCTCTCTAAGCATTTTTTTAAATATATTTTATGACCTCGATTATTTTGAAACAAAAGAACATCTCTAAGCTTTGTTTCTTTGTTGTTGCTGTTGTTTTTTTGTTTTTTGTTTTCAAAAGAACCTCTCTCAATTTCGTTCCTATATATTTAATGATTTTGATGATATCGAAACAACGTAATCTCTCTCTGCTTCGTTTCCTTTTCCTCCCTGATCTATCCCCCCAAATCAAATGGCTTTTGTAAATGATAAGGGAAGAGTAAAGTCCCTTTAAATATCCCTGTTGAATAATTAAATTAAAAATGAATTAAAGTGTGCTTATTTCAAACTGTGTGTTATGTTACTATAGGCTTACAAAGGTTTCTAATCGATCATTAAATTCTTCTGGCATTGAGTCACGTTCCAGGTACAGTCGCTCAAATAAATATCCGAACACTATGGTTGATTACAGAATTCAGAAAAAATATCTGGCAACGATTGTTTTAGAAATGAGTGATCTGGCAACCTTCGTGTCACGTGACACGAAAGTTGCCAGATCACTAATTTCTAAAAATAAAAATCATTGCCAGATATTTTTTCTGAATTCTGCAATCAACCATAGTGTTCGGATATTTTTTAATATATATAATGCAATGAATATGGAGTGTGTGCAGTTACCGTTCACAGCAAACTGGAGCGGTTGCGGTTAATGTTCACAGCACATTGGATCGTGTGAGCTCACAAAGACCTGGATCGTGTGGGCTCACTCACGGAAATATTGAGTGTGTGCAGTTACCGTTCACAGCAAACTGGAGCGTGTGTAGTAACTGCACACGCTCCAGTTTGCTGTGAACGGTAACTGGAGCGTGTACAGTTGCTGTACACGCTCCAGATATTTTTCCTGAATTCTGTAATCACGTGACACAAAGGTTGGCAGATCACTCATTTCTAAAAAAATCGTTGACAGATATTTTTTCTGAATTCTGTAATCAACCATCGTGTTTGGATACTTTTTTGAGCGACTGTACGCTGCCAAAAGGATCTCCCGTCGGTCTAGCCCACTTCATGCCCCACCTCCGAAATTCTAAAAATGCGGGGGGAAAAATGGAAGATTCAGATTTAAGAAATTATTTTCTGTGATTTTGTTGCTTTTCAACTATTTGTTTGCATCTAACATATAATCAATACGCTTAAAACACAAATAATGAATTACTCTTAAAGCAGCAGCTTACTACACACAGATCTTATAGCAGCCTGTTAGTTGGGTTGTTTTACCTCTGAGCGGCACTTTTTTGCACACAATGGGCTAAATGGCCAGGTCACGTGGACCCCGAAGGCTCAGAGAAGGTTGGGGGAGGGGACCCACTGGAACAGCTGTTGTGAGACAGATGGTAGCCTCCCGTCAAGGCCATCCAGCGTGTTCTTTAACGTGCACAGGGTATGGCTCTCCCGCACACGGGGCCACGGCTTAACGTCCCATCCGACGGACGGCGGCCTTTCCAAGCCCATCGGTGTCCCCTACTGACGGTGGGCAGGGCGGGGAATTTTGCGGAGATAAATCTCAACGCTGACCTAGCTGGGACTCGAACCTGGGAACTACAGATTACGAGCCTGACGCGCTACCGACTGAGCCACCCCCGCCCCCACAGCCTGTTAGTACACCATAGAAAAGATCTGTGAACAGGCGAGACTTCAGCTGAAGGACTTTAAATAAAGATTTTACATATATCAAATTTTTAATTCCATCAAAAGTTCTAATCTTCCCCCGCGTCCTGGAAAATATTTTCTGGCTACATCTATCATGTTTTTAATTCAGAATAATGCTCGAATCAGTCTTGATTGAACCCAAAACATTAATTATCATTTGTGAGTTCGTCTTTAAGATACTTTGAAAGCTTCTCACAAACATCAAATCATGAAACTCCTCCATGAATTTCTCTTATGAAAATAAAATACTCCCTCCAGCAGCTGCTTGCCACAGAGGTCTGACAGGAGCCTGTCAGTTTATATGCCAGAGTAGAAGGTCTGAGAGAATGGCAGGACCTCAGCAGACAAACAACACAAACGTTCATGCCTTGTCCGGGGCTCGAACCCAGATCCCTTAGATCAGTAGCCAAGTGCGCTAACCACTCGGCCACGGGATGGCAAAAATAAATACCCCCTCAAGCAGCTGCTTGCCACAGAGGTCTGACAGGAGCCTATCAGTTTATATGCGAGAGTAGGAGGTCTGAGAGAATGGCAGGACCTCAGCAGAAAAACAACACGAACATCCATGCCTTGTCCGGGGCTCGAACCCAGCTCCCTTAGATCAGTAGCCAAGTGCGCTAACCACTCGGCCACAGGAGGGCAAAAATAAATACCTCCTCAAGCAGCTTCTTGCCAAAGAGGTCTGACAGGAGCCTGTCAGTAAAATACTCCATAATAGAATGTCTGTGAGGATTGCGGGACTTCAGCAGTAAAACAACCCAGATCGACCAATTATAACACTAATGTTGATAAATAATTCAAAATCCCTATAATTCACTCGATACTTTTATTTCTATATCATTTTCATACCTTCTGATCATCGTTCATGAACATCAATATGCAAACAGACAATAATAAGCTATTCCCGTGTGATTTATTCCTTCGTTAGCAAACAGTAACTGCTCTGGAGCTTGCTCAATCATTCCTGACCCTTACATTTCAATTACATGGGAACCTTCGCTGATCCATTAACACAACCACAGCAAACACTGACAAGTCCTTCACTCCTGGGTCGGTGTTCCCTGGAGGACTGAACCAACTAGGGGTGAGTTCTTGGAGCTCCCACCCACGATTCATTTGAATGTATTAGAGAAACAGAACACTGATGAATCCAGTTTTGGCTCAACGCTAATACATCTGATCCACAAGTAAGGGGCAATCACTAATTAAACAGCAACAAGGGGAATCAGCAAGAGTTTATTTTTGTTCTCTCAATGTGTGAAGAGCGCCCCCACGCGACTCTTACAGAAAATGCGTCTCTTTTACTCCCCTCCCTCTCTTCCAATGTCGCTGTTTTCCTCTCTCTCCGTTTCTCTCTCATCTTTTATCCCGTCCTCGGCTTCTTGTAAATTCGTGCCTCTGAAGGACCGTCGTGGCGTATAATTGCATTTCGGTCCCGGTAATTTGGTTACAGTGTTTAAGTGCAGGATTGCGCTAGCCATATGCAGCACACGAAGGAAAGATGGCTTACGGCGAACTCTTGTCTCTGTGGATCGATGTCTCCACGGAGGACAGCCAGGCAATGACTTTGCTGTTTGGGTTGCACATAAAGGAACCTCGTGGACGATTGGTTCGTTGCGTCATTTCTCGTGGCCTCGGGGACTACGACAGAGAGCAGCAAGAGGAACGGATGATTTCAGACCACATGTTTTCAGCCTCTAACTGCACCGATAGGGATGTCTGTGGATCGACGGATGTTCTGGGATCGCCTCCTCCACATCTCTTACTTGCTCTGCCCGATCGTTGCCTAGCAACTTGACTTCAGCGATTTTTAAGAGTAAGAAAACTCTTCTGTTTTTTTTTTCTTTCGTTGCTGCTATTTGAACTCCGTGAAATAGCTTCTTTAACAGCAAAAAGAAGGAGAAATAGCAAAAGAACAAATATTGAGAGGTGTTTTTTGCTGAATGGTTAGCGTACTTGAGTTTTTGGACCTATGACGGATCTATGCTTTCTTCCTGATGACAGTTATCTTTTTACTGAGGTCTCGTTTTCTGCTCGGAAGGCAGAAGCGCTCAGTAGTCAGCGTGTCAGGCTAGTATTCTGCAGTTTCCAGGTTCGAATCCCACCTGAGACAGCGTTGAGATTTATCTCCTCTAAACCCCCTCCCTGCCCTCGGCCAGTAAGGGACACCTTTGGGCTTGGAAAAGCCACCGTCCGTCGGATGTAACGTTGATCCGTGGTCCGTGTGAGGTGAGTCATACACTGTGCACGTTATAGAACACTCTGGATGGCCTTGATGGCAGGCTACCACCTGTCTCCTAACAGCTGTCCAGCGGAGTCCCCTTCCCCCAGTCTTCTCTGAGCCCTCGGGGTGCTTGTGAGCTGGCCATTTAGCCCATTTTGTACAAAAAATGCCCCGCCAAACCAAAAACTCGTTTTCTCACAGATCTTTTCCAAAGCGCATTATCCTCAAAGGCTACTCTTATGCATCTTTGGTAAGTAGGGTACAGTCCCTCAAAAAAGTATCCGAACACTATGGTTGATTACAGAATTTAGAAAACATATCTGGCAACGATTTTTTTTAGAAATTAGTGATCTGGCAACCTTCGTGTCACGTGACACGAAGGTTGCCAGATCACTAATTTCTAAAAAAAAATCGTTTCCAGATATTTTTTCTGAATTCTGTAATCAACCATAGGTCGAAATAATTTATGAGAAATGCGTGAAATATGCACAAGTTTAAACATTTTCGGCCTCTATTACCCTTAACAAACTAGCATTCTCAAAGTAGTTTTACTAGCATTCCTTTTACTAGAATGCTTTTACTAGCATTCTCAAAGTAGTTTTACTAGCATTCTCTTTTACTAGAATGTTTTTACTAGCCTTCTCTTTTACCAGAATGCTTTTACTAGCATTCTCAAAGTAGTTTTACTAGCATTCTCTTTTACTAGAATGTTTTTACTAGCATTCTCTTTTACTAGAATGCTTTTACTAGCATTCTCAAAGTAGTTTTACTAGCATTCTCTTTTACTAGAATGCTTTTACTAGCATTCTCAAAGTAGTTTTACTAGCATTCTCTTTTACTAGAATGTTTTTACTAGCATTCTCTTTTACTAGAATGCTTTTACTAGCATTCTCAAAGTAGTTTTACTAGCATTCTCTTTTACTAGAATGTTTTTACTAGCATTCTCTTTTACCAGAATGCTTTTACTAGCATTCTCAAAGTAGTTTTACTAGCATTCTCTTTTACTAGAATGCTTTTACTAGCATTCTCAAAGTAGTTTTACTAGCATTCTCTTTTACTAGAATGCTTTTACTAGCATTCTCTTTTACTAGAATGCTTTTACTAGCATTCTCAAAGTAGTTTTACTAGCATTCTCTTTTACTAGAATGTTTTTACTAGCATTCTCTTTTACTAGAATGCTTTTACTAGCATTCTCAAAGTAGTTTTACTAGCATTCTCTTTTACTAGAATGCTTTTACTAGCATTCTCAAAGTAGTTTTACTAGCATTCTCTTTTACTAGAATGTTTTTACTAGCATTCTCTTTTACCAGAATGCTTTTACTAGCATTCTCAAAGTAGTTTTACTAGCATTCTCTTTTACCAGAATGCTTTTACTAGCATTCTCAAAGTAGTTTTACTAGCATTCTCTTTTACTAGAATGTTTTTACTAGCCTTCTCTTTTACCAGAATGCTTTTACTAGCATTCTCAAAGTAGTTTTACTAGCATTCTCTTTTACTAGAATGTTTTTACTAGCATTCTCTTTTACTAGAATGTTTTTACTAGCATTCTCTTTTACTAGAATGCTATTACTAGCATTCTCAAAGTAGTTTTACTAGCATTCTCTTTTACTAGAATGTTTTTACTAGCATTCTCTTTTACTAGAATGTTTTTACTAGCATTCTCTTTTACTAGAATGCTTTTACTAGCATTCTCAAAGTAGTTTTACTAGCATTCTCTTTTACTAGAATGCTTTTACTAGCATTCTCAAAGTAGTTTTACTAGCATTCTCTTTTACTAGAATGTTTTTACTAGCATTCTCTTTTACTAGAATGCTTTTACTAGCATTCTCAAAGTAGTTTTACTAGCATTCTCTTTTACTAGAATGTTTTTACTAGCATTCTCTTTTACTAGAATGCTTTTACTAGCATTCTCAAAGTAGTTTTACTAGCATTCTCTTTTACTAGAATGCTTTTACTAGCATTCTCAAAGTAGTTTTACTAGCATTCTCTTTTACTAGAATGTTTTTACTAGCATTCTCTTTTACTAGAATGCTTTTACTAGCATTCTCAAAGTAGTTTTACTAGCATTCTCTTTTACTAGAATGTTTTTACTAGCATTCTCTTTTACTAGAATGTTTTTACTAGCATTCTCTTTTACTAGAATGTTTTTACTAGCATTCTCTTTTACTAGAATGCTATTACTAGCATTCTCAAAGTAGTTTTACTAGCATTCTCTTTTACTAGAATGTTTTTACTAGCATTCTCTTTTATTAGAATGCTTTTACTAGCATTCTCTTTTACTAGAATGCTTTTACTAGCATTCTCAAAGTAGTTTTACTAGCATTCTCTTTTACTAGAATGCTTTTACTAGCATTCTCAAAGTTGGGGGGTGGGGGTGGATGGCACCCTTTCCCCCATTCATCTTCTTTTGTGCAAACAATGAGATAAATTGGTTTCCAATTTTGCTAACCCGATATCCTTTTTGTTCAGTTTCGATTCCTTCTTTCTTTTATTCCATCTTTTTTTTTTATCTCCTGAAACAGCATTCTTAGGAAGAATAATAAAAAAAAATCCCCTTATTAATTTGAAATCTTTCTTATTTTTACTCTGCTCTTCTAACTCGAAATATTCCCTTTCTCCCTCGGAAACCTTTTGACGATTCTTTTTTTTTCAATTTTTCGCCATTCACTTGTGTCTGCGTTACAGAGAGAGTGAGGAAGACAGACTGACGCAGAAACTTGAAGGCTGATAAAACGTCAATTTAAAGGCGAAGGCTATATTTGATGCTCAGACTTTAGCCAAAACAGACCCGGCAACAGAATGCCGTGGCCGGGTTATTGGATTTATTGACTGAGCATCGGTCGCTAGGTACTTGGGCTGGGGCATCACGAGGCGCATGGCTGCGGCAACGCAAAAGGGATGGGTGACAGACGGGATCCGTCTGCACTTGCTAGAAATCAAAGTGGTTTGACGCTGAGGAAAACTCGAGTTCCGACTTTCACCTCATGGATTGTTTCTCTTACCATCGAAGCATCGATATTGAAAGCACAATATTTGTGCTTGGTTGAGGAGATCGTATTATCTGTCGCATCTTGAATACTGTTTCTTCTGGAGATCAATGAACCAGACATAGTTCAACTGGACAAAAAAGAAACTAGGCTTTTTTTTTGTGTGTGATAAATGCTATTTGGGTGCTCCCAGTAGTTCGGTAGTTTGCGTACTTTGTAAAGAAATAGATGGACTTAGGGTTCAATTTTGGTTGAAGAGATGGATTTTTCTTTTCCTCAATCAATTACATGCTAGGCTCGCAACTCGAAGCTCCCAGGCTTGCGTTTCTACAGTCCTTGCATTGAGAGATTCTTATTTTTATCTCCGTGAGTTGGGTTGGGTTGTTTTACCTCTGAGCGGCACTTTTTTGCACACCATGGGCTAAATGGCCAGCTCACATGGACCCCGAAGGCTCAGAGAAGGTTGGGGGAGGGGACCCACTGGAACAGCTGTTGGGAGACAGATGGTAGCCTCCCGTCAAGGCCATCCAGCGTGTTCTTTAGCGTGCATAGGGTATGGCTCTCCCGCACACGGGGCCACGGCTTAACGTCCCATCCGACGGACGGCGGCCTTTCCAAGGCCATCGGTGTCTCCTACTGACCGTGCACAGGGCGGGGAGTTTTGTGGAGATAAATCTCAACGCTGACCCAGCTGGGACTCGAACCTGGGAACTACAGATTACGAGCCTGGCGCGCTACCGACTGAGCCACCCCCGCCCGTTTTTCTCCGTGAGAGGTCGGGAGTTGGTTCAGAGGTAGCGCTCCAGTCTTATAATCTGTAATTCCTGGATTCGAGTTCTAACTGCGCCTGCTTTGAGTTTAACTTCGCAAACTCCCACTCTTCCGTTAGCGAAAAAGGAGATGCCAATCAGCTTGGAAAAGTTGTCCGTCGTATGGTCGTTAACAAAAGAGAGCCATATCCTGTGATGTGAAGAGAACGCACTGGCTGGACTTGACAGGGGGACTTCATCTGTTTTCAAATAGACATCTAGTGAGTCCTCTTTCCCCAACTATTTCTGAGTCTTTTGATCCTTGTGACCTGTCCATTTAGCCTATTGTGTATAAAAAAACGGTCTCTCGGAACAGCAGAAAACATATTTCAAAACTTACACTGCTGTTCAAGAGTTACAACCCATATTTAACAAATGGTTGTATGAAAAAATGCGAATTAAGAAACTAATTTATGAAATATGCAACCTGCAAATGGGCGAGCATGAGGTTCGAGGATCTCTTCATGATACAAATGTGCATGTACATAAGCAATCAGGGATCCTCTATCAAACGCGTGGAAGTCGATGTGACCATTGATGTTGATCCCTGGCCAGATCATCAGCCTACCACCTCCACGTGGTCCCTTTTCCTAATGTTAGAGGGATGATTCCGTGTCCCATGTTCTCTTCAGATGAGTGAGCATCCTTCCGGAATCAGTCTGTAAGATGAATTGCGACTCCTCTTTAAAGGGAAAAATTTCCACCTATTCCTGGGTATCATGCAAATGTTGAGCTAAGACCAGTTGTCTTCTTCTGTGGTAGATAGTTAAGAGGGGATTTATCACAGATCATCTTGCAAAGAGCACCATCTCTTGAAGCTCTTTACCTGAAGTGCTTTGAAACTCTCCGTCCTGTTTACGAAGCAAGTTGGTGAGCTGTCAGAACTTTATGAAGCACCGCAGTTGTAGCCAGATACGTCCCCCCACCCCGATAGGGGACCATCTTGACGTGGTGTGTGTGTGGGGGGGGGGGGGGGGGCTGTGGCCCAGCAACCGGTCGAAGACTCTGCTGACCGGTATGAGTCCCGGTTGGACAGAGCCAAGATCAACCGAGGTCGAAGGCATCGCTGACCGGTTTAGTGGCCAGGTTGGACAGTGCTAAGACCTCAAAATCAGGTGCTCAGTGGAGCAAGTTCAAGGGCCCTGCAGAACGGAGTGGTGCCCTAATAGGCAAGGGCCCTTTTCAAAGTCTGGGTCCCACTAAGAGTCTCCACCCCGGGTGCCGAGCGAACTTGGATCTATATATCTTTGTTCATGGCTAACCGGGAAACAGAGTAAATTCCAGGTTTTGACCGATGGATGAGCTTTCCTTCTATAGGATTGCTCGCCATAGGATGTCGGGGATGAGATGCATCCACATGGTGTAGCCTTGCCCCTGGCAAGTAGATAGTACACGGCAATTCCTTAAATGATAGTGCTGAAAGGGGGAACCGGGTCTTGTCGTGGTTGCTGTGTTGTGCAGCAACAATGAAACTAATGTAGCCAGATACCGGTCATCTCAAGAAGTTATGACTCTTGGGAGACCTTATACTGGTCTTCTAGCATCACTGTATCCTGAAATTGTTTCTAGAGCATGGAGACCGCCATTCGAGATACAGTGTCTCAAAAAGGTATCCGAACACTATCGTCGATTACAGAATAAAAAAAATATCTGGCAACGATTTTTTTAGAAATTAGTGATCTGGCAACCTTCGTGTCACGTGACATATATCTCATTGGTGTCTGGAAGCTATTTCGCCCTACGTTGAAATGAAAATTCCTAGTGGAGTTGGACAAGGGTGCATTTTGTCCCCTTTTCTCTTTAGTTTAGTTGTTGATTATGTTATGCGGAATTCTTTGCAAGGGAAAGATTTTGGCCTTAAATGGTCTAGAGATTTCAAAATTTCTGATTTAGATTATGCTGATGATTTGGTCCTGTTAGCTAACAATGTTGAGGAGATGAACTGTTTCATTCGAGCTGTTGATGAGACTGGTAATAGAGTTGGTTTGGTTATAAACAGCGAGAAAACTAAAGTGATGAAAATTGATCAGGCAGGCTGTGATTCAGTTAATCTGAATGGTTGCAGTCTTGAGCAGGTTTCTCAGTTTAATTACCTTGGGAGCTATGTAACTGATACTGGTGATGTGCAGTGTGAGATAAAGAGAAGAATAGGGATTGTCGTTGGGACTTTTAAGAATCTATGGAGAGTGTGGAAAAATAGGGGTAAAGACTAAAATATATACCTAAAGACTAAAATATATAATAGTTTGGTTCTTTTTAAGGTTAGTTATGGTAACGAAACATGGACCCTTTGTAAGCAGGATAACAAGACTCTTGATACCTTTGATTCTAGGTGCTTACGCAATGTCTTGGGCATTAAGTGGTTTGACTTCGTAAGTAATAATGAGGTTAAAAGGAGTTCTCAACCTATTTTGAGCACCATATTTTGCAGAGAGAGACTGCGCTGATTTCGCTATGTTGTCCAAATGAATAGGGTTGTGAACAGTGCGCCTAAGGGTTTCAGAAAAAGAGAGAGACCTAGGATGCGATGGGCATACAATGTCAAACAGGACCTTGCTAGAATTGGTCTAGAGTGCCCAAATGTAGCATAATTAGCTCAGAAGAGACACGTCTGGAGAGGAAAATTGCCCAATCTGGTTGGACATCCGTAGCCCATGCTACATGAGGATTTTGTATGAATGTATGTATGATGGAAAAATTAATCTAACCTTGTACTAAATTACTGAATATTTTGCATTGAGCCGAAAAACTGTGTCTTGCCTTGGGCTGGAAAATTGGATTTTGCCTTATGCTGGGAAAGTGAATTTAGTCTTGTTCTGGGATTGGTTTGGATTGTTTTACCTCTGAACGGCACTTTTTTGTACACCATGGGCTAAATGGCCAGGCCACAAGGACCTCGAAGGCTCAGAGAAGGTTGGGGGAGGGGACCCACTGGAACAGCTGTTGGGAGACAGATGGTAGCCTCCCGTCAAGGCCATCCAGCGTGTTCTTTAACGAGCACAGGGTATGGCTCTCCCCGCACACGGGCCACGGCTTAACGTCCCATCCGACGGACGGCGGCCTTTCCAAGCCCATCGGTGTCCCCTACTGACCGTGGGCAGGGCGAGGAGTTTTACGGAGATAAATCTCGACGCTGACCCAGCTGGGACTCGAACCTGGGAACTACAGATTACGAGCCTAGCGTGCTACCGACTGAGCCACCCCCGCCCCTTGTTGGGAAAGCGAATCTAGTCTTCTTCTGGGAAACTGAATGTACCTTCATGCTGGGAAAGCGAATCTAGTCTTGTTTTCAGCACGAATGAATGTACCTTCGTGCTGAAAATCTGTATCTCGCTTTCTTCCTGGAAATTGAACCTTGTGGTGGAAAACTGAGGCTCTCCATAAACTATAACGCTGAACTGAACCTTGTGCTAGGAACTAAATTGAGTCTTGTGCTGGGAAATTGAATGTACTTTGTGCGGAAAAATTGAATCTTGCCTTCTGCTGGAAAACTGAATCTCACTGTGTGCTGGAAAACTGAACCTCCGTTTGTGCTTCAACGCTGAATCTCATCTTCCACTTGAAACCTGCATATGCTGCCTGATGCTACTTTTACGTAATATGTATATACTGTCTTGATATGTAAGTTTTCAAATAAAGCATAAAATGTTTAATATAATAATTAATACATGAAATTCAGGAATTTTTAACTATTTTCAAATTCAGGAGTTGGGTTGTTTTACCTCTGAACGGCACTTTTTTGCACACCATGGACTAAATGGCAGGTCACATGGACCCCGAAGGCTCAGAGAAGGTTGGGGGAGGGAACCCACTGGAACAGATGTTGGGAGACAGATGGTAGCCTCCCGTCAAGGCCATCCAGAGTGTTCTTTAACGTGCACAGCTCTCTCGCACACGGGGCAACGGCTTAACGTCCCATCCGACGGACGGCGGTCTTTCCAAGCCCATCGGTGTCCCCTACTGACCGTGAGCAGGGCGGGGAATTTTGCGGAGATAAATCTCAACGCTGACCCAACTGGGACTCGAACCTGGGAACTACAGATTACGAGCCTGGCGCGCTACCGACTGAGCCACCCCCGCCCCACAAATTCAAGAGAGTTAAACAGTTAGGATATAACTGGGGTGTTCATACTTCAAGGTTTTTAGAGAACTGTACCGTTGTCCTGAAACAAATTTTTGGTATTTGTTTCAGGACAGCTTTTTCTGACAATTTGCAGTTAGCTCTCGATCTATGAAAAATAAATTAACGAATTTTTAGAATAACACACTCACTGTGTTTACGCCTTTTTCTGAGTTACAAGGGCAATTTTTTATTATTATTTTTTTTTTGAAATAACACTGTTTGCACTGATACCCAAACAGTCAGTGTATGCTGACAGGTAATTGAATGTTGCTGTCGAGATGAGAACTTTGTCGCAAGAACCGCGCATGCGGGTTTCGAATTAGACACACCGCTAGGGTTGTTTTACCTCTGAGCGGCACTTTTTTGCACACCATGGGCTAAATGGCCAGGTCACAAGGACCCCAAAGGCTCACAGAAGGTTGGAGGAGGGGACCCACTGGAACAGATGGTCAAGGAGACCTCCCGTCAAGGCCATCCAGCGTGTTCTTTAACCTGCACAGGGTATGGCTCTCTCCCGTACACGGGGCCACGGCTTAACGTCCCATCCGACGGACGGCGGCCTTTCCAAGCCCATCGGTGTCCCCTACTGACCGTGGGCAGGGCGGGGAATTTTGTGGAGATAAATCTCAACGCTGACCCAGCTGGGACTCGAACCTGGGAACTACAGATTACGAGCCTGGCGCGCTACCGACTGAGCCACCGCCGCCCCACACACCGCTAGAAAAGTCATTGGCCTTTATAACACCTTAACTGAAGAAACAACAAGTTGATACGCGTTTTGCGCTTTTTGAACGGTATTAAGCAGGAAGGAGATGACTTCTTAGAACTTCTTAGAAGCAGGAAGGAGATGACTTCTTTGAACCTACACTAATCGGTGATGAATCCTGGCTGCCATATTTTTTTTTCCAGATAGCAAACGTGAACGTTCAGATTGGCGCCATCTACACCGAAGAAAGTCTGCACTCAGGTACAGCCGGAAAAGTGTTACCCATTATATTCTGGGATCATAATGGGTAAATTCTGGAATATACCCAAGAGATGAGGAACAGTGACAAGTACAAAGTTTTGTGATAAGCTTCTGAATCGTCTAAGCCAGCAATTCGTAAACATTTTGCAATTTGCTCTCCTCAGGAATGTGCCTGCAGTATGACAATGCCCTGGGGCGGGGGTGGCTCAGTCGGTAGCGAGCCAGGCTCGTAATCTGTAGTTCCCAGGTTCGAGTCCCAGCTGGGTCAGCGTTGAGATTTATCTCCGCAAAATTCCCCGCCCTGCCCACGGTCAGTAGGGGACACCGATGGGCTTGGAAAGGCCGCCGTCCGTCGGATGGGACGTTAAGCCGTGGCCCCGTGTCTGGAAGAGAGCCATACCCTGTGCACGTTAAAGAACACGCTGGATGGCCTTGACGGGGGACTACCATCTGTCTCCCAACAGCTGTTCCAGTGGGTACCCTCCCCCAACCTTCTCTGAGCCTTCGGGGTCCATGTGACCTGGCCATTTAGTTCATGGTGTGCAAAAAAGTGCCGCTCAGAGGTAAAACAACCCAACTCTATCTAATAGAGCCTGGGTTCTGAACGTGGGGTACACGGTAAAAACTACTGATATGTTTTCACAAGAACATATCAGTAGTTGATATGTTCTTGTGAAAAATAATTTTCAACTTTTACTTTAAAGTTTTTTTTTGTAATAATATTATAAATTGATTTGTAAATGTTACCTTCTATATTTAAAGTTTTTAATTTATATAAAAGTGCACTATGATTTATAGAATCAAAAGCATTTTTCATATCTATAAAAACGGCCACCAGGTGATGTTTATTGAGAAAATCAGATTCAATATCTGTTAAAATAAAAAAAATAATAAATACCCCCTCAAGCAGCTGCTTCCCACAGAGGTCTGACAGGAGCTGTCAGTTTATATGCCACAGTAGAAGATCTTTTAGTAAATGAAAAATTAAATCTTTAGAAGATTTTCCAGGTCGAAAGCCATAAAAGTGTTTGTTTAATATGTTTTCATGTTCTATGAACCATGTAAGTCTATTGTTAATCATTCTTTCATATAATTTTAAAACATTTGAAGATAAACAAATAGGCCTGTATGAGTTAAGATCTTTATAATCTTTTTAAGGTTTATGTAAAAAAAAGTCATATAATTTATATTCCACTGTTGTGGGATATTACCAGTTTTCCAAATATGGTTAAATAATTTAAGTTTGTTTTAAATAGTTGTTGTTAAATTTTTTAATAATTTATTTGAAATGCCATCGGGCCCATTTGCAGTTTGATTTTTTTATTGTTGTATAGCATTTTTAAGTTCAAAAGGTAAATTTAAATCATTGTGTTGTTTTTTACGATGTCTCATAGACTCGACTTTGCTCTCTATTGAACACGATGTCTTTACACCTGTAAGATATGAAATCTTTTTAACTGAGAGCGATGGCATATTTTCGTATGTGGTACAAGACAAATTTTTAATTCCAAGATAGGATATCTTTCCATTCGTAGGATAGAGTATATGAAGGATAAGCCATCCTGTCAGCTGTAAAATATGACATTCTTTTATCTACAGAATGTGGTATCCTTTTCACTGAAAAATGTGGCATCATTTCCTCTGCAGAATGTGGCATCCTTTTGTCTAAAGAATGTGGCATTCTTTTCTCTGAAGAATGTGACATCATTTCCTCTGCAGAATGTGGCATCATTTCCGCTGCAGAATGTGGCATCCTTTTCTCTGCAGAATGTGGCATCATTTTTTCTGCAGAATGTGATATCTTTTTCTTTGCAGAATGTGGCATCATTTCCTCTGCTGAATGTAATATCTTCTTCTCTGCAGAATGTGGCATCATTTCCTCTGCAGTAGGTGGTGGTTGGTTGGTTGGAATTTTATGGCACAGTGGCATATGTGGCATTATTTCCACTGCAGAATGTGGCATCATTTTATCTGAAGAGCGTAGCATCATTTCTTCTGTAGAATGTGGCATCCCTTTCTTTGCAGAATGTAAACATCCCTTTCTTTGCAGAATGTTACATCCTTTTCTCTTCAAAATATTTCTTTTCAGCTGCAAAATGAACATCCTTTTCTCTTCAAAATGCAACTCCAAAATAATAATTTAAATTTAAATCTGAATTTTTGTTATCATAATATTTATATGATATTTAATTACCGAAACTGTTTTAATTTCGTCTGCAGAATAGTCATCCTTTTCTCCTCAAAAATGGCATCCTTTCATCTGCAGAATGAAACATACTTTCCTTCTCAAAATGTGGCATCCTTTCATCTGCAGAATGAGACATACTTTTCTTCTCAAAATGTGGCATCCTTTCATCTGCAGAATGAAACATACTTTTCTTCTCAAAATGTGGCATCCTTTCATCTGCAGAATGAAACATACTTTTCTTCTCAAAATGTGGCATCCTTTCATCTGCAGAATGAGACATACTTTTCTTCTCAAAATGTGGCATCCTTTCATCTGCAGAAGGAGACATACTGTTCTTCTCAAAATATGACATCCTTTCATCTGCAGAATGAGACATACTTTTCTTCTCAAAATATGACATCCTTTCATCTGCAGAATGAGACATACTTTTCTTCTCAAAATATGGCATCCTTTCATCTGCAGAATGAGACATACTTTTCTTCTCAAAATGTGGCATCCTTTCATCTGCAGAATGAAACATACTTTTCTTCTCAAAATGTGGCATTCTTTCATCTGCAGAAGGAGACATACTGTTCTTCTCAAAATATGACATCCTTTCATCTGCAGAATGAGACATACTTTTCTTCTCAAAATATGACATCCTTTCATCTGCAGAATGAGACATACTTTTCTTCTCAAAATATGGCATCCTTTCATCTGCAGAATGAGACATACTTTTCTTCTCAAAATGTGGCATCCTTTCATCTGCAGAAGGAGACATACTTTTTACTCAAAATGTAGTATCCTTTCATCTGCAGAATATAACATACTTTTCTTCTCAAAATCTGGCATCCTTTCATCTGCAGAAGGAGACATACTGTTCTTCTCAAAATATGACATCCTTTCATCTGCAGAATGAGACATACTTTTCTTCTCAAAATGTGGCATCCTTTCATCTGCAGAATGAGACATACTTTTCTTCTCAAAATGTGGCATCCTTTCATCTGCAGAATGAAACATACTTTTTACTCAAAATGCAGTATCCTTTCATCTACAGAATGAGACATACTTTTCTTCTCAAAATCTGGCATCCTTTCATCTGCAGAATGAGACATACTTTTCTTCTCAAAATCTGGCATTCTTTCATCTGCAAAATGAAACATACTTTTCTTCTCAAAATGTGGCATCCTTTCATCTGCAGAATGAAACATACTTTTCTTCTCAAAATATGACATCCTTTCATCTGCAGAATGAGACATACTTTTCATCTCAAAATGTGGCATTCTTTCATCTGCAGACGGAGACATACTTTTCTTCTCAAAATATGACATCCTTTCATCTGCAGAATGAGACATACTTTTCTTCTCAAAATATGGCATCCTTTCATCTGCAGAATGAGACATACTTTTCTTCTCAAAATGTGGCATCCTTTCATCTGCAGAAGGAGACATACTTTTTACTCAAAATGTAATATCCTTTCATCTGCAGAATGAGACATACTTTTCTTCTCAAAATATGACATCCTTTCATCTGCAGAATGAGACATACTTTTCTTCTCAAAATATGGCATCCTTTCATCTGCAGAAGGAGACATACTTTTCTTCTCAAAATCTGGCATCCTTTCATCTGCAGAAGGAGACATACTTTTTACTCAAAATGTAGTATCCTTTCATCTGCAGAATGAGACATACTTTTCTTCTCAAAATATGACATCCTTTCATCTGCAGAATGAGACATACTTTTCTTCTCAAAATATGACATCCTTTCATCTGCAGAATGAGACATACTTTTCATCTCAAAATGTGGCATTCTTTCATCTGCAGAAGGAGACATACTTTTCTTCTCAAAATATGACATCCTTTCATCTGCAGAAGGAGACATACTTTTCTTCTCAAAATCTGGCATCCTTTCATCTGCAGAAGGAGACATACTTTTTACTCAAAATGTAGTATCCTTTCATCTGCAGAATGAGACATACTTTTCTTCTCAAAATATGACATCCTTTCATCTGCAGAATGAGACATACTTTTCTTCTCAAAATATGACATCCTTTCATCTGCAGAATGAGACATACTTTTCATCTCAAAATGTGGCATTCTTTCATCTGCAGAAGGAGACATACTTTTCTTCTCAAAATATGACATCCTTTCATCTGCAGAATGAAACATACTTTTCTTCTCAAAATCTGGCATCCTTTCATCTGCAGAATGAAACATACTTTTTACTCAAAATGCAGTATCCTTTCATCTACAGAATGAGACATACTTTTCTTCTCAAAATCTGGCATTCTTTCATCTGCAGAATGAAACATACTTTTCTTCTCAAAATGTGGCATCCTTTCATCTGCAGAATGAAACATACTTTTCTTCTCAAAATGTGGCATCCTTTCATCTGCAGAATGAGACATACTTTTCTTCTCAAAATGTGGCATCCTTTCATCTGCAGAATGAGACATACTTTTCTTCTCAAAATTTGACATCCTTTCATCTGCAGAATGAGACATACTTTTCTTCTCAAAATGTGGCATTCTTTCATCTGCAGAATGAAACATACTTTTCTTCTCAAAATGTGGCATCCTTTCATCTGCAGAATGAGACATCCTTTTCTTCTCAAATTATGACATCCTTTCATCTGCAGAATGAGACATACTTTTCTTCTCAAAATGTGGCATCCTTTCATCTGCAGAATGAAACATACTTTTCTTCTCAAAATGTGGCATCCTTTCATCTGCAAAAGGAGACATACTTTTCTTCTCAAAATATGACATCCTTTCATCTGCAGAATGAGACATACTTTTCTTCTCAAAATGTGGCATTCTTTCATCTGCAGAATGAGACATACTTTTCTTCTCAAAATGTGGCATCCTTTCATCTGCAGAAGGAGACATACTTTTTACTCAAAATGTAGTATCCTTTCATCTGCAGAATATAACATACTTTTCTTCTCAAAATCTGGCATCCTTTCATCTGCAGAAGGAGACATACTGTTCTTCTCAAAATATGACATCCTTTCATCTGCAGAATGAGACATACTTTTCTTCTCAAAATGTGGCATCCTTTCATCTACAGAATGAGACATACTTTTCTTCTCAAAATGTGGCATTCTTTCATCTGCAGAATGAGACATACTTTTCTTCTCAAAATTTGACATCCTTTCATCTGCAGAATGAGATATACTTTTCTTCTCAAAATGTGGCATCCTTTCATCTGCAGAATGAAACATACTTTTCTTCTCAAAATGTGGCATCCTTTCATCTGCAAAAGGAGACATACTTTTCTTCTCAAAATATGACATCCTTTCATCTGCAGAATGAGACATACTTTTCTTCTCAAAATGTGGCATTCTTTCATCTGCAGAATGAGACATACTTTTCTTCTCAAAATGTGGCATCCTTTCATCTGCAGAATGAGACATACTTTTCTTCTCAAAATGTGGCATCCTTTCATCTGCAGAATGAAACATACTTTTCTTCTCAAAATGTGGCATTCTTTCATCTGCAGAATGAAACATACTTTTCTTCTCAAAATGTGGTATCCTTTCATCTGCAGAATGAGACATACTTTTCTTCTCAAAATGTGGCATCCTTTCATCTGCAGAATGAGACATCCCTTTCTTCTCAAAATGTGGCATCCTTTCATCTGCAGAATGAGACATACTTTTCTTCTCAAAATGTGGCATCCTTTCATCTGCAGAAGGAGACATACTTTTCTTCTCAAAATCTGGCATCCTTTCATCTGCAGAATGAGACATACTTTTCTTCTCAAAATGTGGCATCCTTTCATCTGCAGAATGAGACATACTTTTCTTCTCAAAATCTGGCATTCTTTCATCTGCAGAATGAAACATACTTTTCTTCTCAAAATGTGGCATCCTTTCATCTGCAGAATGAGACATACTTTTCTTCTCAAAATTTGACATCCTTTCATCTGCAGAATGAGACATACTTTTCTTCTCAAAATGTGGCATCCTTTCATCTGCAGAATGAAACATACTTTTCTTCTCAAAATGTGGCATCCTTTCATCTGCAAAAGGAGACATACTTTTCTTCTCAAAATATGACATCCTTTCATCTGCAGAATGAGACATACTTTTCTTCTCAAAATGTGGCATTCTTTCATCTGCAGAATGAGATATACTTTTCTTCTCAAAATGTGGCATCCTTTCATCTGCAGAATGAAACATACTTTTCTTCTCAAAATGTGGCATTCTTTCATCTGCAAAAGGAGACATACTTTTCTTCTCAAAATATGACATCCTTTCATCTGCAGAATGAGACATACTTTTCTTCTCAAAATGTGGCATCCTTTCATCTGCAGAATGAGACATACTTTTCTTCTCAAAATGTTGCATTCTTTCATCTGCAGAAGGAGACATACTTTTCTTCTCAAAATGTGGCATCCTTTCATCTGCAGAATGAGACATACTTTTCTTCTCAAAATGTGGCATTCTTTCATCTGCAGAATGAAACATACTTTTCTTCTCAAAATGTGGTATCCTTTCATCTGCAGAATGAGACATACTTTTCTTCTCAAAATGTGGCATCCTTTCATCTGCAGAATGAGACATCCCTTTCTTCTCAAAATGTGGCATCCTTTCATCTGCAGAATGAGACATACTTTTCTTCTCAAAATGTGGCATCCTTTCATCTGCAGAAGGAGACATACTTTTCTTCTCAAAATCTGGCATCCTTTCATCTGCAGAATGAAACATACTTTTTACTCAAAATGCAGTATCCTTTCATCTACAGAATGAGACATACTTTTCTTCTCAAAATCTGGCATTCTTTCATCTGCAGAATGAAACATACTTTTCTTCTCAAAATGTGGCATCCTTTCATCTGCAGAATGAGACATACTTTTCTTCTCAAAATTTGACATCCTTTCATCTGCAGAATGAGACATACTTTTCTTCTCAAAATGTGGCATCCTTTCATCTGCAGAATGAAACATACTTTTCTTCTCAAAATGTGGCATCCTTTCATCTGCAAAAGGAGACATACTTATCTTCTCAAAATATGACATCCTTTCATCTGCAGAATGAGACATACTTTTCTTCTCAAAATGTGGCATTCTTTCATCTGCAGAATGAGACATACTTTTCTTCTCAAAATTTGACATCCTTTCATCTGCAGAATGAGACATACTTTTCTTCTCAAAATGTGGCATCCTTTCATCTGCAGAATGAGACATACTTTTCTTCTCAAAATGTGGCATCCTTTCATCTGCAAAAGGAGACATACTTATCTTCTCAAAATATGACATCCTTTCATCTGCAGAATGAGACATACTTTTCTTCTCAAAATGTGGCATTCTTTCATCTGCAGAATGAGACATACTTTTCTTCTCAAAATTTGACATCCTTTCATCTGCAGAATGAGACATACTTTTCTTCTCAAAATGTGGCATCCTTTCATCTGCAGAATGAGACATACTTTTCTTCTCAAAATGTGGCATCCTTTCATCTGCAAAAGGAGACATACTTTACTTCTCAAAATATGACATCCTTTCATCTGCAGAATGAGACATACTTTTCTTCTCAAAATGTGGCATTCTTTCATCTGCAGAATGAGACATACTTTACTTCTCAAAATATGACATCCTTTCATCTGCAGAATGAGACATACTTTTCTTCTCAAAATGTGGCATTCTTTCATCTGCAGAATGAGACATACTTTACTTCTCAAAATATGGCATCCTTTCATCTGCAGAATGAGACATACTTTTCTTCTCAAAATGTGGCATCCTTTCATCTGCAGAATGAGACATACTTTTCTTCTCAAAATGTGGCATCCTTTCATCTGCAGAATGAGACATCCTTTTCTTCTCAAATTATGACATCCTTTCATCTGCAGAATGAGACATACTTTACTTCTCAAAATGTCGCATCTTTTCCTCGATAGAATATGGCATTCTTTCATCTATAGAATGAGACATCCTTTTCTCTGCAGGGTATGACACCTTTTCTTCAAAGGAAACACGAAATTCTTTCATAGTTCTCGATCGACATCTTATTCTTACAAAGATCAGACACTCTCGGGCAATCTAAACCAATTTCCACATTTTATTGGAAGAAAATTTTATGCAGCGACATTTTAATTCCAAGTTTGCGAGTTTTTGTCCCGCGACATAATTAACAGTGCGCACACTTCGAGCGAGAGGAACGAGCCATCGACTAAATGCGAGTATTTCCTCGTCGAGATTGGAATATGAAAAGGATTGCTCTGTTGAGGACTGATACTAATTTTATTTATTCTACAAACATGCCGAAGTCCAAATTATTTCTTCGTAAACAAAAGGCATTTTTAAAGATTCCGATGTTATATCTTTTCCTAATTACCAAAGCATAATCTCTTTACCTGGGTTGTCGGGAATACGAAAGTCATTATGAGCTTTAATCTTATTTTTTTTTTTATTTATTGCATTGAAGCTACCAAAATTTAATATTGTTTAATTTTTACAAGCGAACTTCAGATAAATTGAATCAGGTGTTGAAGTGTGCAATAATTTGGTTTATACTTTTAATTTTTCATTCCAACAAATTACTCCTAGCATATCAGAACATTTTTTTTTTCTTTATATTCTTTCTTGTATTCGGTATCTCGCCGCTTATTAACTTGAGATTATTTCTAATTTTTTTTTAAATCTTTTACCCAGTAGTAAAGACATTTTCAACTGATTGCTTCAGGTGCTTCGACTGGCTCAACTTGTTTTGAAAACCAAACACGAACCTACATAACTTATTCTAACCCGCACACATGCACACACACACACACACGTGCAGACCAGTTGAGTGTTCGCTAATGAAAGAAATTAAAGGAAAATAAGATTGCCACAAATAATTTGTGATCGATTCTTTCGTCCCTAGGAAATTACCAGTTAAACGAAATAATCATTATTTCTTTACCGTACTTGCAACCGAGTTCTTTTTGCTTGTGTCTTAAGTTTTAATTAATGAAATTGGTTTGGAGTGAGGTGGGCTTCGATGCAGAAATATTCAAGACAAATATTACTTCACAAAAAGAGAGTTTAGGAAAACGAATTTTTCTTCCAAGAAATTAAAGAGAAATTCGGAATTTTTTTGTTTCTTTTGTAATTGGTCGTCGCGGGATTCACAACAGCTGAAGTGTTCATCTGCATATTGCGGCTTTGACGGGCAAAAAATAACAAACAATTTACCATTCCTTTAAGCACAGTTTTACTTTTTCGAAAAATTAATGCAATTTTTAGAAATATTTTAGAGAAATTTCTTAAATCAGCGTAATATTTATATGATGGTTAATTGCCAAAATTATTTTGCTTTTTGAATTTTAATCTTTTTTATTATAATATTGAAACATTAAAAAAATTCGAAATTTTATACTCACTTACAGGGGTGCATTTACCTATAAGCAGACTGAGCGCCCGCTTAGGACCCCGGCTAGGACCCTGGCTTCCCAGGTTCGAGTCCCAGCTGGGTCAGCGTTGAGATTTATCTCCGCATTATTTGTTCCGAAAAATCCATACGGCTCCTAAATGCTCTGCTTAAGGTCCTGGTTACTGATGGGTACGAAAAATCCATACGGCTCCTAAATTCTCGGCTTAGGGCCTAGGCTACTGATGGGTAATTTATTTGTTTCCGAAAAATCCATACGGCTCCTAAATGCTCCACTTAGGGCCCCGGCTACTGATGGGTAATTTATTTGTTTCCAAAAAATCCATACGGCTCCTAAATGCTTCGCTTAGGGCCCCGGCTACTGATGGGTAATTTATTTGTTTCCGAAAAATCCATACGGCTCCTAAATGCTTCGCTTAGGGCCCCGGCTACTGATGGGTAATTTATTTGTTTCCGAAAAATCCATACGGCTCCTAAATGCTCCGCTTAGGGCCCCGGCTACTGATGGGTAATTTATTTGTTTACAAAAAATCCATACGGCTCCTAAATGCTTCGCTTAGGGCCTCGGCTACTGATGGGTAATTTATTTGTTTCCGAAAAATCCATACGGCTCCTAAATGCTTCGCTTAGGGCCCTGGCTACTGATGGGTAATTTATTTGTTTCCGAAAAATCCTTACGGCTCCTAAATGCTCCGCTTAGTGCCCCAGCTACTGATGGGTAATTTATTTGTTTCCGAAAAATCCATACGGCTCCTAAATGCTTCGCTTAGGGCCCCGGCTACTGATGGGTAATTTGTTTGTTTCCGAAAAATCCATACGGCTCCTAAATGCTCCACTTAGGGCCCCGGCAACTGATGGGTAATTTATTTGTTTCCAAAAAATCCATACGGCTCCTAAATGCTCCACTTAGGGCCCGGCTACTGATGGGTAATTTATTTGTTTCCGAAAAATCCATACGGCTCCTAAATGCTTCGCTTAGGGCCCCAGCTACTTATGGGTAATTTATTTGTTTCCAAAAAATCCATACAGCTTCTAAATGCTCCGCTTAGGGCCTCGGCTACTGATGGGTAATTTATTTGTTTCCGAAAAATTCATACGGCTCCTAAATGCTCCACTTAGGCTCCGGCTACTGATGGGTAATTTATTTCTTTCCGAAAAATCCATACCGCTCCTAAATGCTCCACTTAGGGCCCCGGCTACTGATGGGGAATTTATTTGTTTCCAAAAAATCCATACGGCTCCTAAATGCTCCACTTAGGGCCTCGGCTACTGATGGGTAATTTATTTGTTTCCAAAAAATCCATACGGCTCCTAAATGCTCCACTTAGGGCCCCGGCTACTGATGGGTAATTTATTTGTTTCCGAAAAATCCATACGGCTCCTAAATGCTCCACTTATTGCCCCGGCTACTGATGGGTAATTTATTTGTTTCCGAAACATCCATACGGCTCCTAAATGCTTCGCTTAGGGCCCCGGCTACTGATGGGTAATTTATTTGTTTCCAAAAAATCCATACGGCTCCTGAATGCTCCACTTAGGGCCCCGGCTACTGATGGGTAATTTATTTGTTTCCGAAAAATCCATACGGCTCCTAAATGCTCCACTTAGGGCCCCGGCCACTGATGGGTAATTTATTTGTTTCCGAAAAATCCATACGTTCTTAAATGCTCCGCTTAGGGCCCCGGCTACTGATGGGGAATTTATTTGTTTCCAAAAAATCCATACGCTCCTAAATGCTCCCCTTAGGGCCCCGGCTACTGATGGGTAATTTATTTGTTTCCGAAAAATCCATACGGCTCCTAAATGCTCCGCTTAGGGCCTCGGCTACTGATGGGTAATTTATTTGTTTCCGAAAAATCCATACGGCTCCTAAATGCTCCGCTTAGGGCCTCGGCTACTGATGGGTAATTTATTTGTTTCCGAAAAATCCATACGGCTCCTAAATGCTTCGCTTAGGGGCTCCTAGACTTCTAAATCCGTTACTGCTCACTTACAGGAGAGTATTCAGTTAAGAAAGGGAAGGAAGGCTTAGTAATAATTAATTTTATTATTAATAATAGTTCAGTAGTAATTAATTAATCTTAACAACCTCTTACATGATGGCAATACAACAACAGCAACAAAATTAAAACAAGAGGATCAAATTTCCAAATCGTTGTTCTGTCTGCTGAGGTCTCGCCTTCCTCACAGATCTTCTCTATGGTGCATTGAACTCACAGTCAGACTTCTGTCAACTGAGACAGACAGACAGACAGACAGTCTGACAGAGAGTCAGACTCTCTGTCAGACTTCTATGGCAAGCAGCTGCTTGAGGGAATTGGGGTTTTACTATTTATTTTATTTCTTTAACACGGGTCATTTAAATAAAAAAACATTTTCCTGAAAAGAAATTCGATGTGAGAGCTGTCAACCATCATCACTTGAGGTCTCTGCCCCACGTTTAAAGAATTAGTTTAGGAACTGCATGTTCGAATGCTTCATTATCGATTAATACTTCTGTCTTGTAAGGTTACTGACTTTTTTTTTGTTATGATCAAAGCTATTTTTCTTTTCGAAAAGCGAAAAGTTTTTGCACCTTTGCAGCGACTTTAAAATGATGGACCACATGACAGCAAAATCAGCTTTCAGATCTTTAGGTTCTTAGTCTAATAATACAAATTTCCATTTCTGTTCGCTTCTCCATTACTATCATTGTGAATGTCATGGATGCTTAAATAAACGGAGGGGTTTTACTATAACTGGAGATACTCGTGGCGCCATCTATCGATCTGGAGCAGAATACAGCACTGTGAAAAAAAAAAAAACTTAGTCAAATACGAAGATCAGCATTTTAAGCAAGGAAGTCAACAAGGACAATTCTTCAATCATTATAAAGAGTATTCCAAAAAAAAAAAAAAAAAAATTCTTACTCCGAAAATACGCCAAAAAAAAAATGGGAAAATGAAATACACCTGAGTGAAATCTGCGAGAGATTTCATTGAGAAAGATTTTGCCTAAACATCAAGTAAAAGTCAATAAGAGAGCTATTCGTTGCTCTCACGATATTAAAAAAAATTACTTCTATCTATCTGGTAAATTACTTCTATCTATCTTATCTGGGTAATATATCCCACTAATATTTCCTGACTAGTTTAAACTCCCGCCAAAAGTGTGGCGCGAAACGATGTCATTGTTAACTCTCACTTCATTCCCAGCTTCTCATCTTACTACTCACAACATGGGCGGGGGTGCCTCAGTCGGTAGCGCGCCAGGCTTGTAATCTGTAGTTCCCAGGTTCGAGTCCCAGCTGGGTCAGCGTTGAGATTTATCTCCGCAAAAATTCCCCGCCCTGCCCACGGTCAGTAGGGGACACCGATGGGCTTGGAATAGGCCGCCGTCCGTCGGATGGGACGTTAAGCCGTGTCCCCGTGTGCGGGAGAGCCATACCCTGTGCACGTTAAAGAACACGCTGGATGGCCTTGACGGGAGGCTATCATCTGTCTCCCAACAGCTATTCCAGTGGGTCCTCTCCCCCAACCTTCTCTGAGCCTTCGGGGTCCATGTGACCTGGCCAATTAGCCCATGGTGTGCAAAAAAGTGCCGCTCAGAGGTAAAACAACCCAACAAAATACTCACAACGCACTACTCCATTCACAAGATAGACGACGGCAGCGCCCCCAGAAATTTCGGACTCTTTTCGAGGGATCAGTTTCGACACCCCCCCCCCCCCCCCCGCAGTTAGGAGCACGATCTGTTACCCCCAACAGAGCTAGAACTGAGAGAGACAACCCCACGAAATCTGTAACAAATCACTCAAGTAGTCTTAGAACCACGGGGAAAACGACAATTTCTGCCAAAAATGACGTCACACTTGTCCGTTCTCCCGAAATTACGGCTATTATATTATATGATATCTGATACGCAATAAAAACTTCGGAGGGTGGGATTGGCTCAGTCAGTAGCGCGCCAGGCTCGTAATGCACAGTTTCCAGGTTCGAGTCCCAGTTGCGCCAGTGCCTAGATTTATCTCCGCTAACCCCCATCGGAGCCGTTCCGTGGCCGAGTGGTTAGCGCGTTTGGCTACTGATCTAAGGGAACTGGGTTCGATGTATGTGTTCGTTTTTCTGCTGAGGTCCTGCCATCATCTCAGACCTTCTACTATGGCATATAAACTGACAGGCTTCTCTCAGATCTCTGTGGCCAGCAGCTGCTTGAGGGGATATTTTTAACCCCCATCCTGACCTCGTTGCGAAAGGCGCCACCGATGGGCTTGGAAAAGCATCCGCCCATTAGATGGAACGTTAAGCTGCATCATCGTCTGCAAGTGTGCACGACAGCCATAACCTGTGATTGTAAAAAAACACGCTAGATGGCCATGATGGTAGGCTTCCGACTATCTCCTACAGCTGTCCAATGGCTTCCCTTCCCCTAATAACTTTGCGATCCTTGTGACCTTGCCGTTTAGCCCATTGTGTGTACAAAAGTATCGCTCAGAGATTTGTTTTATCTCTGATCCAGTAGGTTCCCTTCTTCAACCTCCTCTGAGCCTTCGGGGTTCTTATGACCTAATCATTTAGCCCATTGTGTACAAAAAGGTGGCGCTCACAGGTCAACTAGGGGCGGGGGGTCGATAGCGAATAAACACAAAAAAACACGCTAGATGGCCATGATGGTAGGCTTCCGACTATCTCCTAACAGCTGTCCAATGGCTTCCCTTCCCCTAATAACTTTGGGATCCTTGTGACCTTGCCGTTTAGCCCATTGTGTGTACAAAAGTATCGCTCAGAGATTTGTTTTATCTCTGATCCAGTAGGTTCCCTTCTTCAACCTCCTCTGAGCCTTCGGGGTTCTTATGACCTAATCATTTAGCCCATTGTGTACAAAAAGGTGGCGCTCACAGGTCAACTAGGGGCGGGGGTCGATAGCGAATAACACAAAAAATAACCGAATAACACAACAAGAACTCGAACAACTTTGACATATCTCTCACAATAAGAGTTTAAGTAATGTGATAAATGATGAGCAGAAGTCCAAGGAATGAGTCCACCATATTCAACCTCCCGTTTTCGAAATGCTTTATCCAGAAAATTTCTGCCCATCAGAACTCGTATTAGTGCATCCTCTCGCTGCAAAATGACCTTTGGTTGCATGACAGAGGCTGTCATTAAGTCATTAAGGGGTCATTAAATTGAACCAAGTACCAGAATAACAACTAAGATTAGAAGTGCGACTTCGGTTACGTTGCACGAACGCAAATATCGTGCTTCTGCAATGGCAGTCCTAGTTGTAATCATCAGTTGGGTGACACACAACATTAACCATTTACATTTCTCTACAATTTGTGGATTAATTATCTGGGTTGGGTTGTTTTACCTCTGAGCGGCGCCTTTTTTGCACAAAAAATAAAAAAAATAAATACCCCCTCAAGCAGCTGCTTGCCACAGAGGTCTGACAGGAGCCTGTCAGTTTATATGCCACAGTAGAAGATCTGAGAGGATGGCAGGACCTCAGCAGAAAACAACACGAACATCCATGCCTTACCCGGGGCTCGAACCGAGGTCCCGTAGATCAGTAGCCAAGCGTGCTAACCACTCGGCCACGGGACGGCTATAAATAAATACCCCCTCAAGCAGCTGCTTGCCACAGAGGTCTGAAAGGAGCCTGTCAGTTTATATGCCAGAGTAGGTCTGAGAGGATGGCAGGACCTCAGCAGAAAAACGACACACACACATCCATGCCTTACCCGGGGCTCTAACCCAGGTGCCGTAGATCAGTAGCCAAGCGTGCTAACCACTCGGCCACGGGACGGCTATAAATAAATACCCTCTCAAGCAGCTGCTTGCCACAGAGGTCTGACAGGAGCCTGTCAGTTTATATGCGACAGTAGAAGATCTGAGAGGATGGCAGGACCTCAGCAGAAAACAACACGAACATCCATGCCTTACCCGGGGCTCGAACCCAGGTCCCGTAGATCAGTAGCCAAGAGCGCTAACCACTCGGCCACGGACGGCTTTTTTGCACACAACACGGGCTAAATGTCCAGTTCATAAATACCTAGAAAAAAGTGGGGGCTAAATAGATATGTCACAACATAAAATATTTGTAATTTTTCACTTGCCCGAATTTGGTTAGTAGACAAACTGAGACACTGCATAGCCATCATCCATATCAGGATACACGATTTTGAAAATTATACTCTTACACTTCATTTTTATCAACGTGATTATTACGATTGCCATTTTCTACCCTTCTGCCGAGTTTATGTCACTTGCATGACAGGGCACACTACAAGTCATAGAACTGATTCGACAACTCATTGTAGACAGCTTTGAAGTTACAAAGAGAGTTGTACTTTGTCTTCTCCAACAGCTCTCTATTCTATCCCAAATCGGGCTGTCGTTATTTTTAAAATAAAGTTTGAATTACTCTGCACTAACTCACTCAGATCTTATCTACAGGGGGCGGGGGTGGCTCAGTCGGTAGCGCGCCAGGCTCGTAATCTGTAGTTCCCAGGTTCGAGTCCCAGCCGGGTCAGCGTTGAGATTTATCTCCGCAAAATTCCCCGCCCTGCCCACGGTCAGTAGGGGACACCGATGGGCTTGGAAAGGCTGCCGTCCGTCGGATGGGACGTTAAACCGTGGCCCCGTGTGCGGGAGAGCCATACCCTGTGCACGTTAAAGAACACGCTGGATGGCCTTGACGGGAGGCTACCATCTGTCTCCCAACAGCTGTTCCAGTGGGTCCCCTCCCCCAACCTTCCCTGAGATTTCGGGGTCCTTGTGGCCTGGCCATTTAGCCCATGGTGTGCAAAAAAGTGCCGCTCAGAGGTAAAACAATCCAATCCAACAATCTTATTTACAGATCCTATCACAATATGAACTCTGATCTCAACACAGATCCTACCGAATCTCATTATCTTTATAATATATAAGATTTTTAATTCATTACCCTTATATATATATATAAGAAATGAATCAAATGCCTATCATTTTATGTGCCTACTAAAGTATTATCTTTAAACTATTAGCAATGTAGGGCACTTTCTCACTATTTTAAAATGATTTAAAATAATCAAATTATTATTTTTCTTGTCTCAATAAATCAGATGTATCAATATATTCACTTTTGCTTTGGAGATAAAGTTTAATACTCACTATTAATGCAGACGACTATTGCTCTTGGTTATAAATGTCACTTAAAAAAGCAAATCTATGTTTCGAAATATCATGGATTTGTTCATGCAATTCACGAAGGTTTTCAGAACTCCATATTTGCATATTATGACGATTAGCATGTCCAGCCGGTGAAAGGGTAGATTCGTCAGAGAATGCAAGGGCATAGCACTCGTTTAAAGTATTCGTTGCTTTCATTAGTTGAGGTCATCATGGAACAGCAAATCCGTTTGATTATAACTCTTCAACTATCTGCACTTCATAGGCGTAAAGATTCAATCTCTCGTACAAGATTTAATGCATCGTTGTTCTAGATAGCTGTAGCTCTTTTGAAGCTGGACCATGGGATGGAAGTTGGGATGTGGCGTGAAAATTGGGAGCGTAGAATGGAAGTTGGGACCATGGTGCGAAAAAATTGAACGTGGCATAAAAGTTGAGAACTTGGGATGGCAGTTGAGAACGTGGAATGGAAGTTGGGAATGTGGAATGGAAGTTGGGAATGTGACGTAAAACTCTAGAACGTGGAATGAAATTTGAAAAATTGGCAAGGAATTTGAAAATGCGGAATGAAAGTTGGGACGTGGTGTGGAAATGGGGAAAGTGGAATGAAATTTCGAAAATTGGCAAGGAATTTGAAAATGCGGAATGAAAGTTGGGACGTGGTGTGGAAATGGGGAACGTGGTATAAATTTTGAGAACGTGGGATGAAAGTTAGGAACGTGACAACGAATTTGAAAACGTGGAATGAAAGTTGGGAAAGTGGGGTGATTTGGGACATGAGAGCTTGGTGAGGAATTCTGGAATGTGGCATAATATCATTCCACTTTCTCAACTTCTATGCCACATTCCAGAATTCCTCACCACGCTCTCAACTTTCATGTCACGTCCCAAATTCCACCCCACTTTCCCAACTTTCATTCCACGTTTTCAAATTCGTTGCCACGTTCCTAACTTTCATCCCACGTTCTCAAAATTTATACCACGTTCCCCATTTCCACATCATGTTTCCAAATTCCACACCACATTCCCAACTTTCATTCCGCATTTTCAAATTCCTTGCCAATTTTCCATATTTCATTCCACGTTCCAGAGTTTCACGCCACATTCCCAATTTCCATTCCACGTTATCAACTTCCATCCCACGTTCTCAACTTTATGCCACGTTCCAGATTTTCGCACCATGTTCCCAATTTCCATTCCACGCTCCCAATTTTCACACTACATCCCAACTTCAACTCGATGATCCAACTTCCATACCATGGCCCAACTTCAAGACAACTACAGCTATCTAGAACAACGATGCATTAAATCTTGCACGAGAGATTTTTATTTTAATTTTTACGCCTATAAAGTGCATATAGTTGAAGAGTTATAATCAAATGAATTTGCTGTTCCATGATGACCTCAACTTAAAAGACTGACCGCAACTCAAAAGCAAAAGTGAATATATTCATACATGAATATGAAGAAATATGAAGAAATGGGAATGTGGCAATTTCAAAACGTGGATCGAAAGTGGGGAAAATGGGGTGGAATTTGAGACGGGACATGGAAGTTGAGAGAGTGGTGAGGAATTCTGGAATGTGGCATAGAAGTTGAGAACGTGTAATGGTAGTTGGGAACGTGGCAAGGAATTTCAAAACGTGGATTGAAAGTTAAGAAAGTGGCATTGAAGTTGTTGGAGGTCTGTGGCTTAGTGGTAGGTCGCCAGGCTCATACTCTGTAGTTGTCAGGTTCAAGTCCCAACTGCGACTGCACTGAGATTTATCTCCGCAAAATTCCCCGCCCTGCCCACGGTCAGTAGGGGACACCGATGGACTTGGAAAGGCCGCCGTCCGTCGTATGGGACGTTAAGCCGTGGCCCCGTGTGTGGGAGAGCGTGTGAAAGTCCCCGTGTGTGGAGGGCGGAGAATTTTGCGGAGATAAATCTCAACGCTGACCCAGCTGGGACTCGAACCTGGGAACTACAGATTACGAGTCTGGCGCGCTACCCACTGAGCCCCCCCCCCCCCGTGTGCGGGAGAGCCATACCCTGTGCACGTTAAAGAACACGCTGGATGGTCTTGACGGGAGGCTACCATCTGTCTCCCAAAGCTGTTCCAGTGGGTCCCCTCCCCCAACTTTCTCTGAGCCTTCGGGGTCCATGTGACCTGGCCATTTAGCCCATGGTGTGCAAAAAAGTGCCGCTCAGAGGTAAAACAAGCTTCCCAGTGAGTTCCCTTCTCCAACCTCCTCTGAGCTTTCGGGGTTTTTATGACCTAGTCATTTAGCCCATTGTGTACAAAAAGGTGCCGCTCAGAGGTCAACCAACCCTAACCAATTGGAATTTTTATATTTATATTACATATTATTCATTCACCATATGCAAAATGCAATTGTTTGTCCTCCCTCATGCAAATTATGTCTTACACAAAGAAATCGTTCTTGATATTGGCAAAAGCATAAATCTTTAAAATTCTTCTCCCCTCCACCCCCCAACGCAGGAATATTAGAGGATTTCAAGAAATAATTTATCTAAAAAAATTAGTTTCGCCTTGAGCAGAACTCGAACCCTCGTCTCTCAGTTACATCCCAATCAGAATACCCGGCAAGTGACTTGAGAGTCGTGTGTTCTAGTTCTCCTTACGGCGAAGCTGATTATTCTATTTTCCGCAGATAATCTGCGTATTTTCTATTGATTGGAGGATATGTTCAATGAACAACAACCAACAGTAAACAACAGCAACTACTTACAATTGAGAATGGTGGGATCTAGGGGGGGGGAGTCAAAGATGTCATGCGCCATCCCTTCTTGAGAATGCTAGTAAGGGAATAGGAGACAAAGATTTTAAACTTGTACCCATTTCATGCATATTTCAAGATATTTTTAAAATACCTCTATAAAAGTGGAGGTGAAAATATTATAATATAATACTGCAGTGGAAATCCAGTCTCTTGTACCTCCCCCACACACACACGCACATATTGGAGGCATCTGTGAGAACTTCTTTGTCAATCATTGCTTGATTCGCAAACTAGTTGTTTCTTTTTTTATTTTTTTATTTTTTGTTTTTTATTCGCTTACATTTTATACATAATGCTATTGATGTAATCTAGATCATATCTGTCAAAACCATATACATTCCCGTGGATAAGCCCGGCTTAGCGGGATTTTTGATGTAAAATAATTGTACAGACCAACCTTTTATGCAACCTTTCATGCTTCACGTACCCCCTGGAAATGTGTATGTAACTGGCGTACCCCTTGTATAGATAGATAAAACTATAGTTATAGTATAACAATGGGAATAAAATAAAACATATGTATCAGTAGTTCTCAACCTTTTATGCTTCACGTACCCGCTGGAAATGTGTATGTAACTGGCGTACCCCTTGTATAGATAGATAAAACTATAGTTATAGTATAACAATGGGAATAAAATAAAGCATATATATCAGTGGTTCTCAACCTTTTATGCTTCACGTACCCCCTGGAAATGTGTATGTAACTGGCGTACCCCTTGTATAGATAGATAAAACTATAGTTATAGTATAACAATGGGAATAAAATAAAACATATATATCAGTGGTTCTCAACCTTTTATGCTTCACGTACCCCTTGGAAATGTGTATGTAACTGGCGTACCCCTTGTATAGATAGATAAAACTATAGTTATAGTATTACAATGGGAATAAAATAAAACATATATATCAGTGGTTCTCAACCTTTTATGCTTCACGTACCCCTTGGAAATGTGTATGTAACTGGCGTACCCCTTGTATAGATAGATAAAACTATAGTTATAGTATAACAATGGGAATAAAATAAAACATATATATCAGTGGTTCTCAACCTTTTATGCTTCACGTACCCCTTGGAAATGTGTATGTAACTGGCGTACCCCTTGTATAGATAGATAAAACTATAGTTATAGTATTACAATGGGAATAAAATAAAACATATATATCAGTGGTTCTCAACCTTTTATGCTTCACGTACCCCTTGGAAATGTGTATGTAACTGGCGTACCCCTTGTATAGATAGATAAAACTATAGTTATAGTATAACAATGGGAATAAAATAAAACATATATATCAGTGGTTCTCAACCTTTTATGCTTCACGTACCCCTTGGAAATGTGTATGTAACTGGCGTACCCCTTGTATAGATAGATAAAACTATAGTTATAGTATTACAATGGGAATAAAATAAAACATATATATCAGTGGTTCTCAACCTTTTATGCTTCACGTACCCCTTGGAATTGAGTATGTAACTGGCGTACCCCTTGTATAGATAGATAAAATTATAGTTATAGTATAACAATGGGAATAAAATAAAACATATATATCAGTGGTTCTCAACCTTTTATGCTTCACGTACCCCCTGGAAATGTGTATGTAACTGGCGTACCCCTTGCATAGATAGATAAAACTATAGTTATAGTATTACAATGGGAATAAAATAAAACATATATATCAGTGGTTCTCAACCTTTTATGCTTCACGTACCCCTTGGAAATGTGTATGTAACTGGCGTACCCCTTGTATAGATAGATAAAACTATAGTTATAGTATAACAATGGGAATAAAATAAAACATATATATCAGTGGTTCTCAACCTTTTATGCTTCACGTACCCCTTGGAAATGTGTATGTAACTGGCGTACCCCTTGTATAGATAGATAAAACTATAGTTATAGTATTACAATGGGAATAAAATAAAACATATATATCAGTGGTTCTCAACCTTTCATGCTTCACGTACCCCCTGGAAATGTTTAATGTGACTGGCGTACCCCTTGTATAGATAGATAAAACTATAGTTATAGTATAACAATGGGAATAAAATAAAACATATATATCAGTGGTTCTCAACCTTTTATGCTTCACATACCCCCTGGAAATGTTTAATGTGACTGGTGTACCCCTTGTATAGATAGATAAAACTATAGTTATAGTATAATAATGGGAATAAAATAAAACATATATATCAGTGGTTCTCAACCTTTTATGCTTCACATACCCCCTGGAAATGTGTATGTAACTGGCGTACCCCTTGTATAGATAGATAAAACTATAGTTATAGTATAATAATGGGAATAAAATAAAACATATATATCAGTGGTTCTCAACCTTTTATGCTTCACATACCCCCTGGAAATGTGTATGTAACTGGTGTACCCCTTGTATAGATAGATAAAACTATAGTTATAGTATAACAATGGGAATAAAATAAAACATAATTATAAATACACATTAAATTTTGTATTCATAAACTACATGTATCGATAAACACAAAAAAGACATAAACAATTTAACAAATCGTATAAAATTTAATTAGTAGCAGTGTTGCCAACTTTAGCGACTTTGTTACTAGGTCTAGCGACTTTTGAGTTCTCACGTCGTACCCCAAAAATTTTACCGGGTACCCCACGTTGAGAACCCCTACTATAGACAAAAAATTTTGAAAATAAATTTGAATTTGAAAAAGAAAAAGTATCACGATGTTGTCCTAAGTAATCACGAAAATCAAATGAAAAGAAAACTGAGATTCATATTCTTTTAGGAGTGGTTGTTTTGGGGTTCCTTTCAAGGGAAAGTAACGTTAATATTCGAAATTAATAATAAAAAAAATAAATACCCCCTCAAGCAGCTGCTTGCCACAGAGATCTGACAGGAGCCTGTCAGTTTATATGCCATAGTAGAAGGTCTGAGAGGATGGCAGAACCTCAGCAGAGAAAAAATATAAAAAACATTTTTTTGAATAAATTAAATTTTGTAAGATTTATTATTCTAAGAAATAATCTCGTTTCAGTTTCGCTACTTTCATATAATAATTCTTGCATCACAAAATTTCGCCCTTTTTCGTAGCAAATTTTACGATAAAATGTTTGTTTAAACGAGAGAAAAGTAAATCTGAAGAAAATAAAAAAGTTCTTTGTTCTCTTTTCGCAATAAAAACTGACAACCAAGCTCTAACTACCGAGGACAATTATCCAATCAGAAGTACAGAAGTAAACTCTCAATCCTTACTACACCCAGCGCCTTACGACACAATATCTGAAATAGAATTTCTCTTACTGCAATGCACGAACTTCACCATTTCCCTTGAGCTCCGAGCCCTTCTTCTTCACCGTGCAAGGAGCATCCTCCTCCTCCTTCCCTTCCCCCCCACCCAACGCATCTTGTTCTTTGCTACATCCTTGTCACGTCTGCCCGTCCGCCATCTTCCTCCTCTCTCGCGCTGGTGCCATTATCTAAGTAACCTTCTCGGGAGAGGCTCGTCGTCTCGGCGAGCTGTTGGCACGAGTGTACGGGAAATGTACACCTCAGCGGCTGCTGCAGTCTCCATCCGCCCTGATTGGCACTTGTGACAGTGAATGGCACGGTTACTACGGTAACGCGTGCTCTAGGCTCAGCCCACCCAATCGTCCTCGGCGGTCTCCGACCAATGGCAGGGCGGCGACACGCCGCGAGGGCCGGTGTCGGCTCCCGACACCTATCGATGGCTTCTTCCCGCCCCGGAGTTTAGCGCTAATAGTGTTGTTGTATGCACGAGGGGCCGTGACGGTAAAAGGGGATCAGGCGCCTCCTCAGTTACCACTGAGGCCGGGGAGTTGGGCTGCGCGGCCATCGGACACCCGGGCTGATTGCCCGTATGCGGCGGGCGGCTGAACCTGATCTGCAGAGTGATCCCCAGTAACGGAGGGAGCCGGAACGCCAGCGACCAGGACGTTGGCGGTTGCTGCGGCGGCGACAGCGGCGGCGACGTCGGTGGTGGTGGTGTCGTGCCGATGGCGCTCGGGCTGGGCCCCGCAGCGGGCTACAGCCCCATGTTTGTGTTGCCCACCCTCAACTTCACGGTAAGTCAAGTGGCTGCGGTCTGCGAGACCCTCGAAGAGAGCGGAGACATCGAGCGCCTGGGCCGCTTCCTGTGGTCGCTGCCCGTCGCCCACCCTAACTGCAGCGAGCTGAACAAGAACGAGGCAGTGCTGAGGGCTCGAGCCCTGGTCGCCTTCCACACGGGCAGCTTTCGCGAACTCTACCACATCCTCGAGAGCCACCGATTCACGAAGGCGTCACACGCGAAACTTCAGGCCATGTGGCTCGAAGCTCACTATCAGGAGGCGGAAAAGTTGCGTGGCAGGCCCCTGGGCCCCGTGGACAAGTATCGAGTGAGGAAAAAATATCCTCTTCCCCGGACTATCTGGGACGGTGAACAAAAGACTCATTGTTTCAAGGAGCGTACTCGCAGTCTCTTAAGAGAGTGGTACCTGCAGGACCCGTATCCAAATCCCACCAAGAAACGCGAGCTTGCTCAGGCGACAGGACTGACCCCGACCCAGGTCGGAAACTGGTTCAAGAACCGGAGACAGAGGGACAGGGCGGCGGCTGCTAAAAATAGGTAAGATGAAAAAAAAAAATAAAATTATGCATTTATTTTTCTTTCTTTTGTTCTTAAAGTGTGATAAAGATATCAGATTCGGTCGAAATCTCTCTCGCTTTACTTTCTTCTGTTTTTAATGAAGGTTTTTATTTCCAAGTGTGAAAATTTTTTAATTCTTAGCAGAGAGTCTTACAGGAGGTAAAAAATGTTTCGTTGATGTCAAGTAATGGGTTTGTCTGTCTTTTTTTTATCAGTAGTTTCAGTTTCTCGGTTTTGGCGGAACGGTTTTTTTGGTATTTTGTACGTCAGTGTATTTGTTTGAATCTTCCTGCGTGCAACTTTTAAAAAATCGCTCCATCTTGCATTTGCCAAATTCTTTAGCAACAGTTGATCAGAAGATCTGGCATTTCCGCCTGAAGTTCTTGTTCTGGCATTTCCGCTTGAAGTTCTTGTTCTGGCATCAAACGATATCTTTTTTGTGATAATTAGATCAAACTTTTTGAACGACGGAACAATTTTCGTCATTTCTCAGATGTGCTTAATTTTTGTGCAAGCAAATATGAATAAGAATTTGAAAAACGAAACTGTGCCTTATTGTTATTGCAATCACATATGTAACTTTTTTGCGACATAATCACTGCTTTATATTTAAAGAGAGTTTTATGCCAGTGGAAAAGAAAAACACATGCTGTAAAATGTTACAATAAATAAAATAAATAAATACCCCCTCAAGCAGCTGCTTGCCACAGAGGTCTGACAGGAGCCTGTCAGTTTATATGCCATAGTAGAAGGTCTGTGAGGATGGCAGGACCTCAGCAGTAAAACGACACAAACAGCCATGCCTTACACCCGGGGCTCGAACCCAGCTCCCTTAGATCAGCAGCCAAGCGCGCTAACCACTCGGCCATGGGACGGCTAAAATAGACTTTCGAAATTCACGTTTTTGCAATTTAATTAGAATACCTAAAAAGGTAGCCAGAAATCTAATGTTGAAAACATTTAAAAGAAATCTAAACAGAATGACTTTTTATTTTTTCTCCGGAAAAACCTATTAAAAATTGTTATTAATTCTTCAACTGGAGAACTTAAAATTAGTGTTCATAAAAATTAATTAATTTTATTAAATGCAAAGAAGTTATTTTGTTGCTGATAAACCAGTTTTGTGTTCATTATTGTTTTCCATACTGCTTGAAGTCTTCGAAATCGACTCTAATATTTATATTCAAGAGTTCTGATTCGTATATTCAAGAGTATTAATCCTTATATTTAATAGTACTAATCCTTATATTCAGAATTTCAATCCTTATTTTCAAGATTCTAATCCTCATATTCAAAATTCTAATTCTTATGTTTAAGATTTTAATCCTTATATTCAAGTTTTCTAATATTCAAGGGGTTCTAATATTTATATTCAAGAGTTCTAATCCTGATATTCAAAATTCTAATCCTTATATTCAAAATTCTAATCCTCATATTCAAAATTATAATCTTTATGTTCAAGTTTCCTAATATTCAAGAGTTCTAATCTTTATATTCAAGAGCTCAATCCTTATATTCCAACGTTCTAATCTTTATATTCAAGAGCTCAATCCTTATATTCAAAAGTTCTAATCTTTATATTCAAGAGCTCAATCCTTATATTCAAAAGTTCTAATCTTTATATTCAAGAGCTCAATCCTTATATTCCAACGTTCTAATCTTTATATTCAAGAGCTCAATCCTATATTCAAAAGTTCTAATCTTTATATTCAAGAGCTCAATCCTTATATTCAAAAGTTCTAATCCTATACCCTTGCGAAACAATCATTAAATGTGAAAATCGCGCTTAATGAGCGTAAGAATTTCTAATTTTTATTCTTTTCTACTTCTTCTATTTTTAAAAAAACGCAGAATTTTCAAATAATATTATACAACAGGATAATAAAATGAAATTGAACATCTCCATTTTCTCCAATGACCATTTATAGACTAAAAAAGTTATTTTCCTTAAAATATGGTTAAAAAAAATATATTGCAAATGTATCGTAAATAGTCTCTGTCCTCTGTTATTGAAAATATTTGAACCTAAAAAGTCATCGGCTGCAGGTTATATAAATTTCTAATTCCCAAGCATGTTAATTTACTTCTAAAAATAAAACTATTCTTTTCTGATAGTACGATATAAATCAGAAAAGAAATGCATTTGTAGGTGTACTAAATTAAACCCACAGCAACAGGTTTTTAGATAATGAAGTTTATTAGCAAAGGTCTAATAAGGTCAGGTTTATCAGAAAATAAACAACACCTTAAAAGGATAAACTTGTAAACAGAAACTAACAATAGTTGAGTCTTAAAAATGTTGAGTTATATCACTGTTAGAAATTCATTCTAATATTCAGTAACTTTAACGACATTAGTTTTAATTGTGACGTTAATAACGTTCATATAAAGAATTTGTTAATTCTAATAAATGCGCATTTTCTGTGCATTTTTATTACATTCGTTACCAAGTGCATCAAATTCTTAAGATTTTCCTACAAAGCAAACTGTATTTTAATAATTCTAATTCTTTTATATCATGAGTTGGATTCGCAAACCAGCAAATGTGACTTTTCCGTATTCATTTATATATCACATTTCCATAAAACACATATATATACATTACACATATATCACATATATATCACATTTCCCATAAATATAAAAGGGGACACCGATAGGCTTGGAAAGGATGGGACATTTAACCTCGGACCCTTTTCGGATATTCATATTCCTGCGCAAGTTAAAACACGTTGAAGAGCTTTAACTTAAAAAATTTCCATCTGTCTCCTAAAAGCTGTGCAATGGACTCTCTTTCCCAAACTTCTCTGAGCCTTTGGAGTCCTTGTGACCTGATTATTTAGCCAATTGTTTGTAAACAAAAGTACAGTCGCTCAAAAAAGTATCCGAATATATTTCTAAAAAAACTTTGCCAGATATTTTTTCTGGCAAAGATTCGTTCGGATTCGTTCGGAAGCGTTCGGATACTTTTTTGAACGACTGTACCTCTCAGAGGTAAAACCTAACAATCCAGAAACACCAAACAGTTTTTATCATCATTTATCGTATTTTGAGATCCCCAAAAGCAAGATGAAGCTGTCCCGTGGTGAACTGATGAAGCTGATGAAGATGTCCCGTGGTGAACTGATGAAGCTGATGAAGATGTCCCGTGGTGAGTGGTTAGTGCTTGGGTTACTGATCAAAGAGACCCGGGTTCGAGCCGTGGAATGTTCGTTGTTGTCCTGCTGGGGTCTCGCCTTCCTTGCAAATTGTCTTCTCTATAACGTGTACTCTGACAGGCTTCTGTCGTATCTCTGTGGCAAGCAGCTGCTTGAGGGGGATATTTATTAAAAAACAAAGTTGTAAATAAGATGTTTTATCCGTTATACCCTAAAATTATATCTGTTATAATTATCGATTGGCCAATGACGCTAGATATAATTAAACAACAGTTAAATCAAAACTGCATTATAATATCCTCAAGAATCTGTCGAATCCCCGGATTAAATTTGGTAATTAAAAAAACATGCATTCAACAGTAAAGAGGTTTAATTTCAAAAGTTTCCGCAAAAATCGAAAGAATGTTTTTGTCAAAATGTTAATTCTTTTTATTTTTCTAAACTGATTCTTTGGACTGAAGTTTCCACATTGTTCCTTCTAACCATGTGAAATATAACACGGACATAAGACGCCCTCAAGAGAATTAGAAATTATTATTACATAGGACAGGAACCTGTTAGTGTAATAAATAATAAAAAATAAATAAATACCCCCTCAAGCAGCTGCCTGCCACAGAGGTCTGACAGGAGCCTGTCAGTTTATATGCCATAGTAGAAGGTCTGAGAGGATGGCAGGACCTCAGCAGAATAACGACACATACATCCATGCCTAAAGAAATTTATTTATTTAAAGAAACATTATAAATAAATAAATAAATAAATACCCCCTCAAGCAGCTGCTTGCCACAGAGGTCTGACAGGAGCCTGTCAGTTTATATGCCATAGTAGAAGGTCTGAGAGGATGGCAGGACCTCAGCAGCAAAACAACACACTCAGCCATGCCTTATCCCGGGGCTCGAACCCAGATCCCTTGGATCAGTAGCCAAGCGCGCTAACCACTCGGCCATGGGAAGGCATTTAGTATAATAATAAATAATAAATAAATACCCCCTCAAGCAGCTGCTTGCCACAGAGGTCTGACAGGAGCCTGTCAGTTTATATGCCATAGTAGAAGGTCTGAGAGGATGGCAGGACCTCAGCAGAAAAACGACACACACATCCATGCCTTATTCCGGGGCTCGAACCCAGGTCCCTTGGATCAGTAGCCAAGCGCGCTAACCACTCGGCCATGGGACGGCATTTAGTGTAATACACCATTGAAAAGATTTTAGAGACTGGCGAGTCAAGTTGTATTACCACTGAGCAACACTTTTTGCACACACAAAAAGATACGAAGGGTTCGGAGAAGGTTGGATAAGGAGGACCCACTGGACAGCTGTTAGGAGACAGATGGTAGCCTCCCTGTAAAATTGGGGCTTAGGTGGCTCAGTCGGTAGCGCGCCAGGCTCGTAATCTGTAGTTCCCAGGTTCGAGTCCCAGCTGGGTGAGCGTTGAGATTTATCTCCGCAAAATTCCCCCGCCCTACCCACGGTCAGTAGGGGACACAGATGGGCTTGGAAAGGCCGCCGTCCGTCGGATGGGACGTTAAGCCGTGGTCCCGTGTGCGGGAGAGCCATACCCTGTGCACGTTAAAGAACACGCTGGATGGCCTTGACGGGAGGCTACCATCTGTCTCCCAACAGCTGTTCCAGTGGGTTCCTTCCCCCAACCTTCTCTGAGTCTTCTGGGTCCATGTGACCTGGTCATTTAGCCCATGGTGTTCAAAAAAGTGCCGCTCAGAGTAAAACAACCCAACCCAACCTGGCCATTTAGCCCATGGTGTACAAAAAAGTGCCGCTCAGAGGTAAAACAACCCAACCCAACCCTTATACGGGGACTCGAACCCAAGTTTCTCTGATACGCAATCAATCCTTACTTTGCCTCAAAAAGGTTCTTCTCAGAATACTTTACGAGGTAGAATTCCGACTGTTTGCTCTTTACGAATTTCGGCTGAAAATTTTGCAGCTTAATCTTGATGGAAGTGAATCATAAATAATGGCGAACTAAAAAAAGACAATAGCATTTATAAAGACAAGAGATCCAAATACTGCAATGCAATAGAGAAAACGAGCGTTATAAAAAAAAAAGTCTGTCGTTTAATATTTAAGTAAAATAATTTTCTTCTCAAGCAGCTCTTTTCTACAGAGGTTTGAGAAGAGTTTACAGTTTAAAAAAAAAGATTTTTAAGCTATAAAGAAGATTTCTAAAGAAGGCTAGTGAGTTGTTTTAATTCTGAGAAAACTCTTACGAACACAATGGCTAAATAGACAGGTCACAAGAAACCCAAGGGTTCAGAGTTGGTGACGGGAAGGGGTTGGGCTGGGTTGTTTTAACTCAGAGCGGCACTTTTTTCCACACCATGAGCTAAATGGCCAGGTCACAAGGACCCCGAAGGCTCAGAGAAGGTTGGGAGAGGGGACCCACTGTAACTGCTGTTGGGAGACAGATGGTAGCCTCCCGTCAAGGCCATCCAGCGTGTTTTTTAACGTGCACAGGGTATGACTCTCCCACACATGGGGCCACGGCTTAACGTCCCATTTGACGGACTGCGATCATTCCAAACCCATCGGTCTCCCCTACTGACCGTGAGCAGGGCTGTAAATTTTGCGGAGGTCTCAACACTGACCCAGTTGGGAACTACAGATTACGAGCCTGGTGCGCTACCGACTGAGTAACCCTCGCCCCAGGGGAAGAGGACCCACTGGGAAGCTGTTAGGAGACAGAGAGAGACCTACCATCAAGGCTATCCAGCATGTTACACACGGGTTGTTGGGTTGGGTTGTTTTACCTCTGAGCGGCACTTTTTTGCACACCAGGGCTAAATGCCGTCCCATGGCTGAGTGGTTAGCGCACTTGGCTACTGATCTAAGAGACCTGGGTTCGAGCCCCGGGTAAGGCATGGCTGTGTGTGTCGTTTTCCTGCTGAGGTCCTGCCATCCTCTCAGACCTTCTACTATGGCATATAAACTGACAGGCTCCTGTCAGACCTCTGTGGCAAGCAGCTGCTTGAAGGGGTATTTATTTATTTATTTTTTATGGGCTAAATTGCCAGGTCACATTGACCCCGAAGGCTCAGAGAAGGTTGGGGGAGGGGACCCACTGGAACAGCTGTTGGGAGACAGATGGTAGCCTCCCGTCAAGGCCATCCAGCGTGTTCTTTAACATGCACAGGGTATGGGCCACGGCTTAACGTCCCATCCGACGAACGGCGGTCTTTCCAAGCCCATCGGCGTTACTCTACTGACCGTGGGCAGGGCGGGAAATTTTGCGGAGATAAATCTCAACGCTGACCAAGCTGGGACTCGAACCTGGGAACTGCAGATTACAAGCCTGGCGCGCTACCGACTAAGCCACCCCCGCATACTGTTACCCACGGGTCATGGTTTTACATCCATCTGATGGATACATTTTACATCCATTTTCTCACCAAGGGCAAAGCCGTAGTTTAGCGAAGATAAATTTCAACCTTAACACAGTTGAAACTCGAACCTGGGAACTGCATATTGCGGTCCTGCTGCCAAATCAACTGAGCCACCGAAACCTCCTTCTCCTCCCTCACTCCCCGAGAAGGCGAGACCTCAGCAGAATGACGACATTGAAATGTCTGCTGAAGTAATAATCTGTTTTTGATTTGAAAGGGACGCATTTGAAACTTAAATGGTTAAGCAGCGTATTGCATGGGAATAATTAAGAATTAAAATTATGAACTCAAATAATTGTAATACAGTGGACCTTCGTTATAGCGCTGCTCGCTATACCGCGCACTCGGTTATAGCGCGGGCGATGTTCGCGATAAGTTCAAACATGTTTATACAGGTCCGTGCGGCGTTAGTGAGTATCGCATTTCATTGTTACTGCGTATTGAGTAATTGTGTATGTATTGAGTTCCTGCATGTATTTTGAATAATGTTTAATTATTGTATGTATGATGAGTAAAAGAAAAGCTTACAGTGTGAAATTTATTGTGTCGCCACCGCGCCTCTCGGTATAACGCGGTTCATCTTATAACGCGGGTGTTGTTTCCCGCCCGACATGCGCGTTATATCGGGGGTCCACTGTACATATATATTAGAAATGAGTTCGCCCAGGGCTATGACAGGTTCATTCAGAACTTAAATTTCAAGTTTTCCTCATAGTTCTGAAAGTTAAATTAGTAAATATAATAAATAATTTCTTTTGATTGCAAACTTTTAATCAGTCTTTAGCAATTAAAAATGAACACCCTTCAGGTTCTGTGTACTTCTTAGGTATTCTTTCTCTTTCATTATTGAATCGTTCTTAACATCTATGAAGATGTTACCGAAGAATCTTCAGCTTCTAAGCACTTATTTTCATTATTTTTGATATTATTATTTTAAAGTTTACAATTGCCTATAATATGAAGCATGAAAAAAAAATTGTTTAATGGAATGCATTTCTGTATAAGTTTTAAGATACGTTAGAGAAAATTTCTTTATCTAACCGGGCCCCGAAAATTTGAATCCAAACTCATCTGTAATGTAAACATAATTAATTCTATTTTCATGTCTCAAGTTAAACAGGGGCGGGGGTGGCTCAGTCGGTAGCGCGCCAGGCTCGTAATCTGTAGTTCCCAGGTTCGAGTCCCAGCTGGGTCAGCGTTGAGATTTATCTCTGCAAAATTCCCCGCCCTGCCCACGGTCAGTAGGGGACACCGATGGGCTTCGAAAGGCCGCCGTCCGTCGGATGGGACGTTAAGCCATGGCACCGCGTACGGGAGAGCCATACCCTGTGCACGTTAAAGAACACGCTGGATGGCCTTGATGGGAGGCTACCATCTGTCTCCCAACAGCTATTCCAGTGGGTCCCCTCCCCCAACCTTCTCTGAGCCTTTGGGGTCCATGTGACCTGGCCATTTAGCCCATGGTGTGCAAAAAAGTGCCGCTCGGAGGTAAAACAACCCAACCCATTCTCAGATTAAACAAACGGAAATTTATTATTATTATTTGTGCTTGAAAAGCACAAATAATATCCAACAAAAATTCAAATAACATTTAACAAAAAAAAGAACACAAATAATATACAACAAATAAAACGTAACTAATATCGAACAACAAAATCACAAATAATACCCAACATCAAAAAATACAAATAAAACCCAACAACAAAAACGCAAATAATATCCAACATCAAAAAAGCAAATAATATCTAAAATCAAAATCTCAAATAATACTCAACATGAAAAACACAAATAATAACTAACAGCAAAAGCACAAAATATTTTAAACAACAAAAAATATAAATAATATTTAACAATAAAAACTAGAGACACCGAAGGTTGCCAGATCACTAATTTCTAAAAAAATCGTTGCCAGATATTTTTTCTAAATAGTGTTCGGATACTTTTTTGAGCCACTGTACCCGTTGTGTGCGAAAAGCTATTTCTTGAACAATTTTAACAAATAGTTTACTAAGATAAATGTAATATAGGATATCTGTGCAACGATTTTTTAAGTTTTCATCAATTTGGGGTGGAAAAAAAAAAGGTCTAAGAAGAGTGTTACAGCAGCGTCTTCTGTTAACAGTTAAATGTTCCGGCTTCAAAAACTCTTTAAATATTAAACTCAATACTGCGGAAAATTTATATTTAAAGAGGGATCTTAAATTTGTATGTAGCGACATTTTCTCGTAAAAAACTTATTTTCAATGATAGAGAGCTTTGAAAGGGATTTTCCATTCATATAACATAGAATAAAAAATAAAACAAATACCCCCCTCAAGCAGCTACTTGCCACAGAGGTCTGACAGGAGCCTGTCAGTTTATATGCCATAGTAGAAGATCTGAGAGGATGGCAGGACCTCAGCAGATAAACGTCACATACATCCATGCCTTACCCGGGGCTCGAACCCAGGTCCCTTAGATCAGTAGCCAAGCGCGCTAAATACATAAATAAATACTCTACAAAAAATAATAACCTATAAAACCAAATGTTATTTGGGTTTTGTTGGATATTATTTATAGTTATAAATAAATACATAAATAAATACCCCATCAAGCAACTGCTTGCCTCAGAGATCTGACAGGAGCCTGTCAATTTATAATGGGATTTACTGTGGGGATGGTGAGACCTCAGCGGAAAAACAACACGAACATCCATGTTTTACCAGGGGCACGAACCCAGGTCCGTTAGATCAATAGCCAAGCGCGCTAACCACTCAGTCACGGGAAAGCAGCCCCATTTAGAGAATCAAAATTATTTGAAATATAGAAAACAAATCAAAAATATCTCTGATGAAAAATCGATCAGTTTTTCTCCTATAAAATGTTTTTTTTTTTTGCTATAAAACGTTTTTTTTTTTTGCTATAAAACGTTTTTCTGAACACTTGGTCGAATAATTTACGTTTCCAATTATTGATGTTGGATGTTCTGTCACATTACCGAAAGAATACCCAAATAGAAAATCTGCGAAGTTTTCACAGAAAACTGCTTGCCATAGATGTTTGGCAGGAACCTGTCAGTAAAGTACACCATAGTTTGTTTTGTTTTTACCTCTGAGCGGCACTTTTTTGCACACCATGGGCTAAATGGCCAGGTCACATGGACCCCGAAGGCTCAGAGAAGGTTGGGGAAGGGGACCCACTGGAACAGCTGTTGGGAGACATATGGTAGCCTCCCGTCAAGGCCATCCAGCGTGTTCTTTGACGTGCACAGGGTATAGCTCTCCCGCACACGGGGCCACGGCTTAACGTCCCATCCGACGGACGGCGGCCTTTCCAAGCCCATCGGTGTCCCCTACTGACCGTGGGCAGGGCGGAGGAGTTTTGCGGAGATAAATCTCAACGCTGATCCAGCTGGGACTCGAACATGGGAACTACAGATTACGAACCTGGCGCGCTACCGACTGAGCCACCCCCGCCCCAAAGTACACCATAGAGAAAAGCTGTAAGGAAGGTGAGAAGGCCTTAACAGAAAGAAAACACGTGAAAATAAAGATCAATGTGTTATTTGGGACTCCAAACAGGCTGCCTTGATCAGCAATCAAAGAATAAAAAAAAAATTACTTCTTCAAGCAGCTGCTTGCCACAGAGGTCTGACAGGAGATTGTCACTTTAATTCATCGTGGTCTGTGAAGATGGCGATGATCAGAGCTCAGTTTTTTCAGGCTGAAAACTTCTGCAGCTGTTCTGGCAGTTGTTTCAAGCTGAAAATCAAATATTAGAGTTTATTTCTGACTTTTAATGCATTTAACCTTTATATCTTCCACTCGTTTGAGTATGAAAACGCATATTTTTTTTATTAATTTTAATTCCATCTGCCTCCTAACAGCTGTCTAGAAGAATCTCCCTCTGCTATCGAATTCTGAGTCTTTGGGTTTTTTTGTAACTTAGCTATTTAGCCCAATATGTGCAAAAAAGCGCCCTTATTTAAAACAATTAAAGAAAAATTATCAATTTAAGAAACTTTTGCAAAAATAAATTATATGTAATTGAAAAGTGACTTATACGGTATATAAGTTACATTCTAATGTTTTGCGAAACAGCTGTTTCGACCACAAAGTACAGTAGCTCAAAAAAGTATCCGAACACTATGGTTGATTACATAAATAAAAAATAAATACCCCCTCAAGCAGCTGCTTGCCACAGAGGTCTGACAGGAGCCTGTCAGTTTATATGCCGCAGTAGGAGATCTGAGAGGATGGCAAGACCTCAGCAGAAAAACGACACACACATCCATGCCTAATTCCGGGGCTCGAACCCAGGTCCCTTAGATCAGTAGCCAAGCGTGCTAGAATTCAGAAAAAATATCTGGCATCGACTGGCAACCTTCGTGTCACGTGACACGAAGGTTGTCAGATCACTAATTTCTAAAAAAATCGTTGCCGGATATTTTTTCTGAATTCTGTAATCAACCATAGTGTTCGGATACTTTTTTGAGCGACTGTAGGTGGTCATATTATTTTGATTCTAGATCGTGTGGGCTCACTCACGGAAATATTGAGCGTGTGCAGTTACCGTTCACAGCAAACTGGAGCGTGTGCAGTAACTGCACACGCTCCAGTTTGCTGTGAACGGTAACTGGAGCGTGTACAGTTGCTGTACAAACTCCAGATATTTTTCCTGAATTCTGTAATCACGTGACACGAAGGTTGCCAGATCACTAATTTCTAAAAAATCATTGACAGATATTTTTTCTGAATTCTGTAATCAACCATAGTGTTCGGATACTTATTTGAGCGACTGTACAAAAACGACTGTTTCGACCACAAAGTTTTGACCTTTAGTCAACTAGAATAAAGCGCAAAAATAAAAAAAAAGCAAACACAAAGAAATAAAATTGAAATATAATGCAATACCTAAATTTTAATTCCAGTATTGTCCACAACTTATCTGGGGATAATAACAATAAGATAATCATAATTTTCATTCTTAATCTTTATCTTTTTTGTATTTCTTAATTGTTTCCTAAGATGCAAATTATTCTTTCTTTGAAACAATCATTGTGCCAACACTTTTCTCTAATAATGATCACAAATATTGCAATACCGATATCGTAAACGTTCTTATTTTTGTAACAACATCGTGATAATTGTAATGATAACGGTAGGAGATGTCATGAAATGATTTATTCCTATTGTTGTTATACTATTTAGCGAAATTTAACTATATAACAATAAACGTTTTGAATATTTTCCAAAACGTTTCAGGCAGAAAATGGATATAATAATACACAATTATGGTTTCCATAAATTAAGGAAACTCGCTGTTAGGTCAATGGGATTGGTTTGTTTTACCTCTGAGCGGCACTTTTTTGCACACCATGGGCTAAATGGCCAGGTCACATGGACCCCGAAGGCTCAGAGAAGGTGGGGGGAGGTGACCCACTGGAACAGCTGTTGGGAGACAGATGATAGCCTCCCGTCAAGGCCATCCAGCGTGTTCTTCAACGTTGGATTGTTTTACCTCTGAGCGGCACTTTTTTGCACACCATGGGCTAAATGGCCAGGTCACAAGGATCCCGAAGGCTCAGAGAAGGTGGGGGGAGGGGACCCACTGGAACAGCTGTTGGGAGACAGATGGTAGCCTCCCGTCAAGGCCATCCAGCGTGTTCTTCAACGTTGGATTGTTTTACCTCTGAGCGGCACTTTTTTGCACACCATGGGCTAAATGGCCAGGTCACAAGGATCCCGAAGGCTCAGAGAAGGTGGGGGGAGGGGACCCACTGGAACAGCTGTTGGGAGACAGATGGTAGCCTCCCGTCAAGGCCATCCAGCGTGTTCTTCAACGTTGGAATGTTTTACCTCTGAGCGGCACTTTTTTTGCACACCATGGGCTAAATGGCCAGGTCACATGGACCCCGAAGGCTCAGAGAAGGTGGGGGGAGGTGACCCACTGGAACAGCTGTTGGGAGACAGATGGTAGCCTCCCGTCAAGGCCATCCAGCGTGTTCTTTAACGTGCACAGGGTATGGCTCTCCCGCACACGGGACCACGGCTTAACGTCCCATCCGACGGACGGCGGCCTTTCCAAGCCCATCGGTGTCCCCTACTGACCGTGGGCAGGGCGAGGAATTTTGCGGAGATAAATCTCAACGCTGACCCAGTTGGGATCGAACCTGAGAACTACAGATTACGTCAATGAGAAGTTAAGGTCAAAGCTCTATAATTCCTAAAATAAGTTTTTTGTTTTGAAAAATGTGATTGCAGATAAAGATCTCGATTTTCAACAATATTCGTTCAGTATTTAATGAGTTATGGAAGTTTGAATATTTAGCGATAGCAATGCCAGTTTGAATATTTAGCGATAACAATGCCAGTCACTAAAATTGACTTCAGAAGTTAATTAAAACTTAGTAATAAGTATTGTATCAAAGTGTGTAATAAAATTAGTTTGTATTTTAGAACTTTAGTAAGAATTCGTAAAGAATTAAGTAAAGAATAAGAGTAATAAGAGGAGTAAAGAATAAAAGTAGAACTAAGTAAAGAATTCTTTCACTATACTTCAGTTTTGTATAAGTTTCTTAAGACTGGCATTGCTGTTTATAAATATTCAAACTTCCATAACTCATTAAATGCTATTACGAGATCATCATAAATATTATACACATAATTGTATGATAAATATTATACAATCGTAAATATTATACACCTATTAGGAGAGTTAATATGGTTATCAAACACTCTGTAGGTTGACTCTAAATTGTCACAATGTCTCAGAAAAATGTGTATTTTTCAAACTTTTAGAACGCATTTGTTTGAATGATTGTATTGCCTAATTCAGTTGCTAAATTGTGATGTTTACAAAGGGAAATTTTTCTAAGATTTTTATTTTGTGTATGTGAATCTCTCTTGCCGTCCCGTGGTCGAGTGGTTAGCGCGCATGGCTACTGATCTACGGGACCTGAGTTCGAGCCCCGGGTAAGGCATGGATGTTCGTGTTGTTTTCTGCTGAGGTCCTGCCATCCTCTCAGAATCTTCTACTATGGCATATAAACTGACAGGCTCCTGTCAGACCTCTGTGGCAAGCAGCTACTTGAGGGGGTATTTATTTATTTTATTTAATCTCTCAGCTTTGTCTGTGACAAGCCCATAAATCACTTTTCTGCAAGCGTTTTAAGTCTCCAATCAGTTTTCTCCCCCCCCCCCACCAAAAAAAGTTTCCCCCTCAGATAAAAAAAACTTGACTTTCATCATGTAATAATGGTTTGATTTTTTACCTCTGAGTGGCACTCTATTTTTATGCACAATGGGCTAAATGGCCAGGTTGCAATGACCCCCAAGGATTCAGAGAAGGTTATAAGAGGGGACCCACTGGACAGCTGTTAGGAGGCAGATGAGAGCCTCCTATCAAGACCATCCAGCGTGTTCTTTAACGTGCAGAGGGTATGACTCTATCCTGCACATGGAGCCATGGTTTAATGTCCCACTGGACGGACGGCGGCCTTTCCAAGTCCAGTCGTGCCCCCTTTATGACGGAGGGCATGATTGGTTTAGCCGAAATAACTATCAACACTGTCGTAGGTGAATCGTATAATTACGGGAAAAAAATCTTTATATTGCTTCTTAATCTGGGTGTAAGTTTAAAAAAAATAGGAAAAAATATCTTTTAAAAATATTCTAGATATTTTTGTGTTCGAAAATGAGCTCTTTTGTGGTAGTGGTGAGTGGGAGAGTAGGTCGCCGACCCTAATTTTCAAAAACGCTGAACAATTTCGAACTATAACGGGTTGGGTTGTTTTACTTCTGGGCGACACTTTTTTTTGCACACCATGGGCTAAATGGCCAGGTCACATGGACCCCGAAGGCTCAGAGAAGGTTGGGGGAGGGGACCCACTGGAACAGCTGTTGGGAGACAGATGGTAGCCTCCCGTCAAGGCCATCCAGCGTGTTCTTTAACGTGCACAGGTTATGACTCTTCCACACACGGGGCCACGGCTTAGTGTCCCATCCGACGGACGGATTGGATTTCCAAGCCCATCGGTGTTCCCCTACTGACCGTGGGCAGGGCGGGGAATTTTGCGGAGATAAATCTCAACGCTGACCCAGCTGGGACTCGAACCTGGGAACTACAGATTACGAGCCTGGCGCGCTACCGACTGAGCAACCCCCGCCCCAACTATAACGGCAACAGAGATTTGCAAATGTGAAATGAATGGTCAAAGACTCACTTCAAGCCAGCCCAGTTTCGAATTATTTTTTTTATGCAAATTCTACAATTTTGAATCTCTTGCAGTTATTTGCTTTGCGAATGATGAACGGAATCGTGGCTCTGAGTATTTATCTTCTGCGTCCGTCCGCAAAATAGGAAATATCTGAAAAAATATAGACACTAAAGCAAGAGATAAAGCGAAATGCAACTTTTTCTTAAATCAATGTTTTAAGTGGGCGAAATCGACGAATTTTTCAGTCGTTTCATCGCCACACATTGTGTTGCGCGAACTTCCATAAAGAATCTTAAATCCAACGATAAGAAACAGATACCCTAAGTATTGTCTCTTCTTAGCAAGTCTCCATTTAATAAGAGTCTTCTTTAACAAAAGACTCCTTTAATAAAGTTCCACTTTTAGGAAGAATCTGCTGTAACAGAAATCTGCTTTTAGCAAGAGTCTCTTTTTGAGAGAGCCTTTCTTAAACAAAATCTTCTCTTGAAAAAAATCTCCTTTATAGAGATAAGCTCTTTTAACAAGAATATTCTTCACAGAAAACCTCTCTTAAAGGAGTCATCTTTAGAGAGAAAAGCTCTCTTAACAAGATTCTCCTCTACAGGGAGACCCTCTCTAACAAGAATCTTCTTCACAAAGAAAACCTCTCTTAAAGGAATCTTCTTCAAATAGAGACCTATCTTAACAAGAATCTGCTTCACAAAGAAAACTTCTCTTAAAGGAATCTTATTCAGATAGAAACCTATTTTAACAAGAATCTACAGGGAGAACTTTTCTTAACAAGAATCTTCTTCAAATAGAGACCTATCTTAACAAGAATCTTCTTCAAATAGAGACCTATCTTAACAAGAATCTTCTTCAAATAGAGACCTATCTTAACAAGAATCTTCTTCACAAAGAAAACCTCTCTTAAAGGAATCTTACTCAGATAGAAACCTATTTTAACAAGAATCTACAGGGAGAACTTTTCTTAACAAGAATCTTCTTCAGATAGAGACCTATCTTAACAAGAATCTTCTTCACAAAGAAAACCACTCTTAAAGGAATCTTCTTCACAAAGAAAACCACTCTTAAAGGAATCTTCTTCAGATAGAGACCATTTTAACAAGAATCTACAGAGAGAACTTTTCTTAACAAGAATCTTCTTTACAGAGAAACCTTTCTTAAAGGATTTTTCTTTTAGAGAAATCCTCTCTTAACAAGAACATTCTTTACAGAGAAACCTCTCTTAAAGGAATTTTCTTTAGAGCGAAAACATCTTTTAAAAAGAATCTCTGTTACAGAGAGAACCACTCTTAACAAGAATCCTCTTTACAAAGATAACTCTTGAAAAGAATCTTTTTCATAGAAAGAATGATTCCTAACAAGAATCTTATTTAGGGAGATAACCTCTCTTAACAAGAATCCTCTTTAGAGAGGGAAAACCTCTCTTAAGAAAAGTTCTTTTAGAGAGAGAACCCCTCTTAACAAGAATCTCCTTTACAAAGAGAACTTCTCTTGAAAAGAACCTTCTTTATACGAAAGAACCTCTCTTAACAAGGACTTTCCTCAGCAAAAGCCTGCATTTAGAAAGAGTCTGCTATAGCGCGAGCTTCGCTTAAGCAAGACCCTACTTAAGGAATCTCTCTTTATCAAGAGCCTCCCTCAAAAAGTCCAGCGAGGGTCTCTCTTACTTCCCGAAACGAGTGTGCTCTTGAGCAAGAGTGAGTCTCTATTAACAAGAGTTTAACATCACGAAGAAAGAGTCTTTGTTCTCATCGGCATCCGCGGCCTGGAGAAAGGAATCGTCTCGTGTCCAGATGAAATTACTTCGTCGGCAAAATCCCTTCATGCCTCTCATCGTCATGACGTCGTCGTGGGGGAGGAGGAAGGGAGGGGGGGTGAAGCATTTTCACATCGCCATTCGCGCAGATAAGGTCCACATCACAGTGGAAGGGTCGCGTGCAACTAATGGCTCGAATCTCCGCGTTGAGAAAACTGTCTCTGTCCTCTTCCCCCCATCCTTCGTCTTCCCCTCCCCCCATCACCTTGCACCTGAGAGTTGGGAACGGTGGCACACTCTCTCTCATCGTCCCATCTCGCGCTCATAAATCACCCCCTGCCCCCCACCTTCACAGCAGCAACTTCTCTCGTGCAACATGTAGTTGCCATCGATTGTATGCAGATTCGGCCTCACAGAGTCTGCAATCTGGGGGCAAGGGACGCCATCATCACCGGATTGGGATCTGTCATCATCAACAGGCGGCATCCACGAGAAAGGGGACTGTATGATGGGGGGAGGGTTAAGAGATCTCCTCATCTTGATGATCGTTGGACATCAGTCGAGCAAAGAAGATGGTTTCGAGACTAAAGAGGGATCATTTCATTGCATCACCTTCTTTTTATTCATCCCATAGAAGAAGGTGCCGGGGGAAGGGGGGAGGGGAGGGGAGGGGTTGTCTCCCCCCCCTCTTTGTGGTGGCGTGTTGTTTGGAGTCGTGAAGAACACCTGTAGTTTCTTTTTCTTTTGCAAATTGTCGTTCATATGTTGCATAAGTGACTATAAATTCACGTTTGCAAGTTTTGGGAATGTAGGAGGCTGCGATTGTTGGGAGGGGGGAAGGAGGATGAAGATGCAGAGGAGCCGGTGATTACTGTGCATTGAGAATCATTGTTATCATTGGTGAAAGAGTACAGGCGCGAAAATGGAAGCAATGAAATAGAAGTGTTACTCCCCCCCCCCCACACACATACACACTCCCTATCGTTTATAAAGATAATTTTTTTTGCACACAATACGTTAAACGACCAGGTCACAGGACCCAAGGGACTCGTGAAAAGGATTGGGGAAGAAGACCCACTGGGCCGCTATTAGGAGACAGACGTAACCCTTCTATCAAGGCTATCTAGTGTGTTCTTTAATGTTCACAGAGAAAGGAATCGTCTCGTGTCCAGATCAAATTACTTCGTCGGCAAAATCTCTTCATTAGAGTTGGGTTGGGTTGTTTTACCCTTGAGCTGCACTTTTTTGCACACCATGGGCTAAATGACCAGGTCACAAGTACCCCGAAGGCTCAGAGAAGGTTGGGGGAGGGAACCAACTGGAACAGCTGTTGGGAGACAGATGGCATCCTCTCGTCAAGGCCATCCAGCGTGTTCTTTAACGTTGGATTGTTTTACCTCTGAGCGGCACTTTTTTGCACACCATGGGCTAAATGCCAGGTCACAAGGACCCCGAAGGCTCAGAGAAGGTTGGGGGAGGGGACCCACTGGAACAGCTGTTGGGAGACAGATAGTAGCCTCCCGTCAAGGCCATCCAGCGTGTTCTTTAACGTGCACAGGGTATGGCTCTCCCGCACACGGGACCACGGCTTAACCAAGGAGTGTCTAAGGGAGAAGAGAGCTAGCTTCCATAGACGTAATGTAAACTTTTCGATTGCAGCGCCCTCTAAACATGGCAAATTCGTGTATTGCAGTGAAGCCACCTAGCCAGGAGAGAAGCCAGTTCCATGCGTTATTTTTCCACTGCCCAGCAAGGTTTTCAATAGCTTACACCACGTGAATAATTTTACATACACTTTGACTTTGTTCAAAGTGTCCATTTCTTAAATTTTGCCATCATGATTTTCTTTTCACAAGGATTAGTTAAAATTATTTTCCTTAATAAAATCTCGTTTTGTAAAACAATAGGTAGCTATGCTCAACATAAAAAATTTAATATTTTGAACATTCTACTATATTTAATATATTATAATAACGTGAAATTTATGGCTTAATGCGAGACAACATGTTTTGTTTAATTATATTTTATAGAATTTAGGATATTTTCAAAAAAAAAGTCACATCGAGTTTCTTACTTGTATAAACTGTCAATAGATGGCAGCAGGCACTTCTAGTATCAACCATAAAAAAATTTACTATTAGAACAAACTGCAGACACCTATATATGTCGATATGCTCCAGGGAACACCAAACTGCAACATACATTGACTTACATGTTCGCAAGATGATTAAATGTATTAATTTACATATTAATTTTAAAAATTCTGCAAAATTACTCAAAATAAACATACAACGGCTTTTCCAGGTATCGTAATATATACTCCTGAACGGGATAAAATACTCACTGAATAACTTTAGGGTCAGCTATCACTATGCCAAACAGTCATGGCTGTTAGACAGGTTGAAACACTGATTAAATCGCAATAAATATACCAAGAGTAAGACAAACCACAGCTGCAGTGGACTAAAAATCATTGCACTGCGCATGCGCAGATCGCCCCTTACAGTTGTTTTTGTGCATGCACATCAATTTGCCACGTTCAGCTTCGGTAAAATTCCGCAGAACGGCGCCACTTACGCTTGTGCGAAGCTAGCCTTCTTCTCCTTAGACCTTCTTTGGCTTAACGTCCCATCCGACGAACGGCGGCCTTTCCAAGCCCATCGGTGTCCCCTACTGACCGTGGGCAGGGCGCAGAGTTTTGCGGCTCTTCATTAGAATCATAATGAACACACACAGTGATTAACAGAAAATTATTTTTCAAATAAGGATGTATTTTTAATTAAAGTTTTTTATATTAAAATTTAACTGGTAGCTATTTTTATTTAAAAATTTAAGAATAAAACAATTCTGTTTTTTCGATATTTAAAAATAAATAGCTTATATTTAAATTTTAGACAAATTAGATCACTTAAATCTAATTTCCTTTCTTTCCTTCTCTTCGTTTGTTAAAAGGCTGTCCTGGTCCGGTGTATCAAGGACACATAGTTCTCGTGCACATGGAGTCACGGTTTAACGTCCCATCCAATGGACGGCGGTCTTTTCCAAGCCCATCGGTGTACCCATTTTAAAAGAGAAGGGTTGAAGTTAATAGAAATGCATCTACATCTAAGCGCAGGAACAATTGGGACTCGATCCTGGTTTAATTCGTTGGTTGGTTGGTTGTTTTACCCTTTTGCGCACAATGGGTTAAATGACCAGATCACAAGGACTCCGTAGACTCAGACAGAGTTGGGGGAGAGTACCCACTGCACAGCTGTTGCGAGACAGATGGCATCCTCTCGTCAACGCCATCCAGCGTGTTCTTTAACGTCCACAGGATATGTCTCTTCCGCACACGGAACCACAGCTTAACATCCCATCCGACGGCCGACAGTCTTTCCAAGCCCGTCGGTGTCCCCTACTGACCGTGAACAGTGCAGGGAGTTTTGCGGAGATAAATCTTAAAGCTGTTCCAGCTGGGACTCGAACCTGCGAAGAGCAGATTTCGAGCTGGAGCGGGACTCGAACCTGGTTTGATTCGTTGGATGCTTGGTTATTTTACCTTTTTTGTACACAATGGGTTAAATGACCAGATCACAAGGACTCCGTAGACTCAGAGAAAGTTGGGGGAGGGTACCCACTGCACAGCTGTTAGCCTCCCGTCAAGGCCATCCAGCGTGTTCTTTAACGTCCACAGGATATGTGGACGTTAAAGAACTCTCTTCCGCACACGGAACCACAGCTTAACATCCCATCCGACGGCCAGCAGTCTTTCCAAGCCCGTCGGTGTCCCCTACTGACCGTGGACAATGCAGGGAGTTTTGCGGAGATAAATCTCAAAGCTGTTCCAGCTGGGGCTCGAATCTGGGAAGAGCAGATTACGAGCCTGGGGCGATACCGACTGAGCCACCCAAAGAATGTCTCACTTGGCTACATGTCTTAGTTTTCATATCAGGGAGACATCCTTGTACTCTATAAACAACTCGAGATAATAAAACAATCCGACGAGATATTTTCCTTACATTGTTTCCTCTTCTGTATCATTATAATTCATCCCGAAACTCCGAATGCACTGAAAGCGAAAAGAAAAAAGTTTCCTTGTTACAAAGTTTTAAAAAAAAATTACATTTGGTGAAACAAAATTTTCAGCATCGCATTTGATAATATACATGCATAATTTATAAACCACCATGACCAATAATAACGAAAAAAACCGGACATCATTTCAAAAGAAAAAAAAGATTGTTTTTTTCACTTACACTAAATTGTTTGCATCTTTACTCCCCAAGCACCATCATCGGTTTTTTAACTTTCGAATTCCTTATGCGAAATTATTCTCGGTATTTTATACAAATGATAATTTATTGTTTCCTCTGTTATGAAGTCTCTTTGAAACAACAATTTCTTTTGCCTCTCCGCGGAGTATTTTAATGAACCCAGAAATAAATCAACAGAAATGAATGCATCGTCCACAACACCGTCTTCTTGAAGGATCTCGTTTTATTTCGCAGACAACTTTTTTTGAACAATTCGTATCGTTTCGTTCATTTATTTGAAGTCGTTTTTTTTAGCAACAGCGCATGTTTTAAGAATTGGGTACAGAAAGGAAATTTGTTTTTTGAGTGTGTTTGTAATAATGTTTATAGGAATGCAGTAATAGGAACGAGGGTTCATATTTTTACAAGTACTATTATTGGGTTGGGTACGCTCTAGGCTAGTATTCTGCATTTCCCAGGTTCGAGTCACAATTGGGTTAGCGTTGAGATTTAACTCTGCAAAACTCCCCGCCCTGCCCACTGTCAGTAGGGGACACTGAAGGGCTTGGAAAGGCCGCCGTCCGTCGTATAAGACGTTAAACCGTGGCTCCTTTGCGGAAGAGCCATACCCTGTGCACGTTAAAGAACACGCTGGATGGCCTTGACGGGAGGCTACCATTTGTTTCCCAACAGCTGTTCCAGTGGGTCCCCTTCCCCAACCTACTCTGAGCCTTCGGGGTCCGTGTAACCTGGTCATTTAGGGGGCGGGGGTGGCTCAGTCGGTAGCGCGCCAGGCTCGTAATCTGTAGTTCCCAGGTTCGAGTCCCAGCTATGTCAGCGTTGGGATTTATCTCCGCAAAATTCCCACGGTCAGTAGAGGACACCGATGGGCTTGGAAAGGCCGCCGTCCGTCGGATAGGACGTTAAGCCGTGGCCCCGTGTGCGGGAGAGCCATACCCTGTGCACGTTAAAGAACACGCTGGATGGCCTTGACGGGAGGCTACCATCTGTCTCCCAACAGCTGTTCCAGTGGGTCCCCTCCCTCCAACCTTCTCTGAGCCTTCGGGGTTCATGTGACCTGGCCATTTAGCCTATGGTGTGCAAAAAAATGCTTCTCAGAGGTAAAACAACCCAACTGTCTGCTATGACTACTATGGAGACACCTACCGTGATTCTTTGAAAACAACTGCGCTACACAAGCCCTGTATGCTAAGGACACAGATTTGAACATGTTTATATGAGATTAAACAGCCTGAATTTTACGCAGCTAAAAGTATGGTATTCATGTTTATTTTATTACATGTTCAAGAATACTGAATTTTATTTGCGTTATTAAAGACGATAATTCATTTGTAGATTGTCTTTTTTTTTATTGGTGCCTCTTCATAGAATGTGATGAAATCTGTAGCTGCTGGTTTTATATCACATCCAGTCGAAAGTTGTACAGTCGCTCAAAAAAGTATCCGAACACTATGGTTGACTACAGAATTCAAAATAAATATCTGGCAACGATTTTTTCAGAAATTAGTGATCTGGCAACCTTCGTGTCACGTGACACGAAGGTTGCCAGATCACTAATTTCTGAAAAAATCGTTGCCAGATATTTTTTCTGAATTCTGTAGTCAACCATAGTGTTCGGATACTTTTTTGAGCGACTGTACGGTGTCAAATTAAAATGGCTAACGAAAGACTATATTTGCATATAAAATGGAAGACGAAAAAAATTCCGACTGCATTTGAGAGTTTTTAACAGAATCTATGATAGAGTCTGAAATAGTTTTCAATCTTCAGAATGAATCTATTTACTGGAAAGAGTTCCTAACTTAGGTATGGAACATAAATTTGTAATCCGTTGAATCTGAAGAAAATCAGCATTAGAGACCCTATATTTTCCAGGTTTGGGCACTGGAGAATAAAATGATCAGTAATTTCACGTTGCCCACATTTGGGTTACCTCTGAGCGGCACTTTTTTGCACACCATGAGCTAAATGGCCAGGTTACATTGACCCCGAAGGTTCAGAGAAGGTTGGGGGAGGGGACCCACTGGAACAGCTATTGGGAGACAGATGGTAGCCTCCCGTCAAGGCCATCCAGTGTGTTCTTTAAAGTGCACAGGGTATGACTCTCCCATACACAGGGACACGGCTTGAGCTAAATGGCCAGGTTACATTGACCCCGAAGGTTCAGAGAAGGTTCGGGGAGGGGACCCACTGGAACAGCTGTTGGGAGACAGATGGTAGCCTCCCGTCAAGGCCATCCAGTGTGTTCTTTAAAGTGCACAGGGTATGACGTCCCACACACAGGGACACGGCTTGAGCTAAATGGCCAGGTTACATTGACCCCGAAGGTTCAGAGAAGGTTGGGGGAGGGGACCCACTGGAACAGCTGTTGGTAGACAGATAGTAGCCTCCCGTCAAGGCCATCCAGTGTGTTCTTTAAAGTGCACAGGGTATGACTCTCCCACACACAGGGACACGGCTTGAAGTCCCATCTGACGGACGGCAGCCTTTCCAAGCCCATCGGTGTCCCCTACTGACAGTGGGCAGGGCGAAGAGTTTTGAGGAGATAAATCTCAACGTTGTCACAGCTGGGACTCGAACCCGGGATCTGCAGATTACGAGCCTGACGCACTACCGACTGAGACACCCCCAAAAATTAATGGAGTTGACAAGATTTTTATGAGGTAGATAAATCCGTAGAGGAATTGCGGGAGCTATCTGATTGAAAGAGCATAATTGATGTGTAATGATTCCAGTCCAGAACATGAGTAAATAGAGAGAGAGGGATCATTCCTCCTGTTTCCATCGATGAAATTTAAAAAAAATATGGATGACGTCAGCTTGTTCTTAGGAGTGATGGCAATGGTAAGGTCATATCTTTTATAGTACTCTTGTCAGATCAGACGAACCAGTGAAGAAAGGGGAAGTGCTCCCGTCTCAGTATATTTGGATTGGGTTGTTTTACCTCTGAGCGGCACTTTTTTGCACACCATGGACTAAATGGCCAGGTCACAAAGACCCCGAAGGCTCAGAGAAGGTTGGGGTTGGGGACCCACTAGAACAGCTGTTGGGAGACAGATGGTAGCCTCCCGTCAAGGCCATCCAGCGTGTTCTTTAACGTCACAGGGTATGGCTCTCCCGCACACGGGGCCACGGCTTAACGTCCCATCCGACGGACGGCGGCCTTTCCAAACCCATCGGTGTCCCCTATTGACCGTGGGCAGGGCGGGGAATTTTGCGGAGATAAATCTCCACGCTGACCCAGCTGGGACTCGAACCTGAGAACTGCAGATTGCGAGCCTGGCGCGCTACCGACTGAGCCATCCCCGCCCCCTCCGTCTCAGTATATAGAAGCGGCAAAGATGTGGCTTTTGTTAAACCTGTTGCTGATCGCTAAGATGGCTGATATACAGGAGAAATTATAGACCAGTAAGAAATAATAGCTGATGTATGAAGTGTAATTATATCATTATTAATAGCATTAAGATGTGTCGATGAAAGCCATTTCTCGAAAGAAGAACTTCTGATATTATTGAGTAACTGAAGGCATTTTTTGTATTATTGAAATGCTGCTTTGGAGTTCAATTGACTTGGACGGTAAATCCTTAAATCTTCAGCGTAGACATCCATGGAATGATGTCTGAGACAAGCTTAAGGTTATCTAGATTAATGTAGTGACGTTTTTTGTATTATTGAAATGCTGCTTTGGAGCTCAATTGACTTGGACGGTATATCCTTAATTCTTCAGTGTAGACATCCATGGAATGATGTCTGAGCCAAGCTTAAGGTTATCTAGATTAATGTAGATAACCTTAAGTGATAACTGGGTGATAATAAAAGCAGCACTCTTTGATGCTGATAAGATTAGGCATCAATCTTTTGTCCATTGTAGAATGTTATTCAATATCTGTTGTCTAGTTTTAAGTCGATGGTTAAGATTCGAACTAGAGCCGTAAATAGTAATATCGTCGGCATAAATTGCTACTTTGCAAGATGGTTGGATATGTTGTGTTATATCCTGAATATAAACATTGAATGAGTGTGAACATTACCCCGAGGAAGACCAACTTTTCGGGGGTGGCTCAGTCGGTAGCGCGCCAGACTCGTAATCTGTAGTTCCCAGGTTCGAGTCCCAGCTGGGTCAGCGTTGAGATTTATCTCCGCAAGAATTCCCCGCCTTGCCCACGGTCAGTAGGGGACACCGATGGGCTTGGAAAGGCCGCCGTCCGTCGGATGGGACGTTAAGCAGTGGCCCCGTGTGCGGGAGAGCTATACCCTGTGCACGTTAAAGAACACGCTGGATGGCCTTGACGGGAGGCTACCACTGTCTCCCAACAGCTGTTTCAGTGGGTCTCCTCCCCCAACCTTCTCTGAGTCTTCGGGGTCCATGTGACCTGGTCATTTAGCCCATGGTGTGCAAAAAAGTGCCGCTCAGAGGTAAAACAATCCAACCCAACCCTGGTCATTCAGCCTATTGTGTGCACAAAAGTGTCACTCAGAGATAAAACAATCCATTATTGTCGAGGCTAATTTGTCGAACTAGCTAATCATTATGCTAAATGTGAATTGTACTTTTCGCTTGTAAGTTGTTAAATGCGCGGCGCTTAAGTTGAAGTGCTCGTCTACAAGAAGCCGTTCACCACGGAAGTGAACATTTGGTTGGTAGCATAAGTGGAAATCGATTTATTTAAGACTGTCTGTAAAGTTATGATAAAATCTTATAAGACAACATCTGCGAGTTAAACTGAATGTACAGTATTTTTTAACAATGTACATTACTTTTTGTACATTACTTTTTTGAGCGACTGTACAAAAGGTGGTAAGAAAAGTAGTCCCCTTTGAGGTATTTCCGTAGAAAAAAGGAGCTGATAGAAGAAGGATGACTACTTCCAGTTTATAAATCAAGCAAATTTGATGTTTGATCGGGTTGGGTTGAGTGGGTTGGGTTGGGTTGTTTTACCTCTGAGCGGCACTATTTTGCACACCGTGGGCTAAATGGCCAGGTCACATGGACCCCGAAGGCTCTGAAAAGGTTGGGGGAGGGGACCCACTGGAACGGCTGTTGGGAGACAGATGGTAGCCTCCCGTAAAGGCCATCCAGCGTGTTCTTTAAGTGCACAGGGTATGGCTCGTCCCATCCGAAGGACGGAGGCCTTTCCAAGACAATCGGTGTCCCCTACTGACCGTGGGCAGGGCGGGGAATTTTGCGGAGATAAAAAGATATAAATAAATACCCCCTCAAGCAGCTGCTTACCACAGAGGTCTGACAGGAGCCTGTCAGTTTATATGCCAGAACAGAAGGTCTGAGAGGATGGCAGGACCGCAGCAGAAAAGCAACACGAACATCCATGCCTTACCCGGGCTCGAACTCAGGTCCCGTAGATCAGTAGCCAAGCGCGCTAACCACTCGGCCACATATATATAGGGGTAAAAATATCACTTTTGCACCTCAGTTACTCAACTACATAAAAACTCTTCAAAATATGCCCATTCTTTTATAAACCACTCTGTATGTTCGTGTTGTTTTCTGCTGAGGTCCTGCCATCCTCTCAGATCTTCTACTGTGGCATACAAACTGACAGGCTCCTCTCAGACCTCTGTGGCAAGCAGCTGCTTGAGTGGGTATTTATTCATTCATTCATTCATATCAAGCAGAGCTAGAGACACATCAGAAGCTTTCCAACAGAACTCTTTAACTATTGTTTTACGCCTCTCTTCCAATTCTTCTTTAAAAAATAAACTGTTTTCTAAGCATTCTCCACTCAAGTAAGCAGACTCATAAGTAGTTAGATTTTCCTTAATTCCTTTCGATTTCCAGAACTATTGTGATTAGTTGCTAGTATCTTCTCGACCCCACGCTAATAACACTTCTTTCTGTTAGCCAATCAAATTGTATTCTTTAATCTTCTTTCACGACACACTCTAGACATTGCTTCACGTTACAATTAGCGGGGCGGGGGTGGCTCAGTCGGTAGCGCGCCAGGCTCGTAATCTGTAGTTCCCAGGTTCGAGTCCCAGCTGGGTCAGCGTTGAGATTTATCTCCGCAAAATTCCCCGCCGTGCCCACGGTCAGTAGGGGACACCGATGGGCTTGGAAAGACCGTCGTCCGTCGGATGGGACGTTAAGCCGTGGCCCCGTGTGCCGGAGAGCCATACCCTGTGCACGTTAAAGAACACGCTGGATGGCCTTGACGGAAGGCTACCATCTGTCTCCCAACAGCTGTTCCAGTGGGTTCCCTCCCCCAATTTTCTCTGAGTCTTCGGGGTCCATGTGACCTGGCCATTTAGCCCATGGTGTGCAAAAAAAGTGCCGCTCAGAGGTAAAACAACCCAACTTTAAACATTGAACAAATATTATTGAAAATGGAGATTAGAATAGATTTGATTATGAATATCGTCCACCAGATTATCCCATTAAATGCATATTTTATGAGTTATAGAGCTTCAAAGTTATAATCTCATTGACATAACACGGGAATTATTTAATATTTGGATTAAAAAATGAACAGCGCAACTTGCACTTAATTTAATAGAGACAAAAAAAAGCTCTCTTTGATCAGGGAATGTAAATGAGTCAAACGGCTGAGAGGTAAAACAATCCAACTCACAAATAGTACAAAGATGCTTAAAGCTACACTTCAGTTTCACGCAAAATGTTGCAATTTTCCAAAAGAAAATTGCAACATTTTGTGTATTCATTCAATCAAAGCTTTAATGATAAAGAGTGCAACTATCTGTAAACTTGGGGCGCGTGTGGCTCAGTCGGTAGCGTACCAGGCTCGTAATCTGTAGTTCCCAGGTTCGAGTCCCAGTTGGGTCAGCGTTGAGATTTATCTCCGCAAAATTCCCCGCCGTGCCCACGGTCAGAAGGGGACACCGATGGGCTTGGAAAGACCGCCGTCCGTCGGATGGAACGTTAAGCCGTGGCCCCGTGTGCGAGAGACCCAATACCCCGGGCACGTTAAAGAACACGCTGGATGGCCTTGACAAGAGGCTACCATCTGTCTCCCAACAGCTGTTCCAGTGGGTCCTCTCTCCCAACCTTCTCTGAGCCTTCGGGGTCCATGTAACCTGGCCATTTAGCCCATGGTGTGCAAAAAAGTGCCGCTCAGAGGTAAAACAACCCAACGTTACAATTAGTTCTATTTCAGCATCAGATCTCCATTCCTTTTCGCAACGAATCCCTGTGACATCCCCATTAATATCTGTTGATGCAACAATCCATATTTTCTCTCTCAGACAAGATAATTTCAAGATAATGTATCTCGTAATAAAAGCATTCTATTACCATTCTTTTTTCGTAACGGCGCATCTTTACTTTTGAAATCTATCCGATTTAACATCCCCAAGTCTTTGTCATCCGAACTGGTCATTACGAGAGACCTCTGCTGATGTAATCATTCGTCATCAACCAAGGGCATCAAGAAAATATTATTTTTGCTCGGGTTTTTCCGTCAAACGACATATCTGCAGATATTATCGGTCTCGTCATCAGACAATGGACGTATAATTTGTATAACCACTTCTTTGCGCGAGTGCGTTATTATTGCGTCAGTTATTGTTTTCGTCTTGATCAACACGAAGCGCTGGTGACGTACACGAGAAAAATGCTCCTGACCATCAAGGGACAGCCAATGAATCGCAGTTTTGCCAAATGAAGAGTTACCGACCATTCTGTCATCGCACTTATTTTCGGTTTCTTTTTCGTATTTGTAAATATTCGAGATTCTCGGCCCTTGATTGGTACATATCAAAATCATGACAGAAGCGCGTGATTCCGAAAAAAAAAAATGGGATGTTTTCATAAAGGACTAGATGAGCAGATCTGAGCGGCACTTTTTTGCACACCATGGGCTAAATGGCCAGGTCACATGGACCCCGAAGGCTCAAAGAAGGTTGGAGGAGAGGACCCACTGGAACAGCTGTTGGGAGACAGATCGTAGCCTCCCGTCAAGGCCATCCAGCGTGTTGTTTAACGTGCACAGGGTATGGCTCTCCCGCACACGGGGCCACGGCTTAACGTCCGATCCGACGGACGGCGGCCTTTCCAAGCCCATCGGTGTCCCCTACTGACCGTGGGCAGGGCGGGGAATTTTTGCGGAGATAAGTCTCAACGCTGATCCAGATGGGATTCGAACCTGGGAACTACAGATTACGAGCCTGGCGCGCTACCGACTGAGCCACCCCCGCCCCTTTCCATCTCGTGAAAAGATCTGGTTGACTCAGCCAGTAGGGCACTAAGCTCGTAATCTGTACTCCCAGAATCGAGACCCAACTAGGCCAGCGTTAAGATTTATGATAGGCTTGGGAAGCCTGCGGACCGTTGGATGGCACATAAAGTCCTGGCTCTGAATGCAGGAAAATCTGCACATTAAAGAACACGCTGAATGAGCTTGACGGGATCTTCTGTCTCCTAACAGTGATTCTGCAGATCCACCTTTCCAATCTTCTCTGAGCACCTATGATAATTCTATTTAGCCTTTTATGTGCACAAAAGTGTCGCTCAGAGGTAAAACAACCCACTCCGTGAACGTTAAACAACACGCTGGATGATCTTGACTGCAGACTTCTATCTGCCTCTTAATAGTTGTCTTGAGCCGTCCCATGGCCGAGTGGTTAGCGCGCTTGGCTACTGATCTAAGGGACCTGGGTTCGAGTCCCGGGTAAGGCATGGATGTATGTGTCGTTTTTCTGCTGAGGTCCTGCCATCCTCTCAGACCTTCTACGATGGCATATAAACTGACAGGCTCCTGTCAGACCTCTGTGGCAAGAAGCTACTTGAGGGGGTAATAGTTGTCTTGACGGGAGGCTACCATCTGTCTCAAGGATCCTAAGGCCGCTGAGAAGCAATTTATTAACGATATTATTAACAATAAAAAATTAATAGCTGTTCCAGTGGGTCCCCTCCCCCAACCTTCTCTGAGCCTTCGGGGTCCTTGTGACCTGGCCATTTAGCCCATTGTGTGCAAAAAAGTGCCGCTCAGAGGTAAAACAACCTAATAGTTGTCCTGTAGATTCCATCTCCCTAACCTTCTCTGCGGCCTTAGGATCCTTGTGACCTTGCCACCTAGTCCATTGTGCGCACAAAAGTGTCATTCAGAGGTAAAATAACCCATTATTGTCGAGGTGTATTTGTCGAGCTAGCTAATCATTTTGCTAAATGCAGCTTGTACTTTCGTTTGCAAATCTTTACCTTTTAAAGCTGTTCAGTGAATCCCCTTCCTCTAACCTTTTCTGCAGGGGCGGGGGTGGCTCAGTCGGTAGCGCACCAGACTCGTAATCTGTAGTTCCCAGGTTCGAGTCCCAAATGGGTCAGCGTTGAGATTTATCTCCGCAAAATTCCCCGCCCTGCCGACGGTCAGCAGGGGACACCGGTGGGCTTGGAAAGGCCACCGTCCGTCGGATGGGAAGTTAGGTCGTGGTCCCGTGTGCGGGAGAGCCATACCCAGTGCACGTTAAAGAACACGCTGGATGGCCTTGACGGGAGGCTACCATCTGTATCCCAACAGCTGTTCCAGTGGGTCCCCTCCCCCAACCTTCTCTGAGCCTTCGGGGTCCATGTGACCTGGCCGTTTAGCCCATGGTGTGCAAAAAAGTTCCGCTCAGAGGTAAAACAACCCAACTAACCTTTTCTGAGTCCTAGGGGTCCTGTGACTTTGCCACTTGTTTGATCCAGTTGCCCATTCGATGTCACGTTACAATCAGTTTCTGGGACTAGATTCCGTCTTTCCATATCTCTCTTTTTCTGAAGAATGCCGCCCACTTTTGGAAACGGAAATAAACGACACATTGCGGCCACACTAAGAGTGAAAAGGGTTGATGACACCACAAATACGGCGCGCGTTTCGAAAGCGTAAAAAAATAAGGAAGTACACGCAACAAATAAAAGATCTGGCACTGAGACAAGATAACGGGTGGTTATGAAGGTGGAGTGACTTTTAAGAGATACGGTTTTTTTTTTTTTAAATAAGTACTTATTTGTTTAGAGTTTGTTTTCAAAACGATTTCTCATCAAGCTTTCAAAGCATGCAAACGAGAATGGAGATTTCAGTAAATGGCGCAGATTAAAGAAATTTCTCTTTAGCGATAAAAGATTCCTTTGAAAAGCTAAATAGAACTTTGAAAAAAAAAATAAAATAAAATGAAACTAAATTTTTTAATGGTAACTTTCTGTCCTTTGTTCATTGTCCATATGTGGTCTGACATCGTGTCCTGGGTGTGTTATTGCAATCGAGTCCTTAGTGTTTTACTGGGATCGTGTCCTGGGTGTGTTATTGGAATCGAGTCCTTGGTGTTTTACTGGCATCGTGTCCTGGGTGTGTTATTGGAATCGAGTCCTTAGTGTTTTACTGAGATCGTGTCCTGGGTGTGTTATTGGAATCGAGTCCCTGGTGTTTTTCTGGGATCGTGTCTTGGGTGTGTTATTGGAATCGAGTCCTTGGTGTTTTACTGGCATCGTGTCCTGGGTGTGTTATTGGAATCGAGTCCTTAGTGTTTTACTGAGATCGTGTCCTGGGTGTGTTATTGGAATCGAGTCCCTGGTGTTTTTCTGGGATCGTGTCTTGGGTGTGTTATTGGAATCGAGTCCTTGGTGTTTTTCTGGCATCGTGTCCTGGGTGTGTTATTGGAATCGAGTCCTTGGTGTTTTTCTGGGATCGTGTCCTGGGTGTGTTATTGGAATCGAGTCCTTAGTGTTTTACTGGGATCGTGTCCTGGGTGTGTTATTGGAATCGAGTCCTTGGTGTTTTACTGGGATCGTGTCCTGGGTGTGTTATTGGAATCGAGTCCTAGGTGTTTTACTGGGATCGTGTCCTGGGTGTGTTATTGGAATCGAATCCTTGGTGTTTTACTGGCATCGTGTCCTGGGTGTGTTATTGGAATAGAGTCCTTGGTGTTTTACTGGCATCGTGTCCTGGGTGTGTTATTGCAATCGAGTCCTTAGTGTTTTACTGGGATCGTGTCCTGGGTGTGTTATTGGAATCGAGTCCTTGGTGTTTTACTGGCATCGTGTCCTGGGTGTGTTATTGGAATCGAGTCCTTAGTGTTTTACTGGGATCGTGTCCTGGGTGTGTTATTGGAATCGAGTCCCTGGTGTTTTTCTGGGATCGTGTCTTGGGTGTGTTATTGGAATCGAGTCCTTGGTGTTTTTCTGGCATCGTGTCCTGGGTGTGTTATTAGAATCGAGTCCTTAGTGTTTTACTGGGATCGTGTCCTGGGTGTGTTATTGGAATCGAGTCCCTGGTGTTTTTCTGGGATCGTGTCTTGGGTGTGTTATTGGAATCGAGTCCTTGGTGTTTTTCTGGCATCGTGTCCTGGGTGTGTTATTGGAATCGAGTCCTTGGTGTTTTTCTGGGATCGTGTCCTGGGTGTGTTATTGGAATCGAGTCCTTAGTGTTTTTCTGGGATCGTGTCCTGGGTGTGTTATTGGAATCGAGTCCTAGGTGTTTTACTGGGATCGTGTCCTGGGTGTGTTATTGGAATCGAATCCTTGGTGTTTTACTGGCATCGTGTCCTGGGTGTGTTATTGGAATCGAGTCCTTGGTGTTTTACTGGCATCGTGTCCTGGGTGTGTTATTGCAATCGAGTCCTTAGTGTTTTAGTGGGATCGTGTCCTGGGTGTGTTATTGGAATCGAGTCCTTGGTGTTTTACTGGCATCGTGTCCTGGGTGTGTTATTGGAATCGAGTCCTTAGTGTTTTACTGGGATCGTGTCCTGGGTGTGTTATTGGAATCGAGTCCCTGGTGTTTTTCTGGGATCGTGTCTTGGGTGTGTTATTGGAATCGAGTCCTTGGTGTTTTTCTGGCATCGTGTCCTGGGTGTGTTATTGGAATCGAGTCCTTGGTGTTTTTCTGGGATCGTGTCCTGGGTATGTTATTGGAATCGAGTCCTTAGTGTTTTACTGGGATCGTGTCCTGGGTGTGTTATTGGAATCGAGTCCTTGGTGTTTTACTGGGATCGTGTCCTGGGTGTGTTATTGGAATCGAGTCCTAGGTGTTTTACTGGGATCGTGTCCTGGGTGTGTTATTGGAATCGAATCCTTGGTGTTTTACTGGCATCGTGTCCTGGGTGTGTTATTGGAATCGAGTCTTTGGTGTTTTACTGGGATCGTGTCCTGGATGTGTTATTGGAATCAAGAAATTGGTATGCTATCGGAATCGAGTACTGGGTGTGTTATTGGAAATAACACACCCAGAACACAATTTTTTATCGTGATCTGAGTGTGTTATTGAGATGACTGCTGAGTGTGTTATTGAGATAGAGGCCTTGGTGCGTTATTGAAATCGAGTACTGGGTGTATTATTGAGATGATGGTTGTTTACGTAATCTTACAACCAGATATCTGACAGTCAATAGGTGAATGATTCTCGCGTTTCTGATTTCAGCTAGAATGTTACGATGTTTATGTGATTCAGAAGTTGATGGAAGCGGGCAGATGTCTTGCGCTGGGAATACTTTTGTTATAACATTTAATTTAATTAATTACACAGATCAACAAATGGAAACTTTTTTTCCATAACCTGAACGAACTACGCTGCTTTTGACTAAATCGGGTATGTTGATCATGAAAATGACAGTAGAAAATTTGTAACATGCACAGTTTTTTTTCTAATCACTTATTTTGTATTTGTTTTCAACATATATGATTTCATGGACATCACCGTTATTAGGCTTGAAAAATGTTTATGTAATCATGCTTGGAAAACGAAGAAGGCATCATAGGCACAGATTGTGGTTGATAGTATAAAAAACACACTAATGCTCTAAATTTTTTAACAGACAGTTGTTCTTTTCCTCTTGTGAATAGTATCATCTTGCCTCTGTAAATGGGGCGGGGGTGGCTCAGTCAGTAGCGTGCTAGGCTCGTAATCTGTAGTTCCCAAATTCGAGTCCTAGCTGGATCAACGTTGAGATTTATCTCAGCAAAATTCTCCGCCCTGCCCACGGTCAGTAGGGGATACTGATGGGTTTGGAAAGGCCGCCGTCCGTCGGATGGGAGAGCACCATCTGTCTCCCAACAGCTGTTCCAGTGGGTCCCTTCCCACAACCTTCTCTGAGCCTTTGGAGTCCTTGTGACCTGGTCATTTAGTCCACTGTGTACAAAAAAGTGCCGCTCAGAAGTAAAACAACCCAACCCAAAAGCCTTTGTGAAAACCAACAGTAGTCACTCATCATTGCAGAACTCACCTTCTTTGGTGGGGCGGGGGTGCTCAGTCGGTAGCGCGCCAGGCTCGTAATCTGTAGTTCCCAGGTTCGAGTCCCAGCTGGGTCAGCGTTGAGATTTATCTCCGCAAAATTCCTCGCCCTGCCCACGGTCAGTAGGGGACACCGATGGGCTTGGAAAGGCCGCCGGATGGGACGTTAAGCCGTGGCCCCGTGTGCGAGAGAGCTATACCCTGTGCACGTTAAAGAACACGCTGGATGGCCTTGACTGGAGGCTACCATCTGTCTCCCAACAGCTGTTCCAGTGGGTCCCCTCCCCCAACCTTCTCTGAGCCTTCGGGGTCCTTGTGGCCTGGCCATTTAGCCCATGGTGTGCAAAAAAGTGCCGCTCAGAGGTAAAACAATCCAATCCAATCCTGGTCATTTAGTCCACTGTGTACAAAAAAGTGCCGCTCAGAAGTAAAACAACCCAACCCAAAAGCCTTTGTAAAAACCAACAGTAGTCACTCATCATTGCAGAACTCACCTTCTTTGGTAGGAATTGAATTGAAAAATACTGCCCAAACAAATCTTCAATAATATGTTTAAAAAATACCCCCTCAAGTAGCTTCTTCAACAGATGTCTGACAGGAGGCTGTCAGTTTAAACGCCAAAGAGAATTTCTGTGAGGAAGGCGAGACCTCAGCAGAAAGACAACACAATAAACATCATGTCTAGTCGGGGCTCGAGCCGAAGTCCCTTTGATCAATAGCCAAGCACGCGAATCACTCGACCCAAAAATACCTTTTTACCACTCATTGTCGACGATCCTATTAAACACAATTAATCACGAGAATCTACTGTCGTAGCGATTGAGAAGAGCAACGAATTCCACCTTTCTTTTTCCCATCGCTATGACAACACATCCATCAAAGAGCGTCTCGTGCGTGAACGTGCAACAGTTTAATTGTTCCTAAGGATGTGTGATGACGCCAATCACAGCCTCTGTGACAATTGCTTCGTTTTCATGAGTCATGACACTTTCTCATCAGGTCTACTACTTCTGACTTTAATTGGTTCATCACTGCCAAACTTCCGTGATTCAGATCGTCGACGTCATACCTCCCATCCCACCTCACCCCCCTCACTCTATTTCCAGTGGTTCACTTCACACTTCTCCCCCAGCATCTTCACGCATACAACCACAGATGTTAATGAGTAAGGGGCCGAGGCTTTTCCTCTGTGTGTCGCTAAAACACTGAGCTGGCTAACGAAGGAATCTACCAATAATCACAGTAGCTCTCTGTTGACATCATAATGGTTTGACACCTATCATCACGTGGTGGTGACAGATGCAACAGAAGTAGCGAAACGGTGACAATAGCTAATGACAAAAGCGTTGATGAACCGAGTTATAGTGTATTAAGTACCACGGGAAGTGAAGTGGGCTTTTCCCATGTAGGGAACCATGTGGAGCTGTCTCATTGGATCCACACGTTTTTCGCTGTAATACAGTATTCTTAATTCACACGGGAAGCACTGTTGCAAATGACAAAGTAACTGTGTGAATATATGTGTGTTAGGTGGGAGAATTAAAGGAGAATACAATGCATATACTACAATAGCCCATATCGGTATTGAACAAGAATATAAATAGTCATTTATAGTAAGGCACGGAGGTTTTTATGTTTTTATTGTCTTTCTGCTGAGGTCTCGACTTTCTCGCAGATTCTTCTCTACGGCGAATTAAACTGACAGGCTTCTCTCAGACATCGCGGCAAGCAGCTGCTTGAAGGATTATTTATTTATTTATTTTATTATGGCCGAGTGGTTAACGCGCTTGGCTACTGATCTAAGGGACCTGGGTTCGAGCCCCGGGTAAGGCATGGATGTATGTGTCGTTATTCTGCTGAGGTCCTGCCTCTCAGATCCTTCTACTATGGCATATAAACTGACAGGCTCCTGTCAGACCTCTGTGGCAAGCAGCTGCTTGAGGGGGTATTTATTTATTTATTTATTTATATATAATGTTTCTTTAAATAAATAAATTTCTTTAGGCATGGATGTTCGTGTTGTTTTTCTGCTGAGGTCCTGCCATCCTCTCAGATCCTTCTACTATGGCATATAAACTGACAGGCTCCTGTCAGACCTCTGTGGCAAGCAGCTGCTTGAGGGGGTATTTATTTATTTATTTATAATGTTTCTTTAAATAAATAAATTTCTTTAGGCATGGATGTATGTGTCGTTATTCTGCTGAGGTCCTGCCATACTCTCAGATTTCTACTATGGCATATAAACTGACAGGCTCCTGTCAGACCTCTGTGGCAAGCAGCTGCTTGAGGGGGTACTTACTTATTTAGTACTTATTTAATGGTCGAAAGGTTAGCTTTCTTGCAAAGCAAAATGACACACACAAGTCATTAACAATTGTTTTCGCCGATATTCTTGTTATTAAGTAATAATATCAGTTTCTAACGAATGCTAATGGCAAAAATCACTGAGATGCAACTTAACTAAGATGCAACTAACTAAACTAAGATGCAACTTTTAGTTTCAATCTGTGTTATATTTTACGGCACGTACTTTTTACAAATGCTGCAAATGATATTAAATTTTCAAATTTATGAAGAAAGAAAAAGCGAACGAAACTGATCTTCATGAATTATTGATATATCTATCTATCTTTCTATCAACAGTTGTTGATGTAATGAAAAGTTTACTGAATAATAAGTTACTGATTTTTAGTTTTAGATACTCGTGATTCATTTTTGTGGCTGGGTTGGGTTGTTTTACCTCTGAGCGGCACTTTTTGCACATTATGGGCTAAATGGCCAGGTCACATGGACCCCGAAGGCTCAGAGAAGGTTGGGGGAGGGGACCCACTGGAACAGCTGTTGGGAGACAGATGGTAGCCTCCCGTCTAGGCCATCCAGTGTGTTCTTTAACGTGCACAGGGTATGGCTCTCCAGTATACGGGGCCACGGCTTAACGTCCTATCCGACGGACGGCGGACTTTCTAAGCCCATCGGTGTCCCCTACTGACCGTGGGCAGGGCGGAGAATTTTGCGGAGATAAATCTCAATGCTGATCCAGCTGTGACTCGAATCTGGGAACTACAGATTACGAGCCTGGCGCGCTACCGACTGAGCCACCCCCGCCCCATTTTTGTGGCAGTCGGTTTAGGTTTAGAAAGGGTAAAAGTATGGAATGTGCCTTTGCTTGTAACTTGTCTTCATCAGATGGATAATAACCATTTTACTCTTTTGATTTTTTGTGTATTTTGAAAAAACTTTTGACACAGTTGATCATAAAATTTCAATCCAAAAAAACAGACGTTATAGGTATTCACGAAGTTGTTTTCGATTGATTTGCAGATTAAGCAATTCTGGGGCCCGGCTAACTAAAATGTTTCGCTTCCCCCCCCCCCCCCCATCATGCTATCAGAAATGAATTGCAAATAAATGAGAGTAAATAAATAAAAATACAGTCGCTCAAAGAAATATTCGAACACTATGGGTTGATTACAGAATTCAGAAAAAATATCTGGAAACGATTTTTTAGAAATTAGCGATCTGGCAACCTTTGTGTCACGTGACACGAAAGTTGTACTTTTTTTTTGTTATTGGGGAGGGGACTCACTGGAACAGTTGTTGGGAGACAGATGGTAGCCTGCCGTCAAGGCCATCCAGCGTGTTCTTTAACGTGCACATGGTATGGCTCTCCCGCACACAGGACCACGGCTTAACGTCCCATCCGACGGACGACGGCCTTTCGAAGCCCATCGGTATCCCCTACTGACCGTTGGTAGGGCGAGGAGTTTTGCGGAAATAAATCTCAATGCTGACCCAGCTGGGACTCGAACCTGGGCTATTTTAATGCTGTTTAAAATCTTTTTTTTTTTTTTTGAAAAATGCATGTAATATACATACGTTTAATACTTTCCAATTAGTAGGGGGGGGAGCACGGTTTCCTTGGTTTAAGGACACGCCCAGTGATTTATAGAGAGATTTCACGGTCTGCTTACTCAGAGGTTTCTCTTCTGTCTTTGGCCGTTCTTGTAACCTGTTCACATTAAATCTATCACATAGAAGAAAAGGATCCGAAAACCACGTCAGCGTAGTAAAATTAACGATTGCTAAATTAAAAAATAAAAAGATTCCGAATTCTCTACAACCGGACAGAAAAAAAAAAAAAACGAAACGAAAATGACTCTCTCTCGAATTCTACCGTTTCAATAAAAGAGTATCTTTTCGAAATCTTCAGACAAAGCGAATGGAAAGAGAAAGAAGTTAGCAACAAAGAGGAAAAGAAGAGTGGAGGAAGTTGGGGGGGGGGAGGTAGAAGAGAGAGAGAAAGAGTCCTCGAGGGCGATTGCATGATGTCCTATCTAGACTGCCATCTCTGGTCTTCTGCTATTGCACCGTCTCCACGCTGATTCACATTTCTCTCTCTCTGAATGTGGTGAATCACGTGCACCTTGCGGAACAAATGACGACCTGTCTGTGGCAGCATTCAACAGATCTTCCTAACCCGCCCCCTCTTCCCTCCCTTACAGCGATTTCGCACAACTCTCATTCACTTGCTCTCCCCCCCCCCCTCTCCCATCTAACTCTCCCTTCTACTCTTGCTCTCAACAGGATCCAAAACGATAAAAGATAGAATAACAAGTGACACAACTGGCCCATTTTCGACAGCACTTGGACAATTTACACACGAACACAACCATCTTTTTCCATCCCCTTTGATTCCGCAGTGTTGTTTTCTTTCTTTTTCATTCTCCTCTGAAAAGACTATTGGACAGGCTCTAATTGTTTATAAAAGTACACACAAAAGTACATTCACTGTAACCACATGCTTCGCAGAGGCGAAACGGTTTACCTGCATTATCCTTGCCCCTACTCCTCCTTCCCCCCCCCCCCCCAACCCTCTTATATATACGTATAGTTTTCTTTTTACATTCTATCTGTGTCTACTTGCTGGAGGGATGGTAGAACAACTCTCCAGGCCGAGTCGTTGTCTCTTCGACATCCGTCCGTTGACTGAAAACGGGAAAGACGAGACGGATTCTGTTTCGTTGAGAACGAAAGCGAAGTTGTTTCCAAAACAGAGAAAAGGAAAACGAAAATGACAAAAGGGGTTAAATGAGCAACTTCGACTGCATTCACTGGGAAATGAATCGTAAACCCTCCGCGCGTGAGGAGCACTCACAAAACGAGCCGTCGAAGAATGATTTTTCGCTTGTTTTTTGTGCTTATTTGATTTTTGAATAAGGGGTCACGTGATAGAGAGTCTCCTTTACCCAACAGACGTTACCGGATCCGGAAGAGAACGAGTGCTTGGTCTTCTCGAAGAAATGGAGGAATAAATGAATGCTTTAGAATGGATCAAGCAAGTAATGCTTAGGTTGTGCCAGTATTACAGACGTTTGAAAGGTAGAAACAGGGCACTTTTTTGCTTACAACGACTAAGTGGCCAGGTCACAAGGACCTCAAGGGTTTAGAGTTGGTTAAGGGAAGGGCTTATTTACTGGACAGCTGTTAGGAAACACGCTTTAACGTACACAGGGTAAGTATCTGTGCTCACGGTATCACGGCTTAACTTCCTTTCCGACGGACGGCGGCCTTTCAAAGACCATCGGTGTCCCCTGCTGACCGACAGCAGGATGGGGGTTCATGAAATATAAATCTCAACGCTATCACAATTGGGATTCGAACCCGAGAAGTTCAGACTAGGAGCCTGGCTCGTAGTCTCAAGTATGTGAATGTAGAGCCAACGTCCGCTTCGCAATATCCGTGTAGGTTTTTTCTTTTTTTAAGGGGGTTGGGGGGTTGGGGGGATAATTTGTTACTGTTATGTTCCCGTTACTGTAAATTGATGAACTACTTTTTTCTTAAAATGTCCCCGAAGGGGTGGGTGGGGGGTGGATATCCTCCCTTCTTGGTTATTTTTCTTACTCCACACAATCACCTTATCTGCTATATCATTTCTACTCCAAATGTAATTTTCTGGTACTTTTAATACATGACAGAGGGCTCTGATCGCCATCTATTCAGCACCTGGCGATTACTCTCATGATCAACCCTACAGCGCCTGACTATAAGTCAATGACAATGTCTTGACATCCTCCTCGTCGCTTAGCAACAATTTATCAAATGACAAGAATACCCGCAGAACGAGATTTCCATTTCCTCGTTCCAAAAAGAATCGAAACCAAATCGCAACGACACAGAGAAAAAGCCAAAACTCTTAACTGGCACGCGATGCACTCGTGTTATTTTTTTACCTCCTCTTAAGCGTGCTCCTGGGTGTGTAGACGACCTGGAGGCCATTAGAATGTTCAACGGCCACGTGCAATGCACACATCCTCTCTCCATGGGGATGATCGTTCATCCGAACGATCTTCTTGGAACACAACAGGAGTCATCTTGTAAACTCTTCATTTGATTTTGCATCATATTTGCAAGTCCATTTTTAGGCACAGAACATTAAACAGCGCTGGAGTCTTAGGCCAGTCGACGAGGAAATTTGCCTGGCATACCAACACCGTGTATCGAAGTCTGTTATTGTCTTTATTATCTTCTTCACCATAGAGATTTGTGTAATTGGAGCTCTTATGGCTTGTACGTACAAGACCATCGCTTCTGATTTTCATTTAATGCACCTTATTGGGTTCTTTTAAGATCAGCTATTAATGCGTAAGAAAGGAACCAGATGGGTTATTTTTTTGGGAGGGAAATTTACCGTGCAATGGGCAGTTAAAGAGATTAGATATTTTGAGGGGTATAAATAACTGAACGCGACCGGAAGTGACGGCAGTTTTATTTTTTTTTTGCGTTGTTTCAGAAAATGATAGAAAACTACATTCTCTGAACTTGCGATCGATTGTAGACTGGATTATTGTTTTGATTGATGAACAATAATAGCTGTTATCAACATTTTTCTTCAAGAAATGATGGGCGTGGTTTGCAAGTTTATATTTGCTACGGAGACATTTTACAGATGGTTTAAGAATCGTGTTTTCCAATCTTTAATTCCCCTAATCTTTCCAAGAATAATATAAAATGGCAAAATAGAAATATGCAAACAACTTCTCTTATAGGAATTACAGATAACTTTCCTCTGTGTTTTTTTCCTGAAGGTGGAAAAGTAACATTCACTCATGGGGAGGGATTTATCCTCCCCACTCATCTTGAGAAAACTCTACTTGTTGTCCTAGGTTAAACGATAAAAAAAACGATGCTCCGAATTTAAAACAGTTTTTTTTTATACCACTATCCCCATCTAAGATTGGGGCGGGGATGGCTCAGTCGGTAGCGCGACAGGCACATAATCTGTAGTTCCCAGGTTCGAGTCCCAGCTGGGACGGCGTTGAGATTTATCTCCGCAAACTGGCAATCTTCGTGTCACGTGACACGAAGGTTGCCAGATCACTAATTTCTAAAAAAATCGTTGCCAGATATTTTTTATGAATTCTGTAATCAACCATAGTGTTCGGATACTTTTTTGAGCGACTGTACCGTTCACCTACTACAAAATGAACTTAACTGTTCTTTACGAATATAAATTATGGTGAGAACTTTTGATTTACTAATTTTTGGGTTTACTGCACAATGCTCTATAATCAGAAGAAAATGACTGGGAGAAAGTAGAAATAGTGTGTGCATTCATATAAAATAGTGTGAATATATAGAAATAGAAATAGTGTGTGCATTCATATAAAATAGTGTGAATATATAGAAATAGAAATAGTGTGTGCATTCATATAAAATAGTGTGAATATATAGAAATAGAAATAGTGCGTGCATTCATATAATTTCAAATAGAATGTGCATTCACATCAACACAAAAACGTTCACAAAGTCAGAGTCAAGCTGTTGACTCTGACATTGTCCGTCTCTAAACTGGTGATTCAGTATGAATCATCAGTTTCTCATTGAATTTTCTGTGCATGAAATTTGTGGATATACATTAAAAAGCTTCCTCTCCATATTCTGCACTCCACACAAAACACATCTTTCATCACTAACAAAGGTTGGTCCGATTGGTCCTAGCACTTTTTCTATACCTATTCCCAAATCAGTTTATACTCCCCCAGACCAAAATCTGTTTTCTTAGCCTACATCTATATTCGCAATTCAAACATTCCATTTATGTACATATTCATTTTCGGCCACTTTTAATTATCGCCAAAGTTTCATATATAGAGAGATATCGAATGCGTCACGACACAGCTATTATTCTCCTTGCTTCCCACCCCCCTTATATCCCCCTCAGTGACCTCCCTCCGGTGTGCCCGAAGGTTTCAGTGGGAGGGTGGGGGTGACATCGATTCCCAACTCCTCCCTCCCCCCAACACTAACTTACGCACGTGTCGTCACCTATCTCCTGACCTTCTGTCCTCGTAGCAATGCCAATGTTCTAAAATAATTACTCCTCCGAAGAATGGCAGAGTGATCCACCAGGGGTGCTGTTTGCTCACGTGGTCGATAAGATGTTACCGCGATATTGCTGCCACTGGAAGTTTCTGAATACAGAGATCGGGAAGATGGTAGTTTCTGTGTACATGCTTCGCGGAGAGAGAAGGGGAGGGTGGTGAAAGGGTGGGGGGGGGGAGAAGAGATGTAGGAAGGGAAGATACCATTTCAGTGTCTCCCATTCCGATTTCTATTTCTCGCACGGTTTTAAAAGCTGTTAATTAGCTAACTCATCCACAGCGGAATTTGTCTGGACTTGGCTTCTGGATATTACCCGGAAGTCAATCCTCGACTAAAAGCGATATTGAGGCAAATAGTGCTACTGGCGTTGTTATTGGACAAACGCGGCGGAAGCCAACAATTCGATTGGAGACTGGCAATTGTTATGAAACGTTAAAACTGTCGGATGCCAGTTTTACATCGCACGAAATGAAATCGAAGGAACGTCTGGAGGAAACAATTTACCAAATGAATTTTATTTGCGAACTGAAACAAAAAACGAAGGTAATAAAACGAAGCTCAGGTTCGAATTTACTTACCGTACAAAGAACTGTGATTCTGCAAGACGTTTTCGTCACTTACGGTTTCTCAATTGTTTTCGATTGCTTCACGATAACCTTCGAGCAGTTTTTTGGGAACATTCCTTTTTTTTTTAATGAACAAATTCTGTGTACAAAAGCAACGTCTCAGATCCGAAGATAAACGCAGTCTGTCTTCGGAAGAGAGTATCGCAACGACAATCGACCAATGTACAGTCGCTCAATAATATATCGAAACACTATGGTTGATTACAGAATTCAGAAAAAATATCTGGCAACGATTTTTTTTAGAAATTAGTGATCTGGCAACCTTCGTGTCTCACGATGGAAAGTATCTATCCTTTGATAGAGAATCACACCCGTTGAAGAATTCTTCCCATGATATAGGACTCCACATTTTTCTGGATAGAAAGTTGCACCCATTGATGGAGAGTTGTATTTCGTGATGGGAAGTAACACCTTTTGACGGAGAGTTGTATTTCGTGATGGGAAGTAACACCTTTTGATGGAGAGTTGTATTTCTTGATAGGAAGTAACACCTTTTGATGGAGAGTTGTATTTCGTGATGGGAAGTAAACACCTTTTGATGGAGAGTTGTATTTCGTGATGAGAAGTAACACCTTTTGATGGAGAGTTGCATTTCGTGATGGGAAGTAACACCTTTTGATGGAGAGTTGTATTTCGTGATGGGAAGTAACACCTTTTGATGGAGAGTTGCATTTCGTGATGGGAAGTAACACCTTTTGATGGAGAGTTGTATTTCGTGATGGGAAGTAACACCTTTTGATGGAGAGTTGCATTTCGTGATGGGAAGTAAACACCTTTTGATGGAGAGTTGTATTTCGTGATGGGAAATAAACACCTTTTGATGGAGAGTTATATTTCGTGATGGGAAGTAAACACCTTTCGATGGAGAGTTGCATTTCGTGATGGGAAGTAACACCTTTTGATGGAAAGTTGTATTTCGTGATGGGAAGTAATACCTTTTGATGGAGAGTTGTATTTCGTGATGAGAAGTAACACCTTTTGATGGAGAGTTGTATTTCGTGATGGGAAGTAACACCTTTTGATGGAGAGTTGTATTTCGTGATGGGAAGTAACATTTTTTGATGGAGAGTTGTATTTCGTGATGGGAAGTAAACACCTTTTCCATGGAGAGTTGTATTTCGTGATGAGAAATAACATTTTTTGATGAAGAGTTGTATTTCGTGATGGGAAGTAACACCTTTTGATGGAGAGTTGTATTTCGTGATGGGAAGTAACACCTTTTGATGGAGAGTTGTATTTCGTGATGGGAAGTAACACCTTTTGACGAGAGTTGTATTTCGTGATGAGTAGTAACATTTTTTGATGGAGAGTTGTATTTCGTGATGGGAAGTAACACCTTTCGATGGAGAGTTGTATTTCTTGATAGAAAGTAACACCTTTTGATGGAGAGTTGTATTTCGTGACGGAAAGTAACACCTTTTGATGGAGAGTTGTATTTCGTGATTGAAAGTAACACCTTTTGATAGAGAGTTGTATTTCGTGATGGGAAGTAAACACCTCTTGATGGAGAGTTGTATTTCGTGATGGGAAGTAATACCTCTTGATGGAGAATCACCCTTTGACGGAGAGCAGCACCCCATGATAGAGAGTCACACCTGTTGAAGGAGAGTCTCACTCAGTGATGCAGAGTCACACTGGTTGATGGAGAGCAGCATCCACTGATAGAAAATCGCGTCCATTAATGGAGATCCGTATCTCGTGATGGAAAGTAACAACCTTTTATGGAGAATCATAATCGTTGTAGAAGTATCTCACTTGTTGATAGAGAGCCTCACCCCTTGATGGAGAGTCTCATATGTCGATAAAAAGTCTCACCTGTTGATGGAGAGTGTCAGCCATTGTAGAACAGCCTCACCTAGTACTAGAGAGTGGTACTCACTTGGTCTCTTGGCCATGATTCATGTTATACCAAGAGGGTTGGGTTGTTTTACCTCTGAGCGGCACTTTTTTGCACACCATGGCCAGGTCACATTGACCCAAAGACTCAGAGAAGGTTGGAGGAGGGGACCCACTGGAACAGCTGTTGGGAGACAGATAGTAGCCTCCCGTCAAGGCCATCCAGCGTGTTCTTTAACGTGCACAGGGTATGGCTCTCCCGCACACGGGGCCACAGCTTAACCTCCCATCCGACGGACGGCGGCCTTTCCAAGCCCATCGGTGTCCCCTACTGACTGTGGGCAGGGCGGGGAATTTTTGCGGAGATAAATCTCAACGCTGACCCAGCTGGGACTCGAACCTGGGAACTACAGATTACGAGCCTGGCGCGCTACCGACGAGCCACCCCGCCCTACCAACAGGGAGTTAAATTTAGAGCCAAGTGATCTCCTCTCCCATAAAATATGAGGATAAGGTTCTTAATCCACCCTACCTAAATCTAAATTATCAGAAAATTTCGTTCGCTATTTAAGCAGTTATGAAATCTGAAATATTTAACAATTCAGCTCGTTAAAGATAAAAATATTCAAAAATTTGAAGAAATTTTGAATAGTCATTACACATACGCTTATACATTTTTGGTTCTCGTTTATAAAATTAATTGTTATTTCTTCAGTTTTAAACAATTGCAATTAACTTTTCAGATCAATTATTAGCAATTAACATTGTTACTGCTAAATGAATACTAAACGAATGAGAATTATTTGAAAACCGAAATTTAAATAGATTGAATTGAGATCCTTAAAAAATCTTTAGTCCAATTTTTTAATAAAAAGCATATTTAAGAAGGTACAATCGCTCAAAAAAGTATTCGAACACTATGGTTGATACAGAATTCTGAAAAAAATATTTGGCAACGATTTTTTTTTAGAAATTAGTGATCTGGCAACCTTCGTGTCACGTGACACGAATGTTGCCAGATCACTAATTTCTAAAAAAAATCGTTGCCAGGTATTTTTTCTGAATTCTGTAATCAACCATAGAGTTCGGATACTTTTTTGAGCGACTGTAGGTGGTCATATTATTTTGATACTAGATCGTGTGGGCTCACTCACGGAAATATTGAGCGTGTGCAGTTACTGTACACGCTCCAGATATTTTTCTTTAATTCTGTAATCACGTGACACGAAGGTTGCCAGATCACTAATTTCGAAAAAATCGTTGCCAGATATTTTTTCTGAATTCTGTAATCAAACATAGTGTTCGGATACTTTTTTTGAGCGACTGTAGATGGTCATATTATTTTGATACTAGATCGTGTGGGCTCACTCACGGAAATATTGAGCGTGTGCAGTTACCGTTCACAGCAAACTGGAGCGGTTGCGGTTAATGTTCACAGCACATTGGATCGTGTGAGCTCACAAAAACCTGGATCGTGTGGACCCACTCACGGATATATTGAGCGTGTGCAGTTACCGTTCACAGCAAACTGGAGCGGTTGCGGTTAATGTTCACAGCACATTGGATCGTGTGAGCTCACAAAGACCTGGATCGTGTGGGCTTACTCACGGAAATATTGAGCGTGTGCAGTTACCGTTCACAGCAAACTGGAGCGTGTGCAGTAACTGCACACGCTCCAGTTTGCTGTGAACTGTAACTGGAGCGTGTACAGTTGCTGTACACGCTCCAGATATTTTTTCCTGAATTCTGTAATCAACTATAGTGTTGGGATACTTTTTTGAGCGACTCTACTGAGTCCCGAATCAGACTACATATTGACAAAATAGACTTTCTTTCCTTTAAGCGTGCGAATTACTATTCCTAAATTATGGCCTGGTGTGGACATCGTCTCATGTTGACCTATAATGGTTATGAATGCTGTAGAATAACTAAACTATAAGATTCCTTGTGCAAATTGTGAGCTAAGTAATTGACCTTATTCCTCAAGTGTAATATGGATTATTGATTACCTCTGAGCGCCACTTTTTCGCACACAATGGGCTAAATTGCCAGGTCACAAAAACCCCAAGGGCTCAGAGAAGATTGAGGGAAAGAGACCCACTGGACAACTGGAAATGGTGGCCTCCCGTCAAGGCCATCTGGCGAGCTCGTTAACATTCAGACACACGGAAAAAACGGCTTAACATCCCATCCGACGGACGCCAGCCTTTCCAAATCCATCGGTGTCCCCTTTCTCACCGAGAGCAGAGTGCAGGCTCAGCGGAGATGACTCTCAAAGCTCGAGCTGTTTTGACTTGTAATCTGAGCAGATTGGGGTGAGTTGTTTTACCTCTGAGAGTCACTTTTTTGCACACCATGTGCTAAATGGCCAGGTCACATGGACCCCGAAGGCTCAGAGAAGGTTGGGGAAGGGGACCCACTGGAACAGCTGTTGGGAGACAGATGGTAGCCTCCCGTCAAGGCCATCCAGCGTGTTCTTTAACGTGCACAGGGTATGGCTCTCCCGCACACGGGGCCACGGCTTAACATCCCATCCGACGGACGCCAGCCTTTCCAAATCCATCGGTGTCCCCTTTCTCACCGAGAGCAAAGTGCAGGCTCAGCGGAGATGACTCTCAAAGCTCGAGCTATTGTGACTTGTAATCTGAGCAGATTACGAACAATTTGGGTTCTTTATGACTGAGACAGTACTGTTTTGAATGACGTGTACCCCAATTGTAGCCCCTCCCCCCCTCCTCCTCCCCCTCCCCACACACCTCCACTTCCCTCAGATACATTTTTTTTCATCTTCCTTCAAAATGTCGCCTCAATTTTTTTTTTGCCGCTCACTAGCTCAGATTGACTCACTTCACAGATGACAGTAGAATGACGGTTGCATCCGGACAACGCATCGAAGATCTCGATGTTTATTGGATGATTTGAAATCACGCGCATTGTCACTTTCACGCTTGCAAGATCGCCTGCGATAAATTTCGCCCATTTCATTGCTTTTCCCCCCGCTTTTCGTTTTCTGTTTTTTTTTTTTGGTTATTACTCGTACATATTTTACGTCGCTTTACAGATATCTGTCTGATGATGATGGAGTCGCGTTACGTTCACTTGAAATCGAGAATTCGACCCGAAAGAAGACACCCCTGAAGTTTCGTAACCCTCAAAGCCACCGTGGGAACCCAGCAGTGAAATGTGCCGCAAGGACGCAAAGTTATTATCTTCGTCGAATGTTCTGCAAGAGAACATTCATTCTGAAAGAGCAGACGCTTGTTACGTTCCTCGTCTGCTGGAAAATAAACTAAAGAAATTTAAAACAAATTGAATGCGGACTGGCAAAATTTCGAAATCCACGTTCTCGAAAATCTTCGGACATATAGTCTCGTAAATTCGAAAATCCCCGAAAATAGTCTTGTCGAACACATGTACAGTCGCTCAAAAAAGTATTCGAACGCTATGGTTGATTACAGAATTCAGAAAAAATATTTGGCAACGATTTTTTTAGAAATTAGTGATCTGACGCAGTCTAGAAAAAAAATGAAACTCCACAATTTGAAATCATGAATTTGACTTCACAATCTGGAAAAATTCTATGTTTGAATATTCAAATTGAATTGAATACTGAATTAGAATTCATAATAACTGAAAAAAAAAAATCATTCATTTCTTTTTCAATTCTAATTCCAGATTGTGAAGTCAAATTCAGTCCTGAATTTGACTTCACAATCTGGAGAAAAATCCGGAATTTGAAGTCACAATCTGGCGTCACAATTCAGAAACTTGAAATCCATCGTTTAAAAAACTCCAGATTCTCAATACCGTCAATCTGAGAAAAAAAATTCAGAACCTAAGAATCCAAAATATCCAATATCCAAAAACCCACAATCTAGAAAAACCCAGAATCTTGGAATCTATAATCTCGGAAAATTCAGAATCCAAATATCAAAAATCCATAAAATATAAAACCCAAGTTCTGGAAACCGACAAGAGGAAAAGAAATTCAAAACATACGAAAGAAAAATATAGCAAATTCAAAATGTTTTAACCACACATTTCCAGAAGTTCATGAACACGAAACCCATAAATTGGTACCCCACAAACTCGTGATTCGGGATTCGTCCATATATTTTGCTTAATACCTATCTGAACGAGAATGCATTAGTTCCTAAAGCTTGAAAGCTTTACTTATTCCTTAAAATATAAACTTTTATGCGTTTTCTAATAAACAAAGTCGGTAGCGCACCTCAGTCGGTAGACTGAGGTTCTCAACCGACTAAGGCCAAGCTGAAGTTCTCAGATTCGATTCCCAGCTGGGTCAGCGTTGAGATTTATCTCCGCAAAACTCCCCGCCCTGCCCACGGTAAGTAGGGGACACCGATGGGCTAGGAAAGACCGCCGTCCGTCGGATGGGACGTTAAGCCGTGTCCCCTGTGTGCGGGAGAGCCATATCCTGTGCACGTTAATGAACACGTTGGTTGGCCTTGACGGGAGGCTACTATCTGTCTCTCAACAGCTGTTCCAGTGGGTCCCCTCCCCCAACCTTCTCTGAGCCTTCGGGGTCCATGTGACTTGGTCATTTAAATTTAGCTGTGTGTAAAAAAAAGTGCCACTCAGAGGTAGATAAAAAAAACTAGGCTACTTAACCAGTACCCCAGTTTTTTTGCAGGAATAAAAATGCGACCGTAAATTTTAGAGAAAAAAAACCTCTGTAAATGCAATTTCGTTTTATGGTAGTATTTCTTTGGAAATTTATTTGACATATCCTTGTTCTAGCTGTTAATAATAATGCTTTCGTGACGATTATGTCTATAGACAACAAACACTGGCTGCAATGCTACTTTTGTGACAACAATTCGTCTACCCATTAACAAGGGTGATGTAAAGAAATTGTTACGATAACAATAACGCTCGGTGATAATGCCATTAGAGACTTGTGACGTCACCGTTGTGATCAGTTGACAATACCATATTGTTGACAGTGCTTTCATCTTCGGAACGTGCGCCCATTGTCTGAGGAATTAGCATAAATGTTGAGGTGTTGAATAGAAACAATTAGCAGAGGAGAAAATGATTATTACGCAAATATGAAATGCAGATTAGTTGATAATTAACTAGTCACGTATTCACTGAATGTTAATTAATTAAAATGAGACATTTAGGTTGAAATAGATTGCCGTTTTCTTCAACATAATCACGCTTTTTTTTTTTCTGTATATTTTGTTCTTACTTGCAAAAAAATAAGACTTCTAATTAGAGAATGATTTGGGAGTGTTCTGGTGGAGTTAGGGTTCGTTTAGTCGGGAGTGGGCCAAGCTCGTAATATGCAGTTTCCAGGTTCGAGTCTCAACCATGCCAGAGCTGGGAATTATCTGCGCAAATCTCCCAGCGCTGCTCTCGGTCACTAGGGGAGAGTCGCTCAAAAAAGTATCCGAACACTATGGTTGATTACAGAATTCAGAAAAAATATCTGGCAACGATTTTTTTTGGAAATTAGTGATTTCGCAACCTTCGTGTCACATATCTGGCAACGATTTTTTTAGAAATTAGTGATCTGGCAACCTTCGTGACACGTGACACGAAGGTTGCCAGATCACTAAATTCTAAAAAAAATCGTTGCCAGATATTTTTTCTGAATTCTGCAATCAACCATAATGTTCGGATATTTTTTTAATATATATATATAATGCGTATGAATATATAATGCAATGAATATGGAGCGTGTGCAGTTACCGTTCACAGCAAACTGGAGCGGTTGCGGTTAATGTTCACAGCACATTGGATCGTGTGAGCTCACAAAGACCTGGATCGTGTGGGCTCACTCACGGAAATATTGAACGTGTGCAGTTACCGTTCGCAGCAAACTGGAGCGTGTGCAGTAACTGCACACGCTCCAGTTTGCTGTGAACGGTAACTGGAGCGTGTACAGCAACTGCACACGCTCTAGTTTGCTGTGAACGGTAACTGGAGCGTGTACAGCAACTGTACACGCTCCAAATATTTTTCCTGAATTCTGTAATCACGTGACACGAAGGTTGCCAGATCACTCATTTCTAAAAAAAATCTTTGTCAGATATTTTTTCTGAATTCTGTAATCAACCATAGTGTTCGGATATTTTTTTGAGCGCTGGACACCGATGGGTTGGAGAATGGGACGTCCGTCGAATGGGACGTAAAACCCTGGCATCGTGTGCGGGAGAGCACCCTTGGCACATTACAGAACACGCTGGGTGGCCTTGACGGGAGGCTACCGTCTCTCGTAATAGCTGCCCAGTGAGTCCCCTCCCCCCTCCAACCCTTCTCTGAAACTTCGGGGTCTTTGCGACCTACCATTTAGTCCATTATGTGCAAAGAAGTGCCGCTTAGAGATAAAACAATCCAACTCTAATTAGAGTTGTGTTCCTTAACTAAGGATACTGTCCTTATTTTGGGTTGCTGAGATATTTAGTAAAGTCGAGGCTCTACAGAAGAAGAGACAGTGCAGCAATTCACTACAAAACTTCTACATTAACCCAATTGTAAGTCATATTATAAGCTTCGTACCTTCGAAAACAAGTGTTTTATGGAAAAAAATATCATTGGGAATAAATTTAAGACTTAGTTCAAATCTAAATGTCGTTTTTCAGCAGAATCTTTGGATTGTGTTGTTCTACCAGAGGGCCACTTTTATGCATAGAATAATGAGCTAAATTGCCAGGTCACAAAGACCCCAAGAGCTCAGCTCTGACTAAAAGAAGGGCACCCTCTGTGAATAGACAATGCAGACATCTCAATTAAACATCGGATGGGATGATAAGCAATGGCATTTTTTCGTTCTTCCACACAAGACCGCGAGACTTACAACTTGAAATTCCTAGTTTCGAGTCCCAACTGTACCAGCGTTGAGATTTTCTCCGCTTAATCCTCACCCTATCATCGGTATGAAAAATAATCACCGATGGACATGAAAAGGCTGCCATATCTGTCGGATGGGACGTTAAGCCGTGGCCGCTTGTGCGGGAGAGCTACATCCCATGCACGTTAAAGAACACGCTGGATGGCCTTGACGGGAGGCTACCATCTGTCTCCCAACAGCTGTTCCAGTGGGTCCCCCCCCCCAACCTTCTCTGAGCCTTTGGGGTTCTTGTGACCTGGCCATTTAGTCCATGGTGAGCAAAAAAGTGCCGCTCAGAGGTAAAACAATCCAATGTTAAAGAACACGCTGGATGGCCTTGACGGGAGGCTACCATCTGTCTCCCAACAGCTGTTCCAGTGGGTCCCCTCCCTCAACCTTCTCTGAGCCTTCGGGGTCCTTGTGACCTGGCCATTTAGTCCATGGTGTGCAAAAAAGTGCCGCTCAGAGGTAAAACAATCCAACGTTAAAGAACACGCTTAATGGCCTTGACGGGAGGCTACATCTGTCTCCCAACAGCTGTTCCAGTGGGTCCTCTCCCTCAACCTTCTCTGAGCCTTCGGGGTCTATGTGACCTGGCCATTTAGTCCATGGTGTGGAAAAAAGTGCCGCTCAGAGGTAAAACAATCCAACGTTAAAGAACACGCTGGATGGCCTTGACGGGAGGCTACCATCTGTCTCGCAACAGCTGTTCCAGTGACTTTCCTCCCTCAAGTTTCTCTAACCTTCATGAACCTTCGGGGTCGTGGTGACCAGGCCATTTAGCCCATTGTGTGCATAAAAGTGCCGCTTAGAATTAAAAAGCACAATATGCTATTGGTTTTTTGTCATGACCCTTAAACACTGCTAATGTCCAGAGAGATCAACAGAACATAACCAATCACACCACAACAGCGTTTTCTACCGAACTGAATGATATGCTCAATTTACCTCCCCGCATCCTTCGCGGTTTTTCTTTCCTCCTCCTATTAGTGCCTTTCACTCTCGACTGCTTCCACCCATTACTCCGGAATGCCCCGACTGCACGAGCTAAATGTGGTCTTCTCGTAAATGAGCGAGTTCTTGTCCGCCACTTAAAGCTACGTGTCGGCTTCGTGACACGTGAAGAAGGGATCGGCTACGCATGTCCAGTCATGGGCTGATGACGTTCGGTGATAAATCATTACCTAATGGAGGATTTAACACTTCGCGGAGCCGAGTCGACTTCTTTGAAGGGCAGTTTATTCTCTCTATTAACAGTAGTATTTTGATGCGTTAAACGTCCTGAGTAATGAAATTAAACTTCTTGTTGATAAATTGATATTAAAAATGTCTCTGGTGTCTGTGCAAATTCCTGCAGCACACCAAAGGATCCCAAACAGTTTTGAAATTTTGCTCGCCGAACAAGTCTATCACACAGCAAGTGATAAAAATTAGCTTCAGTTCGATATATCTCACTCTCTTCTAGACTGTTCCTTTTCCTGGAGCTTTCCCTTTGAAGTTAGTGGAAGGGATTGGATTTGGGTTGGGTTGTTTTACCTGTGAGCGGCACTTTTTTGCACACCATGGGCTAAATGGTCAGGTCACATGGACCCCGAAGGCTCAGAGAAGGTTGGGGGAGGGGACCCACTGGAACAGCTGCTGGGAGACAGATGGTAGTCTCCCGTCAAGACCATCCAGCGTGTAACGTGCACAGGGTATGGCTCTCCCGCACACGGTGCAACGGCTTAACGTCCCATCCGACGGACGGCGGCCTTTCCAAGCCCATCGGTGTCCCCTACTGACCGTGGGCAGGGCGAGGAATTTTGCGGAGATAAATCTCAACGCTGACCCAGCTGGGACTCGAACCTGGGAACTACAGATTACGAGCCTGGCGCGCTACCGACTGAGCCACCCCCGCCCCGAAGGGATTGGATTCAGTCGGTAGCGCGCCAGTATCGTAATCATAGTCTCCCAAGTTCGAGTCCGAAACACAAGCTCGAGTCCTGTCACAAGAACCACGAAGGCTCAGAGAAGGTTGGGGGAGGAGACCCACTGGAACAGCTTTTGGTAACGTTTAGCTCTTCTGCACAAAGAACTCGGCTTAACGTTCCTTGTTTTGAAAACTTCTCTGTTATCGGAACCCCCCCCCCCTCATCTTCTATGTTCGGTGGGAAAGAGGAAAACTTTATCACCAAGATACTATGAACTTCTTCTTGGTAAGCCTTCTCGTCCATTGGATGGGATGGGTTGGGTAGTTTTACCTCTGAGCATCACTTTTTTGCACACCATGGGCTAAATGGCCAGGTCACAAGGACCCCGAAGGCTCAGAGAACGTTGGGGGAGGGGACCTACTGGAACAGCTGTTGGGAGACAGATGATAGCCTCCCGTCAAGGCCATCCAGTGTGTTCTTTAACGTGCACAGGGTATGGTTCTCCCGTACACGGGGCCACGTCGTAACGTCCCATCCGACGGACGGCGATCTTTCCAAGTCCATCGGTGTCCCCTACTGACCGTGGGCAGGGCGGGGAGTTTTTGCGGTGGATGGGATGGTAAGGAGTTATATTGTTGGAGGTTACATCTGTGTTTCAATAATTATTCTGTGGATCTAGTTCCTCTATACCCAGTTCTGAGTCCTTAGGGAGCTAGCCATTTAGGACTTTGAGTGATGAAAGCGTCTCCCAGTAGTCAATTCAAGACATTCCAAGCTGGCGACTTGGCCGAACCAACGAAGTATCTCCCCAATAAGATGATTCTTAAACGCAGTTGATTATTGTTTTTCTGCTGAGGCTCTGCCATCCTCTCAGATCCTTCTACTACGGTATATAAACTGACAGGCTCCTGTCAGACCTCTGTGGCAAGCAGCTGCTTGAGGGGGTATTTATTATTATTTTTCCGTCCCATGGCCGAGTGGTTAGCGCGCTTGGCTACGGATCTAAGGGACTTGGGTTCGAACCCCGGGTAAGGCATGGATGTATGTGTTGTTTTTCTGCTGAGGTCCTGCCATCCTATCAGATCCTTCTACTACGGCATATAAACTGACAGGCTCCTGTCAGACCTCTGTGGCAAGCAGCTGCTTGAGGGGGTATTTATTTTAGCCGTCCCGTAGCCGAGTGGTTAGCACGCTTGGCTATTGATCTAAGGGACCTGGGTTCGAGCCCCGGGTAAGGCATGGATGTATGTGTCGTTTTTCTGCTGAGGTCCTGCCATCCTCTCAGACCTTCTACTGTGGCATATAAACTGACAGGCTCCTGTCAGACCTCTGTGGCAAGCAGCTGCTTGAGGGGGTATTTATTTATTTTTCATTTCTATCCTCACTCTTTTTCGGATAATTAAACCACATAATATCCAAAAAATTTTGCACAAATATCTAAAGTCAAATTCTTGTTGCACTTACAGATAATTCACGATTTCCTATCCTAATAAATTCAGAGATGATCAATCTATTATTACGAAGACTATTTTTCAGCCTTTATTTATCTATTTATCCCACACCTACATTCCTACATATTCCTAAAGGTTCAAGCAGAGCAAATTCAGATTCAGTGTTAGCTTCAGATTTCCACGGTACCTGCATCTGCAATAAGACTGCTGAGATAATTAAACTGAGTTGTTGGGTTGTTTTTACCTCTGAGCGGCACTTTTTTGCACACCATGGGCTAAATGGCCAGGTCACATGGACCCCGAAAGCTCAGAGAAGGTTGGGGGAGGGGACCCACTGGAACAGCTGTTGGGAGACAGATGGTAGCGTCCCGTCAAGGCCATCCAGCGTGTTCTTTAACGTTGGGTTGTTTTACCTCTGAGCGGCACTTTTTTGCACACCATGGGCTAAATCGCCAGGTCACATGGACCCCGAAGGCTCTGAGAAGGTTGGGGGAAAGGACCCACTGGAACAGCTGTTGGGAGACAGATGGTAGCCTCCCGTCAAGGCCATCCAGCGTGTTCTTTAACGTTGGATTGTTTTACCTCTGAACGGCACTTTTTTGCACACCATGGGCTAAATGGCCAGGTCACATGGACCCCGAAGGCTCAAAGAAGGTTGGGGGAGGGGACCCACTGGAACAGCTGTTGGGAGACAGATGGTAGTTTCCCGTCAAGGCCATCCAGAGTGTTCTTTAACGTGCACAGGGTATGGCTCTCCCGCACACGGTGCCACGACTTAACGTCCCATCCGACGGATGGCGGTCTTTCCAAACCCATCGGTGTTCCCTACTGACCGTGGGCAGGGCGGGAAATTAATTAAACTGAGAGACCTTCTCAAGAATGTCAGAAAAGGTCTTTTTTCTAATTGTTATATTGTAAGAGAAAAACTACAAGAATGACATTATTACCTCTGGCGAAAATGGAATGCTCCGTTTCCAAGGAGAATGAAGTTTTTTTTTCACTTTCCCCTTTTAGCGTCATCTAAAAATAAAATTCTAATAAATGACTGGTTGGGAAATTTTTAAACAGTATCTAACACGGGGGGGAGGGGACATCATTGCCAATCCCACTTTTGACCATCACACTTCACCACCAAAATTTCAAATTTTCTGCATAAATATATCTTTTGCAATATTCATTTAAAGTTTTGACTTTTTACACCGTTAGAGGGCGCTATTAAAGTTATTGGGTTGGGTTGTTTTACCTCTGAGCGGCACTTTTTTGCACACCACGGGCTAAATGGCCAGGTCACATGGACCCCGTAGGCTCAGAGAAGGTTGGGGGAGGGGACCCACTGGAACAGCTGTTGGGAGACAGATGGTAGCCTCCCGTCAAGGCCATCCAGCGTGTTCTTTAACGTGCACAGGGTATGGCTCTCCCGCACACGGGGCCACGGCTTAACGTCCCATCCGATGGACGGCGGCCTTTTCAAGCCCATCGGTGTCCCCTACTGACCGTTGGCAGGGCGGGGAATTTTGACGGAGATAAATCTCAACGCTGACCCAGCTGGGACTCGAACCTGGGAACTACAGATTACGAGCCTGGCGCTCTACCGACTGAGTCACCCCCGTCCCAAAGTTATTGGGTAGAATGGAAATAGCGAACTGTAATATTTGATCAATATATATCGAAATCGAAAAAGAATTTTTAATTTATCTCTGAAAATGAAAAAAAAAAGAGTTCAATGTCTCGAGAATGGAAGAAGACAGAGTTGGAAACTCCAGCTCGTCGGTTGAAAACAATTTAAAAATTTCCCTTCTCTGTAGTCGTAATTACGTGTATTCACCAGAAATGTTGCATACCTGCTTCGTGATATTTATTTTTGTAAAAATAATAAATGAATCTTTAATCACTAATCTTAATGTTACAAAAATGTCCACAATGCTTCATAGCTTGTCTGCAGGAAATGGGGCGGGGATGGCTCAGTCGGTAGCGCGCCATGCTCGTAATCTGTAGTTCCCAGGTTCGAGTCCCAGCTGGGTCAGCGTTGAGATTTACCTCCGCAAAATTCCCCGCCCTGCCCACGGTCAGTAGGGGATACCGATGGGCTTGAAAGGCCGCCGTCCGTCGGATGGGACGTTAAGCCGTGGCTCCGTGTGTGGGAAAGCCATACCCTGTGCACGTTAAAGAACACGCTGGATGGCCTTGACGGGAGGCTACCATCTGTCTCCCAACAGCTGTTCCAGTGGGTCCCCTCTCCCAACCTTCTCTTAGTCTAGGGGTCCATGTGACCGGGCCATTTAGCCCATGGTGTGTAAAAAAAGTGCCGCTCAGAGGTAAAACAACCCAACTGCCTGAAATATAATAGAATTGTTTCAATATTTATTTGAATTAATAAATATTAAAAAAGAGAATTAAAAAATATGTACAGTCGCTCAAAAAAGTATCCGAACACTATGGTTGATTACAGAATTCAGAAAAAATATCTGGCAACGATTTTTTTAGAAATTAGTGATCTGGCAACCTTTGTGTCACGTGACACGAAGGTTGTCAGATCACTAATTTCTAAAAGAATCGTTGCCAGATATTTTTTCTGAATTCTGTAATCAACCATAGTGTTCGGATACTTTTTTGAGCGACTGTACGTAAAACTAGATGATAGAAAAGGTATCTGTTTACAGAGCTTATGAAGTGAGTAAGCAAATATAAGTATGTGATCCAACCTAAATGTAAACACATCCAAAACTTAGCAACTCAGCCAACACTCTTAGGTAGTGTTGCCAACCTGTCACTCTCAAATATCACTAAAACCCGTACTGACATCTCAGAGCTGGATGCTGCTATAAATATCGTCATACATTCCATGTGAGTTGCCTTCATAGGAATTTGGACACAGTTCTCGGTGTCTTGGGCATTAGGTGGTTTGACTTTGTAAGTAAGGATGAAGTTAGAATAAGGAGTCGGCAACCTCATTTGAGCAACGAATTGTACAGAGAGATACTGCGTTGGTTTGGTTTGGTTTCCCGTGTGTATGTATAGGGACTTAAAGAGCCACTAGGCAGAAAATTGCATTCTAAAGAGCCACTGGTGAAAAATTGCATTCTGAAAGAGCCACTAGGAAAAAATTGTATTCTGAAAGAGCCACTAGGAAAAAATTGCATTCTGAAAGAGCCACTAGGAAAAAATTGTATTCTGAAAGAGCCACTAGGAAAAAATTGCATTCTGAAAGAGCCACTAGGAAAAAAACATATTCTTAAAAAGCCACTAGAAAAAAATGTGTTCTTAAAGACCCATTAGGGAAAAATTATATCCTTAAAGAGCCAATAAAAAAAACACAACTATATTTTTAAACACCAATAGGAAAAAAATGATATTCTTAAAGAGCCACTAGGAAAACAAGTATGTTCTTAAAAGGACACTAGAAAAAGATTACATTTTTAAAAAGAATTATTAAAAATGTAAAATTTTAATGAGTCACTAGAGCAAAAACTATATTCTTAAAGAGCCACTTGAAAAAGAATATTTAAAGAGCCACTAGGGGGAAAAAAACTAAATTCTTAATGAGCTGCAGCAAAAATTCTATACTTAAATACGAAAAAAAAAACATTTCTAAGGAGTAACAAATTGGAAAAAATAATAGTTTTAAGGATCAAGAAAACATTGATTAAAAAACATAACTATAAATTTTTGTGATTACACCCAATTCCGTTTTCACCCATTTTTTTTTTACACGATTTTGATTTAACACAGTTTAGAAAAATATTCCAATTCTCTTTTTACACGATTTATTTTGATCTAACACGGTTCAAACGGCGCCTTTTTAAAAATCTCCATGTGAATTTAATTCTGAAAAAATATTCCTATTTAAGAAAAAAATTCCTATTTAAGAAAAAAATTCCTAGAATTTACATTTATAACAAAGATGCCGCTTTTATGGTCACATTTTGTGAAGTAGTTTTAACTTTGAAAATGTACTATAGATACACATTTTGTGAACAAAAATCCCCAAAATAAAAACTATACTAACATAACTACACAACAAGTTTTCTCTATTTTATGGAAAAATTACAAAAACTACTTCATTCGGAATAAAGTAGCAACATTGAGTTCCAGAAATTCCCCTCAATTTTTATCTTCACTACATAGGTTAGTCTTGGTCTCTCATTTCGTGTTTAGATGTTTAAATAGAAGAAATCGAAAAAAAATTTGTTTTCTTTTTTGAAGTTTTGTGTGCGTAATATATTAAATTTTGCTGATAGGTAATTTACAATTTTTCATCATCTTATTTATTAACTACAATTCAAATATTTTTCTTAAGCCTTACCACGATGTCGGATAATTCAACTATACAAAAGCAGAAAATGAAAATCTCTTTGGATACTAAGATCCAAATTTTAGATCATTTTGTAACTGAAGAAAGTTCAGCATCCATAGGTAAATATTTTGGTTTGAACGAAGCTACCGTAAGAACCATCAAGAAAAATGAACATGCTATTAGAAAATCTGTGCTTTCTGGAAGAAAATTGAGCGCTAAGTCGTCATCGTACACGAGAGATATTGTAAAAGTGAAGATGGAAAAGGCACTAGTAATGTGGATAGAAGATAATTGGCAAAAAAGAATATCTCTAGACGGAAATACCATCAAACAGATGGCATTTCCGATATATAAGCAGATACAAGAAATGGAACCAACCACATTAGCTCAGTTAAAAAAAATTATGAATTTTCTGCAAGTACAGGTTGGCTTGCAGGATTTCTTCAGAGACACGCGTTTCATAATGTTAAGGAAGTAAAGGAATAGGTTTTCTAATGAAAGGAAATTTTGATAGATAATGGATTTGGAAGGAAATTTTTCATAGATCCCGAATTAGAAAGGAAATTTTGATAGATCATGGATTTGAAAGATAATTTGATAGATCCTGGATTTGAAAGGAAATTTTGATATATTCTGGATTTGAAAGAAATTTTTGATAGTTCCTGGATTGGAAACTAAATTTTGATAGATCCTGGATTAGAAAGGAAAATTTTATAGATCCTGGATTTGTAAAGGAAATTTTGATAGATCCTGGATTTGAAAGGAAATTTTGATAGATAATGGATTTGAAAGGAAATTTTGATACATCCTGGATTGGAAAGGAAAATTTGATAGATCCTGAATTTGAAAGGAAGCTTTCCTAAATCCTGGATTTAAAACGAAATTTTGATACATTCTGGATTCTAAAGGAAATTTTCATAGCTCCCGTATTTGAAAGGAATTTCCATAAATCCTTGATCCGAAAGGCAATTTTGATAGATCCTGGATTTCAAAGGAAATTTTGATAAATCCTGGAATTGAAAAAAAATTTTGATACATCCTGGATAGGAAACAAAATTTTGATAGATCTTGGATTTGAAAGGGAATTTTGATAGATCTTGGATTCGAAAGGAAATTTTCATAGATCCTTGATTTAATACGGAATTTTGATAGATCCTGAATTTGAAAATTTTTTTTTATAAATCCTGGATTTGAAACGAAATTTTGACATATTCTGGATTCTAAAGGAAATTTTCATAGATCCTATATTTGAAATGCATTTTCATAGATCCTGGATTTGAAAAGAAATTTTGGTAAATCCTGGATTTAAAAGGAAATTTTGATAAATTCTGGATTTGAAAAAAAATTTTGATGCATCCTGGATTTGAAAGGAAATTTTGATGCATCCTGGATTGGAAACAAATTTTTGATAGATCCTGGATTCGAAAGAAAATTTTGATAGATCCTGAAATGGAAACGAAATTTTGATAGATCATGGATTTTATAGGAAATTTTGATGGATCTTGGATTTGAAAGAAAAATTTTATACATCCTCGACTGGAAACAAAATTTTGATATATCCTGAATTTGAAAGGAAATTTTCATAGATCCTTGATTTAAAACGAAATTTCGATAGATCCTGGTTTTAAAACGAAATTTTGATAGATCCTGATTTCGAAACGAAATATTGATAGATCCTGGATTTGAAAGAAAATTTTAAAAGATCCTGTATTTGAATGGAATTTTCATAGATCCTGGATTTACAAGGAAATTTTGAGAGATCTTGAAGATGAGTTGTCCCCACAAGTAGTCCAATGATGTTAAATATTATTATTATAAATATTTTTATCCTTAGATCATATAAAATCTTGTTCTTGCATTCTGCACTAAATATTTACAGTAAACAACCTAGCAGCTTATGAAATTCATTGCATCTGTATAAAGTTATGTCATTCCAATTTATAATAACCGGCTCTCTGCAATTTTAATTTCTATTTTGCTATTGCTTTCAACATACAACTGTTAAAAACACATTTATGAGAATCGCCTTTTTAAGAGTGAGTAAAAAAAGAAGCAATCACTTTCGTTCTCTTTATAACACGTATATTTATTTCATTAATAATAATTGATGTATATTTTACTAATTATTAACTATTTCAATATTGTTTCCTTTTTAAACGATCAGTTCGGCGGTCAGTATTATTTCTTAACAACCGGTTCGATCGAACAAATACGAACCAATTAGATGCTTACATACAATATATTGCAACTACACTGTTCTGCCAAAATGCTAAATAATTCCCGTGTTATGTCAATTGGGTTGGGTTGTTTTACCTCTGAGCGGCACTTTTTTGCACACCATGGGCTAAATGGCCAGGTCATATGGACCCCGAAGGCTCAGAGAAGGTTGTGGGAGGGGACCCACTGGAACAGCTGTTGGGAGACAGATGATAGCCTCCCGTCAAGGCCATCCAGCTTGTTCTTTAACGTGCACAGGGTATGGCTCTCCCGCACACGGAGCCACGGCTTAACGTCCCATCCGACGGACGGCGGCCTTTCCAAGCCCATCGGTGTCCCCTACTGACCGTGGGCAGGACGGGGAATTTTGCGGAGATAAATCTCAACGCTGACCCAGCTGGGACTCGAACCTGGGAACTACAGATTTCGAGTCTGGCGCGCTACCGACTGAGCCACCCCCGCCCCTATGTCAATTGGAATCTAACTTCTAAGCCCTATAACTTCTAAATTATTCATTTATGGAAAAATGTGACAGGAATTAAATTAAAGATCATAATCAAATCTATTTAAATCTCGATTTTCAACAATATTCGTTTAGTATTTAAAGTGTTGTGGAAAGCTAGAATATTTAACAATAAATTATCCTGTTTAAAAAAACAACAAAATCATTCCAGCTTTCATAACTCTTTAAATATCGAATTTTGTTGAAAACCGAGATTTAAATGGTTTTGATAATAATCTTTAATTTATCTTCAGTCACATTTTTCCATTAAATGTATGCTTTAGAATTAATAGTTCGAAACTAGATTCCCATTCACACAAGATGGAAATTTTCTAACATTTTGTTAGCGGGCAGCGTATTATTGCATCCCCTAATTATCACGGGACGGGGGTGGCTCAGTCGGTAGCGCGCCAGGCTCGTAATCTGTAGTTCCCAGATTCGAGTCCCAGCTGGGTCAGCGTTGAGATTTATCTCCGCAAAACTCCCCACGGTCAGTAGGGGACACCGATGGGTTTGGAAAGGCCGCCGTCCGTCGAATGGGACGTTAAGCCGTGGCCTCGTGTGCGGGAGAGTCATACCCTGTGCACGTTAAAGAACACGCTGGATGGCCTTGACGGGAGGCTACCATCTGTCTCCCAACAGCTGTTCCAGTGGGTCCCCTCCCCCAACCTTCTCTGAGCTTTCGGGGTCCATGTGACCTGACCATTTAGCCCATGGTGTGCAAAAAAAGTGCCGCTCAGAGGTAAAACAACCCAACCCAACCTAATTATCAGTCTGCTGCTGACAAGTTTCGTACTAAACCAGTTTGATGAGATCTCACATTACAAGCAGAACTGAAACAAACATTATTAACCCTTTGCCGTCCCATGTTTAACTGGATGTGAGCTTTCGTGTTCTGTCTGTTTCTGGTTGGAACCAGTATTTCTACTCTAAATGGAACGGGAGTCGGTATCACGCCAGGATGGTAACCTGCAGTTCCCAGGTTCGAGTCCCACCTCTGCACAGCTTTGAGATTTATCTCCGCTAACTCTCACCCTGCCCTCGGTGAGAAGGTGGACACCGATGCGCTTGGAAAAGCCACTGTCCATCAGATGAGACGTTAAGCCGTGGCCCCGTGTACTTGATGGCCTTGACGGGAATGTTCATCTGTCTCGGAATAGCTGTCATCAAGGTCCCCTTCCCTTGTCTGAGCCTTTGGTGTCCTTCTGGCCTGCCATTCAGTTGGGTTGTTTTACCTCTGAGCGGCACTTTTTTGCACACAATGGGCTAAATGGCCAGGTCACATGGACCCCGAAGGCTCAGAGAAGGTTGGGGGAGGGGACCTACTGGAATAGCTGTTGGGAGACAGATGGTAGCCTCCCGTCTAGGCCATCCAGCGAGTTCTTTAACGTGGTGTTCTTTAACGTGCACAGGGTATGGCTCCCCGCACATGGGGCCACGGCTTAACGTCCCATCCGACGGCCTTTCCAAGCCCATCGGTGTCCCCTACTGACCGTGGGCAGCTCGGGTAATTTTGCGGAGATAAATCTCAACGCTGACCCAGCTGGGACTCGAACCTGGGAACTACAGATTACGAGCCTGGCGCGCTACCGACTGAGCCACCCCTGCCCTGCCATTTAGTCCGCTGGTGCTAAAATGTGTCGCCCAGAGATAAAACCCAATTTACCCCTGAAGGAAAAGAGACTGAATGTAACGTGACCGAAAAAATGTAGGGGGTTTATCATGACAAGTGAAATGTCTGCGAACTTTTTGCATCATCAAATTATTTCCAAAATGAAAGATTCAACGAAAGTAACAGCAAATACAACGAAACACTGAACGGTAAAATGTTACTGTTGCGGATCACAAAAATGGATAGCCACTGAGCGTGAGTATTAAAAGCTATATTTCAAAACCAAATTCAATACAAGGTAAATTGTTACAAAGGAAATATGGATGAAGTATCTTATTAACAAATCAACTATTAACATGCACAAGTCATCAATCTTCCTGCGTAGAGCACACAATATCAGCTCTGTGTATTTTACTAAATACTACCTTTTACTTGATTTACCAGGTCACCCGAAGATCTTCACTCGTAAACCAATTCTCGTCCTGTGCTAATAACTTTTCACACACTAGCCGAACAAAAAGACAGTCCGTGTAGACATTCGAAGTTAGCCATAAAAGTTCCCACTTTTATACTTCCGCGTATACACAACACATCAAGTTACTTCTTGATACTTAACGATAAAAGATCCCACTTTTATCCTTCCGCGTATACACAACACATCAAGTTACTTCTTGATACTTACGCGCACTGTCTCAGAACAGCCCACCGGCCATTTTCGAACTCACCGACCGTTACAACACAACAACCGTTACAATACAAAACGACCGTTAACGCTCCACTCTTCTTCTCCAAATTCTCCCAACGTTCTTATTCGTTGGCTGAAACTTTGCTTTCGGTTGCCAGATTCTTCTGTCGTAACACTGCCCCCTTCCTAGGTCTTGTTCGTCCCGAACAATTCTGGATTCCAAAGTTTCTTCAGTTCTTCGATGAAACGGGGCCAAACGATCCACGTGAACCACCTTGCACTTTGTAGCTGGACATCGACGAATGCGATATACCACGTCTGTGTCAAAATGAAAGCGAATCTCATTATGACGTAGATTTCTTTTCTGACTGAAGCCTCGTCCACAAACATAATACGTGTAAGGCCTATAGCCCTTGTGAACACGTTTATGTCTCTGCAGGGAGAAGAATCGACTAAGAGTTTTCGTGCAAAACCTGTAAAAAGTTTTCTTCTTTGTCGAAAGTTTTCTTCTTTGGATATTTACTTCTATCAACAGTAACAAGGAATGAAAGTCATTAGTGACATAAAATCTAGGGAGGAGTTTCATCCTCCAGTCTGACCTTTTTGTCAGTTGACTTTCCCTTAATTCAGAACTGTCGTGATGAACCTTCAGCCATATTTCACCTGATTCCATTTGATCCCCAAGGTGCTTCACAAATATAATATCAACTCCATAATTCTTTTTAGCTCTTCGGTCCATCTCCTCCTTCCATACTCTTGCTAGAATTGCAGCTTCTAATCCGACAACCTTACCTGTTTCTCCTGTATAAGTGAAATCAGTGATGTGTCGGGCTGCTAGCAATATTTTTTCTGTTTTATCTTCACATAGCCAGCTTGCAACATCTTCAGATACTCCTTGTTCTATTAACATGTTACGAAACTTGTTCAAAGCATTGCCGTTATGCAGAACCTTGCGGACACGTGATGCTTCATCTACCCTATTATCCACAATGTTCACCAAACGCAGAAGTTCTCCTCCTAACTCTTCGACGAGCTCTTGCAGTTCCAAGGATCCGTCACCAAGGAAACACTGAACAGCTTCCATCACTTCCAGAGAGTTGTCAACAGAGTTTTCAAGAGGTGAATCCATGTTGCTGATAACAGCTGAACAACTCAAACTCTTCATTCCACGAGCTTGTGATGCTGCAACCACTTTCTTAACTAAATCAACAGCAACATCTTCTGTACTGATGAGATCAATAGCTCCTTTTCCGAATTCAACATCATGAACCAAAGCACACACTCCTTCAGCCAGCTTTTTGGACACAATTGAGCATCTCCTTAGAGGAACGCTATCTACGGTAGCCGTCAGATCCTTGCAGCGGTAAATCTCCTTATCTGTTGGCACCAGCTCCTCTGTCTGTCCTACGATGCAGCATCCGACGTCTTCCATCATCTGCTCGATTTTATCTTTAGTGCAGTCGACTGTGAAGCCAGGGATGGATTCCAATTTGTCCAGAGTATCTCCCGTCAATTGGAGAGCACGACCGGAGATCATAGGGACCTTGAGACCTAAAGCAGCAAGTGCAGGAGCCAAGACAAGACTCACTTTGTCGCTGACACCTCCTGTGCTGTGTTTATCCACCATCCGATGGCGCCACTCAGGTCTCCAGCAAAACACATGACCCGAGGAGGTCATATTTGCTGTTTCTTCCGAATTCACTTTCTTGGAGCTCTCATTGTAATTAGCCAGGGAAATATCAGTCATGATTGCCAAATTGTTCATTCTGGAGATCAGCGACGAGTTTTGTAACATGATATTGTCCACTTTAGAGCTCCTGAAGTCGTGATAAAACTTTTCTATATCCTTATAATCCAAATGGTTATAATGTCCAAATCTGCGCATTGACCGTTCAGAAAAGAAATTCAGCATGGTTTCGTTGAGATTGTCTGAGGGCTTTACTTCTCTCCGATCGTAACTCTGAGGCTTAATTTCATCCAGAAAGTTAGTCTTTGAAGTACCGTCTCTGCCTGAAGCTCTTTTACTAGCATCACCTGTTATGCTTCTAAGCCATTCTTCGGAATTCCTCTTCCTTAATTCCCCACTTTCTATAAACGATTCAAGTGTGGCTATATGCTTCGGAAAAATCTCTCCGACTTCCCGGGTAACGACGAAGGGCACTTTGTATCTATGATGAATGGACGCCTCTTCTTTACTCGGACCACTCTGCGAAACGTAAACTCTGTTTCGTTCCCCCTCATTACCACTCGTTACTCTGCCTTTGCGATAAATGTCCATGACACATTTTGCTGACGGCGAGGAATAGAATACCTTTCGTGTGGATCTCTCTTCAGATCGTGCCAGACTTGTATACCTAGGTATTTTGAAGTGCAAAGCGTACTGTATAGTCTCACAGCTCTCTGATCTGTGTGATTGTTCTTCACAGTTCCTAGACATGTCACCAGCGACATAGACACTCTGCCATGCATTACCAGTAGTTGCGTGGTCAAAGGCATTATCTGCGCTATCTCTACGATTCTTGATTTCCAGTAGCAGATCCACATTTTTATATGCGTTGCCTTTCCCTTTTTCTTTTCCATGTTTACAATCTAACTTAACACTATCAAGATCATCTTTTTCACTGACAAATTCAACATTTAAACTATTGCATTGTCTATTGAGTTCGGTTTTATGATCCTTGAAGTGATCAATAAACTTACCAACTTGAGAAGCCACTTCAGCTCTCATCTCAGTATTTTGTGCGGCCAGGTCACCTATTTTGTTAGCCATATCGGCTTTCAAGTCATTATTTTGACTTTTAATGTCATTCATCTGTGTAGCCATATCGGCTTTCATATCAGTCATCTGCGTAGCCATATCGGCTTTCATATCAGTCATCTGCGTAGCCATATCGACTTTCAAGCTATTTATCAACTTTACTAATTCATCCATACTTCTAGTTAACGGCATTCAATAAATTATCCCACTTCTGACACCAAATGTTGCGGATCACAAAAATGGATAGCCACTGAGCGTGAGTATTAAAAGCTATATTTCAAAACCAAATTCAATACAAGGTAAATTGTTACAAAGGAAATATGGATGAAGTATCTTATTAACAAATCAACTATTAACATGCACAAGTCATCAATCTTCCTGCGTAGAGCACACAATATCAGCTCTGTGTATTTTACTAAATACTACCTTTTACTTGATTTACCAGGTCACCCGAAGATCTTCACTCGTAAACCAATTCTCGTCCTGTGCTAATAACTTTTCACACACTAGCCGAACAAAAAGACAGTCCGTGTAGACATTCGAAGTTAGCCATAAAAGTTCCCACTTTTATACTTCCGCGTATACACAACACATCAAGTTACTTCTTGATACTTAACGATAAAAGATCCCACTTTTATCCTTCCGCGTATACACAACACATCAAGTTACTTCTTGATACTTACGCGCACTGTCTCAGAACAGCCCACCGGCCATTTTCGAACTCACCGACCGTTACAACACAACAACCGTTACAATACAAAACGACCGTTAACGCTCCACTCTTCTTCTCCAAATTCTCCCAACGTTCTTATTCGTTGGCTGAAACTTTGCTTTCGGTTGCCAGATTCTTCTGTCGTAACATTACATTAATCGACAAATAACATCATAATCTGTCTGAGACTCAAAGAAACAGAAACGTTCCTCTCAACGAACCGTGGGGCGGGGGTGGCTCAGGCTCGTAATCTGTAGTTCCCAGGTTCGAGTCCCAGCTGGATCAGCGTTGAGATTTTTCTCCGCAAAATTTCCCGCCCTGCCTACGGTCAGTAGAGGACACCGATGGGCTTGAAAAGGCCGCCGTCCGTCGGATGGGACGTTGAACCGTGGCCCCGTGTGTGGGAGAGCCATACCCTGTGCACGTTAAAGAACACACTGGATGGCCTTGACGGGAGGCTACCATCTGTCTCCCAACTGCTGTCCCAGTGGGTCCCCTCCCCCAACCTTCTCTGAGCCTTCTGGGTCCTTGTGGCCTGGCCATTTAGCCCATGGTGTGCAAAAAAATGCCGATCAGAGGTAAAACAATCCAATCCAACTCAACGAACCCCCCCCGCCCCCTTTACTCCACCCGTAAAAAAAAATAACACAAAACAGACGAAAAGTGACCCTGATCTCTCTTTCACCGGTAAGCCACCCATCTCAGTGATCTGACACTGAGGTGTTGACAATTCAAAGCTGTTGTCATCCATATCACTGATTGCAAAAGAGAAACGGCTTAACCTTGTCATTTGGTACAAGAACGACGGGAAATGGGGCTAACAAAACGCGACATGGAATGATCTTCCTGCCTGGACTCTCTACAAGTTCCGGGGCCGCACGAATTGATATGTCACACGAAGCACTTAACCTCTGCCACCACGGGGCATTGTTACGACTGGCTCGTGCGTGTAACACTCCCTCTAAACCACCAAACTGCCCCATTGTACTGTCACCCCTCCCCACCGTACCCCCCCCCCCCTTTCTGTACTTTGGAGTTCCTCCACCCATGGGTGCAGGCGGTGGCTATCGATCTATGGACGGTCGCACGTCCTCTCGCGCCCTGCCACGTGTTGGTCCTCTCCATCCCCACGGGTGCTGATTTATGGAAGGAACGAAGAGAGTGCAAAGAAGAGGATGGGGAGAAGGGAGGTAAATCCTCTCTGATGGGAATTGAACGAAGGGATCGCTATTTGATGCTCTTATCTGCTTGCATCCGTTATATGGTGGATTTGAAAGGAAATCATATGGTCGCTAAATAGTGATTCTGCTGCTATTTAGTATCTGATGTTAACTGAGCGGGCGGTTTCGTGGCAGAAAACATTTTTCAATCGAACAGTGATGGAACTGATGGCATTTTGGAATCGAAACATTGGTGGAGAAGAATTTTGCATTCGAATAATGAAACAGATAATATTTTTGAATCCAAACATTGGTGAAGAAGGAGGCGTTTTGCATAGAACCACTGGTGGAGAAAACGGCATTTTGCAATCAAACCATTGATAGAGCAGAGAGCATTTTAAAATCTCAACATTGGTAGAAAAGAAGGCATTTTGCAATCCCTTTGGAGTTATTGTGACCTGGTATTTAGCCCATTGTGCCCCCAAAAAATACCGCTTAGAGGAAAAACAAACCCAAGCCCCTAGTCTTACCTACCTTAATCCTATTTTCCCTCAAATGATAATAGTGCACAACCTTATGTCTTATATCTTATTGTCCAGGTTGTCTCTGACTTCAAAAGTTTAGATTTCTCTATTGCTTTCTTTTCCTTCTTTTCATTGCTGCCTTGTTCTTCCAGAGCTTCTTCATTTCTTCCAGAGCTCCTTCGTTTCTTCGAGAGCTCCTTCGTTTCTTCGAGAATTTCTTTCTTTCAGAGCTCCTTCGTTTCTTCCAGAGCTCCTTCGTTTCTTCGAGAGATTCTTTCTTCCAGAGCTCCTTCGTTTCTTCGAGAGCTTCTTCGTTTCTTCCAGAGCTCCTTCTTTTCTTCGAGAACTTCTTTTCCAGATCTCCTTCGTTTCTTCGAGAGCTTCTTCGTTTCTTCCAGAGTTTCTTCTTTTGTTCCTGAGCTTCCTCGTTTCTGCCAGTGATTCTTTCAAGTTTTTATATCCTTAAGTAACTTTGCTTTTCCTATGAGCAATACTTGTTCCACTTGGACAAGATGCAATATAAAATTTAAAATCAAATTACAACTTTCGCTGAACAAATGCAGGTCAAATCTATCAAGCAGATTAAAAAAAAAATAGAAAAAAGATTGGCGTGACGTTGATGGATACTTTCCGTAAAATCGGAGTCCGTGGAATCGAGACATTTGTATTTATATTCAGATTCTGTTACCAGGCTAAATGAAAAGCTGCCACGGAAACTTACCCCCCCCCCCCTCGACCACCCTCCTCCCTTTCGACTCCCCCTCCTCGACCCTCCCCCCCCTCCTCCTTCCCACCGTCCTAGAATTTCTTGGATGAGAGAGCGGAATATTTTTAATAATGTTTTTTCTATATAATTTCTCTAAAATTTATATAGAATAATATAATTTTCTATATAATTCGCAAATCAAAGGCTTGAAGTTTTTTGGTTTATAGCAGGATTTCTGATGAGGATAAACGATTAAGTTTTTTTTTTCATAAAGACACTTTTATTTTTTAGGGAAAGAATTTTTAAGGAATCCGTGAATTTCTATAGGAAAGAAATTTGGCGTGCTATAATTTCGTCTCTTCCTTTAACCCGGTTTCGAGACCTACGACTACTACTTTTATCCATTCTCTTCAACTCGCCATTTCGAATTCTCAGTTTTTGACCATCCAATTTCGAGCCTTATGAACTAGTATTCTCGATTAAAAAAAAAACCCTCTGAATAGACTCCCTGCAGAAAAAAAAATTGGATCTCTTCCTAACGAAATGGGGGCGGGGGCGGCTCAGTCGGTAGCGCGCCAGGCTCGTAATCTGTAGTTCGAGTCCCGTTGAGACTTATCTCCGCAAAACTCCCCGCCCTGCCCACGGTCAGTAGGGGACAACGATGGGCTTGGAAAGACCACCGTCCATCGGATGGGACACTAATCCCTGGTGCCGTGTGCGAGAGAGCCATACCCTGTGCACGTTAAAGAACACGCTGGATGGTCTTGACGGGAGACTACCATCTGTCTCCCAACAGCTGTTCCAGTGGATCCCCTCCCCCAACCTTCTCTGAGCCTTCGTTGTCCTTGTGATCTGGCCATTTAGCCCATTATATGCAAAAAAGCGCCGCTCAGAGGTCTCAGCTACTTCAGCTTCTACTATAATTAGAAATTAATTTCTGTTTTTCTGATGGAAACAACACCTAATTCATCGAGATACCGTTTTAGACTCTTCAAAATTTGACAAAGTGTGTTTGGTTGTCGTCAGTTTGAGTAGTTGTTGGAGTAGTCAAGTTGGAGTAGTCAGTGTGAAGTCGAAATTCCTAAAAGTGGGATTGATAGAAGCAAAAATATTTTCCATGCTATATTCCTATGGGGAACGGTATCACTGCCAAATCCATTTTCAGAAGTATAGGCGTGATTTCTTCTTTTGGAGTTGGCAACACTGCATTTAATCGTTTTCCCTTATTGCAACACCAACATATACACATGTGTTGCTCCTATGATAAGGTGTTGAGGGGACAGGGATAGTACTCACAAAACTGACCTATAGTGCAGTAAATATCGGAACATACAAATGGTACGTAAAAGTGATATCCGGTCAGAGACGGATACAGTTCATCATCATCATCATCATCCTCAAGCAGCCAAGGACTACGGAGGTCCAACTAGACCGTGCAATTTAGTTCTTCAAGCAATTCTGTCCTGAGCTACATCTGCTGCATCTGGCCACTGCACACCAATTCTAACAAGGACCTGATTGACATTGCCTGCCCACCGCATCCTATATCTCCCCCTCTTTCTGAGGCCTTTAGGCACACTCTTCATAACCGTATTCGCCAATCTATAATTATCTATAGGGGCAACATGGCCAAACCAGCGTAGTCTCTCTCTGCACAATATGCTGCTCAAAGGAGGTTGCCAATTCCTTTGCCTAACCTCATCATTAGTTACAAAGTTAAACCACCTAATACCCAAGATACTGCGTAAGCATCTAGAATCAAAGCATCTAGTTTCCTGTTATCTTGTTTACACAGCGTCCAAGTTTCACTACCATAACTAACCCTAGAAAGAACCAAACTATTATACAGTCTAATTTTAGTCTTTAGGTGTATATGCCTATTTCTCCACAATCTCCATAGATTCTTAAAAGTCCCAGCAGCAATACCTACTCCTCTGTTGATCTCATGCCGCACATCACCAGTATCAGTTACATAGCTCCCAAGGTAATTAAACTGTGACACCTGCTCAAGACTGCAACCATTCAGATTAACTGAATCACAGCCTGCCTGACCAATTTTCATCACTTTAGTTTTCTCTCTGTTTATAACCAAACCTACTCTACTACCAGTTTCATCAACAGCTCAAATGAAAGTGTTCATCTCATCAACATCATTTGCCAAGAGGACTAAATCATCAGCATAATCTAAATCAGAAATTTTCGTATCTCCAGCCTATTTAAGGCCAAAATCTTTCCCTTACTGTTCAGCTAGTAAAAAATAATAAAATGTACGTTATCATCGTCCATTGCTATCCATTCTTATCTCTATCTAACAGAACACCTTCTAAATGAAAAATAAAATCACATAATCCTTTGCTCTTGTCGATCGATCGGTACGAATCCTGTTTGAATCCGAAAGGCCAAAAAGCTGACCTTATCTCTGCTATAATCAGAGCTTCAGTTGTGAAGACATCGAGGTCTTAGCTCCTAAGATAACCTTCCTTCTCAAGGCCTACGAGTATTCCGTGCTGTGTCAGCTTCCTCTATTTCTTCAAGCCGTGCAGTTTGACTGAAGTCGTTACAGCTGAATTACGGTGACCCGAGCGACACTTGTCTAATGATCGGTAATAAACCCCCGAGCCCTGGGACTAAGAGGGACCGGAAATGAAGGCCTCAGTCACGAGATATTGTCTGTCGGCACGAGATCTCTCAACTAACGGCATTACCAATTCGACAGGTTTTTGCTCTCGAGGAGAGAACAGGTGTTTCGAAGAAGAGGAACAGGTGTTTGTCTCTAAAGGGGTGCTCACGGGTTAGAGCTGGTTACACGGTTACACTTCTATCCCCGACTCGCAACATAACAACTCTGAGACAGATATTGTTCTTCATCGAACGTGCTTTTAATGATGCAACCATTGTTTTTTTGTAAGCAAGATTCTTTTTAACAAAACCTATAGGGATATATTTATATTTTTATTAGCCAATATCAGTCAATGCTTTAATTGTAGTTTAACTTTTTTTACGCATATAGCAACAGAAGAGAAAATTAATTTATTGCGCATTCAATAACTTTTTTTACTTCTGAGTGGCAATTTTTTTTATGTATAAGTTGGGTTGGGTTGTTTTACCTCTGAGCGGCACTTTTTTGCACACCATGGGCTACATGGTCAGGTCACATGGACCCCGAAGGCTCAGAGAAGGTTGGGGGAGGGGACCCATTGGAACAGCTGTGGGAGACAGATAGTAGCCTCCCGTCAAGGCCATCCAGCGTGTTCTTTAACGTGCACAGGGTATGGCTCTCCCACACACGGGGCCACGGTTCAACGTCCCATCCGACGGACGGCGGCCTTTCCAAGCCCATCGGTGTCCCCTACTGACCGTGGGCAGGGCGGGGAATTTTGCGGAGAGAAATCTCAACGCTGACCCAGCTGGGACTCGAAACTGGGAACTACAGATTACGAGCCTGGCGCGCTACCGACTGAGCTACCCCCGCCCCTTTTTATGCATAAAGAGCACCGTAAGAACCCCAGTGCTGAGAACTGGTTAAAAGGGATGAACCACTGCTCATCAATTAGGTTACATAGGAACTTCTTCAAAGTCCATTCAAAGTATTCTCTAAACGTATACGGTACGACTGTCTGGCACTTGGAACCACAGCTCAATAACCAGCCACACAAAAGTCAGTTTCATAAAACTATTGTACGCACACCTTCATCATTTCTTCAGGTGACACATCTTTTCTCTGCGATGTGCCTCACTGACCATTCAGGTGACTTCCTTCTGTGAGATACACTCTACTTTCTGGGGAATTCTTTCTGTGAGATTCACTCTACTTTCTGGGGAATTCTTTCTGTGAGATTCACTCTACTTTCTGGGGAATTCATTCTGTGAGACTCACTCTACTTTTTGTAAACTCAACTTCTTTCTGTGAGATTCACTATACTTTCTGTAGATTCACCTTCCTACTGTGAGATTCACTCTAATTTCTGTCGACTCACCATCCTTCTGTGAGATTCACTACTTTCTGTACTCATCTTCCTTCTGTGAGATTCACTCTACTTTCTGGAGACTTCTTTCTGTGAGATTAACTCTACTTTCTGTAGACTCACCTTCTTTTTTTATAAATTTCCCTCTACTTTCCGGAGGTTTACCTTACTTCTGTGAAATTCACTCTACTTTCTGTAGACTCACCTTCCTTCTGAGAGATTAACTCTACTTTCCGGCGACTTACCTTCCATCTGTAATATTCACTGCTTTCTGTAGACTTATCTTCTCTCTGTGAGATTGCCTCTATTCTCTGGATACTCCTTTCTGTGAGATTTAGTCTACTTTCTGGAGACTCACCTTCCTTCTGTGAGATTCACTCTACTTTTTGTAGACTCACCTTCCTTCTGTGAGATTCCCTCTACTTTCCGGAGACTCACTTTCCCTCTGTGAGATTCACTCTACTTTCTGGAGACGTATCTCTGAGTTGCAATTTTTTTATTACTTATCTTCTTTCTGTGAGATTTCTTCTATTCTCTGGATACTCTTTTCTGTGAGATTTACTCTACTTTTTGGAGACACCTTCCTTCTGTGAGATTCACTCTACTTTCCGGAGACTGCTTTCTGTGAGATTTACTCTACTTTCTGGAGACATCTTCCTTCTGTGAGATTCACTCTACTTTCCGGAGCCTTACCTTTTTTCTGTGAGATTTACTCTACTTTTTGGAGACACCTTCCTTCTGTGAGATTCACTCTACTTTCCGGAGACTTACCTTTTTTTCTGTGAGATTCCCTCTACTTTCCGGAGACTGCTTTCTGTGAGATTTACTCTACTTTCTGGAGACACCTTCCTTCTGTGAGATTCACTCTACTTTCCGGAGCCTTACCTTTTTTCTGTGAGATTTACTCTACTTTTTGGAGACACTTTCCTTCTGTGAGATTCCCTTTACTTTCCGGAGACTTACCTTTTTTTCTGCTCTACTTTCCGGAGACTCCTTCCTGTGAGATTTACTCTACTTTCTGGAGACACCTTACATCTGCGAGATTCTCTCTACTTTCTACAGACCCACCTTCCTTCTTTGAGATTCACTGTACTTTCCGGAGACTTGCTTGGTTAGATGAGTGATTCCCTGTCATTTCCTCTTTTGGTTACTTATCATTCCTGTGTGCAGCTTCTCATATTTTTGGTTAGCTACTTCCCTCTATGTAACTTTTTTACGCCCCTTCTGATGATTTACTTTTCCTCTAACTCATCATCCCTTCTGATGATCTATTTTCTCTCTGTAGTCACCATTTCTTCTGACCTTTGTATAAATTCTGTTTCGCAGTCTTTTCTGAATATTTCACTTCCTCTTGGCAACTCACCATCAGTTTTGATGAATTATCTTCCGCGTGAGTGACTCCTCATCTCTTCTGATGATTTAACTCAGTATCTCGTCTGATATCTCCATCTATTCTGATGATCTGTCTTCCCCTTTGGGGCATACCATCTCTCCTGATGATCTCTTTTGTTTCTCTGCGCGACTCACCGATATTTTTGTAGGGTTCGTAATCTGTAGTTCCCAGGTTCGAGTCCCAGCAGAATCAGCGTTGAGATTTATCTCCGCAAAAACTCCCCGCCCTGCCCACGGTCAGTAGGGGACACCGATTGGCTTGGAAAGATCGCCGTCCGTCGGATGGGAGGTTAAGCCGTGGTCCCGTGTACCGGAGAACCATACTCTGTGCACGTTAAAGAACACACTGGATGGCCTTGACGGGAGGCTATCATCTGTCTCCCAACAGCTATTCCAGTGGGTCCCCTCCCCCAACCTTCTCTGAGACTTCGGGGTCCATGTGACCTGGTCATTTAGCTCATGGTGTGCAAAAAAAGTGCCGTTCAGAGGTAAAACAACCCAACTCTTTTGACGATTCATTTTGCTCTACGTACCCCACCTATATTCCCGGTGAATTACTTTTCCTTCTATGAATTTATCGTCCTTTCTGAGGATTTTATTTCCCTGTGTCAGACTTACCGTTCTTTCTGACCGCCTACCTTTACTCTGTGTGACTTACCGGTCCCTTCTGATGATTTGCCTTTCCTCTAAGTCACTCACCAACCTTACGATGATTTATCTATCTCTGTGTGAGTCATCCATAATTCTGGTGCGTAACCTCTGTTTAACTTACTGTCTTTTTCAACGATTACAATCTTTCTGGTGATCCAGCTTACCTCTAACTAACCGTCAGCTGATTTACCCTTGCATTATGGGTCTCTAAGCCGTCCCGTGGCCGAGTGGTTAGCACGCTTGGCTAGTGATCTAAGGGACCTGGGTTCGAGCCACGGATTAGGCATGGATGTGTGTGTCATTTTTCTGCTGAGGTCCTGCCATCCTCTCAGATCTCCTACTGTGGCATATAAACTGACAGGTTCTTGTCAGACCTCTGTGGCAAGCAGCTGCTTGAGGGGGTATTTATTTTTATTTTTTTTATTTATGGGTCTCATTACCCTTTCTGATGGTTTTACTCTTCCTTCTATCACTTTCCTTTGAACAAATTTTCTCTGCTTGTTACCGCAATTTAGGGGACATATTTTAACTTCTGAACCTCACCTTTCCTCTGTGCATTTCAAAATTTTTTATCCTCAGTTCTATCTGTGGGACTCGATTTTTTGGTTTTCTGAAGATTACCTTCCCTTCAAGTGATTTACCTTCCTTCTTCGTACTCGTTATCACTTTTATAGACATACTTTCTATCTGAGATTTACAGGTTTCTTTTCCGTACTGGGTAAATGCTTTCATTTTCTCTAACTTAAATTTCTTCTGTATAATCATTATCATTTTATCTGTGTGACCCGTTTTTCCTCTACTGAACCACCTTTCCTTTATAGTTCATTTTCCTTTCTGACGGCTTATTTTTCCCCTGTATGACTCTGGTGACACCTCTAGTTTACAGTTCATTATCCATTCTAATGACTTACTTTCCCTCTGTGTCACTCATTATTAATTTAATAATTTATATTCCTTCTGGGTGACTTATTTTTTCTTCAGGCGATTTACCTTCCCTCTGTAGAGTTATTATCACTTATGTACTTATGTAGACATAGCCATCTTTATAACTCATTGTTCCTTCTGGTGAACCATCTTTCCTTTATATTTCATCTCCAATTCTGATGACTTACCATTTCTCCTATGTAGATATAGCCATCTTTATAACTCATTTTTCTTTCTGGTGAACCATCTTTCCTTTATATTTCATCTCTAATTCTGATGACTTACCATTTCTCTTATGTAGACATAGCCATCTTTATAACTCATTTTTCTTTCTGGTGAACCATTTTTCCTTTATATTTCATCCCCAATTCTGATGACTTACCATTTCTCTCATGTAGACATAGCCATCTTTATAACTCATTTTCCTTTCTGGTGAACCATCTTTCCTTTATATTTCATCTCCAATTCTGATGACTTACCATTTCTCTTATGTAGACATAGCCATCTTTATAACTCATTTTTCCTTCTGGTGAACAATCTTTCCTTTATATTTCATCCCCAATTCTGATGACTTACCATTTCTCTCATGTACACATAGCCATCTTTATAACTCATTTTTCTTTCTGGTGAACCATCTTTCCTTTATATTTCATCTCTAATTCTGATGACTTACCATTTCTCTTATGTAGACATAGCCATCTTTATAACTCATTTTTCTTTCTGGTGAACCATTTTTCCTTTATATTTCATCCCCAATTCTGATGACTTACCATTTCTCTCATATAGACATAGCCATCTTTATAACTCATTTTCCTTTCTGGTGAACCATCTTTCCTTTATATTTCATCTCCAATTCTGATGACTTACCATTTCTCTTATGTAGACATAGCCATCTTTATAACTCATTTTTCCTTCTGGTGAACAATCTTTCCTTTATATTTCATCCCCAATTCTGATGACTTACCATTTCTCTCATGTACACATAGCCATCTTTATAACTCATTTTTCTTTCTGGTGAACCATCTTTCCTTTATATTTCATCTCTAATTCTGATGACTTACCATTTCTCTTATGTAGACATAGCCATCTTTATAACTCATTTTTCTTTCTGGTGAACCATTTTTCCTTTATATTTCATCCCCAATTCTGATGACTTACCATTTCTCTCATGTAGACATAGCCATCTTTATAACTCATTTTCCTTTCTGGTGAACCATCTTTCCTTTATATTTCATCTCCAATTCTGATGACTTACCATTTCTCTTATGTAGACATAGCCATCTTTATAACTCATTTTTCCTTCTGGTGAACAATCTTTCCTTTATATTTCATCCCCAATTCTGATGACTTACCATTTCTCTCATGTACACATAGCCATCTTTATAACTCATTTTTCTTTCTGGTGAACCATCTTTCCTTTATATTTCATCTCTAATTCTGATGACTTACCATTTCTCTTATGTAGACATAGCCATCTTTATAACTCATTTTTCTTTCTGGTGAACCATTTTTCCTTTATATTTCATCCCCAATTCTGATGACTTACCATTTCTCTCATGTAGACATAGCCATCTTTATAACTCATTTTCCTTTCTGGTGAACCATCTTTCCTTTATATTTCATCTCCAATTCTGATGACTTACCATTTCTCTTATGTAGACATAGCCATCTTTATAACTCATTTTTCCTTCTGGTGAACAATCTTTCCTTTATATTTCATCCCCAATTCTGATGACTTACCATTTCTCTCATGTACACATAGCCATCTTTATAACTCATTTTTCTTTCTGGTGAACCATCTTTCCTTTATATTTCATCTCCAATTCTGATGACTTACCATTTCTCTTATGTAGACATAGCCATCTTTATAACTCATTTTTCTTTCTGGTGAACAATCTTTCCTTTATATTTCATCCCCAATTCTGATGACTTACCATTTCTCTCATGTAGACATAGCCATCTTTATAACTCATTTTTCTTTCTGGTGAACCATCTTTCCTTTATATTTCATCTCCAATTCTGATGACTTACCATTTCTCCTATGTAGATATAGCCATCTTTATAACTCATTTTTCTTTCTGGTGACCATCTTTCCTTTATATTTCATCTCCAATTCTGATGACTTACCATTTCTCTTATTACATAGCCATCTTTATAACTCATTTTTCTTTCTGGTGAACCATCTTTCCTTTATATTTCATCTCCAATTCTGATGACTTACCATTTATCTCATGTAGACATAGCCATCTTTATAACTCATTTTTCTTTCTGGTGAACCATCTTTCCTTTATATTTCATCTCCAATTCTGATGACTTACCATTTCTCTTATGTAGACATAGCCATCTTTATAACTCATTTTTCTTTCTGGTGAACCATCTTTCCTTTATATTTCATCTCCATTTCTGATGACTTATCATTTCTCTTATGTAGACATAGCCATCTTTATAATTTATTGTTCCTTCTGGTGAGCCATCTTTATAACTTATTGTTCCTTCTGATGAGCCATTTTTATAATTTATTGTTCCTTCTGGTGAACCATCTTTCCTTTAAATTTCATCCCCAATTCTGATGACTTACCTGTTCTCTGTGTGCTCACTATCAGTTATGTAAGCATAACTTCTATCTATGCTGCTTAATGTTTCTTTTAGTGGACCAGCTTTATATCTCATCATCAGTTCTGATGAGTTCTGTTTAGCTCACCATTCGTTCTGATGACTCGATGATATATATTCGCAATTCCCTCCATGTAAACGCAAGGAAAATACGAAATTCAATAATTAAATTGAAATATATTTGTTGGAAAATATTCTTACTGAATCAATTATAAATTCCATTTCCTAAACCACTTTTCCGTATGAATTTACAACCTGATAAATCAGGAATAGATATACATTTAATAAATAAAAAAATAAATACCCCCTCAAGCAGCTGCTTGCCACAGAGGTCTGACAGGAGCCTGTCAGTTTAATATGCCATAGTAGAAGGTCTGAGAGGATGGCAGGACCTCAACAGAAAAACGACACATACATCCATGCCTTACCCAGGGTTGGAACCCAGGTCTCTTAGATCATTAGCCAAGCGTGGAAATGATTATTTGTCAACAAACTATTACTGGTTTCGATGATATCAAACGCTCTATGTAGTTAATTACAGTATTTTGATATTTTTGTAGTTGGGTATTTAACCATTCCTTTACTTCTTAATTCAATATCTTTAGAGAAATAGTATGTTGACTTCGAGATGTTTTACCTGTTCCATTGGTGAAGATATTTTTTACTTGGATGGAGATGTTTTCCCTGTTCTCTTGGTGGCAGTAATAAGTAATTTTAAACAATATATGTTCAGTATTCTAAAAGTTATGAACGCTGGAACATTTAACAGAAAAAATTAACTCCAAAATTGAATTAAAGCATTCAAACAAGTTAAGAGATCAGAGTTCTGCCGATATTCTATTAAAGTCAATTATGATCTCTGATCTCTTAACCTGCTTTAATTGGGGCGGGGGTGGCTCAGTCGGTAGCGCGCCAGGCTCGTAATCTGTAGTTCCCAGGTTCGAGTCCCAGCTGGGTCAGCGTTCAGATTTATCTCCGCAAAAATTCACCGCCCTGCCCACGGTCAGTAGGGGACACCGATGGGCTTGGAAAGGCCGCCGTCAGTCGGATGGGACGTTAAGCCGTGGCCCCGTGTGCGGGAGAGCCATACCCTGTGCACGTTAAAGAACACGCTGGATGGCCTTTACGGGAGGCTACCATCTGTCTCCCAACAGCTGTTCCAGTGGGTCCCCTCCCCCAACCTTCTCTGAGCCTTCGGGGTCCATGTGATCTGGCCATTTAGCCCATGGTGTGCAAAAAAGTGCCGCTCAGAGGTAAAACAACCCAACCCTTTCCTTTCCCAAATCCGAATTTGAGATTTCTACCTCTTCCGAGATTTATTTCATTAAGTTCTCCGTCATAGAGATATTATTCAGATTGGCGTTAGAAAGTGTGAGATTGTGTTAAAGGCTGCATGAGGAAGCTATTATCAAATTTCGTATCAGAAAGGTATTATTAAGCTGTATATTAAAAAGTATCATTAAGTTCAATGTTAAAAATATGTGATTAAGTTCCGTATCTGAAAAGTAGTTTGAGGCTCAGTATTGGGAAGATATTATTAGGTTACCCATTAGGATTAGGAAATGGTCTAAATGGCTAGGTGACAAGAATCCTTACCACTGATTAGAGGAAGGGGATTCACTTGGTAATCACTGGATTCCGTCACGTTCTTCTTTGAAGAAGCTAGTTTGTTGTATCTCTTTCTCATCGACGAGAGAGTGGGTAATAGCGGAGAAAATTTTAAACATAGGCATATTGCGTTCGCAGATAGAGTTGGAACTCGACCTGGTAACATCAGATTGCGAACCTAATGCGCTACTGATTGGGTAAGTTCTCACCACTACCTATTTGTAAAGTGTTGTTAAGTTCTATATCGGGAAGATATTATAATGTAAATCGAGTTTTTTGAGTCGAGTTGCAGTCGAAATCTTAAGAAGAGAAGGCGAAGAAGAGATTTAAAGCTACTGGATGGAGTTCCATATTTCATTTTCTTTTTGCTGACATTTCATGAGGTTATTGAAGGACCAGGAAAAAATTTTGAAGAAGCTGAGACAAGTTCTGATTCGAGATCCACTTTTTTTCGTTCTACTATTACGATCTCTGAGATTTGTATCCAGTTAAAGTTCATGACTATCGTAAACTCCGGTCGCATTGTAGAGTATGAGACCAAATATTCTCTCTCAATGCAGAGTGTGAGACTAAATATTCTCTCTCAATGCAGAGTGTGAGACTAAATATTCTCTCGCAATGCAGAGTGTGAGACTAAATATTCTCTCGCAATGCACTGTGTGAGACTAAATATTCTCTCGCAATGCAGAGTGTGAGACTAAATATTCTCTCGCAATGCAGAGTGTGAGTCCAAATATTCTTTTGCAATGCAAAGTGTGAGAACAAATATTCTCTCGCAATGCAGAGTGTGAAACCAAATATTCTCTCGCAATGCAGAGTGTGAGTCCAAATATTCTCTTGCAATGCAGAGTGTGAGTCCAAATATTCTCTTGCAATGCAAAGTGTGAGTCCAAATATTCTCTTGCAATGCAAAGTGTGGAAACAAATATTCTCTCGCAATGCAGAGTGTGAGCCCAAATATTCTCTCACAATGCAGAGTGTGAAACCAAATATTCTCTCGCAATGCAGAGTGTGAGTCCAAATATTCTCTCGCAATGCAGAGTGTGAGTCCAAATATTCTCTTGCAATACAGAGTGTGAGCCCAAATATTCTCTCGCAATGCAGAGTGTGAGCCCAAATATTCTCTCGCAATGCAGAGTGTGAGCCCAAATATTCTCTTGCAATGCAAAGTGTGAGCCCAAATATTCTCTTGCAATGCAGAGTGTTAGCCCAAATATTCTCTCGCAATGCAGAGTGTGAGCCCAAATATTCTCTCGCAATGAAGAGTGTGAGTCCAAATATTCTCTTGCAATGCAAAGTGTGAGCCCAAATATTCTCTTGCAATGCAAAGTGTGAGCCCAAATATTCTCTTGCAATGCAGAGTGTGAGACTAAATATTCTCTCGCAATGCAGAGTGTGAGACTAAATATTCTCTCGCAATGCAGAGTGTGAGTCCAAATATTCTCTTGCAATGCAAAGTGTGAGTCCAAATATTCTCTTGCAATGCAAAGTGTGAGCCCAAATATTCTCTTGCAATGCAAAGTGTGAGCCCAAATATTCTCTTGCAATACAGAGTGTGAGCCCAAATATTCTCTCGCAATGCAGAGTTTGAGCCAAAATATTCTCTCGCAATGCAGAGTGTGAGCCCAAATATTCTCTCGCAATGCAGAGTGTGAGCCCAAATATTCTCTTGCAATGCAAAGTGTGAGCCCAAATATTCTCTTGCAATACAGAGTGTGAGCCCAAATATTCTCTCGCAATGCAGAGTGTGAGCCCAAATATTCTCTCGCAATGCAGAGTGTGAGTCCAAATATTCTCTTGCAATTTCAAAGTGTGAGCCCAAATATTCTCTTGCAATGCAAAGTGTGAGCCCAAATATTCTCTTGCAATGCAGAGTGTGAGACTAAATATTCTCTCACAATGCAGAGTGGGAGACTAAATATTCTCTCGCAATGCAGAATGTGAGTCCAAATATTCTCTTGCAATGCAAAGTGTGAGAACAAATATTCTCTCGCAATGCAGAGTGTGAGCCCAAATATTCTCTCGCAATGCAGAGTGTGAGCCCAAATATTCTCTCGCAATGCAGAGTGTGAGTCCAAATATTCTCTTGCAATGCAAAGTGTGAGCCCAAATATTCTCTTGCAATGCAGAGTGTGAGACTAAATATTCTCTCGCAATGCAGAGTGTGAGACTAAATATTCTCTCGCAATGCAGAGTGTGAGTCCAAATATTCTCTCGCAATGCAGAGTGTGAGTCCAAATATTCTCTTGCAATGCAAAGTGTGACAACAAATATTCTCTTGCAATGCAGAGTGTGAGACCAAATATTCTCTCGCAATGCAGAGTGTGAGACTAAATATTCTCTTGCAATGCAGAGTGTGAGTCCAAATATTCTCTTGCAATGCAAAGTGTGAGTCCAAATATTCTCTTGCAATGCAAAGTGTGGAAACAAATATTCTCTCGCAATGCAGAGTGTGAGCCCAAATATTCTCTCGCAATGCAGAGTGTGAGCCCAAATATTCTCTCGCAATGCAGAGTGTGAGCCCAAATATTCTCTTGCAATGCAAAGTGTGAGCCCAAATATTCTCTTGCAATACAGAGTGTGAGCCCAAATATTCTCTCGCAATGCAGAGTTTGAGCCAAAATATTCTCTCGCAATGCAGAGTGTGAGCCCAAATATTCTCTCGCAATGCAGAGTGTGAGCCCAAATATTCTCTTGCAATGCAAAGTGTGAGCCCAAATATTCTCTTGCAATACAGAGTGTGAGCCCAAATATTCTCTCGCAATGCAGAGTGTGAGCCCAAATATTCTCTCGCAATGCAGAGTGTGAGTCCAAATATTCTCTTGCAATTTCAAAGTGTGAGCCCAAATATTCTCTTGCAATGCAAAGTGTGAGCCCAAATATTCTCTTGCAATGCAGAGTGTGAGACTAAATATTCTCTCACAATGCAGAGTGGGAGACTAAATATTCTCTCGCAATGCAGAGTGTGAGCCCAAATATTCTCTTGCAATGCAGAGTGTGAGTCCAAATATTCTCTTGCAATGCAGAGTGTGAGACTAAATATTCTCTCGCAATGCAGAGTGTGAGACTAAATATTCTCTCGCAATGCAGAGTGTGAGTCCAAATATTCTCTCGCAATGCAGAGTGTGAGTCCAAATATTCTCTTGCAATGCAAAGTGTGAGAACAAATATTCTCTTGCAATGCAGAGTGTGAGACTAAATATTCTCTCGCAATGCAGAGTGTGAGACTAAATATTCTCTCGCAATGCAAAGTGTGAGACTAAATATTCTCTCGCAATGCAGAGTGTGAGTCCAAATATTCTCTTGCAATGCAGAGTGTGAGACTAAATATTCTCTCGCAATGCAGAGTGTGAGACTAAATATTCTCTTGCAATGCAAAGTGTGAGTCCAAATATTCTCTTGCAATGCAAAGTGTGAGCCAAATATTCTCCCGCAATGCAGAGTGTGAGACTAAATATTCTCTCGCAATGCAAAGTGTGAGACTAAATATTCTCTCGCAATGCAGAGTGTGAGACTAAATATTCTCTCGCAATGCAGAGTGTGAGTCCAAATATTCTCTTGCAATGCAAAGTGTGAGAACAAATATTCTCTTGCAATGCAGAGTGTGAGACTAAATATTCTCTCGCAATGCAGAGTGTGAGCCCAAATATTCTCTTGCAATGCAAAGTGTCAGTCCAAATATTCTCTTGCAATGCAAAGTGTGAGCCCAAATATTCTCTTGCAATGCAGAGTGTGAGACTAAATATTCTCTCGCAATGCAGAGTGTGAGACTAAATATTCTCTCGCAATGCAGAGTGTGAGACTAAATATTCTCTCGCAATGCAGAGTGTGAGTCCAAATATTCTCTTGCAATGCAAAGTGTGAGAACAAATATTCTCTTGCAATGCAGAGTGTGAGACTAAATATTCTCTCGCAATGCAGAGTGTGAGCCCAAATTTTCTCTTGCAATGCAGAGTGTGAGTCCAAATATTCTCTTGCAATGCAAAATGTGAGTCCAAATATTCTCTTGCAATGCAAAGTGTGAGCCCAAATATTCTCTTGCAATGCAGAGTGTGAGACTAAATATTCTCTCGCAATGCAGAGTGTGAGACTAAATATTCTCTTGCAATGCAGAGTGTGAGACTAAATATTCTCTCGCAATGCAGAGTGTGAGTCCAAATATTCTCTTGCAATGCAAAGTGTGAGAACAAATATTCTCTTGCAATGCAGAGTGTGAGACTAAATATTCTCTCGCAATGCAGAGTGTGAGACTAAATATTCTCTCGTAATGCAGAGTGTGAGTCCAAATATTCTCTTGCAATGCAAAGTGTGAGAACAAATATTCTCTTGCAATGCAGAGTGTGAGCCCAAATATTCTCTCGCAATGCAGAGTGTGAGCCCAAATATTCTCTCGCAATGCAGAGTGTGAGTCCAAATATTATCTCGCAATGTAGAGTGTGAGACTAAATATTCTCTTGCAATGCAAAGTGTGAGCCCAAATATTCTCTCGCAATGCAGAGTATGAGACTAAATATTCTCTCGGAATGCAAAGTGTGAGACTAAATATTCTCTCGCAATGCAGAGTGTGAGACTAAATATTCTCTCGCAATGCAGAGTGTGAGTCCAAATATTCTCTTGCAATGCAAAGTGTGAGAACAAATATTCTCTTGCAATGCAGAGTGTGAGACTAAATATTCTCTCGCAATGCAGAGTGTGAGCCCAAATTTTCTCTTGCAATGCAGAGTGTGAGTCCAAATATTCTCTTGCAATGCAAAGTGTGAGAACAAATATTCTCTTGCAATGCAGAGTGTGAGCCCAAATATTCTCTCGCAATGCAGAGTGTGAGCCCAAATATTCTCTCGCAATGCAGAGTGTGAGCCCAAATATTATCTCGCAATGCAAAGTGTGAGACCAAATATTATCTCGCAATGTAGAGTGTGAGATCAAATAATATCGGCGATTAATAATGTGAAGCCAATTATCTGGCGCAATGCAGATTAGAGAACAAATATTTTTTCGCAATGCAGAGTATGAGAACAAATATTATCTCGCGATGTGATCGCGATTCGTGTGAGCAAAAACAATCTTTAGGAAAGCAGAGTTCGAGAAAATATATTCTCTATCAGTGCAGAATGTAAGCCAAATATTCTCCAGCATTGCAGAGTGTTTGGTCAAATGTTCCTTCGCAATGCTCGGTGGTGGAGATCTGGACTTGTGGAATTCGAACCCAGACAATCCCCGTCTGCGAGTCTGGCGCTCTTCTCCTCCCGCACTTTCGAACATCCTAATAGGCTCGGACTTCGATATAAAATTCAAGAGCAATGAAGCAATTAAAAAAAGATATCCCTTTTTTTTCGTGAAATATTTTTGTTACTCACTCTCTAACGGTTGAAATGACTATAAGAAATGAAAAAGAAATAAAAAAAAAGTTTGATGATTATGAGCTTATTTCTTAGCTAGCATTTCATTTACCGAATGTAACTAAAGTAAGGATGAACTTTCGTTATCTATTCTGGGCAGGGGGCGTGGGTGGTTCAGTCGGTAGCGCGCCAGGCTCGTAATCTGTAGTTCCCAGGTTCGAGTCCCAGCTGGGTCAGCGTTGAGATTTATCTCCGCAAAAATTCCCCGCCTTGCCCACGGTCAGTAGGGGACACCGATGGGCTTGGAAAGTCCGTCGTCCGTCGGATGGAACGTTAAGCCGTGGCCCCGTGTGCGGGAGAGCCATACCCTGTGCACGTTAAAGAACACGCTGGATGGCCTTGACGGGAGGATACCATCTGTCTCCCAACAGCTGTTCCAGTGGGTCCCCTCCCCCAACCTTCTCTGATCCTTCGGGGTCCATGTGACCTGGTGTGGGAGAGCCATACCCTGTGCACGTTAAAAAACACGCTGGATGGCCTTGACGGAAGGCTACCATCTGTCTCCCTATAGCTGTTCCAGTGGGTCCAAATAGGTTATGACTTAATGTCCCCCAACCTTCTCTGAGCCTTCGGGCTCCATGTGACCTGGCCATTTAGCCCATGGTGTGCAAAAAAGTGCCGCTCAGAGGTAAAACAACCCAACATATTCTGGGAATATTAAAGTGTAATATATTTATGATTCAATATTAAAACACGAAGAAGGTCTCGTTTCTTTCTTCCTTGCAATTCCGTAAACCATTCTTTCCTCCTTAATGCAATACGTACAGAGATAAATATAACAGAACAGCGAAACAAACACACTCATTATTCGTCAATTGAAATGATGAATCGTCCATCCTTCATCACCCCGTATTCATTCCAGTGCAGATTGCCAATTTATTCAGATGTTTTGCAAATCTAGTTGCTCTACATAAACAGAGCTCTGAGAGATACCAATGTTTGTTATGTGCTCTCAAATACATCGATCCTTCTTCCAAGGATCTGTATGCTTCATCCATTATTAATTAATCCTCTTCGTCTTCCAGGAGGAACAATATTTATCTCTCCACCGAAAGAAAACTAGAATTAAACTGAAATAAGGAATTGTGCAATTCCGAATTAAAAAATAAATCGTTCTTTCTCAAGATTTGAGGATCTGTGGTGGCTCATTTGATAACGCAGTTCCCGGGTTCGAGTCCCAACTGTGTCAGGGTCGAGATTATCTCCGCTGTCCCATCCCGCTTCTGCCCTTAATCATAAAGCAGGCACCAAAAGACAGTCGTCCACTGGATGGAACGTTAAGCCGTGGCTCCGTGTGGAGGGGGGCTAAAAACCTGTACATGCTAAAAAACATGCTGGATGGCCTTGATTGGTGTCTACCATTGTTTCCTAACTGATACTTCTCCCACCCATTTGTGAGTCCTTGGGATGAGTTGTTTTACCTTTGAGTCCACTTTTTTTGCACACAGTGGGCTAAATGGCAAGGTCAATAAGACCCTGAAGGCTCGGAGAAGGTTGGGGGAGATGTTGGATCCACTGGATAGCTGTTAGAGGACAGTTAGAAGCCTCCTATCAAAGACACTCAGCATATTCTTTAACCTGCATAGGTTATGACTTAATGTCCCATCCAACAGACGGCAGTTTTTCCAAGTCCATCGGTATCCACTACTGAGAGAACGCATGGCGGAGTTTTGCGGAGATAAGTCTCAACGCTAGACCAGGTGGAACTCGAACTTGGGAACTGCAGATTACGAGCCTGGCGTGCTACCGACTGAGCCATCCCTACTCTCTGAACCCTTGGAATCCCATTTCATCAACCTTCTATGAACCCTTGGGATCCCATTTCATCAACCTTCTATGAACCCTTGAAGGGTCTTTGTGACCTGATGACCATTCAGCCTTTTGTTTCAAAAACAACCAATCAGAGGTTAAATACTATACCTCAATTTCTCCTTCTGAGCCACACTCAAATCCAATCAATTTCAAAGGATCAAATTCAATGGATTATCAGAGGTAGATGGAGTCTTCCAATGCAACTCATCCAATGAATTTTAAGAATCCATTGGATGACTTGCATTGGAAGATTTCGTCTGCATCTGATAATTTTTAAGTGAGCATCCATTCTCTCTCTTTCACTTGGAAGCATCCTATCCAAGTCACAAATAGACCAACTTTCCTCAATGGTTGTCCAGTAGGCCTCCATTTTCTGCTCCTCACTTATGTACTTGTGTGTAGGACTGAATGCCAACAGCTAGTCCTAAAATTGTACAACGAATTCCTATCTTCTGCTTCATAGCGGAAGACTGTTCACATCAATTCAGAGGACGTTCACAGTACGCATCAGATTCGGATTATTGTGACCTTAATCGTAACCCTCCAACAATCAATGATAGTAGTGTCCAGGGAACATCCATTCCCTTTTGACTTAAGAGTCCTCGAAACCCCGATATGATGACCATATTTATCCGTGAAAGCTGCCCAATGAGCCTCAGTCATCTTGATGTTTCCCAGATGTCCTTGTTATTTATCTCATTGGGTATAAAGACTTCTTTTTTTCATTTCAGATAAAGACATCTCCCACCACTCTCACATTTCAGGAAAAGACCTCTATCAACTCTCCACTCATTTCAGATAAAGACTGCTCCCACCTCTCCCACATTTCAGAAAAAGACCTCAATCACATCTCCTCTCATTTCAGATAAAGACTGTTCCCACCTCTCCCACATTTCAGGAAAAGATCTCTGTCACCTCCTCTCATTTCAGATAAAGACTGCTCCCATCTCTCCCACATTTTAGGAAAAGACCTCTATCACCTCTTCTCTCATTTCAGATACAGACTGCTCCCACCTCTCCCATATTTCAGAAAAGACCTCGATCACCTCTCCTCTCATTTCAGATAAAGACTGTTCCCATCTCTCCCACATTTCAGAAAAAGACTTCTATCACCTCTCCTCTCATTTCAGATAAAGACTTCTCCCACCTCTCACACATTTCAGGAAAAGACCTCTATCACATCTCCTCTCATTTCAGATAAAGACTGCTCCCACCTCCCACATATTTCAGGAAAAGACCTCTATCAGATCTCCTCTCATTTCAGATAAAGACTGCTCCCACCTCTCACATATTTCAGGGAAAGACCTCTATCACATCTCCTCTCATTTCAGATAAAGACTGTTCCCATCTCTCCCACATTTCAGAAAAAGACTTCTATCACCTCTCCTCTCATTTCAGATAAAGACCGTTCCCATCTCTCCCACATTTCAGAAAAAGACTTATATCACCTCTCCTCTCATTTCAGATAAAGACTGTTCCCACCTCTCACACATTTCAGAAAAGACCTCTATCACATCTCCTCTCATTTCAGATAAAGACTGCTCCCACCTCCCACATATTTCAGGAAAAGACCTCTATCAGATCTCCTCTCATTTCAGATAAAGACTGCTCCCACCTCTCACATATTTCAGGGAAAGACCTCTATCACCTCCCCTCTCATTTCAGATAAATACTGCACCATCTCTCCCACATTTCAGGAAAAGACCTCTATCACCTCCCCTCTCATTTCAGATAAATACTGCACCATCTCTCCCACATTTCAGGAAAAGACCTCTATCACCCCTCCTCTCATTTCAGATAAAGACTGCTCCCCCCTCTCACACATTTCAGGAAAAGACCTCTATCACCTCTCCGTCATTTCGGATAGAGACCTCAGATTACTCAGATAAGACTCCTCTCGTTAAGGCCATTGAGTATGTTCTTTAACATTGCATCTTTAATTTAACTTTAGAACAGAATTTAACTTTAATACAGGACAAGAATTAACTTTAATACAAAACGAGGTATGGCTCTTCTACACCTAGAGCCATGACGTAACGTCCTATCCCGTTGGACGGCGATCTTTCCAAGCCATCAGTGTCCCTTTTCTGACAATAAACAAGATTGTGGGGGAGGTTAGCGGAAATAAATCTCAAAAATGGCACAGGTGGGACTCGAACCTGGGAACTGCAGATTACTCAGCCTGCCACGCTAACACCTCAGCCAACACTCACCATAGGAGAATAGGTGGATTTTAAACCTCAAGAGAAGCTGAATACCAAAGAAGCAGATTTATTTTATGTTAGAAACAGTTTTCCGCTTCTTTTTCCACTATTTTATCACTCCTCTGTTCCTCCTCTCCTCACACAAATATCTCGTTATTTCACTTCAAGATGAAAAAGAAACCAGAGAAGAACAAACCTAAAAGACGGATGTGTGAAAAAAAAGCAACAAAAAAAAAATAAGAAAGTTGAAAAGGAAAAGAAACGGATACATATAAGAACTCGATGTGATACTGGAATTTATTCGCTTGAAAAAGAAAAAAAAAAATCTGTCGGCTTATCTGCAACCCACGGAGGAAAACCTCCTCTCTCGGCATAGCATAACACCGCACGCGCAGCAGCAAGATGAGGGGTAACCGAGTCTGGGCTCAATTTTCAACTCTATGGGATGTGCATTAAGAAAAAAAATCAATAAGTCCCACAGTTTCCCTTTACGTGATCGGTGATGTAACATCGATTCCACGAGGCCTTGCTTTGGGCTTGGAATCGATTCTGGCTCGTGCTACGTGCGCCAGGCATCAATGGCGGGCTCACGTGTTCGGCCAGCGGTCGGTGGGCAGCCCGCAGTGTCGAGGGGTGGGCCGCGGCATCGGCCAGGTGCTACTGCTACCATACGAGCTGAGACCGAAGGGCGGGAACATGGGGTCCCTCTTCTCACATGCTGGGGAACGGACAACGAAGAGCAAATAGATGCTGCACGAGCGAGTGAGTCATCCCTGTCAACATGTTCTTCCTCTAACCCTTCACAGATGAATAGGATACTCTTTTGAGAGTGATAGCCTGTTTTTTTTCCGGTCATGTTTGACTGAAGTTTGATAACTTCTGGTTTACGGTAATCCTTAGAGTGTTTGATCAAGTATAATATTTCGGACTGATCAGTGAGTTAAACTGACATTAAATAAATAAATAAATACCCCCTCAAGCAGCTGCTTGGCACAGAGGTCTGACAGGAGCCTGTCAGTTTATATGCCACAGTAGAAGGTCTGAGAGGATGGCAGGACCTCAGCAGAAAAACGACATATACATCCATGCCTTACCCGGGGCTCGAACCCAGGTCCCGTAGATCAGTAGCCAAGCGCGCTAACCACTCGGCCACGAGACGGCCAAAACTGACATTGCTGAAATTAAATATGCGACATTTCGTACTGATTTCGTGGATTAGTTCAACTTTTTTTAATATCTTTGAAAAGCAAAACCGATTAACTCAAAAAAAACTTAAAAAAAAACAGTCTTTCTAAGAATCTTCGAAATAAATTCTCCATGGAAAGTCCTTCTTCTGAGCTTTCACCCTTCTCACGATTTTCTAATTAGACTTAGATTAGATTAGACTAACAGGCTCCTGTCAGACCTCTGTGGCAAGCAGCTGCTTGAAGTGTTATTTGTTTGAGCCGAGTGATTAGTGTACTTTGCTGCTGATCACAGAAAACGGGTTCGCGCCACTGGTAAGACATAATTTTTTTCTTTGTGTTGTTTTTCTGCTGAAGTCTCGTCCCCCTTACAGACCTCTCTATGGCGTATTAAACAGGCAGGCTCATGTAAAATCTCTGCAGCAAGCAGCTGCTTGAAAGGGCATATATTTTTCTACAGTTTCTGAGATTTAAAAAACTTCAAGCAGCTGCTTGTCATAGAGGTGTGATAGGAGCCTGTTAATTTAAATGCCCCGGAGCTCGAACCCAGATCATCTGACAGTAAAAATAATAAATAAATAAAATACCCCCTCAAGCAGCTGCTTGCCACAGAGGTCTGACAGGAGCCTGTCAGTTTATATGCCACAGTAGAAGATCTGAGAGGATGGCAGGACCTCAGCAGAAAACAACACGAACATGCCTTACCCGGGACTCGAACTCAGGTCCCGTAGATCAGTAGCCAAGCGCGCTAACCACTCGGCCACGGGACAGTTTGAACAGAAACATAAAAAAAAATGAGTTAATTTGCTTGGTTGTGGACAATCCCAATTGATTATAAACTCGAATGTTCAGCAGTGTACTTGACAACGCCCCTATTTCAAGACGCTGTAAACAAAATAACTTTAAGGATACAGTGTAAGCAATCCGTAATAGGTTCGACAACTCTCTATCGAAATAATCATAGAGATCTGAGAATGCGGAATCTCAACAGTACAGTCGCTCAAAAAAGTATCCGAACACTATGGTTGATTACAGAATTCAGAAAAAATATCTGTCATCGATTTTTTTAGAAATTAGTGATCTGACAACCTTCGTGTCACGTGATTACAGAATTCAGGAAAAATATCTGGAGCGTGTACAGCAACTGTACACGCTCCAGTTACCGTTCACAGCAAACTGGAGCGTGTGCAGTTACTGCACACGCTCCAGTTTGCTGTGAACGGTAACTGCACACGCTCAATATTTCCGTGAGTGAGCCCACACGATCTAGTATCAAAATAATATGACCACCTACAGTCGCTCAAAAAAAGTATCCGAACACTATGGTTGATTACAGAATTCAGAAAAAATATCTGGCAACGATTTTTTAAGAAATGAGTGATCTGGCAACCTTCGTGTCACGTGTCACGAAGGTTGCCAGATCACTAATTTCTGAAAAAAGTCGATGCCAGATATTTTTTCTGAATTCTGTAATCAACCATAGTGTTCGGATACTTTTTTGAGCGACTGTACCAACATATAAAAAATACCCCGCCAAGCAGCTGCTTGCCACAGAGGTCTGACAGGAGCCTGTCAGTTTATACGTCATAGTAGAAGGTCTATGAGGATGGCAGAACCTCAGCAGAAAACAACACGACATCCATGCCTTACCCGGGGCTTGAACCCAGATCCCTTGGGTCAGTAGCCAAGCGCGCTAACCACTCGACCACATATATAAAATGAAAAATGTCCGTACTTTATATTCACACAAAATCCGAATAAAAAAAAACAATTAAAATTCAATCCCTTAATTATAGTCCTCGTTGTTTTATTAAAAAATTTATTCTTCCATTATTTTGATTTACGAAATATTGATTTCTTTTAAAAATCAAATTAACTTTGGATATTTTGCTATCGCTTTATATAGACTTTTTTCTGGATAAATTTAATATTATAGAAATGATAATTTTCTTTTATTCCGGCGCTAATTAGTAGATATTTCCACAACAGCTGAATATTTTTTCGTAAAGTTTTCATGGCCGAGTGGTTAGCGCGCTTAGCTACTGATCTAAGGGACCCGAGTTCGAGTCCCGGGTAAGGCATGAATGTTCGTGTTGTTTTCTGCTGAGGTCCTGCCATCCTCTCAGACCTTCTACTGTGGCATAAACTGACAGGCTCCTGTCAGACCTCTGTGGCAAACAGCTGCTTGAGGGGGGCTACTGATCTAAGGGACCCGGGTTCGAGTCCCGGGTAAGGCATGGATGTTCGTGTTGTTTGTCTGCTGAGGTCCTGCCATCCTCTCAGACCTTCTACTGTGGCATATAAACTGACAGGCTCCTGTCAGACCTCTGTGGCAAACAGCTGCTTGAGGGGGGCTACTGATCTAAGGGACCCGGGTTCGAGTCCCGGGTAAGGCATGGATGTTCGTGTTGTTTGTCTGCTGAGGTTCTGCCATCCTCTCAGACCTTCTACTGTGGCATAAACCGACAGGCTCCTGTCAGACTCTGTAGCAAACAGCTGCTTGAGGGGGAATACTGATCTAAGGGACCCGGGTTCGAGTCCCGGGTAAGGCATGGATGTTCGTGTTGTTTGTCTGCTGAGGTCCTGCCATCCTCTCAGACCTTCTACTGTGGCGTGTAAACTGACAGGCTCCTGTCAGACCTCTGTGGCAAGCAGCTGCTTGAGGGGGTAAAGTTTTCTTCACCAGGCGTAATTATCTTAAAAATCATAGTTTCATAATAATTTAATAAACTACGACTGCAGAATCACAGTTTTGGGTCTTCATCTTACACTTAATATAATTTTGCAGTCATCGATGATATATAATAAACCATAAAAGATTAAAACTTAAATTTGATCTTACTCATGCAAATTTAAAATTGGTAATAAAAAATGCAGGCAAATAATGTTAATGTAATTTTTTAAAAATTTCATCAACGTTAATTTTTCATGATGCTAACATAAATGGAAACGCACATGTGACAGTTCGTGTTTATTTAGAGAATAAAAAAATATGGAAAATCTATCCAGCAGTCTCCCAGAAATATTCTAACCAATGTCTAGAACCTGCAGTTAATCCCCGCCTTAAATTTAAAGGTGCATTGTTATTTTCGTAATCATCGCTTTTTTTTTATGGCATTTTTTAGAAAACATTTCTGACACGTAACATAATTGACACGTAACATATTACGATGGTAATTCGTGTAAAAAAATGAGCAATAAATGATTATTTACAAACATGGTGGCGGAACTTCTGGCTAAACTGAAATTTCACTAAGAAATTCAGTTTAGTCAGAAAAATTCAGTTTAGTCACTAAGAAATTCAGTTTAGTCTGAAATTCTGACTAAACTGAATTCTGACTAAGAAGAAATCTGCTGTTACTGATGTGAAAACTGAAGTATGAACTCTAATAATTGCACTTGCCGCAGATACTCCAACCGCCGTCTGGAAATCGAGGAAAATTGTTTTTTCTTTGGAAATTGTACCCTTGCATTCCATTGAGAGGCGTGCTGTTTGTAATAAACTGCAAAGTTATATCCATCGTAGGATATTCTATCGATTCCACTCCTCTTAAGCGAGGGGAGGTACGTAACGCACCATACCTCCTAACCTCCAGTTCCATCGTTCGAATTGCCCATCCTTAAGATATGCAAGAGAGGCAAGGGGTTCCTTATAGTGTTCAAATGTGTTATAGGGTTCCTTACGGTGTTCCAATATCTTACAGGGATTCTTATGGTGTTCCAATATGTTACAGGGGTTCCTTAAGATATGCAAGAGTGGAAACAGGATCCTTATCCTGTTCTAATATGTTATAGGTGTTCTTTATGCTGTTCCAATATGTTATAGGATTTCCTTATAATGTTCGAATATGTTATAGGATTTCCTTATAATGTTCGAATATGTTATAGGATTTCCTTATAATGTTCGAATATGTTATAGGATTTCCTTATAATGTTCCAATATGTTATAGGTTTTTTTTATGGTGTTCCAATATTTTATAGATGTTCCTTATGGTGTTCAATATGTTATGGTTTTTTTTATGGTGTTTCAATATGTTACAGGTTAAAATATGCAAGAGAGGAAATAGAATCTTTATGCTATTCCAACGTGTCACAGGTGTTCTTTTTGTTGTTCCAATATGTTATTAGTGTTCCTTATGGTGTTTCAATATGTTATAGGTGTTCCTTATAGTGTTCTAATATGTTATAGGGTTCCTTATGGTGTTACATTATGTTACAGAGGTTTATTAAGATATGCAAGAGAGGAAATAGGATCCTTATGCTGTTCCAATATGCTATAGGTGTTCCTTATGGTGTTCCAATATGTTATAGGTGTTCCTTATGGTGTTCCAATATGTTATAGGTGTTCCTTATGTTGTTTTATATGTTACAATGTTCGTTATGGTGTTCCAATATGTTACACAGGTTTATTCAAATATGCGAGAGAGGAAAAAGGATCCTTATGCTGTTCCAATATGTTATAGGGTTCCTTATGATGTTCCAATATGTTATAGGGTTCCTTACAGTGCTCCAATATGTCACAGCGTTTCTTATAGTGTTCCAATATGTTGCAGCAGTTCCTTAAAATATGCAAGAAAGGAAATAGGATCCTTGTGGTATTCCAATACGTTTCAGGTGTTCTTTATGTTGTTCCAATATGTTATGGGTGTTTCTTATGGTGTTCCAATGTGTTATAGGTGTTCCAATATGTTACAGAGGTTTATTGAAATATGCGAGAGAGGAAATAGGATCCTTATGCTGTTCCAATATGCTACAGGTGTTCTTTATGCTGTTCAAATACGTTATAGGTGTTCTTTATGTTGTTCCAATATGCTCTAAGGTTCCTTATGATTTTCCAATATGTTTTAGGGTTCCATATAGTGTTCCAATATGTAACAGGGATCATTAAGATATGCAAGATAGGAAATTGGATCCTTATGCTGTTCCAATATGTTATAGGTGTTCCTTATAATGTTCCAATGTGTTATAGGTTTTCTTATGGTGGTCAATATGTTACAGGTTTTCTTATGGTGTTCCAATATGTTACAGTTGTTCCTTAAAATATGCAAGATAGGAAATGGGATCCTTGTGCTATTTCAACATGTTACAGGTATTCTTTATGTTGTTCCAATATGTTATAGGTTTTCTTATGGTGTTCCAATATGTTATAGGTTTTCTTATGGTGTTCCAATATGTTATAGGTTTTCTTATGGTGTTCCAATATGTTATAGGTGTTCCTTACGAAATGCATCGTATTACGCGAGTTCTCCCGCAGAAACGATGGAATCAAAAGCCTCATCATAGAGCGTAGGCAATTAATGTATATAAATAAAAACGAATTCCCCCTCAAACAGCTGCTTTGCCACAGAGGTCTGACAGGAGTTTTGTCAGTTTATATAAAAATAAATACCCCCTCAAGCAGCTGCTTGCCACAGAGGTCTGACAGGAGCCTGTCAGTTTATATGCCAGAGTAGAAGGTCTGAGAGGATGGCAGGACCTCAGCAGAAAAACAACACACACATCCATGCCTTACCCGGGGCTCGAACCCAGGTCCCTTCGATCATTAGCCAAGCGCGCTAACCACTCTGTCACGGAAAGATATAAGAAATAACAGTAATCTCGGAAGAGAGCCTTTTGGAATCCCTAGTGTGTGTTGTTTTTCTGCTGAGGTTTCGCCTTCCTCACAGACCTTCTACTGAGACCTCTGTGGTGTCTTCTACAAGACCTCTGTGGCAAGCAGCTACTTGAGGGATTTTATTTATTATTTATTTATTTTTATTTTAATTCGCCAAAACTAACTCTTATTATTGTTTACGAAAGTTGTTTATATTTGCTTCGTAAAGTCAATACAAACCATGAATAACAGTAAATTCTTAACACCCAGTCCCATGGCCGCGTGTTAGCGCGCTTGGCTACTGAACTAAGGGACCTGGGTTCGAGCCCCGGGTAAGGCATGGCTGTTTGTGTCGTTTTTCTGCTGAGGTCCTGCCATCCTCTCAGATCTTCTACTCTGGCATATAAACTGACAGGCTCCTGTCAGACCTCTGTGGCAAGCAGCTGCTTGAGGGGGTATTTATTTATTTTATTTAGTGTATAAAGTTAAAAAAAAAAATTTCGATTTTCTGAATCGAGATTTTTGTACATCAATAAATACAGCAGAAACTTTTTACCAATTATACTTTTGTGTAAGTAACTAGTAAATTTTAAGCAGGCTTGTTTTGCACTCTCATTTTTATTGACTTACTCGTTACGAAATGTAAGAAGTCTTCGTTTAATAATTGAATAATTTTAAAAAAGAAACTGAAAAAGTAGGAATTCATGAAATAATGAGCTGAAAAAAATTTGGTTTTGCCGTGTATGAAATTCGAACCCACGTTTCCAGGAAACATGCCAGGCATGTTTCCTGAAACGTGCTCAGTCGGTAGCGCGCCAGACTCATATTCTGCAGTTCCCGAGTTCGAGTCCCAGCTGGGTCAGCGCTGAGATTTATCTCCGCAAAACTCCCAGCTCTGCCCACGGTCAGTAGGGGACACCGATGGGCTTAGAAAGGCCGCCGTCCGTCGGATGGGGCGTTAAGCCATGGCTCCGTGTATGGGAGAGTCGTACCCTGTGCACGTTAAAGAACACACTAATGTGGCCTTGACGGGAGAGTACCATCTGTCTCTCAACAGCTGTTCCAGTGGGTCCCCTCCCCCAACCTTCTCTGAGCCTTCGGGGTGCTTGTGACCTGGCCATTTAGCCCATGGTGTGCAAAAAAGTGCCGCTTAGATGTAAAACAACCCAACGTTAAAGATCACTCTGGATGGCCTTGACGGGAAGCTACCATCTCTCTCCCAACAGCTGTTCCAGTGGGTCCCCTCCCCCAACCTTCTCTGAGCCTTCGGGGTCCTTGTGACCTGGCCATTTAGCCCATGGTGTGCAAAAAAGTGCCGCTCAGAGGTAAAACAACCCAACGTTAAAGATCACGCTGGATGGCCTTGACGGGAAGCTACCATCTCTCTCCCAACAGCTGTTCCAGTGGGTCCCCTCCCCCAACCTTCTCTGAGCCTTCGGGGTCCTTGTGACCTGGCCATTTAGCCCATGGTGTGCAAAAAAGTGCCGCTTAGAGGTAAAACAACCCAACAACCCAACTTGTCCTCAATCAGCAAAGGAAAACCGATGAGCTTGTAAAGACCGTCGTCTGTCGCGTGGGATGTTTGTAGGTGTTAAAAGAACACGCTGGGTGATATTTGGGGGGAGAATTCCATCTGTAATCCTAACAGTTGCATGGTGGCCATTTGGCCCATTATGTGCCCAATGGGACAATTCAGAGGTTAAACAACATAACCTCAGTTATTAACTTAGTTCTTGATATGTTAAATCTGCCGATATGTTATCTTGATATGTTAAATCTGCCGATATGTTCTTGATATGTTAAATCCACAGCTTCCATATCTGCTCTTTTTTACCTATTAGTTCGGCTCTTCTTCAGCTATTAATATAAAAATAAAATGAATTATCCCCTCTAGCAGCTGCTTGCCACAGAGGTCAGCCTCACGAGAGGATGTCAGTATAATATGCCACAGAGAAGATCTGAGAGGATGGCAACCATCACAAAAAAGGAAACAACTCAGCAGTCTTAGAAGTCCGAATCCGTGTCTCTTTGGGAAGTGCGCTAAACACTCGGTCACAGCTGCGTTTTAAATTTCGTAATCTGTTCTTTACCGATTGCTTTATTTCTTTTATAGCTAGGTCTTTTATTCTTTATGGTTATTTCTGTTTTCTATGTTTAGTTCTGTTCACTTTATGACCAGACCCTCTATTGTTATCTCTGTTCTACTTTCTGATTTGCTCTACTCTTCTTTAGAGTTAGGTCTATTCACTTTTATGGTCAGTTCTCTTCTTCTTTATGGTTTGAAATGTTCTTTTTGTGGTTAGCTCTATTCTGTATGGTAGTTCTGTCCCTTTTTGCGGTTAGCTCTATTCTGTATGGTAGTTCTGTCCATTTTTTGTGGTTAGCTCTATTCTGTAGGGTAGTTCTGTCCCTCTCTGTGGTTAACTCTATTCTGTAGGGTAGTTCTGTCCCTCTCTGTGCTTAGCTCTATTCGTACGGTAGTTCTGTCCCTTTATGCGGTTAGCTCTATTCGTATGGTAGTTCTGTCCCTTTTTGTGGTTAGTTCTATTCGTATGGTAGTTCTGTCCCTTTATGCAGTTAGCTCTATTCTGTATGGTAGTTCTGTCCCTTTTTGTGGTTAGCTCTATTCTGTATGGTAGTTCTGTCCATTTATTGTGGTTAGCTCTATTCGTATGGTAGTTTTTTTTTTTTTGATTTGCGACATATAGGACAGAGAAGAATCCTGGAAGCTACTCCTAGCTTAATACAGGCCTTCTCATACAAGGACATGCCCTACTAAGACCGAAGTCACTGCTGACCACTGCCTTAGTTAGAGCTAACACAACACACAAAGTTTGCCCTGCTGGAACAGTCGCTAGCTGCCTAACCACTGTGCCAGTTAAGGCAAGTTAAGTTCCGTCCCTTTATGCGGTTAGCTCTATTCGTATGGTAGTTCTGTCCCTTTTTGTGGTTAGCTCTATTCTGTATGGTAGTTCTGTCCCTTTTTGTGGTTAGCTCTATTCTGTATGGTAGTTCTGTCCCTCTCTGTGGTTAGTTCTATTCTGTATGGTATTCTATTCTGTATGATAGTTCTGTCCATTTTTTGTGGTTAGCTCTATTCTGTATGGTAGTTCTGTCCCTCTCTGTGGTTAGTTCTATTCTGTATGGTATTCTATTCTGTATGATAGTTCTGTCCCTTTATGTGGTTAGCTCTATTCGTAGTTCTGTCCCTCTCTGTGGTTAGCTCTATTCTGTATGGTATTCTATTCTGTATGGTAGTTCTGTCCCTTCATGCGGTTAGCTCTATTCTGTATATTATTCTATTCTGTATGGTAGTTCTGTCCCTTTATGCGGTTAGCTCTATTCGTATGGTAGTTCTGTCCCTTTTTGTGGTTAGCTCTATTCTGTATGGTAGTTCTGTCCATTTTTGTGGTTAGCTCTATTCTGTATGGTAGTTCTGTCCCTTTATTGTGGTTAGCTCTATTCGTATGGTTGTTCTGTCCCTTTTTTGTGGTTAGCTCTATTCTGTATGTTCTTTTCTCTGTTTTTCTTCCATTTCTGTTTTCATTTAACTATTAACTCTGTTCTTGCTAACTGTTAGCTCTTTATCTTTAGAACCTTTGTCCCGCATCTTTACCTCATAGTTAAGTTTTCCTTTAGTTTTCAGAACCATTTTTCTTTTGCCATGACCTCCTTTTTTTCTATCGCTATCATTTCTGTGAGTCTATAACTTTTATCTCCTCGTGCCTTTAACACATCGGAACTTTTCGTGAAACGAACTAATGAAGAGGAATTAAATATATTCACTTCTAATTCTCGCATTAACTTCACACTGCTGATAATCTTCGGAGCAAATTCTCCTCTCTCTCTTTCCCATCTCTGAGATAACCGAAGAGCATTTTTCGCTGCTCGATGCAGGGAAAAGAAAAAACACACAAACGCCGTTACCATTAATTCCCTTTTTGTACTTATACAATGTGTGTGGTGTGCTTTTGAATATCCGTCTTATATCCACGATTTTGTTGCGGACGAAATAAGATCACCCCCCCCACCCCCCCCACCCCTCTGATGAAAAGGCAGAAGTTGTGTTCAAGAGTGTTAATCATCTACCTGGCTTGTGCATTCCGAAACAAAACGTTACGTGTCTTTCACGCTCGTACTGCACGTACGGCTACAATATAACGTTTTCAATTAACGGTCACACAAAGAGCATCAGAGGGGGGGGGGGAACAGAGAGAATTAGGGGGTGGAAATACAGTGCGAGAGTGAGGCAGTCTTGATGTTCCGTGTCTGACTCGAATTTCGCTCTGCAAATGGGCCAACGCTTGACCCCTTTCATCTGCACATAGAAACGCACCTCGTGCAACGGCGAACGAAAATGTTTGAATTGAGCACGCGGGAGGGGGGGAGAGGGAAAGCGAGCAAAAGCGGTGAGAAGAGAAGGAACGCGAGCATTCTATCTCCTCTGTTATGATCTGCTGCGTAAGTCAGTAGATTCGCACTGGATCAAGTTAGCTGTATCCCAGCAAGCAAGCTTCCAGCTGTCGGTGCACGTTCACCTTGCTGCAGCTATTTCACCGCGGGAGGCGGCCTTAATTAAATAGGTTCGCCTCTCGTACTGCGCGCGACGGGCACAGGCCAACGCCGCTGAAGGAACGATCAACAGTCACCCATACTACACGCGCGGGACAGGCTCCTCTGCGTTTTCTCCTGCTAGCCGGTAATTACGGGGAAAGTTTACAGCATTTTATGTTGCGAGCACAGCAAAAGGTTGTGGGAGGGGAGGAAATTTCCCTGGCCATCGCGCGCTAATATTCCCGCCAGAAAGAGTGAAAAGTCGCGTGCTCCATGGTTGGAAGAAATGCCACGAACACACAGGGCTCTCGTGTGTTTTTTTTTTTAGAAAAAACACAGAATGAAAGAATCGGACGCTAACTGCATTCTTTCATGAAGAATGGAAACATAGAATGCTAAAACTCCTGAGCGTTGTAAAGATAGAAGTAAGGTTTCCCAGTTTTGTGTTGTCTTTTTTTTTGTTTTCGTTAACCAAGATGTTTAGGTTTTTCTCTCAAAAATTACTTCATCTTGATATTTTACGCCTTTTTTTTTCTTTCTCTTTGCCTTGTTGCTCACCGTTTTCACTTTTCTTTTTCCCCCCGAAAGTGGGGTGTCTCTATATTGAAATGCAAAACCACGGAGCAATATTAAACGCACTTATCGCGAAGAGTGCGTCAACTCTATTCAGCGTGAAGGAGAAAAGACGGAAATATTTGTATTTGAAGGAATTCTTGTTCTTCTTGTTTTTCTTAATTCTTTTCGTAATCTTACTCTCTCTTTAACTGCATGAGATGATATTTACTTTTTGTTTTTTCATTAGAATCCAGTTTTCTCGTGTCGTAAAAGGTTACCGTCGTGTGAAAAAAAATAGCATACACATAGAAAAATGCGCTTAATTTTTAGCTTTTGTTTAAGAGTGGTTTGTATATTGAGTTTAAAAGGAAAATGCTGAAATCAACGGGTTTTTTTTTTTGTTTTTTTTTTGGGGAGGGGGGGAGTCGTAAAATCGTAATTTGCAATTCCGAGGTTCGAGTCCTAGCTGTGCAAGCATTGAGCTTTATCTCCGCTAAACCCCAAATCTTCCCTCAGTCAATAGGGGGCACCGATTCGCTTGGAAACGAGGCTATCCTTCAGACGAGACATTAAATCGTGGTCCCGTGTGCAGAAGAGCCATACTCTGTAACAGAACACACTGGATGGCTTGGATGGGAGGTCATTATCGCGTCTCCTAACAGCTATTCGGTCAGTCCCTTTCTCCCAACCTTCTCTGAGATCTTGGAGTCTTTGTGACCTGGCCATTTAATCCATTGTTTGCAAAAAAGTTCCGCTCAGAGGTAAAATAACTCAACTCAACCAGAACTCTTCTGCAATCTGCTGCATGAGTGATTATTTATTTATTTATTTTTAGGTGTTATTTCAATCTTAGAAAGCGTTGAGATTTATCTCCGCAAAATTCCCCGCCCTGCCCACGGTCAGTAGGGGACACCGATGGGCTTGGAAAGGCCGCCGTCCGTCGTATGGGACGTTAAGCCGTGGCCCCGTGCGCGGGAGAGCCATACCATGTGCACATTAAAGAACACGCTGGATGGCCTTGACGGGAGGCTACCATCTGTCTCCCAACAGCTGTTCCAGTGGGTCCCCTCCCCCAACCTTCTCTGAGCCTTCGGGGTACATGTGACCTGGCCATTTAGCCCATGGTGTGCAAAAAAGTGCCGCTCAGAGGTAAAATAACCCAACCCAACCCAATCTTAGAAGATTAGCATTCAATAAACAATCAACATTTTCTGTTTTTTACATTTGTATATTATTCGAGCCATACTTAATCTTCTCTAATCTCCTAAATTAATTTTTCCCTTGGGTCTTTTGATTACTAATTTGTGAAACAATTACAGTTCTAACATATTAATTTAAACACCACTTCTAAACAATTTTTCGGGGCGGAGGTGGCTGAATCGATAGTGCACCAGACTCACAATTTGTTATTCCCAAGTTCAAATCCAACCTCTGCCAGCGTCGAGATTTGTCTCCGCAAAAACTTCCCGCCCTGCCCGCGGGGGACACAAATGGACTTAGAAAGGCCGCCATCCGTCGGATGGAACATTAAGCCATGTTCAGGAGCGTGTTCTTTAACGTGTAAGGGTTAATCCAGCGCGTTCTTCAACACGCTGGATTAACCATGTACACGTTTGGGGCCCATCCAGCGTGTTCTTTAACGTGCTCAGTATAACATGTGCACGTTAAAAACACACTGGATGGTCTTGACTGGGTTGGGTTGTTTTACCTCTGAGCGGCACTTTTTTGCACACCATGGGCTAAATGGCCAGGTCACATTGACCCCGAAGGCTCAGAGAAGGTTGGGGGAAGGGACCCACTGGAACAGCTGTTGGGAGACAGATGGTAGCCTCCCGTCAAGGCCATCCAGCGTGTTCTTTAACGTGCACAGGGTATGGCTCTCCCACACACGGAACCACGGCTTAACGTCCCATCCGACGGACGGCGGCCTTTCCAAACCCATCGGTGTCCCCTACTGACCGTGGACAGGGCGGGGAATTTTGCGGAGATAAATCTCAACGCTGACCTAGCTGGGACTCGAACCTGAGAACTACAGATTACGAGCCTGGCGCGCTACCGACTGAGCCACCCCGCCTTGACTGGTGGCTATCATCTGTCTCTTAACAGGTGTTCAGTGGGACCCCAACCTTCTCTGAGTCTTCGAGTTCCTTGTGACCTGGCCATTTAGTCCATTCCGTGCAAAAAAAATGCCGCTCAGAGGGAAGACAGCCAACTAAACAATTCTTTGCATATTCTAGTTTTTTGGATCTTTCAGTTAAAACCAAGTCATCTCTTAAGCACCCTCGAGTGCAAGATTTATCTCTTCTTAAGTCGTTCTAGATTCAAAAGTTTGAAAGAATAAATTTCACTGAATCAGCTATCAAAACAAAAAAGGAAAAGTAACTCAATCTGTTGGGCCATTTATCACCAGCATGAACTCAATAGACTTCAGACCCAAAAGGATTGTAAGAGACTGAGGTTAAGAAAAGCACCACGGGGTTGATATTTGACAGAGATTTCCGGCATACTTTACAAGAGTCAACACACCCTTCCTGGCCAATCCAAACCCAAAGAAAGACGCATTCTTTTTGTTGTGGGCTTGGTAAAGAAAACATTTCGACGATCCATTACACGTCTTCTTACCATCATCCCTATATATGGCGTCCTCAAAACTTCTCTCCATGAACGAGAACCGACATTTCCTAGAGGAACTTCGGGTCAATGTCTAAAAGATCTGACAGCTGCTTAATAACTCTACTACTCCTCCTGAAAACCTCGGGTCTGGATCTACCTCATTAGCCGTTCATTGTCACATTAGAAAACGTGGGAGAAGGGTCGGAAGAAAGCACGTGGCACTCACTTCCGGCAAGCTCTATAGGGCTAGAAGTAAAAAAAAAATTAAAAAAAATTCGCCAACACATCCGACCCATTTTTGCACACACACACACATCAGAAAGTATCAGCCCGATATGGAAGGACTTTTCGTTAAGAGCCAGAGAGCGTTCTGGAGTCCAGGTCTCGAGTCGCTTTCTGCAGCCATGATTGATCACGCGCCTGACGTCAGATAAACAATGCTCCCTGCACGAGTCTCCTGCTACCGACATTCCAACGGCTGGGACTGTGCGCGTGATCAATAGACACAGAGTGACAGGTTGGGGCGGTGAGCCGTTCTCGGCTCTCAACAAGAGAGACGCTTGTTTCCTGACCAAGAGTGGACTTCCTCACTGTCAGGTTGTGACGGACTCAAGGGCTGGCAGTCGTTCGTGTGGAGGGAAGGCGATTTCGTCCCCCTACTTACACTGCTCCCACCACCACACTATGCATAGACACATGCGCACATGCGAGGTTGAGTAGGCACACTTTTAGAGTACGGCCACATGGAAAGCGGTTTCAGCTATTTAGCGTTATTGCCTTTTTAAAAATTTCTGGCTTTTTCTTTTAAACCAAGGAGGGGCGGGGGTGGCTCAGTCGGTAGCGCGCCAGGCTCGTTATCTGTAGTTCCCAGGTTCGAGTCCCAGCTGGGTCAGCGTTGAGATTTATCTCCGCAAAATTCCCCGCCCTGCCCACGGTCAGTAGGGGACACCGATGGGCTTGGAAAGGCCGCCGTCCGTCGGTGGGACGTTAAGTCGTGGCCCCGTGTGCGGGAGAGCCATACCCTGTGCACATTAAAGAACACGCTATGGCCTTGATGTGAGGCTACCATCTATCACCCAACAGCTGTTCCAGTGGGTCCCCTCCCCCAACCTTCTCTGAGACTTCGGGGTCCATGTGACCTGGCCATTTAGCCCATGGTGTGCAAAAAAGTGCCGCTCAGAGGTAAAACAACCCAACCCTTAAACCAAGGAGGCCCCAGCAGCAAAATGTCGGAAATGGTTTCATTTTTTTAAATCCAAGAATACGTAGAATTAGTTATAAGCGCTAAACCGATTCTATGAGGTCGTTTTTTGGGGTTACGTTGTTTTGTCTCTGAGCGACACATTTTCGCATGCAATTGGCTAAATGGCCAGGTCACAAGGAACCCAAGGGCTCAGAGAAAGTTGGAGAAAGGGGTGCAGCGAGAACTAGAATCTTGATCTTAGAATTTGAATAATGAATTGCTATATTTGGTAGATGACGCTGTACGGGGTTGAGACTTCTTGGACAATGAAATCTGCAATCATCAAGAAGATTAAAGCATTCGAGATGTGGATTAACAAAAGGATGTTGAAAATCCCGTAAGCAGCATAAATGTCAAATGAAAAAAATCATGGAGATAGTACGAAGAAATCGTGAACTGCTGAGCAACATCAAGATAAGGAAAGCTGCATATCTCGGTCATCTAGTCATAAACAATAAATATTTAATCCCACAGTTAATTATGGAAGGAAGAATGGAAGGCAAAAGAACACCTGGAAGAAGAAAAATCTACTAGTTAGATAACATCAGGAAGTGGACTGCAATGAACATTAAACATTTGTTTACAGTGGGAAATGATCATGGATTTTCTGGCATGAAACATGGAACTATTTGCCATGGCGGAGTATTACACCTGCGAGTTGTTCTTGCTGGAATTCATGTAGATGTGGCATCTTTCCATTGCTTGTTGCAATCTTTAATCTTCGGCTTTTGCTACTCCATTTTTTATGTGAACGAGTATATAATCTTCTGAAAACTTTCATCTGAAGTCGTGATTTTGTTTAGAAACTTGACTGTCCTTTTTGCATTCATTGGAAACTTATGCATATTTAATTTCCCTTCTTCCTTTTGATTAAGGTGGCTTTTACAATGGATCTATAATAGTTTAGCATTACGGAAATGAGTACCCTGTTTATCTTTCTTACTCTGTGCGCAAGATAGTCTTATAGGGTTGGATTGTTTTACCTCTGAGCGGCACTTTTTTTCACACCATGGGCTAAATGGCCAGGTCACAAGGACCCCGAAGGCTCAGAGAAGGTTGGGGGAGGAGACCCACTGGAACAGCTGTTGGGAGACAGATGGTAGCCTCCCGTCAAGGCCATCCAGCGTATTCTTTAACGTTGAGTTGTTTTACCTCTGAGCGGCACTTTTTTGCACACCATGGGCTAAATGGCCAGGTCACAAGGGCCCCGAAGGCTCAGAGAAGGTTGAAGGAGGGGACCCACTGGAACAGCTGTTGGGAGACACATGGTATCCTCCCGTCAAGGCCATCCAGCGTGTTCTTTAACGTGCACAATGTATGGCTCTCCAGCACACGGGGCCACGGCTTAACGTCCCATCCGATGGACGGCGGCCTTTCCAAGCCCATCGGTGCCCCCTACTGACCATGGGCAGGTCGGAGAATTTTGCGGAGATAAATCTCAACTCTGACCGAGCTGGGACTCGAACCTGGGAACTACAGATTACGAGCCTGGCGCGCTACCGACTGAGCCACCCCCGCCTCATAGGGAGTCCTCGTTATATATCCTAAGAGTTGGTGAATGGATCCTTTTTCCCCTACCAACTCTGAGCTTTTGGGATCCTTTAATCCACGGTGTAAAAAAAAGAAGCGCCTCTCAGAAGTAAAATAATCCATTTATCTATGTAAAAAAAAAATCGTTAGAAAAAGATCAACTTAAGCACTAGACGATAAAAAAAAAACGGGGATAAATCGTTTGATATGTCACCACAATCCTCAACCATTAGTTTCGCAAGTGGATGCAAAAGTTTCTGGAAGCATCTTCTAATTCAGGGGTGGGCAATTGTTTTCGCATCTACACTGCGCATGCGTATTGACGTGGCCGTCCTAGTGGAAAATACGAGACGAATCTTCGGTCGCGCACGGAAAGGAAATCTCGGTTCAAGGCGTATTTTTCTGACTGTCTTGGCGGGCCACAAAAAACTCTCAGTGGGCCGAATGTGGCCCGCGGGCCGCTATTTGCCCACCCCTGTTCTAATTCAATAGTAAAACACTATTTGCCCACCCCTGTTCTAATTCAATAGTAAAACCACCTCTTACACATCACGACGATGGAATAAAAAAAATCTTTCTCTTGCATATTTGCATCATTACACAGTCACACACAAAGTCCCGCCCGCAATTTAACCCATTCTCCTATTCGCCCCGCAGAACCACGTCGTTGACGCATGATCCATTTTGTCTTTGGCGACCTCCAAAAAGATCAACGCGATGGACAATTAGTGGAGGTTATCGCTCGGGAGGGAGCGGCACTAAACCCGGGACAGATGATGCCCTCACCCTCTGCTCTCCCTTCCCTGGCATGTTAATCGCTGCACAGCGCACTTGACATAGCGTCGCGCATGACTAGAGCCGTGTCGCCATCCCTTCATTCATCCGCGTAGCATCCTCTCTCGCTGCTCCGGCATTCTGGTCTCGTCCGAGCAGACATCACCGCCAAAGGATCAGACAAGAAGCTTAGCAGACATCAAGGAGTACTTACTTGAAAAAATCATGTAAATACCTTCTTAACCTTGCACCTTTGGGCGGCGTACGCCGAAAATAATGTCTAAATTTAGATCTCGTTATGGATAATGAATGACGGCTTTTTGTTTGTTTCTTTTTATTAAATAACAAAATGAAAATGAAAGATATTTTTTTTTTGTGATTCTATTATCTACAACAATGTCTAAGATATCAAAAATTTCTTTTTGAAAAATTCATTAAATTTTTTCCCCTTCTACTTTTTAGAGTTGGGTTGGGTTGTTTTACCTTTGAGCGGCACTTTTTGCACACCATGGGCTAAATTGCCGGGTCACATGGACCCTGAAGGCTCAGAGAAGGTTGGGGGAGGATACCCACTGGAACAATTGTTGGGAGACAGATGATAACCTCCCATAAAGTCCATCCAGTGTGTTCTTTAACGTGCACAGGGTATGTCTCTCCCGCACACGTTCACGGTTTAACGTCCCATCCGACGGACGGCGGCCTTTCCAATCCCATCGGTGTCCCCTACTGACCGTGGGCAGGACGGGGAATTTTGCGGAGATTAATCTCAACGCTGACTCAGTTAATTTTTTTTTTGTTTCTTTTTTTTAAATAACAAAATGAAAAATGAAACGCATTTTTTTGTGATTCTGTTATCTATAACAGCATTAGAAACAATTAGTTAAATTAATATGCAGACTTGAAACATAACAAATAATTTTGATTTCAGTTTCAGAATTTTAAATAAATGCTTTTTCGCATTGAGGAAGCTATTATTGATAAAGTCCGCATTTGTCTCTAACATGGAATAATAGGCTGAATGGGGCATCACCTAATCTGAATTCACTCAACAATTTCTTTTATTTATTTGCTTTGCCCGTTAGTTTTAAGCCAAACAATTTTTTTTTTAATTCCTCATTCTACGTATTATGATCATCCAGTGGCTACGCGTGAGTCTCTAAATTCATGGGGGGCGGGGGCGGGGGTGGCTCAGTCGGTAGCGCGCCAGGCTCGTAATCTGTAGTTCCCAGGTTCGAGTCCCAGCTGGGTCAGCGTTGAGATTTATCTTCGCAAAATTCCCCGCCCTGCCCACGGTCAGTAGGGGACACCGCTGGGCTTGAAAAGGCCGCCGTCCATCGGATGGGACGTTAAGCCGTGGCCCCGTGTGTGGGAGAGCCATACCCTGTGTACGTTAAACACGCTGGATGGCCTTGACAGGAGACTACCATCTGTCTCCCAACAGCTGTTCCAGTAGATCCCCTCCTCCAACCTTCTCTGAGCCTTCGGGGTCCTTGTGACCTGGCCATTTAGCCCATGGTGTGCAAAAAAGTGCCGCTCAGAGGTAAAACAACCCAACCCAACTCTAAATTGATGGGGCGAGCATATTATTGTACGCAAAGGAGCCAACTAGCCCTCGTAAAGTTTCGCGCTGATAATTAAAGAGCGATCGATTTCTTTTCCAGTGGGCATATTTAAGCTTTATTGCATACATACGTAGAGTAAATTCACATATAAGATGCACAACATATTATTGAAATGCAACTTCCAAACAATTACAACTGTTAATACCAAATCTAAGTTAAAACATAAAACAAAATAAAAATCACGTATTTACAACAGCTGTGGGTCTCGGAACTCGTAACACCTTTTAGCATTATATTAAAAAACACTTACTCAGTTTACAAATAAAAAGAAACCAAAATAAAATTCGAAAAAAATGGCTGATCAGTGGAACCAATAACCCTTACTTTTAACCCATTGCACTCATTAAAATATTATCATGTAGCAATCCTGAATAATCCTGAATAAACTTTGAATATCGTGACATTGTAACAGAAATGATCGAAATTGCTTTTTTTCTTGAATTTCACTCGATCATTTCCCATTATAATATCCACTGGTCAACTAATATCCATCACAAAATTTTGCTCCATTAAATGAAAAAAAAAATATGCAAAATCTCCTTCTTGATTAAAGGTACTACAAATTTCTATTAAGCTTCATGCAAACTTTCTCTAGTAATTGTAATACTCAAGGATAAAAGTATTTTTAATCAATATAAATCAAATATTGTGTTGTTATTTTTTTTAAATTCTGAACCGCAATATAACCTTATCACCTATTAATATCTTTGTACTATTAAAAGTTAGCCGTCCATGGCCGAGTGGTTAGCGCGCTTGGTTACTGATCTAAGGAACTCTGGGTTCGAGCCCCGGGTAAGGCATGGCTGTTTGTGCCGTTTGTCCCGCTGAGGTCCTGCCAGCCTCTCAGACATTCTACTATGGTATATAAACTGACAGGCTCCTGTCAGACCTCTGTGGCAAGCAGCTGCTTGAGGGGGTATTTATTTTTTTTTATGAAAAGTCATTACATTAAGGAACTTATTTTGCAAACTAATAACAAAATTCAGAGTGCTTAAGTACGTGTCTCCCAAGGCTAATAGCCCGTATTGAATCGCAGACTGATACTAGGTATGATAAATAAAAATAATAATAATTAAAAAAAAAATTTAAAAAATTTTAAGACAAATTGTATTCAACAATATATTTGGGATAAGTAGAACCTCCGTTTTTTTTTAGTCTAGTTACTTAGCGCGGGCATTCCATTTCAAATTTGAATCCATATGAACGCCAAGATGCCCGGGGGTGGCTCAGTGGGTAGCGCGTCAGGCTCGTAATCTGCAGTTCCCAGAATCGAGTCCCAGTTGGTCAGCATTGAGATTTATCTCCGCAAAATTCCCCGCCCTGCCTACGGTCAGTATGTGACACCGATGGGCTTGGTAAAGGCCACTGTCCGTCGGATGGGACGTAAAGCCGTGGCACCGTGTTCGGGAGAGCCATACCCTGTGCACGTTAAAGAACACACTGGATGGCCTTCACCGGAGGCTACCATCTGTCTTCCGACAACTGTTCCAGTGGGTCCCTTCCCCCAACCTTCTCTGAGCTTCGGGGTCTTTGTGACCTGACCATTTAGCCCATGGTGTGCAAAAAAGTGCCGCTCAGAGGTAAAACAACTCAAGATGCCTGATGCTGTCAGCTTGATTGTTTTCTTTACATACACAATCATTGTCACAAGCCCAATTCATCATGAATATATTTAAATCTAGCTAGTACTTTATTCTAACTTCTTTAATTTGCTGCTGACTCCTAAAAGTTTTTATACATTCATCATAAATAATTGTGTAAGGGCATTGTTTTTCATTTCTATGTCTTATCTCTTGCGTTTAGAAGATTAAAATGGCGTCGATTATCCATGAAGATTTTTTTTCTTTATTATTAATTCTTGAGACACCATTCACATTAAAATATTTTGTAGTACAGTCGCTCAAAAATATATCCGAACATTATGGTTGATTACAGAATTCAGAAAAAATATCTGCAACGATTTTTTTTTTAGAAATTAGTGATTTGGCAAATTTCGTGTCACGTGACACGAAGGTTGCCAAATCACTAATTTCTAAAAAAAAACCGTTGCCAGATATTTTTTCTGAATTCTGTAATCAACCATAGTGTTCGGATAATTTTTTGAGCGACTGTGCACTTTCCAATCTCTACTGGTATATGATTAATAAAAATGTCAAAAACCTCATTTAGATCTGGTTCGTCTTGGCGTTTCAATCTCAAATTGTAATTCATTTTTTTTCCTTCTTTTCGAAAAACGTAAAAAAAAAATAAGAGAATTAAAAATTTGCCTAACATTATCATTTTTATCTTTATAATATTTCATCTTCAGTATAATTAGGAAATGAGGAGCAATAAATAAAAATAATAAATACCCCCTCAAGCAGCTGCTTGCCACAGAGGTCTGACAGGAGCCTGTCAGTTTATATGCCACAGTAGAAGGTCTGAGAGGATGGCAGGACCTCAGCAGAAAAAAACACGAACATCCATGCCTTACCCGGGGTTCGAACCCAGGTCCCGTAGATCAGTAGCCAAGCGCGCTAACCACTCGGCCACGGGGTGTCAAGAATGTGGGTATTTGTGATAAAACCATGATCTATGCAAATTTTCGAATCATTGAAATTCGTGTGCATTTTGTTATTAATCGAAAGAATCCATATTCATATGAAGTGTTCAAATGCAGATCTGTTTCTTGCTTAACCTGCAATATATCAATATTTAAATCTCCTAAAATAATGTAATTTTTATACTTATTTCCCTTATAAACTCTCTAACAGAAATGCTGTCTGATCTGTACACTGCCCACAAATTTATATCTAAATACTTATCATATACATTATAACACATTCTGCACATCTGATGGATATATTAATATTATTAAATTCAAAGAAATATGCATTATAACAGATAATTACCCCATACGATGCATTATAATCTCAAAATTCAAATACTTTATTGTATCAATCAATATAGAAAAAAATTTTTTTTCGTTTTCGAGATTCACTTAGAACTAATATATCAGTATTAAAAATAATCTTATTCACTAAAGAGATCAGTTCATCAAAATAAACACGTAGACTTCTTATATTTAAATAAAGTATATTATTGTAGACAGTCGTATCAGAATAATATGATCATATGTAATAGATAATACCTAGTAGGTGGTCATGTTATTCTGATACGACTGTGTATACCATTGTGTTACAATTAAAGCATCACATAGTTGGGTTGGGTTGTTTACCTCTGAGCGGCACTTTTTTGCACACCATGGGCTAAATGGCCAGGTCACATGGATCCCGAAGGCTCAGAGAAGGTTGGGGGAGGGGACCCACTGGAACAGCTGTTGGGAGACAGATGGTAGCCTCCCGTCAAGGCCATCCAGCGTGTTCTTTAATGTGCACAGGGTATGGCTCTCCCGCACACGGGGCAACGGCTTAACGTCCCATCCGACGGACGGCGGCCTTTCCAAGCCCAGCGGTGTCCTCTACTGACCGTGGGCAGGGCGGGGAAATTTTGCGGAGATAAATCTCAACGCTGACCCAGCTGGGACTCGAACCTGGGAACTACAGATTACGAGCCTGGCGCGCTACCGACTGAGCCACCCCCGCCCCACATCACATAGTTTATCATTAAGAAAGTACTGAAGGAACTCTTCATCTTTCACGGCACGATCAATGACAACACACATCTACAAGGTGTAGATTTGCTTTTCGGCGAAAGTGAGAGTGAAACTATTTTAATTCAAAGATTTCTTAAGGCTAAATTTAGAGGGTGCGATTCAGTCTCATCTGTAATGCTCTGAAAACTGTAGAAATCGATTCCGAGTCCTTAGGATGATCTTTCCCCACCATGGGAGAGATAAATCGGAATCTAAGGGGAGGGGATTGTTCACATGTTTTGAAACAGGAAAAAAACCTGTCGTTGAAATATCGGTAACGATTCCTTTTCCAATCATGAGTTTCTGAGATTCATGAAGTGTGATATTCCTGAGATGCTGGAATGTGATATTCCTGACAGATTCTGAAATGTGAGTCTCTCGAGTCTTTGATACTCCATAGAATGGGATATTAATGAGTCTTCGATATTCATGAAATGTAGATCAAATGAGTCTTTGATACTCATGAGATGTGGTACTCGTGAGGCTTAAAGACTCTGGAATGTAATAGTCATGAGTCTTTGATACTCATGAAATTCGATGTTCATGAGTCTTTGATACTCATGGAATGTGATATTTCCTAGAGACCAAAATGTGATTCTCATGAGTCTCCGATATACATGGAATGTGATATTACCTAGAGACTGAAATGTAATTCTCATGAATCTTTGATACTCATGAAATGTGATATTCAAGAGTCTTGGATACTCGTGAAATATAACATTCCTTAGATACTCTGAAAAGTGATACTCATGAAATGTGATTTTTTTATGAGTCTTTGATACTCATGAAAATGTTATATTCGCGAGTGTTCAATACTCATGAAATGTGATATTCAAGAGTCTTTGATACTCATGAAATGTAAATATTCCTTAAAGACTCTGAAAAGTGATACTCATGAAATGTAAATATTCCTTAGAGATTCTGAAAAGTGATACTCATGAAATGTAATATTTCTTAGAGACTCTGAAAAGTGATACTCATGAAATGTAAATATTCCTTAGAGACTCTGAAAAGTGATACTCATGAAATGTGATATTCCTTGGAGACTCTGAAAAGTGATGCTCATGAAATGTAAATATTCCTTAGAGACTCTGAAAAGTGAACTCAAGAAATGCAATATTCCTTAAAGACTCTGAAAAGTGATACTCATGAAATGTAATATTTCTTAGAGACTCTGAAAAGTGATACTCATGAAATGTAATATTCCTTGGAGACTCTGAAAAGTGATGCTCATGAAATGTAAATATTCCTTAGAGACTCTGAAAAGTGAACTCAAGAAATGCAATATTCCTTAAAGACTCTGAAAAGTGATACTCATGAAATGTAATGTTTCTTAGAGACTCTGAAAAGTGAACTCAAGAAATGCAATATTCCTTAAAGACTCTGAAAAGTGATACTCATGAAATGCAATATTGCTTAGAGACTCTGAAAAGTGATACTCATGAAATGTAATATTCCTTGGAGACTCTGAAAAGTGATGCTCATGAAATGTAAATATTCCTTAGAGACTCTGAAAAGTGATACTCATGAAATGTAATATTCCTTGGAGACTCTGAAAAGTGATGCTCATGAAATGTAAATATTCCTTAGAGACTCTGAAAAGTGAACTCAAGAAATGCAATATTCCTTAAAGACTCTGAAAAGTGATACTCATGAAATGTAATATTTTTTAGAGACTCTGAAAAGTGATACTCATGAAATGTGATATTCCTTGGAGACTCTGAAAAGTGATGCTCATGAAATGTAAATATTCCTTAGAGACTCTGAAAAGTGAACTCAAGAAATGCAATATTCCTTAAAGACTCTGAAAAGTGATACTCATGAAATGTAATATTTCTTAGAGACTCTGAAAAGTGATACTCATGAAATGTAATATTCCTTAGACACTGAAAAGTGATACTCATGAAATGTAATATTCCTTAGAGACTTTGAAAAGTGATACTCATAAAATGTGATATTCATTGGTCTTCGATACCCACGAGGTGTGATATTCACGGGTTTTCTACTAAATGTACACATCTATCTTCCGTAGCAAAAAAAAACTTCATTACTTCTAGTATTCCTCGAGAGAAAATTCTAATTCTGAAATTAACGCAGACTCCATCACATAAATGGAACGATCACCTAATGAATTGAAATAAATTCGCAGGCATTACCACTAAATCTTTCAAGACATCGTTCGCTCTTGGAAGAAATTTCCACCAAGCGAGAGAGAACGAGATCAGAGACAACGTGCGCTCAGATGCATCCTCTCTTCCCACCGTTGTAACGGAATGATCAATGTCCGTAAAACGTTTAGAAATTTCGGAAATCTTCCACCCCATTTTCGGGATCTGTAACAAAATGTAGTGGCGGCCTTATGAGTCTGGGAGATAATAATTTGTGGTTAGCCCATCGTAAATTAAGAGCCCAAGACAAACGATGTAGACCATCTCATTCCTCCCTCAACGTACCCTCCCCATTTACTAGTGTGATCAAGGATAGAGAGAGGAGAGAATTTTGGCTCCGCGGAGTAGAAAAGCTAAGGCGCAGTTGTATCAGAGAGCAGAGCCGCCACCGCCGCCACCATATGGCGACGATAATGACTTTCTCATCCGCTAGGTTGTATGGGGCGATAGGCATATTGCGTGAATAGGAATTAGTAGTGGAGCAGAAGAGAGAGGATTATTAAAGATAGGCACGTTTGCAGGTTATTGCAAAATAGTTCCAACACGCAGAACTGGAAAAGGTAAAGAGAGATGGAGAGGGGAGGAGATGATGAGGAGGAGTAGGTGGGGGAGGGTAGAGAATTACTGTGCAGAGAGAAAAGATGTGGAGGAGGGAGGGGAGGTTTGGAGGAGGTTTCTCTGAGAAACTAATGGGCTGAATGGGAATAATACGGCTGTCTGGGAAATTGTAGGCTTCAAGGAGGTGGTTGTTGCTAGATTGGACATGGGAGGGTTGATATGTTTGGTTAAAGTCAGAAACGCTAAATGCTTTACAGGTGTCTGCGGGTACGTAATCTGTACGGAGGATGGATGAGGATTTTTTTTTTCTTTTTACACGTGTTTTATGGATATTAAAAAGAATTCTTTTGGAAGGTATCTATCGTGAGTTATTGCGATTATGAAAAAGTATGGCGGCCGCACTTTTTGCTAAGCAATGGCCTTATGTGGTCAGGTTTCTTTGTTTTGGGTTGTTTTATCTCTGAGCGGCTCTTTTCCTTACAAAATGGGCTAAATGGCCATGTCACAAGGACCCCAATGACTCAGACAAGGTTAGGGGAAGGGAAGAACTTGATAGCTGTTAAGAGACAGATGGAAGCCTCCCATCAAGGCCACGCAGCATGTTCTTTAAAGTGCACTGCGTATAGCTTTCTCTTGTATAATGGGACCATGGCTTAATATTTCATACTATGGACGGCGGCTTTTCCAAGTCCAACTGTGCCGTCTTTCCGACAGAGAGGGTTTTCTTGAAAAAACGGTAGACAGAACATGGCAAAAACGAAAAAAAAAAAAAACAATTTAATAATACATTCAAGGTTTAACATAATGTTTAATTTTAATAACGAAATATAATTCTAGTTAATTATGTTAGATGTTTCTAGGGTTTTGCGGAACTCAAACGAGTTCCCCGCGGATCGGAGTTTAAGAAATACTGCATTAAATCACTAGAAGGAATTCAAAATCATATAACTTGATGTAGCATGAAAAAAAATATAAATTAAAAAATTTAAAATATACCTATCTTTCTACATGCGCTCTAAAAAAGTAGAAAATAAAACTAAAGTATATAGATGGGGCAAATCAGTCACTGAGTTCGTTTTCACTTCAAAGAAAGATAGGGCGCCAGCAATCTTGTCCAGTAGGTCAATCGGCGCCCTATAATTAAACAATTTAAAATATACCTATCTTTCTACATGCGCTCTAAAAAGTAGAAAATAAAACTAAAGTATATAGATGGTGCAAATCAGTCACTGAGTTCGTTTTCACTTCAAAGAAAGATAGGGCGCCGGCAATCTTGTCCAGTAGGTCAATCGGCGCCCTATCTTCCTTTGAAACGAATACGAACTCAATGACCGATTGCACCATCGATATGCTTTAGGTTTATTTTCTACTTTCTAGGGCCATATAGGAAGATAGGTACTTTTTAAATTTTTTAATTTATATATTTTTTTTGTTGTCACTAAAAACACCTACCTTGAAACACTTTGATATACGACTCATAAAAATCGAGCACATTTCCCCCCCCCCCCCCCGTGTGCGGGAGAGCCATATCCTGTGCACGTTAAAGAACACGCTGGATGGCCTTGACGGGAGGCTACCATCTGTCTCCCAACAGCTGTTCCAGTGGGTCCCCTCCCCCCAACCTTCTCTGAGCCTTCGGGGTCCATGTGACCTGGCCATTTAGCCCATGGTGTGCAAAAAAGTGCCGCTCAGAGGTAAAACAACTCAACATTAAAGAACACGCTGGATGGCCTTAACGGGAGGCTACCATCTGTCTCCCAACAGCTGTTCCAGTGGGTCCCTTCCCCAACCTTCTCTGAGCCTTCGGGGTCCTTGTGACCTGGCCATTTAGCCCATGGTGTGCAAAAAAGTGCTGCTCAGAGGTAAAACAACTCAACATTAAAGAACACGCTGGATGGCCTTAACGGGAGGCTACCATCTGTCTCCCAACAGCTGTTCCAGTGGGTCCCTTCCCCAACCTTCTCTGAGCCTTCGGGGTCCTTGTGACCTGGCCATTTAGCCCATGGTGTGCAAAAAAGTGCTGCTCAGAGGTAAAACAACTCAACATTAAAGAACACGCTGGATGGCCTTAACGGGAGGCTACCATCTGTCTCCCAACAGCTGTTCCAGTGGGTCCCTTCCCCAACCATCTCTGAGCCTTCGGGGTCCTTGTGACCTGGCCATTTAGCCCATGGTGTGCAAAAAAGTGCTGCTCAGAGGTAAAACAACTCAACATTAAAGAACCCACTGGATGGCCTTAACGGGAGGCTACCATCTGTCTCCCAACAGCTGTTCCAGTGGGTCCCCTCCCCAACCTTCTCTGAGCCTTCGGGGTCCTTGTGACCTGGCCATTTAGCCCATGGTGTGCAAAAAAGTGCCGCTCAGAGGTAAAATAACCCAACCCAGAGATTTGTCAGGAGCCGTTCTATATAACGCTCCATATAGATCAGTAAGGAAGGCGATCCTCCAGCAGAAGAACACAAGAAAGAAAACAACCTAAAACAAATCTGAGACTCCAAACAGCTCCCTTTGATCAGTGGACAAGCACGTTAACCATTCGGCCACCAGACGACTCTCTCTCTCTATATATATATACAGTCGCTCAAAAAAATATCCGAACGCTATGGTTGATTACAGAATTCAGAAAAAATATCTGGCAACGATTTTTTTTTTAGAAATTAGTGATCTGACAACCTTCGTGTCACGTGACACGAAGGTTGATCTCTAATTTCTAAAAAAAATCGTTTCCAGATATTTTTTCTGAATTCTATAATCAACCATAGTGTTCGGATATTTTTTGAGCGACTGTACATATATTAGAATATAATATATAAAACTACGATTCTAGTATGTTTCAAAAAAAAAAAATGTATGCGCATTTCATGAAACAATATTCATTAATAAAGAAAACATCTTTAATTTTCAACTGCAACTCTGATTTTCCGAGTGATATCTGAGCCTAAATTGATGCTAAATTTCTAAACCGGAGAATAGGAGATAGAATGTGCGCTGAATATAACCGACGTTCCGTGGCCGAGTGGTTAGCGCGCTGGCTACTGATCTAAGGAACCAGGGTTCGAGCCCCGAGTAAGGTATGAATGTTTCTGTTGTCTTTCTGCTGAGGTCCCGCCATCCTCACAGACCATCTACTATGGCATATTAAACTGACAGGCTCCTGTCAGACCTCTGTGGCAAGCAGCTGCTTGAGGGAATGTATATTATTTCTCTTGATTTAAATCCCATCTGACCGCCGTCGGTCAGATGGGACGTTAAGTCATGGCCCCGAGTGGAGGAGAGCCATACCCTCTGCACTTTAAAGAACAGACTGGATGGCCTTGACGGAAAGCTATCATCTGTCCCTTATACAGAAGCAGCTGCTTGCTACAGAAGTCTGTTCTGGTTTTATAACTAATAATATATTTAATTATATAATATAATAATATATTTTAAACACTGAAAGAATGGTGTTGAAAAATTGATTTTTTTCCTCCAAAAGAAATCGATCACATTGGACAGCTGTTAGGAGACAGACGGGAGCTTCCCATTAAGGTTGGGTTGTTTTATCTCTGAGCGGCACTTTTTTGCACACCATGGGCTAAATGGCCAGGTCACATGGACCCCGAAGGCTCAGAGAAGGTTGGGGGAGGGGACCCACTGGAACAGCTGTAGGGAGACAGATGGTAGCCTCCCGTCAAGGCCATCCAGCGTGTTCTTTAACGTGCACAGGGTATGGCTCTCCCGCACACAGGGCCACGGCTTAACGTCCCATCCTAGTGACGGCGGACTTTCCAAGCCCATCGGTGTCTCCTACTGACCGTGGGCAGGGCGGGGAGTTTTGCGAAGATAAATCTCAACGCTGACCCAGCTGGGACTCGAACCTGGGAACTACAGATTACGAGCCTGGCGCGCTGCCGACTGAACCACCCCCGCCCCAGTACACAGGGCACAACCATATAGATATACACACAGATTCTGTTTCTTTGACTGAATTGATTTTCAGAACACCCTGATAAACAATACTTTTCTCTCTTCCTCAGGCTCCTGCAGCAGCAGATGCAGCAACAGCAGCTGAAGCAGCAATCGAGCAGCGGCACGACGAGCGGAAGTCAGCCTCGTGCGAATGGCACGGCGTCGGGCCGAGTGTCGTCGGGCGGTGACGGCCGCCACCACCATCACCACCACCACCGCGGTGAGACGGCGGACCGTCGGCCGCAGCCCGACGACGACAACGACAACACGAACGGCAGTTTCGGCAGCCTGTGTGGCAGCAGCGCGCCTCCGAGTAGTCCGGCTGCAGTCTCGACGACGTCGGAGTCGAGTCGTAGCCCCTCCCCCTCAGCATCACAACAGCAGTGATGACAAAGTACCCACACCATGCCGCGGCAAACAAGGAGGCAACCATCGACGGACTGATGATGGTTGCGTCTCGCTGACCCTTCCTCTGTCTGTGTCTACGTGAGTCCTCTTGTGTGCTCTCTCACCGATGTAGTCTCTCACTCGTCCAGGGGTTCTTCAGGAGGATATTCCGCGGATTCTGTCTGTGTGTGTGTGGTTGCGATGAGACTCCCACGAGGTAGACCCACACACAAGCACACCATTGCATTCTAAAGGTGTCCATGTGATATATAACTGTAGGGGTGGCCAGTAAGGATGACGTCGTGTCACGTCACAGAGATGTTTTTATTTTGTTTCTTTTTATTAAGCATTATCCAAAGACACATCTCAGAAATTTATATTCAGCTTTGCTCTACTTTTTTTGTTGACTGACATTTATTTAAAGGTATTGTATTCGTTGTAGATGGGTATCAGAAATTTTAAATCGTAATTTAGAGGGTTAATTTTTTTTAAATTAGTGCGGTTTATTAATTGTTGAATTCAATTACGTCCCTCCCGTTCTTTCTTATATTTTTTTTCTTTTGTCCCTAGAGCTGGGTTTTACTTTGACACTTTTTTCGCACACAATGGTTTAAAATGGTCTTGTTACAAGGACCCCAAAGGTTAAGAAAAGATTGGGAAAGTGGGGAACCAGACAGCTGTTAGGACACAGACAGGAACCTCCCATCAAGGCCGTCTAGCGTGTTCTTTAGGTGCACAGGGTATGGCAGGTTCGAGTCCCAGCTGGGTCAGAGTTGAGATTTATCTCCGGAAAACTCCCCTCCCTTCCCACGGTCAGTAGGGGACACGATGGGCTTGGAAAGGCCGCCATCCGTCGAATGGGACGTTAAGCCGTGGCGCCGTGTGTGGGAGAGCTATACCCTGTGCACGTTAAAAAACACGCTGGATGGCCTTGACGGGAGGCTACCATCTGTCTCCCAACAGCTGTTCCAGTGGGTCCCCTCCCCCAACCTTCTCTGAGCCTTCGGGGTCCATGTGACCTGGCCATTTAGCCCATGATGTGCAAAAAAGTGCCGCTCAGAGGTAAAACAACCCAACCCACAGTGTATGGCTCTCCTTCATACGGGGAGGACCACGGTTTAAAGCCACATCCGACGGACGGCGGTCTTTCTAAGCCCATCGGTGTTCCCTTTCTCACCGAGGTCAGGATGATGGTTAGCGGAGATAAATCTAAACCTTCACAGCTGGGACTCGAACCTGGGAACTGCAGATTATGTAGGCGCTACCGACTGAGTCACTATATCTATATTAGAAATTCCTAAGATGTTCCAATTTGAATGACGGTTCCATTCCTGTGTTGAAACTGTCTTTCATCAAGAATAATTCAGAAATACTAATTCTGACTCAGGAAGTGAAGAAAGTGTGCTTCAACTGACACTGGCCATCCAAAATATTAGACTTTTGTAATGCCAATGGGAACGTAACTTCGAATCTCTATAACTTCTAAAATATGCATTTATGGGGAAAATATAAATGAAGATAAAATAAAAATATAACTAAATCTATCTAAATCTCGATTTTCAACAACATTCGTTCAGTATTTACGGAAGAATATTTAAGAATATGTTATCTAGTTTTATAAAAATCATTTATAATTGTCTAATATTCAAATTATCATTACGCAGACTTCTACAATATATATTTATTTTATTAATTTTTTTTAATCAATACTTATTATTTATGTTTTAATTAATTTTCGAGGTAAAGTTATACGATTATATGACGCATTACTGTTGTGCAATATTGTTACTTATATAACAACTGTATTCCGTCCCGTGGCCGAGTGGTTAGCGCGCTTGGCTACTGATCTACGAGACCTGGGTTCGAGCTCCGGGTAAGGCATGGATGTATGTGTCGTGTTTCTGCTGAGGTCCTGCCATCCTCTCAGACCTTCTACTCTGGCATATAAACTGACAGGCTCCTGTCAGACCTCTGTGGCAAGCAGCTGCTTGAGGGGGTATTTATGTTTTTTATAACAACTATAAATACTGAACGAATATTGTTTAAAATCGAGATTGAAATTGATATGATTACGATCTTTAATTTATCTTCAGTCACATTTTTCCATTGAACGCATATTTTAGAAGTTATAAAACTTCAAAGTCAGATTCCCACTGAGAAAAACATGAAAAAATTTCGTAGTGTTTTGGTAAAGTCAATGTACGGAACACGAGTAACATTCCTACATTCTCTAATAGAGTAAAACTCACCAAACCACGTCCATTCTTATCTTACTGTTCCCCCCCGCCCTCCAACACGATCGACTTACAGAACCGACTTAGAAAGTGAGTAACAAGTGATCAGTCAACAATAGATAATACGTACACATGATTAGTCAGCAAAAAAAAAGCGGTACAGTCGCTCAAAAAAGTATCCGAACACCATGGTTGATTACAGAATTCAGAAAAAATATCTGGCAAAGTTTTTTTTTAAAGAAATTAGTGATCTAGCAACCTTCGTGTCACGTGATTACAGAATTCAGGAAAAATATCTGGAGCGTGTACAGCAACTGTACACGCTCCAGTTACCGTTCACAGCAAACTGGAGTGTGTGCAGTGACTGCACACGCTCCAGTTTGCTGTGAACGGTAACTGCACACGCTCAATATTTCCGTGAGTGAGCCCACACGATCTAGTATCAAAATAATATGACCACCTACAGTCGCTCAAAAAAGTATTCGAACACTATGGTTGATTATAGAATTAATAAAAAATATCTGGCAACGATTTTTTTTAGAAATTAGAGATCTGACGAACTTCGTGTCACGTGATTACAGAATTCAGGAAAAATATCTGGAGCGTGTACAGCAACTGTACACGCTCCAGTTACCGTTCACAGCAAACTGGAGCGTGTGCAGTTACTGCACACGCTCCAGTTTGCTGTGAACGGTAACTGCAGACGCTCAATATTTCTGTGAGTGGGCCCACACGATCCAGGTCTTTGTGAGCTCACACGATCCAATGTGCTATGAACATTAACCGCTCCAGTTTGCTGTGAACGGTAACTGCACACGCTCCATATTCATTGCATTATATATTCATACGCATTATATATATTAAAAAAGTATCCGAACACTATGGTTGATTACAGAATTCAGAAAAAATATCTGGCAACGATTTTTTTTAAGAAATTAGTGATCTGGCAACCTTCGTGTCACGTGGTTGCCAGATCACTAATTTCTAAAAACAAATCGTTGCCAGATATTTTTTCTGAATTCTGTAATCAACCATAGTGTTCTGATATTTTTTTTTTTGAGCGATTGTACACAATAGTTGCTAGAATCAACAATGAATACACAGAATTAGCTGTTGACATAGAATACAAGAAATATTTTTGTGGAAAAAAATTAGTTTTGCAGGTGAGTGGGACTCGAACCCAAGTCTCCCGGTTTCTCGGTTAATTGCGATCACAATTTGTGGGGAAATGAACTAGCAGGTGTAGTTGAGTGGTCTAGAATATTTGGAATGTAAATGGGAGGCTTAGGTTTTAGTCCTGCTCATCGACAAGATTCTAAGACGGGAGTGGTTCAAATTCGGGTCGCATCTGGAGCCAGATTTGAGATATTTCTCCGCAAAATCCCCACCACCACCATGCCCTGGGTCAGAAGGGGAACTAACAACCTCTTTATCGTAGACTGGACCACTTTGTAAAAGGGGCCTTGGCCCCTTTAGCATTTGGTCTACGGTCAGTAGGGGATTTGGGTTGGATTGTTTTACCTCTGAGCGGCACTTTTTTGCACACCATGGGCTAAATGGCCAGGTCACATGGACCCCGAAGAAGAAGGACACCCGCTGCAGAAGAGTGGCATTGTTTCGAAACAATGCCACTCTTCTGCAGCGAGGCAAATAATCCTCTTTTTCGGATTCCACCTCCTCCTCATCATCATCATCTGAATTTCATTATAGGCCTCATCAGAACGAGGCCTGCCCGCCATTTCTCGGAAACGGATGAGTCCGGAACCAACCGAACTTTTCACTTTCAACTTTTGAGAGAAATAATCGCTCTCAGAGAAAAATTTTATGCGAAAAACGTTGGACTAAATGGCCAGGTCACAAGGATCCCGAAGGCTCAGAGAAGGCCCGCTGGGGGAAGGGGACCCGCTTGACAGTTGTTAGGAGACAGATGGTAGCCTTCCGTCAAGGCCATCCAGTGTCTTCTTTAATGTGCACAGAATGTCACAACTTAATGGCCCATCCGACGGACGTTGTCATTTCCAACACCATCGATGTCCCCTACTGACCTGGGGCGGGGGTGGCTCAGTCGGTAGCGCGCCAGGCTCGTAAACTGTAGTTCCCAGGTTCGAGTCCCAGCTGGGTCAGCGTTGCGACTTATCTCTGCAAAACTCCCCGCCCTGTCCACGGTCAGTAGGGGACACCGATGGGCTTGGAAAGGTCGCCGTCCGTCGGATGGGACGTTAAGCCGTGGCCCCGTGTACGGGAGAGCCATACCCTGTGCACGTTAAAGAACATGCTGGATGGCCTTGACGGGAGGCTACCATCTGTCTCCCAACAGCTGTTCCAGTGGGTCCCCTCCCCCAACCTTCTCTGAGCCTTCGGGGTCCATGTGACCTGGCCATTTAGCCCATGGTGTGCAAAAAAGTGCCGCTCAGAGGTAAAACAATCCAACCCAAATCCCCTACTGACCGTAGACCAAATGCTAAAGGGGCCAAGGCCCCTTTTACAAAGTGGTCCAGTCTACGATAAAGAGGTTGTTAGTTCCCCTTCTGACCCAGGGCATGGTGGTGGTGGGGATTTTGCGGAGAAATATCTCAAATCTGGCTCCAGATGCGACCCGAATTTGAACCACTCCCGTCTTAGAATCTTGTCGATGAGCAGGACTAAAACCTAAGCCTCCCATTTACATTCCAAATATTCTAGACCACTCAACTACACCTGCTAGTTCATTTCCCCACAAATTGTGATCGCAATTAACCGAGAAACCGGGAGACTTGGGTTCGAGTCCCACTCACCTGCAAAACTAATTTTTTTCCACAAAAATATTTCTTGTATTCTATGTCAACAGCTAATTCTGTGTATTCATTGTTGATTCTAGCAACTATTGTGTACAATCGCTCAAAAAAAAAAATATCAGAACACTATGGTTGATTACAGAATTCAGAAAAAATATCTGGCAACGATTTGTTTTTAGAAATTAGTGATCTGGCAACCACGTGACACGAAGGTTGCCAGATCACTAATTTCTTAAAAAAAATCGTTGCCAGATATTTTTTCTGAATTCTGTAATCAACCATAGTGTTCGGATACTTTTTTAATATATATAATGCGTATGAATATATAATGCAATGAATATGGAGCGTGTGCAGTTACCGTTCACAGCAAACTGGAGCGGTTAATGTTCATAGCACATTGGATCGTGTGAGCTCACAAAGACCTGGATCGTGTGGGCCCACTCACAGAAATATTGAGCGTCTGCAGTTACCGTTCACAGCAAACTGGAGCGTGTGCAGTAACTGCACACGCTCCAGTTTGCTGTGAACGGTAACTGGAGCGTGTACAGTTGCTGTACACGCTCCAGATATTTTTCCTGAATTCTGTAATCACGTGACACGAAGTTCGTCAGATCTCTAATTTCTAAAAAAAATCGTTGCCAGATATTTTTTATTAATTCTATAATCAACCATAGTGTTCGAATACTTTTTTGAGCGACTGTAGGTGGTCATATTATTTTGATACTAGATCGTGTGGGCTCACTCACGGAAATATTGAGCGTGTGCAGTTACCGTTCACAGCAAACTGGAGCGTGTGCAGTCACTGCACACACTCCAGTTTGCTGTGAACGGTAACTGGAGCGTGTACAGTTGCTGTACACGCTCCAGATATTTTTCCTGAATTCTGTAATCACGTGACACGAAGGTTGCTAGATCACTAATTTCTTTAAAAAAAAACTTTGCCAGATATTTTTTCTGAATTCTGTAATCAACCATGGTGTTCGGATACTTTTTTGAGCGACTGTACCGCTTTTTTTTTGCTGACTAATCATGTGTACGTATTATCTATTGTTGACTGATCACTTGTTACTCACTTTCTAAGTCGGTTCTGTAAGTCGATCGTGTTGGAGGGCGGGGGGGAACAGTAAGATAAGAATGGACGTGGTTTGGTGAGTTTTACTCTATTAGAGAATGTAGGAATGTTACTCGTGTTCCGTACATTGACTTTACCAAAACACTACGAAATTTTTTCATGTTTTTCTCAGTGGGAATCTGACTTTGAAGTTTTATAACTTCTAAAATATGCGTTCAATGGAAAAATGTGACTGAAGATAAATTAAAGATCGTAATCATATCAATTTCAATCTCGATTTTAAACAATATTCGTTCAGTATTTATAGTTGTTATAAAAAACATAAACGTTTTTCGCATAAAATTTTTCTCTGAGAGCGATTATTTCTCTCAAAAGTTGAAAGTGAAAAGTTCGGTTGGTTCCGGACTCATCCGTTTCCGAGAAATGGCGGGCAGGCCTCGTTCTGATGAGGCCTATAATGAAATTCAGATGATGATGATGAGGAGGAGGTGGAATCCGAAAAAGAGGATTATTTGCCTCGCTGCAGAAGAGTGGCATTGTTTCGAAACAAGCAACTGATGACGTTACACTGTCTGCGCAATGCATAACATAAGCAACAATACTGGAAAGAATTTGAACCGAAGCATTCGTTGATCGTTTAAATTCAAATCCTAATCCTTATTCCCTTTACCATGAAAGACGACGGACTTGAATATGACAATGTTCTTTCGTTGCTGTTTTTTCCTTTTAGAAGTTGGGTTGTTTTACCTCTGAGCTGCACATTTTTGCACACCATGGTCACATGGACCCCGAAGGCTCAGAGAAGGTTGGGGAAAGGACCCACTGGAACAACTGTTGGGAGACAGATGGTAGCCTCCCGTCAAGGCCATCCAGCCTGTTCTTTAACGAGCACAGGGTATGGCTCTCCCATACCCGTGTATGAGCCACGGCTTAACGTCCCATCCGACGGATGGCGGTCTTTCCAAACCCATCGGTGTCCCCTACTGACCGTGGGCAGGGCGGGGAATTTTGCGGAGATAAATCTCAACGCTGACCCAGCTGGGACTCGAACCTGGGAACTACAGATTACGAGCCTGGCGCGCTACCGACTGAGCCACCCCCGCCCGTTCAGAAGTAGGGTTAGGCTTAATTTTTTGCATTTTATCATTAAGAAATTTTTAGACCGATTCTTTTTAATAAATAATAAAAATAAATACCCCCTCAAGGAGCTGCTTGCCACAGAGGTCTGACAGGAGCCTGTCAGTTTGCAGCCGCGAGGCCGCCAAAGCAGGACAAAGCAATGTTTCTGCTATGACATGACAGGAGCCATGCCATACCAGAACCTCAGCAGGATGGCAGGACCTCAGCAGAAAAACAACACACACACAATCATGTCTTGTCCGGGGCTCGAACCCAGGTTCCTTAGATCAGTAGCCAAGAGCGCTAACCATTTGGCTACGGGATGGCTCTTTTTAATAACTATATACATACAAACCTAAAACAAGTTGTAAAAATAGGCATGCTTTGTAATTAATAGCAAATGCACAAAGTTACGTATTGACACAGAAGTCAATAAAACAATAAATAATTTTGATGAAATAATAAGTTTTGCCGATGTCTCGAGGTGCAGGTGGCTCGGTCGGTAGCGCGCCAGGCTCGTAATCATCAGTTACCGGGTTCGAGTCCCATTGGGCCAGCGTTGAGATTTATCTCCTCAAAACCTCCTGCCCACGGTCAGTAGGGGACACCGATGGGTTTGGAAAGGCCACCGTCTGTCGGATGGGACGTTAAGCCGTGATACCGTGTTCGGGAGAGCCACACCCTGTTGCATGTTAAGGAACACGCTGGATGACCTTGACGGGAGGCTACCATCTGTTTCCCAACAGCTGTTCCAGTGGGTCCCCTCCCCCAACCTTCTCTAAGCCTTCTGGCAACCTTCGTGTCACGTGACACGAAGGTTGCCAGATCACTAATTTCTAAAAAAAATCGTTGCCAGATATTTTTTCTGAATTCTGTAATCAACAATAGTGTTCGGATATTTTCTTGAGCGACTGTACATTTCTAATGAATAACGAATTGCAGAAAACCAAAATATCAATTTTGAAAAAAAAAATGTCTTGCTGAAAAAACAAAAATATGTAAATTTTTAATGAAAACTATTCGTTTATTTAGGCACCTAAACATGTTTGGGGGGCGGGGGTGGCTCAGTCGGTAGCGCACCAGGCTCGTAATCTGTAGTTCCCAGGTTCGAGTCCCAGATGGGTCAGCGTTGAGATTTATCTCCGCAAAATTCCCCGCCCTGTCCACGGTCAGTAGGGGACACCGATGGGCTTGGAAAGGCCGCCGTCCGTCGGATGGGACGTTAAGCCGTGTCTCCGTGTGGGGGAGAGCCATACCCTGTGCACGTTAAAGAACACGCTGGATGGCCTTGACGGGAGGCTACCATCTGTCTCCCAACAGCTGTCCCAGTGGGTCCCCTCCCCCAACCTTCTCTGAGCCTTCGGGGTCCATGTGACCTGGCCATTTAGCCCATGGTGTGCAAAAAAATGCCGCTCAGAGGTAAAACAACCCAACTTAAACATGTTTGGTCGAAACATTGGAAAAATGAGCCAAATTCAGTACATTGATTATTTGTTTTGCGAGCCAGTTGGACGGGCCTACTTCAAACCAACACTATAACACCAGATTGGCATTTAATATTCAGAAGAAGAATTCCTGACATCAGCAACTTTTCATTGCTCCAACATTTAATTAAGATTTCATTAAATTCGAATGGAACCAGAAAGAAAATAATTCTCCGCTGATTACGATTCGTGTGATCGTTAATATAACTGTCGAACAGCTTATTTGCTCTTTAATTTAGGATTGCTTCTTGGATTCTTTATCAGAATATGTTAATCATATATTCTTATAATTTAAATATATGTTTACAAATCATATATTTTAAATATATATATCTATAAATGTATTTTCCCATCCCTTTTTTTTTTATTTTCTCCAACACTTCTATTATTATAATTAATTAAATTAATATTAAATTTAATTATATTTAAAAATATTTTTAAAAACATTATATTTATTATTTTAAAAAAATTATTTAAAAAAACCCAACAACAATCGATTGAAGTAGAATAAAAAGAAAACGTGTCTTTGGTGAATGCTTAGGTCCAACATTCTAATCATTTCCGAATTTTTTTATTTTGCTTTGTTGGCGTTGAAACAGACGCATAAGTATCATTTTCATGAAATCATGTTTCTTTTACAACATTTTTAATATTTCGTCGTTTGTGTGTTCCATTCAAAACGGAATCCATCGAGTTTTTTTTTTCCCCCTTTCCCAATGTTTATTCAACTTCTTTTGTGCGTAATGTGTTATTATTTTTGATTTAAATTCTCAAAATGAAAAAAAAAAGAGTACTCCAATTGCTTTAAAAATATTGAGATTTAATTAAAGGAGAGAAATTAATTATCAGAAAGAAGAAAAAAAAAATACAGAATAAACATAAATCGGGAAAACATATTTATTGTTGTCTCGAAACTCGAGAAAATTAAAAATCAAATCTTTAAAAGTTTTAGTTCTTCCTTTTTAAATTATCGTCAGCGGTTTTAATTGCGAGCTGTACGATAAAAAAAAATTAGTCATAATTTTTTATTATTTTTTTTTTCTAACGTTTTCGAAATGCCTAGAGAGTGAAACGTTATTGTTTGCATTTTGAGTGAAAGAGACCTTTTAGGAGTCGAAATAAAACATTCTGTTTTTTTTTTCTTTGTGGCTGATTCAATCTGAAAATTTGCTCCGTTTTCGATTTGTTACTTACGATGAACAGAATCGAAACCAAAATTATATTACGGACTCTAAATACTTCTTCCGCATAAGGTGGGGCGGGGGTGGCTCAGTCGGTAGCGCGCCAGGCTCCTAATCTGTAGTTCCCAGGTTCGAGTCCCAGCTGGGTCAGCGTTGAGATTTATCTCCGCAAAATTCCCCGCCCTGCCCACGGTCAGTAGGGGACACCGATGGGCTTGGAAAGGCCGCCGTCCGTCGGATGGGACGTTAAGCCGTGGCCCCGTGTGCGGGAGAGACATACCCTGTGCACGTTAAAGAACAGGCTGGATGGCCTTGACGGGAGGCTACCATCTGTCTCCCAACAGCTGTTCCAGTGGGTCCCCTCCCCAACCTTCTCTGAGCCTTCGGGGTCCATGTGACCTGGCCATTTAGCCCATGGTGTGTAAAAAAGTGCCACTCAGAGATAAAATAACCCAACGTTAAAGAACACGCTGGATGGCCTTGACGGGAGGCTACCATCTGTCTCCCAACAGCTGTTCCAGTGGGTCCCCTCCCCCAACCTTCTCTGAGCCTTCGAGGTCCATGTGACCTGGCCATTTAGCCCATGGTGTGTAAAAAAGTGCCGCTCAGAGATAAAATAACCCAACATTAAAGAACACGCTGGATGGCCTTGACGGGAGGCTACCATCTGTCTCCCAACAGCTGTTCCAGTGGGTCCCCCTCTCCCAACCTTCTCTGAGCCTTCGGGGTCCATGTGACCTGGCCATTTAGCCCATGGTGTGCAAAAAAGTGCCGCTCAGAGGTAAAACAACCCAACGTTAAAGAACACGCTGGATGGCCTTGACGGGAGGCTACCATCTGTCTCCCAACAGCTGTTCCAGTGGATCCCCTCCCCCAACCTTCTCTGAGCCTTCGGGGTCCATGTGACCTGGCCATTTAGCTCATGGTCTGCAAAAAAGTGCCGCTCGGAGGTAAAACAACCCAACCCAACCGCATAGGTCGAATTCAAACATTCCCTCCAAAGACAAAAAAAATAATTCTTCACTGAATCCCAGTGAAATAAGACTTCTCTTTAGAAATCAAATCCCTTAATTAAGCAACCACTACAGTGTTTTCTAGCATTTAACTACAACTGGGTTTCTTCACCCATGAGATGTGCTTTTGTGTACTAATGAGCTAAATGGCCAGGTCACAGTGACCCCAAAAACTCAAGGTGGAGATAATACTGGATAGCTGTTAGGCGACATATTAAATCCTTCGGTCAAGTCCATCGGACTCTTCTTCGTTAGGGGCGGGGGTGGCTCAGTCGGTAGCGCGCCAGGCTCGTAATCTGTAGTTCCCAGGTTCGAGTCCCAGCTGGGTCAGCGTTGAGATTTATCTCCGCAAAATTTCCCCGCCCTGCCCACGGTCAGTAGGGGACACCGATGGGCTTGATATAGGCCGCCGTCCGTCGGATGGGACATTAAGCCGTGGCCCCGTGTGCGGGAGAGCCATACCCTGTGTACGTTAAAGAACACGCTGGATGGCCTTGACGGGAGGCTACCATCTGTCTCCCAACAGCTGTTCCAGTGGGTCCCCTCCCCCAACCTTCTCTGAACCTTCGGGGTCCATGTGATCTGGCCATTTAGCCCATGGTGTGCAAAAAAGTGCCGCTCAGAGGTAAAACAACAAAACCATTCTTCGTTGAAAGAACAGAGTGTAGCTGTCCTTCTTTAACATACACCGGATCCGAATTAATACCCATCCGATGGACGGCGACCTTCCCAAATCATTGGTATCGCCCTTTTCACCGAGGGTAGGACACTTATGTAAATTTTATTGCAACAGTGATTTGATACCATATTGGCAAAAGGATTAAAATGGAAAAAAAAGAAAGATTCCCCTTTGGGGATTTTTTTTATTTGGGGGGGGGGGGAAATTTCTCTTAAAATGTGTATTACACCAGATTCATCAGTTACGAAAATTATTCGTCTGATACACAGATCAAAATTTAAATTCGTGTTTTTCACCAACGGATACTTTCCGATTTGAATGGAACAGAACTTATGGTTAACTTTGAATACTAACTACACGGAAAACTTCATCATAGAATAGCCATTTCTTCTCCATGAACCAAAGCTTGTTTGTGATTTTTTTATTTTTATTTGTGTGAGTGATTTTTTTTTTACCAAGCAAAAATGCCAGTCAACCAAAACGGCCAGTGAAAAACTTTCTTTTGCTTATCGCTAAGACGGTAAAAGATTTAATGACAGCATTAACGATTCATCGATAATCTCAGCATTAACGATTCATCGATAATCTCAGCATTAATGATGATATCGATATCAGTTATCGATAATGTAAGAAGTACGTGATGGTACTGTGAGTAAAAAAAAAATATTAAGTCATTTTTTTTTTCATTTTTTCAGGGATTAGGGCCAGTAACAGAAGATTTACTGAAGCTGAGTATTTTTTTTTTATTATTATTATTTAGGATCTATATTATGAAATCAAATCAGTTATTGAATATTTAGTATCATATATGTCAATGAAATAAGTCTTTACAAAAATGAAGGAAATTCTATTACCGTGAAAAAAAAATAAAACAATTAATACCTCCTCAAACAGCTTCTTGACACAGAGGTCTGACAGAAGTATAAAATACCCCCTCAAGCAGCTGCTTGCCACAGAGATCTGACAGGAGCCTGTCAGTTTATATGACACAGTAGGAGATCTGAGAGGATGGCAGGACCTCAGCAGAAAAACGACACACACATCCATGCCTAATCCGGGGCTCGAACCCAGGTTCTTTAGATCAGTAGACAAGCGTGCTAACCACTCGTCCACGGGACGGCTACTGGCTTCCCCAGGTGAGGCTCGAACTCACAACCCCGGCATTATAAGTACCGTGTGCTAAGTCATTTTATATAACATAGTAGAAGGTCTATGAGGAAGGCTGGCAGGGTTGGGTTGTTTTACCTCTGAGAGGCACTTTTTTGCACACCATGGGCTAAATGGCAAAGTCACATGGACCCCGAAGGCTCAGAGAAGGTTGGGGTAGGGGACCCACTGGAACAACTGTTGGGAGACAGATGGTAGCCTCCCGTCAAGGCCGTCCAGCGTGTTCTTTAACGTGCACAGTGTATGGCTCTCCCGCACACGGGGCCACGGCTTAACGTCCCATCCGACGGACGGCGGCCTTTAGAAGCCCATCGGTGTCCCCTACTGACCGTGGGCAGGGCGGGGAAATTTTGCGGAGATAAATCTCAACGCTGACCCAGCTGGGACTCGAACCTGGGAACTACAGATTACGAGCCTGGCGTGCTACCGACTGAGCCACCCCCGCCCCGAAGGCGGGCAGAAAGACAACACAAACATGCATGCCTTATCCGGGGCTCGAACCCAGTTCACTTTCATCAGTAGCCAAGAACGTTAATCATTCGGCCACTGGACGGCCTTACCATACAAAACATCTCACAAATTGATGGGACAGTATAATTTTTGAGGGGATAGAGAAGAACACAGTCTCATTCCTCCACTCTTTAGAGCAGAGATCTCAGACGCCTACCCTCGACAACATTTTGCATGACCCCACAAGCAATGGGTTGTATCATAATCATGTTAGCCAACTGTGCTTTAATTTTTTTGGCTGGACTACGATGATTTCGAGTGCGAATGTGAAGAATAGGGTCGGATTCAGATGGTCAGATGGAAAAATCAAAATTAGTTTTCTGGATATTAAAAGTATGTAATATTTAAATAATAAAATAACAGAATAAGTAGATATATTTGCTTAAAATATAGGCCCAACCCATGGGCGTCCGCAGAAAAATTTCCAGGGGGGGGGGGGGCAAAGTTTGGAGACAAATAATTACATCAATAAATTTTTATTTAATTTTTTAGTTTTTTTTTCACAAGTAGATTATAGAATACAGTATTACATCAATACAAAAACAGATACATAATGTATATAAATTAATTACGTTTAAATTGTTACGATTTAAATTTATTATAATTTGTGGAATTTTTTACTCGTCCCAGGGGGGGGGGGGGGGGGGCAAGTGCCCCTTTCGCCTCCCTCTGCGGACGCCCATGGCCCAACCCTATATTTAAAAGTAACGGATTATTTTTTTCCCATGTAATGATTTGAGTTTGAAATCCTTGCTTTTGAATAAAGTTGAAGAAAATGTTTTTTAAAAATAATTTTTGAGTATAAAAGATGGGAAAAAGCTAGTAACAGATCTGTCTTGTGTGGGGATAATAATTCAAACGCCTCCGCCTCTGAAAGTGTGAAATATTTTCTTTTATTTTCCTTTTGATATTTTCCTATCAGTAAGAACTTCTAGGGTCATTCATAAAGCACAATTTTTTAAAGATTTGGTCTGATTCAATTTTGCATTCTTATGTGCACTGACTTATATGGTCAGTAGAGTCGTCTACGAAGTAAATAGGAAAAAAAAATCCAATTTTTAAATATTCTTCGTGATGGTTCGAACAAATAAAAAGTGAAAAGCACACACACACACAAAAAAAAAGGATTAGACCCATAATCCTATTAGTTCAAATAATTTTTCTTTCTCTATCTAAGAGAAAATGAAAAACATAAGTATTTGTTCTCTTAAAAAAACAACAACAATATCGCGAAAGGTGTTACGTAACAGTCATTATTAATTACACTCAAAGCACTGTATTATTTTCTTTTGCAACGTGTAAAAAAACGAATGATTAAAATAACGTTACTCGATTTACGAACATCCGCAGATGTCACCTAACCTCGAAGAACACATCAGAACTCTTTAATTTCCTACTGTAAAAATGAAAAAAAAAATTAAAAACGATCCCTGACCCTGGAAATACTTAAAATCACCCCCTCCCCCCCACGAACCACCACACTTCGAAAGGATAAAATAATAAATAAAATAAATACCCCCTCAAGCAGCTGCTTGCAACAGTGGTTTGACAGGAACCTGTCAGTTTATATGCCAAAGTAGAAGGACATCGTGCTGTAAAGTAACTGTTGCATCTGTTGTAAAGTAAGTCGGGGTTTGAATTATTAGTTAAAATCTTAGTAAGATTCTTAAAGAAAAAAAAAACGTCATTTATGACGAATTGTGATTACGAATTAAAAACCGAAAAATAAAACCGGGTTCGATTCTTCAGTTACAATGGACATAAAATATTTTTGGAATTCCGGAAAAAATAATGCTTTTTTACGACAAATGATTATTTTCTCTGACTTGACTGTGAATATCCCCAGCAGTGGTTCCTTAACCTTTTTTTCGTCAGCCACCTAAAATGAAATTTATTGAAATTTCCATTTAACTTGCGGCCCAAATTCTGATTTCCATCGCATCAATATCCAAAATCCAAATTTCCACTGAATTTGAGACACAAAATTCAAATTTTGATTCAACTCGAGACTTTAATTTCAAATTTCCATTCACTAGAAATGCAAAATTAATATTCCCTTCACCTCGGGGGCGGGGGTGGCTCAGTCGGTAGCGCGCCAGGCTCGTAATCTGTAGTTCCCAGGTTCGAGTCCCAGCTGGGTCAGTGTTGAGATTTATCTCCGCAAAATTCCCCGCCCTGCTCACGGTCAGTAGGGGACACCGATGGGCTTGGAAATGCCGCCGTCCGTCGAATGGGACGTTAAGCCGTGGCCCCGTGTACGGGAGAGCCATACCCTGTGCACGTTAGAAAACACGCTGGATGGCCTTGACGGGAGGCTACCATCTGTCTCCCAACAGCTGTTCTAGTGGGTCCCCTCCCCCAACCTTCTCTGAGCCTTCGGGGTCCATGTGACCTGGCCATTTAGCCCATGGTGTGCAAAAAAGTGCCGCTCAGAGGTAAAACAACCCAACAACCCTTCACCTCGAGACACTCAAATTTAAAAACTCCATTTACCTAGAGATCCGAAACTCATGCCCCATTCACCTTTAGACCCAAAATTCATATTTCCCTCGAGATCGAAAATTCAAATTCCCATTCATCTCGACCCAAAAATTCAAATTCCCATTCATCTCGACCCAAAATTCAAATTCCCATTCGCTCGAAATTCAAATTTTCACTCACCCCAAGATCTAAATTTCAAATTTTCATTCATTCATCTTGCGACCCAAATGGTAGCAATGCTTGCAGGCTAGCTTAACTTCCTCTGTCAGGGGCGGGGGTGACTCAGTTGGTAGCGCGCCAGGCTCGTAATCTGTAGTTTCCAGGTTCGAGTCCCAGCTGGGTCAGCGTTGAGATTTATCTCCGCAAAATTCCCCGTCCTGCCCACGGTCAGTAGGGGACACCGATGGGCTTGGAAATGCCGCCGTCCGTCGGATGGGACGTTAAGCCGTGTCTCCGTGTGCGGGAGAGCCATACCCTGTGCACGTTAAAGAACACGCTTGATGGCCTTGACGGGGGGGGGCTACCATCTGTCTCCCAACAGCTGTTCCAGTGGGTCCCCTCCCCCAACCTTCTCTGAGCCTTCGGGGTCCATGTGACCTGGCCATTTAGCCCATGGTGTGCAAAAAAGTGCCGCTCGGAGGTAAAACAACCCAACCCAAAAAGCCATAAAAAAATCCTCATGACCCAAAGTTTGGAAACTACTGGTTTATACTGTTTTGCATTCTTTTGAACTTGCCAAACACCCAAGAAGTTTTGTTTGCTTTAATTTTTCTAAATGACAGTCAGATCTTAACGTCAACACTAAACACCAAATCCCACCCACATTTAAAAGTAATCTGCCCTGTAATCGTCACCACCAACCAACAACACCTTTTAGAATTCCATTTATTTCCCAACAAACAGAAATTGATTTTTTTTTTCCACTCCTCTTAAAGTGGCATTCTGTGAAATCTAATCAAGAGTAAAACAAAAACAAGGCCACGTGTAAAAAAAAACATCCTCCAAAAAATCGTGCTTAAAAAAATCAGCATCCCGTGGCATCCCATTCGTGTTGCTGCCCACCAACTCTTCTAAAGATGAGTTAAACATGCATTTAACTTGTAATTTACATTACCAGAACGAACAACTATTTATCAACTTCTGCTTTGTTTTTTGCCTAATCTTGGAAGGAAATCAATCAAGAAAAGAATGTAAATAAACGAACAGTCAACCCACATTAATGACTCGATAGGAACATGCCACTTTGACGACCACTGCAGAGAAAACAATTCGGTTTTTTGCCCTAAGTTGTTGTACATCGTTACAGCTAAATGAAAGATACATTATTTGCGCTGTTAAACACGGAAGTCGATCGTTTCGTATTTTTCCAGGACTATTTTAAGCTTCGGCGGTCGGGTTAATGTATTTACACCACATTTTACCTCCTAGAGAAGTTGACACGGAATAAGAAAAGGAAATAAAAGTTTCTGACGGCACTCACTCACACATGTGCGCGTGCTCCCCGCGTCATGGGAAGGAGACGAAAAAAAAAATGATGTTTAGTTTCATGCAAAAGGAACGCAATAGTTAAAAATTTACATATTCAACTACCTTAATTGTTAGGGGCAAAAAGCACGCGAAACCTTTTCGTTGTGCACGCAACACTGTATTAGTTGCTTGTTGACAATAAGGGTTCAACGTGATGCAACCAAAAGGTCTTCTACCATGAAGTTGAACAACTTTTATTTTCGTTTTTTTTGAGGTCACAGAGGAAAGGAGGCCCAGGGATTCGAATACTTTTTTTTTCACTTTAGACTGAATTTAGAATGTTTCTGTCTTCTGGGAGAGAACGTTTCGTTTCACGGAAGAATATCAAAAAGCAAGAGAATTGTGACGTCTTCTGGCAGGTTTTCTTACTTTTCAGATAGGTGCACTATTGTTGTTGAAGTGGGGGGGCGGGGGTGGCTCAGTCGGTAGCGCGCCAGGCTCGTAATCTGTAGTTCCCAGGTTCGAGTCCCAGCTGAGTCAGCGTTGAGATTTATCTCCGCAAAATTTACCCGCCGTGCCCACGGTCAGTAGGGTACACCGATGGGGTTGGAAAGGCCGCCGTCCGTCGGATGGGACGTTAAGCCGTGGCCCCGTGTGCGGGAGAGCCATACCCTGTGCACGTTAAAGAACACGCTGGATGGCCTTGACGGGAAGCTACCATCTGTCTCCCAACAGCTGTTCCAGTGGGTCCCCTCCCCAACCTTCTCTGAGCCTTCGGGGTCCTTGTGGCCTGGCCATTTAGCCCATGGTGTGCAAAAAAGTGCCGCTCAGAGGTAAAACAACCCTAAAACAACGTTGTTGAAGTGCTTTCATTACCATTAATTAAAATTTAAATACAAAAGTTCTAATATTTTTGACAGACGACTAAACTTTTGCCAAACTTGGCTTTATTAGCCAAGTTTGGCAAAAATAGTGTATGAATAGTGTAGCAAGAATAGTGTATGAAACGGAAGAAAAAATGGGTTTTCAGAAAAGTCACAATTTTTTATTCTGTCTTAAACGAACTATAATATTAGACTTATATTTAGATTACTGATTCTCAACCTTTTATGCTTCACGTACCCCTTGAAAATGTGCATATAACTTGGATTGGATTGTTTTACCTCTGAGCGGCACTTTTTTGCACACCATGGGCTAAATGGCCAGGCCACAAGGACCCCGAAGGCTCAGAGAAGGTTGGGGGAGGGGACCCACTGGAACAGCTGTTGAGAGACAGATGGTAGCATCCCGTCAAGGCCATCCAGAGTGTTCTTTAACGTGCACAAGGTATGGCTCTCCCGCACACGGGGCCAAGGCTTAACGTCCCATCCGACGGACGGCGGCCTTCTCAAGCCCATCGGTGTCTCCTACTGACCATGGGCATGGCGGGGAAATTTTGCGGAGATAAATTGTATAGATAGATAAAACTATAGTTATAGTATAACAATAGTTATTTTTACTTTGTTACTAGATCTAGCGACTTTTGAGCTCTCACGGCGTACCCCAAAAAATTTTACCGCATACCCCACGTTGAGAACCCTTGCTTTAGATCGTTTAAATGTGAGAGCTTTTACTTTTAAACTAAATAGCAATTAAACTTTCAAAATATACTGATAATTTTAATAATCTAAATTAAGATATTGAGCGAACGTTTTAAATTTTAAAAAATAGAAATTAGTCATGTAGAGACAATTGTTTTAAATGGTAGAATTTGGGGGGTTCATTTTCTGAAATGAGTTACTGAAAGATCACGTGACAAAAGTTTAGGAAACGCACCATTACATTCTGAACTAATAGATTGATATTTCTCATTTATTGAAAAAGTATATATTGTAATATTTAAAACAATCAAAAAAAGAGGGCGGGGGTGGCTCAGTCGGTAGCGCGCCAGGCTCGTAATCTGCAGTTCCCAGGTTCGAGTCCCAGCTGGGTCAGCGTTGAGATTTATCTCCGCAAAATTTCCCCGCCCTGCCCACGGTTAGTAGGGGACACCGATGGGCTTGGAAAGGCCGCCGTCCGTCGGATGGGACGTTAAGCCGTGGCCCCGTGTTCGGAAGAGCCATACCCTGCGCACGTTAAAGAAAACGCTGGATGGCCTTGACGGGAGGCTACCATTTGTCTTCCAACAGCTGTTCCAGTGGGTCCCCTCCCCCAACCTTCTCTGAGCCTTCGGGGTCCTTGTGGCCTGGCCATTTAGCCCATTGTGTGCAAAAAAGTGCCGCTCAGAGGTAAAACAATCCAAAAATCAAAAAAAGCTTCTGAATCTTTGTTTTTTATTAAAATAAGGAAGGTAGGGAATCGAACCCGGACTGCCTCTTTTAATCAAGAATTTTTTCTATTCGGTTACTTCAGTTTCCTTGAAATTACGCATGAAGGGGTAAGATCTATTTCATGATATATAATATACATCAAAATAATCAATAACTGATGTTTTACGCAACGAATTATTTCTTTTTTTTGTGCATGATTTTTCTAAAACTTTTCTCCACTTTTGCAAACAAAATAATTGAAAAATCTGTTTCTTAAACTGAAACATTCGCTTCAGAATGACTTTGTAAGTAGTGTACTGGGCATTATTCACTTTTCCACACAGATGAACAATCGTTTAAAAGGTGTTAACCAATTGTTTAAAAAGTGTTACAATCGTTTAAAAAGTGTTTTTGCATGTTTGTGTGTAGTTCAAATCCATTGTTTATTACTGTTAATAGAAATTATTTAAAAATAAAAGTATTAAGACTGGAAAGTGTGTGAGGTATTAAAACTGAACTGTGATGACTCATAGTCATCATGTTTCAGCTTCTCCTGCTGAATAAATAAAATATTTTCAGAAATTAACATTTTCAGAACATAAATATTAAAATGTAGATTAAATTCATTTAAAGCAGAGTTAATTTAAAAAAAGTTTTGCTAATCAAAATGTGTTTAAATCATTTAATTTTCAACAGGGTAAACTTACAGAATTTTAAAAATGCATATATTTCAGCTGTAAAAATAAATCTATACGTTTCATTTTTTTCAGAATAATAAAAATTCACTCGATTCCTGTTTAAATATTAAAAAAAATTAATTCCAATTGTTTTAGCTTTGACATATTTCAGTGTTAAAAAAAGCTGGCTTTAAATGATTTAATCGTGAAATAAAATATATATAGATATTAACTGCATAGATCAATAAATACTACTAAGACACCTGTTCCAACTGTGCTTAGAACTCCAAGATTTGCATTTTTGTTTTTATTTTACGAAAAACGTATGTAAAATTAAAGTGAACGCCAGTTTCAACGACAATTCAGAGGAACTGGCAGGAGAAAATAAATTACGTTAAAAAAAAAAATTCCTATAATAAGAGGACTACGTACGTAACCATCACGTGGACATCGTGTGAAAAATCGAAGAGAACTTAGAGAGATAAAAACCTATCAACAAAAATAAAAACTTCGGATATTTAGCGGCAGCTCAAGTTTTCAATGTTGACGATTTCATCCTCAATCCTTTCACAAACAGTCTCATGTCTGAATGCGCTGCACCAGAAGATGCTTGTCCTAGCTTTATTTAACAGATTCTCTGCTTTGAGAGAACATTTTTTGTTGCAGATTAACAATATTATTATTAATAATAATAATAGGCAAAAAAAGTCGTATCAGTGTTGGTATATTGCTGCTGGACGCAGCATCTGAGAGATATGACCTATATAAACAACCTTCAAATGCCGAAGGTGGTTTTAAAAAAAATATTAAAGTGAAAAACAAATATATAAAGTGTGTACAGCGAAAAAAAAAAACACGTTTGAGGCATTATTTTATGTGTGTCCATGTATATGTGAAAGTCGCTAATGTAATAAAGACTATGCGGTCACCATCTCTGTGTGAGTCATCTTGTACTTACACGATTATTTAAATACTAAATGAAAAAAAAGTGATGATCTTTTTATTTTCTTCCACACTTGCTCTGTGTTTTTGTAAAACAACTTCTTAAGTTTAGTGTTACCTAGCAGTGCTGCAATCACTTGCCTCTCTGTACATAAACAGGGACTATGTTGTCTCCTTCTCGAATCTCATGTGTTTCTTTCGTCTGCACGTGCTAGGTAAAAGCCCTCCCCCATCTCCATCAGTGTGCCTGGAACATTTTTTCCCCCTTGATTCGACTCCCATTCTTCAAAAAAAGAAAAAAAAACTGTTATAAAGATAGGAGTATAAATCTGTTTTTAATTTAAATATCTCTTCCCAAACTCCAAGAATTTTTTTTTCCCAACTCGATAATTTACAGAAACCTCTGAGGATGTTTTTTTTTCTTCTGTTCTTTTGGTGAATAAAATGTGTCCATGAGAAAAAAAAAATATGTTTTTGTGTTTCTTGCTTTTATAAAATCACTTCAGAATTTTTTAAAAGTTTTTTTTTTTAATCAGTTTTTGACGCAACAATTGAAAACAATCGGGAGATCAACTTTACGGAAGAATAATCAAAATCCAGAGCGTCTTGCAATGATATCCGAAAAAGATTAATTTCCTCCAATTGTTGCACAATACAAGTGTGCGATGGCACACTACATTACCAAAACTCATCTGACACTTCCTGGACAAGGATTGGTTCATTCGGTTGTTTGGGTTGGGTTGTTTTACCTCTGAGCGGCACTTTTTTTGCACACAATGGGCTAAATGGTCAGGTCACATGGACCCCGAAGGCTCAGAGAAGGTTGGAGGAGGGGACCCACTGGAACAGCTGTTGGGAGACAGATGGTAGCCTCCCGTCAAGGCCATCCAGCGTGTAACGTGCACAGGGTATGGCTATCCCGCACACGGTGTCACGGCTTAACGTCCCATCCGACGGACGGCGGCCTTTCCAAGCCCATCGGTGTCCCCTACTGAACGTGAGCAGGGCGGGGAATGTTGCGGAGATAAATCTCAACGCTGACCCAGCTGGGACTCGAACCTGGGAACTACAGATTACGAACCTGGCACGCTACCGCCCACGGTTCATTCGGTAGCACTCGAGATCGTAATCTATAGTTCCCAGGTTCGAGTCCCAACTGCGTCAGTGGTAAGATTTACCTCCGCTAAACCCCTCACCTTTCTACGATCAGAAAGGGAAGACCGATGGACTTGGAAAGGCCGCCGTCGGACGGGGGTTTAAGCCGTGACCCCTTGTAAACGAGAATCATACTTTGGGCACGTTAAAGAATACGCTGGATGGCCTTGACGGAAGACTACCATCTGTCTCCTAAGCCAATCTTCTATGAGCCCTTGGGGTTCGTGTGACCTGGCCAATTAGCTCATTATTGCGCATAAGTGCCTCTCAGAGGTAAAATAATCCAACTAGACTTAAACATATCCACCACTCCCACCCATCTCTCCCTTCATTTGTAGTTCCCAGGTAGGCCAACGGGCGGGGGTGGCTCAGTCGGTAGCGCGCCAGGCTCGTAATCTTTAGTTCCCAGGTTCGAGTCCCAGCTGGGTCAGCGTTGAGATTTATCTCCGCAAAAATTCCCCGCCCTGCCCACGGTCAGTAGGGGACACCGAGGGGCTTGGAAAGGCCGCCGTCCGTCGGATGGGACGTTAAGCCGTGGCCCCGTGTGCGGGAGAGCCATACCCTGTGCACGTTAAAGAACACGCTGGATGGCCTTGACGAGAGGCTACCATCTGTTTCCCAACAGCTGTTCCAGTGGGTCCCCTTCCCCAACCTTCTCTGAGCCTTCGGGGTCCATGCGACCTGGCCATTTAGCCCATGGTGTGCAAAAAAGTGCCGCTCAGAGGTAAAACAACCCAACGTTAAAGAACACGCTGGATGGCCTTGACAGGAGGCTACCATCTGTCTCCCAACAGCTGTTCCAGTGGGTCCCCTCCCACAATCTTCTCTGAGCCTTCGGGGTCCATGTGACCTGGACATTTAGCCCATGGTATGAAAAAAAGTGCCGCTCAGAGGTGAAACAACCCAACCCAACGGGTAGGCCAACGTCTATACATTTTGAAATATATGCTGTTAAACTTTTGACAGGAGGTTTCCGTCTCTCTGTTAACAAATGGTTCCTTAATCGAATTCTGTGCCTTTGTGCCATGGCGATTTAAGATTTCGAATCTTTATAACCATTTTCATTTTAGTTTTGCATATATTGCATCAATCCTTTCCGAAATCAGGTAGCTTTAATATAGCTTACAGTTTAAACACCTGTTTTTGACAGCTTTACTCCACCCCCCACCCCACCCCTCGGAAGAAAACGATTTGAGTAAAAATGTTAATTCTCCCACAAACACACACACCACTTGACGAAAACGATTTGAATCAAAACATTGATCCCACTTAATTCAGCGAAATTCGTTTTAAGGCACATGCATCGAAATTAAAAAACCGTCATTTCGAGCGAATAAAACACTGATATGATAGGTACAGTCGCTCAAAAAAATATCCGAACACTATGGTTGATTACAGAATTCATAAAAAATATCAGGCAACGATTTTTTTTTAGAAATTAGTGACCTGGCAACTTTCGTGTCACGTGACACGAAGGTCATAAAAAAATATCTGGCAACGATTATTTTAGAAATTAGTGATCTGGCAACCTTCGTGTCACGTGACACGAAGGTTGCCAGATAACTAATTTCTAAAAAAATCGTTGCCAGATATTTTTTTATGAATTCTGTAACTAAGGGAATTAACCTGGGTTCGAGTGCCGGGTAAGGCATGGATGTACGTGTCGTTTTTCTGCTGAGGTCCCGCCATCCTCACAGACCTTCTACTATGGCATATAAACTGACAGGCTCCTGTCAGACCTCTGTGGCAAGCAGCTGCTTGAGGGGGTATTTATTTTTTTTTTAATCAACCATAGTGTTCGTATACTTTTTGAGCGACTGTACGACATCACGAGCATTATTTTCGTCCGGAAAGAACCAACTTGAGTAGTTCAGTAAAAAAACACTCTGATTTATTTTCAGTTGTTAACACTCTACCTCATTGTTCCATGAATGGAAATATAAAAATAAAAAAATAATACAACTAATGCGCCCAAAGTCCTTCTAGGAGAAAAAAAAAAATCAGTTATATCAACGAGGTATAGTACATATATTTAAAAAAAAAACTTCGAACAGTGACTTAACAATGCTTGGGCTATTTATTTCATGATTCATTGCAATGACTCTTTTGTGTTATAATCATAAAAGATGAAGATAGAACTTATGAATGAATAGGGCAAGAAAGGTTAAAAAAAGAAATATAAATCTATAGAGAAGATTAAGATAATTCCAACAAAATGCAATTTTTTTCATGCTTCATTTATTGTCTCATCAACAACTACAGTAACAGTCGTTTCCATCTCTGGAAAGCAATGCCGGTAATCTAAATAAAAATGATTCATTTACGTTTCTCTGACAACGAAATTGAAACGACGTGTGTTCTTAAGTGAAGCCAACTTCTTTGGATTATGAGTAACTGGTTATCAGAGTTTGAAGAGCTTCACAACCAAGGCGTCCACGTCACGATGGCCAAACAAATCATCGGTTCAATCACTGCTGAGACATTTATGCCTCCACACTTAGCGATTGTGAATGGAGTTTTCATTTAACTGGCAGCACGAACGATCGTAAAACGTTTTCTGTTGGAATTTTTTTTCTTCTTTCTACGTTATCTTCCGTTGCGAATTCTGTGGACACGTGAAGTTCAAACGGTTCTCACACTCAGGATGAGAATGATACGGCCATTAAACCTTGTAACAAATATAATTAAGAAAGTGACTGGGGGTTGGGTTGTTTTAGCTCTGAGTGGCACTTTTTCGCACACCATGGGCTAAATGGCCAGGTCACTTGACCCCGAAGGCTCAGAGAAGGTTGGGGGAAGGGACCCATTGGAACAGCTATTGGGAGACAGATGGTAGCCTGCCGTCAAGGCCATCCAGTTCATTCTTTAACGTGCACAGGGTATGGTTCTCCCGCACAAGGTGCCACGGCTTAACGTCCCATCCGACGGACGGCGGCCTTTCCTAGCCCATCGGTGTCCCCTACTGACCGTGGGCAGTGCGGGGAGTTTTGCGGAGATAAATCTCAACGCTGACCCAGCTGGGACTCGAACCTGGGAACTACAGATTATGAGCCTGGCGAGTGGCTGGGGGAGAGGGTTTTTTTTGCACACAATGGACTAAATGGCCAGGTCACAAGGACCCCGACGACTCAGAGATAGTTGGGGACCCACTGGACAGTGTTGGGAGACAGATGGTAGCCTCCCGTCAAGATCATTCACCATGTTCTTTAACGAGCAGAGGGATGGCTCTCTCTCCTACACGGTACCACGGCTTAACGTCCCCGTCCGACGGACAGCGGCCTTTTGAAACCCATGAGTATTTCTACTGACCGAGGGCGGGGCGGAGAGTTTTGTGGAGATAAATCTCAACCCTGGCCCAAGTGGGGCTGGAAATTGGGAACTAATGATTACGAGAATGCTGCGCTACCGACTGGACCCCCCCCCCCCCCTAGGGGAGAGAAGAAATGGCAGACTCTATTAATTATTCCTTCTGTTCTTTTCAGAAATACAGGGTCATCTTTAAAAAAAAACACACATTTTGAAGTGTTATATTTCATTGGTTGGTTGTTATCACATAGTGGCGCTAATATCACAAATAATATCTTTACAAATTTACAAATCGTTGGATAGGTACAGTCGTTCAAAAAAGTATCCGAACACTATGGTTGATTACAGAATTCTGAAAAAATATCTGGCAACGATTTTTTTTAGAAATTAGTGATCTGGCAGTTAGAAATTAGCTTAGAAATTAGTGATCTGACCTTCGTGTCACGTGACACGGAGGTTGCCAGGTAGCTAATTTTAAAAAAAAATCGTTGCCAGATATTTTTTATTAATTCTATAATCAACCATAGTGTTCGGATACTTTTTTGAGCGACTGTAGAAGTGGCCAGATCTTGTTGCCACCGCGAAGTCCCGATTTGACACTCCATTATTGGACTTCTCTTTTTGGGAATACATTTCAATGATCGTTTATTTCGAAAAAAAAAAGCGTAATTTGCAGCATTTAAACGAAAGAATCGCTGCAGCTGTTGCAAGCGTTGAACTCAAATAATTTGCTGAGCCCAGTATATAATATAATTATAATACTATTATATTAAATGGTGTTATGGATCGAATGTTTTGCATAGTGTTATCAGCAAAGCGTTATTTGTTAGACAGTGATATCCACCAAGCGTTACTTAGTGTTATTATTAACAGGAAGCGGGTTGGTTGGTTGTTTTACCTCTGAGCGGACTTTTTGCACACCATGGGCTAAATGGCCAGGTCACATGGACCCCGAAGGTTCAGAGAAGGTTGTGGGAGGGGACCCACTGGAAGAGCTGTTGGGAGACAGATGGTAGCCTCTCGTTAAGGCCATCCAGCGTGTTCTTTAATGTTGAGTTGTTTTATCTCTGAGCAGCACTTTTTTGCACACCATGGGCTAAATGGCCAGGTCACATGGACCCCGAAGGCTCAGAGAAAGTTGGGGGAAAGGACCTACTGGAACAGCTGTTGGGAGACAGATGGTAGCCTCCCATTAAGGCCATCCAGCCTGTTCTTTAACGTGCACAGGGTATGGCTCTCACGCACACGGAGCCACTTAACGTCCCATCCGACGGACGGCGGCCTTTCCAAGCCCATCGGTGTCCCCTACTGACCGTGGGCAGGGCGGGGAAATTTGCGGAGATACGCCTCAACGCTGACCCAGCTGGGACTCGAACCTGGGAAGTACAGATTGCGAGTCTGATGCGCTACCGACTGAGCCACCCCCTCCCCAACAGGAATCGGGGAAGGGGGGGGGGGGTATATAAATAAATTATTAAAGATTTGCGTACTATGTGAGCATTCCTTAGGTATTATCACCTGATACACAACCAGAGGATTTTAGTATGCTTGAAAATTATTGTTTTATCTACATGAAAATTTCTCTATTAGCTTCCTCACAAGCCCATTCGATATGAAGTAAGGACCGCCACTAAGTGAGTTATTTATAGTAATTCGAGTGTGAATTACCTCCGTTAGCGCCAAATGGTATTACAACTGGCGCGAAACAAGAAGAGGGGTCCTGGTTCGAGTCCTGGAGGCCGACGGGTGGATTTTTTTTTTTTTTTTTTCACACTTGCCTAATTGTTACAAACCTAATCTGAACAGTACTTGGGGGTGGCTCAGTCGGTAGCGCGCCAAGCTCGTAATTTGAAGTTCCCAAGTTCGAGTCCCAGCTGGGTCAGCGTTGAGATTTATCTCCGCAAGATTCCCCGCCCTGCCCACGGTCAGTAGGGGACACCGATGGGCTTGGAAAGGCCGCCGTCCGTCGGATGGGACGTTAAGCCGTGACCCCGTGTTCGGGAGAATCATACCCTGTTCGCGTTAAAGAACAAGCTGGATGGCCTTCATGAGAGGCTATCATCTGTCTCCCAACAGCTGTTCTAGTGGGTCCCCGAACCTTCTCTGTTTTGCACACCATGGTCTAAATGGCCAGGTCACATGGACCCCGAAGGCTCAGAGAAGGTTCGGGGAGGGGACCCAAAAAAGTGCCGCTCAGAGGTAAAACAACCCAACCCAAATGAACAGTACTTGCTAAAACAGTTCAATTTCGAAACCCAGTAATCAACCAACTTCAAACCTTTAAGTCATATAAGACCCCCACCCCCCACCCCAAACTTCGTTCCTCGTTTTTTTTCCTCTTCCTCGTTATCCTGAATGGAAACGAATCCCTAAGTGTCTGAAAAGACAGACGTTCCCCTTCAGCCAATTCAAAACTGCTTCATTTCATTGGGGCGGGGGTGGCTCAGTCGGTAGCGCGCCAGGCTCGTAATCTGTAGTTCCCAGGTACGAGTCCCATTTGGGTCAGCGTTGAGATTTATCTCCGCAAAATTCCCCGCCCTGCCCACGGTCAGTAGGGGACACCGATGGGCTTGGAAAGGCCGCCGTCCGTCGGATGGGACTTTAAGCCGTGGCCCCGTGTGCGGGAGAGCCATACTCTGTGCACGTTAAAGAACACACTGGATGGCCTTGACGGGAGGCTACCATCTGTCTCCCAACAGCTGTTCCAGTGGGTCTCCTCCCCCAACCTTCTCTGAGCCTTCGGGGTCCATGTGACCTGGCCATTTAGCCCATGGTGTGCAAAAAAGTGCCGCTCAGAGGTAAAACAATCCAACGTTAAAGAACACACTGGATGGCCTTGACGGGACCATCTGTCTCCCAACAGCTGTTCCAGTGGGTCCCCTCCCCCAACCTTCTCTGTGCCTTCGGGGTCCATGTGACCTGGCCATTTAGCCCATGGTGTGCAAAAAAGTGCCGCTCAGAGGTAAAACAACCCAACGTTAAAGAACACGCTGGATGGCCTTGACTTGAGGCTACCATCTGTCTCCCAACAGCTGTTCCAGTGGGTCCCCTCCCCGAACCTTCTCTGAGCCTTCGGGGTCCATGTGACCTGGCCATTTAGCCCATGGTGTGCAAAAAAGTGCCGCTCAGAGGTAAAACAACCCAACGTTAAAGAACACGCTGGATGGCCTTGACGGGAGGCTACCATCTGTCTCCCAACAGCTATTCCAGTGGGTCCCCTCCCCCAACCTTCTCTGAGCCTTCGGGGTCCATGTGACCTGGCCATTTAGCCCATGGTGTGCAAAAAAGTGCCGCTCAGAGGTAAAACAACCCAACGTTAAAGAACACACTGGATGGCCTTGACGGGACCATCTGTCTCCCAACAGCTGTTCCAGTGGGTCCCCTCCCCCAACCTTCTCTGAGCCTTCGGGGTCCATGTGACCTGGCCATTTAGCCCATGGTGTGCAAAAAAGTGCCGCTCAGAGGTAAAACAATCCAACGTTAAAGAACACGCTGGATGGCCTTGACGGGAGGCTACCATATGTCTCCCAACAGCTATTCCAGTGGGTCCCCTCCCCCAACATTCTCTGAGCCTTCGGGGTCCATGTGACCTGGCCATTTAGCCCATGGTGGGCAAAAAAGTGCCGCTCAGAGGTAAAACAACCCAACAACAACTTCATTTCATTAAACTCTTTTTATTTTCCCCCAACAAGAGCTGAAGCAAATGATTCGACATGATGTGTTATTGCACAAACAATTGGCCATACTCTCGCTCACTCTGTTCCTTTCCAGAAAGAGAGCATTCCGTGAGTAATTAACGTGTTATAATTAAAAGCTTCACGATTAGTCCATTCTCCCACACGAAGCTCCTTTGGGTCTAAGGCGTCGTCCGAAGGCACAAAACAACCAACAATGCAAATGCCTAATTGTTTGAGGGTAATTAAAGCGCAAGCCACTACTGTTAATAAATATTCGGCGAAGTTCATAACACTCCTGATGATACAGATGAATTAAAGATTCCTTTCGCTTATTACCGAGAGAAAGTTCTGTTTTTAACTCGGGACAACCCGGATGTTATTTTTAGCCCCGAAATGATGCAGAGCAGGATAAGTTGCTCCCAGGTTTTCAAAAATGTACGTCATTGAGAAACAGAAAAACGAAATTGGCATAATTTTTGTTTTTGAGAATATTTTCATCGCTGTGAATTGCTCGATCGATTTTCATTTTGTTTGTTTATTTGGGATGGGTTGTTTTATCTTTCAACGGTGTTTTCTTTTCAACGGAATTTTCTTTTTCACACAATGTTCTAAATGGCCAGGTCACAAGGACGCCGATGGTTCGGAGAAAGTTTGGGAAGGATACTCATTGGACAACTGTTAAGAGATGAATGGAAGCCTCCCGTCAAGTCCATCCAAAGTGGGGGTGGTTCAGTCGGTAGCGCGCCAGGCTCGCAATCTGTAGTTCCCAGGTTCGAGTCCCAGCTGGGTCAGCGTCGAGATTTATCTCAGCAAAATTCGGCGCCTTGCCCACGGTCAGTAGGGGACACCGATGGGCTTGGAAAGGCCGCCGTCCGTCGGTTGGGACGTTAAGCCGTGGCCCCCGTGTGCGGGAGATCCATACCCTGCGCACGTTAAAGAACACGCTGGATGGCCTTGACGGGAGGCTACCATCTGTCTCCCAACAGCTGTTCCAGTGGGTCCCCTCCCACAACCTTCTCGGTGCCTTCGGGGTCCATGTGACCTGGCCATTTAGCCCATGGTGTGCAAAAAAGTGCCGCTCAGAGCTAAAACAACCCAACGTTAAAGAACACGCTGGATGGCCTTGACGGGAGGCTACCATCTGTCTCCCAACAGCTGTTCCAGTGGGTCCCCTCCCACAACCTTCTCTGTGCCTTCGGGGTCCATGTGACCTGGCCATTTAGCCCATGTTGTGCAAAAAAGTGCCGCTCAGAGCTAAAACAACCCAACGTTAAAGAACACGCTGGATGGCCTTGACGGGAGGCTACCATCTGTCTCCCAACAGCTGTTCCAGTGGGTCCCCTCCCACAACCTTCTCTGTGCCTTCGGGGTCCATGTGACCTGGCCATTTAGCCCATGTTGTGCAAAAAATTGCCGCTCAGAGCTAAAACAACCCAACGTTAAAGAACACGCTGGATGGCCTTGACGGGAGGCTACCATCTGTCTCCCAACAGCTGTTCCAGTGGGTCCCCTCCCACAACCTTCTCTGTGCCTTCGGGGTCCATGTGACCTGGCCATTTAGCCCATGTTGTGCAAAAAAGTGCCGCTCAGAGCTAAAACAACCCAACGTTAAAGAACACGCTGGATGGCCTTGACGGGAGGCTACCATCTGTCTCCCAACAGCTGTTCCAGTGGGTCCCCTCCCACAACCTTCTCGGTGCCTTCGGGGTCCATGTGACCTGGCCATTTAGCCCATGGTGTGCAAAAAAGTGCCGCTCAGAGGTAAAACAACCCAACCCTCCTTCGCTTCTCCCTATCTTGATCTACTCTAGAAGAGGGTGGGGGGGTTGGGGGGGTTGCATTTTGTTCCAGTCCTTGTCATTTGTTTTACAATAACTTTCAAACGGCTGTGCGGATTTTTTTTTTGCTTTTTTCAAGTGTAAATTCTTGATCTGAAAGACATGATTGAAGTTGAAAATGAACTGGATTCGAAACTTGCACATAAAGGAGGCAACAATCGTTCCAGATTACGCAACAACTAGTAATCAATAAAATATAATATCGTATTATTAATTACACTGTTCTGATCTGGTTAGTTACGAAAAGAGATGTTTTTAGAGATAATCGAAAAAATTTTAAGGATTTTTTTTTTTCTGATTTGCGCAATAAAAAGTGAAAAATAAAACATTACCGAATTTGTATTATACAGTCACTGAATTTGTATTCACTTCAAAGGATTTGGGTTGTTTTACCTCTGAGCGGCACTTTTTTGCACACCATGGGCTAAATGGCCAGGTCACATGGACCCCGAAGGCTCAGAGAAGGGTGGGGGACCCACTGGAACAGCTGTTGAGAGACAGATGGTAACCTCCCGTCAAGGCTATCCAGTGTGTTCTTTAACGTGCACAGGGTATGACTCTCCCGCACACGGTGCCACGGCTTAACGTCCCATCCGACGGACGGCGGTCTTTCCAAGCCCATCGGTGTCCCCTACTGATCGTGGGCAGGGCGGGGAATTTTTTTGCGGATATAAACCCCAACGCTGACCCAGCTGGGACTCGAGCCTGGGAACTACAGATTACGAGCCTGGCGCGCTACCGACTGAGCCACCCCTACTTCAAAGGAAGATAGGGAGACAGCAATATTGTTGAGTAGGTAAATCGGTGCTCTATTTTGCTTTGAAGTGAATACGAATTGAAATGAATGACTGATTGCACTATCGGTATGTTACAATTTTCGCTCTATAGGATGCAGATAAGAAGAAAAAACAAATTTCTTTAATTTTAAACAAAGAAATAACAAAAAAATAACTTCCTAACGCGACAAAGAACAACTCCCTGCAGAAGCATTGTCGCTGCTGATTGTCAAGTAGCTAAACAACAACCGCTTCTCGTCCCCGTGATCATCGTGCGCTGCTGGAGGGAGGAACAATGCGCTGTCGACAATAACGGTCGCCATGGAGAAAGAAAAGGAGACAGTCGAGGGAGTGATGGGGAGAAGTGACTGACAATGGCAACCGCAGACGGGTCTGCGATCAGGTGACATTCATCGCTCTATAAACGGACCAACCAGATGGTGGACATGGTAAGGTTATGAGAGCGGGAGGACTAGATATAGGAAGGAAGAGATTGCTGGGGAGGGGGGGGTTAAAACAGAGGGGAAGGAAAAGACGGAGCTCCTGCTTGACCGTCACACGGTTGACTGCAACACACTTGACGGATCTAGTTTCCAGAAGCTTTTTATTTCCCTTTTTGAAAGAGAAAGAGTTAACAGAAAGATCTTCGACATTTTTTTATTTCCCTTTTTGAAAGAGAAAGAGTTAACAGAAAGATCTTCGACATTTTTTTATTTCCCTTTTTGAACGAGAAAGAGTTAACAGAAAGATCTTCGACATTTTTTTATTTCCCTTTTTGAAAGAGAAAGAGTTGACAGAAAGATCTTCGACATTTTTTTATTTCCCTTTTTGAAAGAGAAAGAGTTAACAGAAAGATCTTCGACTTTTTTTATTTCCCTTTTTGAAAGAGAAAGAGTTAACAGAAAGATCTTCGACATTTTTTTTATTTCCCTTTTTGAAAGAGAAAGAGTTAACAGAAAGATCTTCGACATTTTTTTTATTTCCCTTTTTGAACGAGAAAGAGTTAACAGAAAGATCTTCGACATTTTTTTATTTCCCTTTTTGAAAGAGAAAGAGTTAACAGAAAGATCTTCGACATTTTTTTTATTTCCCTTTTTGAAAGAGAAAGAGTTAACAGAAAGATCTTCGACATATTTTTACTGCCATTGTAGCAAGTGCATCACTTAAAAAATTCCTGAAATAAATATCAGTTTTTAAATTGATGTTTCGAGTTTAGCAACCTTATATACGTAATGATGTAAAAAAAAAATGGAAATAAAAATTCCAGGAAGAAAAAGCAGTTTTTTTTTAATTAATATATTAGAGTTGACTCTAGGCTACGGATTGTTAAATTTTTTCTCGTTTGATGGGAAAGATGAAGATATTTCAGATAACGCCGTGGGACAGATGCTGCAGATATCACATAAAACAACCGCCATCCCACCCACCCCCATCAAATTCATTTAGTAAACCATGTATTTTTATAATCAAGATAATAATAAATATTTGTTTTAAATATGAAATGTAAACAATCAACTTTTATGCATATTTAGAACGAAAAATGAGCATCAGCATTAAATATGCAGTCGCTCAAAAAAAATCCGAACACTATAGTTGATTGCAGAATTCAGAAAAAATATATGGCAACGATTTTTTTTAGAAAATAGTGATCTGGCAACCTTCGTGTCACGTGACACGAAGGTTGCCAGATCACTAATTTCTGAAAAAAAATCGTTGCCAGATATTTTTTCTGAATTCTGAAATCGACCCTAGCGTTCGGATACTTTTTTGAGCGACTGTACTCCAACTTGAAATCATAATATTGCAAGTCTTGGCGGCGTACCGACTGCACAATGCAGCCCTGGTCAGAAATTAATGTCCCGTTCGATAGAAGGCGGTCATTTCAAGGTCATCGGATTAGGTTGTTTTACCTCTGAGCGGTTTTGCACACCATGGGCTAAATGGCCAGGTCACATGGACCCCGAAGGCTCAGAGAAGGTTGGGGGAGGGGACCCACTGGAATAGCTGTTGGGAGACAGATGGTAGCCTCCCGTCAAGGTAATCCAGCGTGTTCTTTAACGTGCACAGGGTATGGCTCTCCCGCACACGGGGCCACGGCTTAACGTCCATCCGACGGACGGCGGCCTTTCCCTACTGACCGTGGGCAGGGCGGGGAATTTTGCGGAGATAAATCTCAACGCTGATCCAGCTGGGACTCGAACCTGGGAACTACAGATTACGAGCCTGACCCGCCCCCAAGGCATCGGTGTGCCCAAACTTTTTGATTCCTAGACTTGTGTTAACCCTCTCTACCACACCCTTTATTGGTCACTTTCACCGCCATTTGCATTTTTTATTTCTTTTATTTAAAAAAATGAAATCGCTCCTACCGTTAGTTCCTCACCACCATTAACATTTCTAGGGAAGGTATTGAATTTCCTTTTTCTCACAGGTTTAGAGTTCTGAAGAAAAAAAACTCAATTTCCCTTAGTGAGTGTTCGAACCTGTGCCTCCTCACCCTCGTATTTCCATCACCTACTTGGGGCGGGGGTGGCTCAGTCGGTAGCGCGCCAGGCTCGTAATCTGTAGTTCCCAGGTTCGAGTCCCAGCTAAGTCAGCGTTGAGATTTATCTCCGCAAAATTCCCCGCCCTGCCCACGGTCAGTAGGGGACACCGATGGGCTTGGAAAGGCCGCCGTCCGTCGGATGGGACGTTAAGCCGTGGCCCCGTGTGCGGGAGAGCCATACCCTGTGCACGTTAAAGAACACGCTGGATGGCCTTGACGGGAGGTTATCATCTGTCTCCCAACAGCTGTTCCAGTGGGTCCCCTCCCCCAACCTTCTCTGAGCCTTCGGGGTCCATGTGACCTGGCCATTTAGCCCATGGTGTGCAAAAAAGTGCCGCTCAGAGGTAAAACAACCCAGCCCAACCCAACCCATCACCTACTTTATTAGCCAACGCCATCAATAAATATTTCTTCCACGTCCATTTATCTCATTACCTTTAATTTCCTAACTTCTATGATAAGACAAATCGAATCTTTCTTTACCATGTAAAGACCATTGGACCAGAAAACGAGTATTTACCGAGTATTGACTATCCCCCCTTCTCTCACTGCTCCCCCTAAAACAGTTCTCTGGGAAATTAAATAATAAATTCTGCTCGACTTAAACAACTTGAATTGTAAAAAAAAAGAAATTTCCTTGTCTTTTGTCACATTACTAGAAAGATTACATCCTTTAGATTAAAAAAAATTAAATCACTGATGTTATAAAAAGATGTATCTTGGAGTTGTTTGTTTGCGGGAAAATGGGGTCTACATGAACAACGAATAATGGTTTTCTTATCATTTTATTGTTTTCTGATATCTGCTGAAACGGCCCATTAAGCAGAGACATCTGATGGATGGAATGAATATCGAGTCAACTGTAAATAAATAATAACAAAAATAGAAATGCGTCCTCGGAGCACGAAACGCAGAGACTGCGTCGCCTAATCTTTTTCTCTCGGCATAGAAATTAGCAAAATTCGGCTTCAATTATTCCTTGCTCTTGTTGGCCCAGAGGAAATGATCCGTGAAACGTTTTCGCACACGCGAGAACTTCTCCTCCTCCGCCTTCGCAACCCATTCCCAGTTTCGTCGCTGGTTGGTTGTTGTCGTCGCCGTATTTCAAAGGCTATCGACCATTCTCGAAGCGCTCGAATGACTCAAATCAACCTTTGTTATCGACATCGGTAATTAGTAATTTCGAACCGACGACAGGCTCTGCGAAATTTACTTTAATCTCGGGCAAATTTCTGGTAATTGAACGATGTTGGAAGCTGATGTTAAAAATAGGATTTTATCAGATTGTGGAAACGCAACAATTTTTTCTTACTAGCAGAGCTTGTCGGATTGGATTGTTTTACCTCTGAGCGGCACTTTTTTTGCACACCATGAGCTAAATGGCCTGGTCACATGGACCCCGAAGGCTTAGAGAAGGTTGGGGGAGGGGACCCACTGGAACAGCTATTGGGAGACAGATGGTAGCCTCCCGTCAAGGCCATCCAGTGTGTTCTTTAACGTGCACAGGGTATGGCAATCCCGCACACGGGGCCACGGCTTAATGTCCCATCCGACGGACGGCGGCCTTTTCAAGCCCATCGGTGTCCCCTACTGACCGTGGGTAGGGCGGGGAAATTTTGCGGAGATAAATCTCAACGCTGACCCAGCTGGGACTCGAACCTGGGAACTATAGATTACGAGCCTGGCGCTCTACCGACTGAGCCACCCCCGCCCCAGAGCTTGTCGGGATTGTGTTATACTAACTCTCACGTTTCCACGCCCACATTTTTTAAGTATCGCCTTTTACATAGGTCCTCCGCCTGCCCCCTATTTTTTCCACCTGTAAAAACCGGAACATTTCAGCAGATGTTCCGGTTTAATCTTACCGAAATATGAACACTTCAGCAGATGTACCTGTTTTACCTTACCAAAAACATGGATACTTCAACACATGTTCCAGTTATATCTTACCAAAACCAGGGAACTTTAACAGATGTTCCTGTTTTGTCATACCGAAACATGAGCACTTCAATAGATATTCTAGTTTTATCTTACCGAAACACGGGCACTTCAATAGATGTTCTAGTTTTATCTTACCTAAACATGGGCATTTCAGCAGATATTTCTACTTTATCTTATCGAAATATGGACACTTCAGCAGATGTTCAGGTTTTATCTTCCCCAAAATATGGAAACTTCAGCACATGTTCTTGTTTTATTTTACCGAAACATGGACACTTCAACAGATGGTTCCTATTTTTTCTTACCGAAACGTGGACACCTCAATAGATGTTACAGTTTTACCTTACCTAATCATGGCGCTTCAGCACATGTTCTGGTTATATCTTACCGAAACCGGGACACCTGAGTAGATGTTCTAGTTTTACCTTACCGAAACATGGACACTTCAGCAGATGTTCCTATTTTACCTTGCCAAAACATGGAAACTTCAGCAGATATTTCTACTTTATCTTTCCGAAACATGAACACTTCAGCCAATACTCCTGTTTTATCTTGCCGAAATATGGACACTTCAGCAGATGTTCGTGTTTTACCTTATCAAAACATAGACACTTCAGCACATGTTCTTGTTTTATCTTACCGAAACATGGACACTTCAGCAGATGTTTCTGTTATTTCTTACCGAAACATGGACACTTCAGTACATGTTTCTAGTTTTATCTTACCGAAACATGGACACTTCAGCAGATGTTCCTGTTTGATCTTACCGAAACATGGAAAATTCAGTAGATGTTCTAGTTTTATGTTATCGAAACATGGACACTTCGACAGCTGTTCCTGTTTGATCTTACCAAAGCATGGAAAATTCAGCAGAGGTTCCTGTTTTATCTTACCGAAATATGGACACTTCAGTAAATGTTCCTATTTAGCTTTTTCAAACCAGGACACTCCAGCAAATATCCCTGTTTTATCCTACCGAAACTGGAACACAATGATTAACTGAAAACCACTGACAGACAGCATTAGAAAATATCCTTATAGAGCTCTTAAACTCAAATAATGCTCAAATTTTGTACCAATAAATGTACCATAATTGTAGTAGGAAAAAAAATCGAGAAATTTTTAAAAAAATCATAATGATTATTTATGATTTATTATTAGAACTAGTAACAATGACACATAAAATTATGGAAGAGTAAAATAAGATACAACGTTGTCTATCGTAAATTTTAAAAAAAATAAAGTAAAATTTATATTTCAGAGGGAAGTAGTATACTTTTTTTTTTATTTCCAAGGGAGATCAATGCCTTTTTCGATTTCCAGAGAGTGGTAAATGCTCTTTTTCGATTTTCAGAGGATGGTAAGGGACAGTTTTCAATTTAGTGGAGGCAGAAAATGGCTTTTTTTTTTTTAATTTCCAGAATATACGATAAATCCCCTTTTTCCATTTCCAGAGGGAAGTAAATGACTCTTTTTCTATTTCCAGAGGCAAGAAAATGACTCTTTTTCTATTTCCAGAGGCAAGTAAATGACTCTTTTTCTTTTTCCAGAGGCAAGTAAATGACTCTTTTTCTATTTCCAGAGGCAAGGAAATGACTCTTTTTCTATTTCCAGAGGCAAGTAAATGACTCTTTTTCTATTTCCAGAGGTAAGTAAATGACTCTTTTTCTATTTCCAGAGGCAAGGAAATGACTCTTTTTCTATTTCCAGAGGCAAGGAAATGACTCTTTTTCTATTTCCAGAGGCAAGTAAATGACTCTTTTTCTATTTCCAGAGGCAAGGAAATGACTCTTTTTCTATTTCCAGAGGCAAGTAAATGACTCTTTTTCTATTTCCAGAGGCAAGTAAATGACTCTTTTTCTATTTCCAGAGGCAAGGAAATGACTCTTTTTCTATTTCCAGAGGCAAGTAAATGACTCTTTTTCTATTTCCAGAGGCAAGGAAATGACTCTTTTTCTATTTCCAGAGGCAAGTAAATGACACTTTTTCTATTTCCAGAGGCAAGGAAATGACTCTTTTTCTATTTCCAGAGGCAAGGAAATGACTCTTTTTCTATTTCCAGAGGCAAGGAAATGACTCTTTTTCTATTTCCAGAGGCAAGTAAATGACTCTTTTTCTATTTCCAGAGGCAAGGAAATGACTCTTTTTCTATTTCCAGAGGCAAGGAAATGACTCTTTTTCCATTTCCAGAGGCAAGTAAATGACTCTTTTTCTATTTCCAGAGGCAAGAAAATGACTCTTTTTCTATTTCCAGAGGCAAGTAAATGACTCTTTTTCTATTTCCAGAGGCAAGTACATGACTCTTTTTCCATTTCCAGAGGCAAGTACATGACTCTTTTTCCATTTCCAGAGGCAAGTAAATGACTCTTTTTCTATTTCCAGAGGCAAGTACATGACTCTTTTTCCATTTCCAGAGGCAAGTAAATGACTCTTTTTCCATTTCCAGAGGCAAGTAAATGACTCGTTTTCTATCTCCAGAGGCAAGTAAATGACTCTTTTTCTATCTCCAGAGGGAGGTAAAATGTCCTTTTCGACTTCTCTCTGCAGGTAAATGTCCTTTTTCGATTTACAAATGGAGGCACTATTTTTTAACACCTAGGTCAAATACCCTTTACAACTTCTAGAGATGCATAACTATCCTTTTACGATTTTCAAGTGGTAAATGTCCTTCTACGGCTTCACGAGATTGGGCCCAATAATATCCTTTTAGGACTTTCAAGGCGACGTAAATGTTCTTGTATGTTATCTGTATGCTCCAAAATATTGACCAAAATTGTGGTTTTCTGTGTTGCAATACGTTATGTTATTACTACATTTCGAAAACCACTGGACATATGTTAAAAGACTAATGATAGTCTCCGGTGAAGTTCATCTGCTGTATTTTTAACGTACACAGAAAATGACCCTCCTGCACAGGGAGCCACATCTTAAACGTCCCTGATTCCGACGGACGGGAATCTTTCCCTGTCCCTCGATATCGCCTTTCTGATTTCAGATTCCACAACTCTTTAAATACAGAACGAATATTGTTGAAAATCGAGATTTAAATAGATTTGATTATAATCTTTATCTTCTGTCACAGTTTTCAGTTATGTGAATAATATTTAAAACGTTATAGAGCTTCGAAATTAGATTTCCAATGACATAGCATGGAAACTCTCTGATATTTTTTTTATAGGGAAATATCGTAAAAGAAATGGCGGGGGTCGTTCAGTCGGTAGCGCGCCAGGCTCGTAATCTGTAGTTCCCAGGTTCGAGTCCCAGCTGGGTCAGCGTTGAGATTTTCTCCGCAAAATTCTCCGCCCTGCCCATGGTCAGTAGGGGACACCGATGGGCTTGGAAAGGCCGCCGTCCGTCGGATGGGACGTTAAGCCGTGGCCCCGTGTGTGGGAGAGCCATACCCTGTGCACGTTAAAGAACACGCTGGATGGCCTTGACGGGAGGCTACCATCTGTCTCCCAACAGCTGTTCCAGTGGGTCCCCTCCCCCAACCTTCTCTGAGCCTTCGGGGTCCATGTGACCTGGCCATTTAGCCCATGGTGTGCAAAAAAGTGCCGTTCAGAGGTAAAACAACCCAACCCAACTCGTAAAAGAAACATCTTTACTAACAATGCCACGTGTAGCCCAAATTTCAAATTAGATTGATCTTTTAAGATCGTCAAAAGGTTTTTTTAAAGTCTAAGGAGACGAATGTCAACTGATTTACCATCTTCTAATGCTGATATTCATCGGCAATGTGAGATTTCTACGGTTGTTGATCGTCCAGGCCAAAATTCAAATTGTTAAATAGAAATCATATACTTTTCTGCTTTAACTTTTTGACTAATCAGTTCATTCATTCCTAAGATTCAGAACGTGACACATTTTTATGTGGAAAGGATTTTTAAATGGAAAACGAAAACGTGAAAACAGAACGATGACGACAACTATGATAGAGATAGCGATAATGGCTGTGATAAGGCTAACAACAAGAGTGACTATAATAAGATTCTCAACAATGATAATAGAGTCAACAAAAACAACAATGATTGGGATAGGGTCTCCAATAACGATGACTATGATGGAATTAAGAACAAGAATGATTATGATAGGATTTTAACAACCATAGTTATGTTAAGGTTAAGAGCAACCATTTTTAGGAGAGGGTCAATAACAATGACTGCGATAGAGTCCCCAATAACGATGATTATGATGGTATTAAGGGCAAGAATGACTATAATAAGATCCTTAACAACGATGACAATGTTAAGGTAAAGAGCAACAATGCCTAGGATAAAGGGTAAACAACAACAACAAATTCTATATTAGAGTCAACAATTACAATGACTACAATAGGATCTTCAACAACGCGACCGTGACAGGAACAACGTTAGAAGAACAATGCCTATCAGCAAATATGACAATGATAAGGTCTCCACAACGAAGGCTATGTTTGGGTTAGGAGCAGCAATGACTGTGATAGGGTCATCAACAATAATGGCCATGTTACAAAACAACAAGAATTACCTTGATAAGGTCTTCATCAACGGCGACTATGATAAGGTTAAGTGCAAAAATGTCTACGATAGGATCAACAAGGGTTGGGTTGGGTTATTTTGTCTCTGAGCGGCACTTTTTTGCACACCATGGGCTAAATGGCCAGGTCACATGGACCCCGAAGGCTCAGAGAAGGTTGGGGGAGGAACCCACTGGACTAGTTGTTAGGAGACAGATGGTAGCCTCCCGTCAAGGCAATCCAGCGTGTTCTTTAACGTTGGATTGTTTTACCTCTGAGCGGCACTTTTATGCACACCATGGGCTAAATGGCCAGGTCACAAGAACCCCGAAGGCTCAGAGAAGGTTGGGGGAGGGAACCCACTGGAACAGCTGTTGGGAGACAGATGGTAGCCTCCCGTCAAGGCCATCCAGCGTGTTCTTTAACGTGCACAGGGTATGGCTCTCTCTCGCACACGGGGTCACGGCTTAACGTCCCATCCGACGGACGGCGGCCTTTACCAAGCCCATCGGTGTCCCCTACTGACCGTGGGCAGGGCGGGGAATTTTGCGGAAATAAATCTCAACGCTGACCCAGCTGGGATTCGAACCTGGGAACTACAGATTACGAGCCTGGCGCGCTACCGACTGAGCCACCTCCGCCCCGATAGGATCAACAACAAGAATGACTATTGTAGAGTGAACAACATAATAATGATTATGATAGAATTCAGAAAAACAATGTGTGAGATAGATCAACAATAAAATTACTACGACAAAATAAACAACAGGAATGACTATGGTAGAGTCAAAAAACAAACAAACAAGAATGACTATCGTAGGGTCAACAACAAGAATGATTATCGTAAGGTCAACAACAGCAACAATGATTATGACAGGGTTCAGAAAAACAATGACTACGATAGGTCAACGATAAAATGACTACTATAGGACCAAGAACAAGAATGACTATTCATGGTCGACTACATGAATGACTATCGTAGAGTCAACAAATAACAATGACTACGATAGGTTTCAGAAAAACAATGACTACGTTAGGTCAACAATAAAACAAATAAATACGATAGTTCAGCATCAAGAATGACTAGAATAAGGATAACAACAAAATTTTTTTCATAGGATCCTCAACAACGATGACTATGATAGGGCTAAGAGCAACAATGACTACGACAGAGTCAACACAAGAATGGCTACAATAGGGAAAACAACAACGACTATAATATCGAAAACCAAAAGCAATGAAACGACTGTGATGGGGTGGTCAGCAACAAAAACAAAACTGTATGATGAGACCAACAAGAACGTTAATAATGCATTATCAACAACAGTAATGGCAACAACACCACAACAACAACAACATGATCGACGAGTATGACAAGAATAAGGATAACAACAAAAAAATTTTCATAGGATCCTCCACAACGATGACTATGATAGGGCTAAGAGCAACGATGACTACGACAGAGTCAACACAAGAATGACTACAGTAGGGAAAACAACAACGACTATAATATCGAAAACCAAAAGCAATGAAACGACTGTGATGGGGGTGTCAGCAACAAAAACAAAACTGTATGATGAGACCAACAAGAACGTTAATAATGCATTATTAACAACAGTAATGGCAACAACACCACCACAACAACAACGTGACAAGAATAGCATTAACAACAATGACAAGAATAGCATTAACAACAGTTACAACTAGAACAATTATAACAGTACAATAATTATATCCATCAACAGTGATAACAACAGCGTGAAAGACAATGATGAAAATAAACATCAACATCTTTTAACCGATATAACAATCCGATCAACAACACTTTTATACTCTACTGAGATTTCCAGTCATTCTAACAAAACCCGCTTCTGTAGTTATAAAGAAAACGGTTGGGATGCTATCCCCGCTCGTGAAAGCATTGCAGCGGGAGATCTCTCCTTCTGGAGAAGACATCAGAAGAATCGTGGCTGACTCTGCCAAAATGCAAGCGGCTTCTTTCTTCCTTTCTTCTCTCCCCCGCTTCCTCCCCCTCCTTTTCCACTGAAAAGGCAAGAGCCAGAGAATGAGAAACGGAGAGCTCAAGAGCAAAAGATGAGCTACTACCTTCCTGCTCTTCGGGCGCGTGACTACATTACACACTGGAATAATCCACGTGGGTTTATTTTTTTTCTCCTGCTCTTCCCCCTCCTTTCTCGATTCTCCTAATTCATCATTTCCGTGAATTCTTTCTCTAATGGTGAGCCCGGTCAGTTTTCTCCGCTTTTAAGTGGCATAGTGTTTCATCGCGAGATCACGCAACGAACACGAGGATGCTATAGATCACGCAGGGGAAGCTGAAGAGCAACGCCAGTAGCAGCAGCAGAGAGAGAGAGAGGATGGGGAGAAGAGGGGGGGGGGTATAAAGAGACCGTGTTGGAGTAGGTGGAGGGTGCGTAGGGTAGTGGAGGGGGGGAGGGAGGTAGAAAAGAACACTGTGGTAAAAATGGGCAACTCTGGAAATGCATCAGAATTCATGAAAACCTTAAACGTGGGAACAAAACTGGAAGACAACAGACCTTGCCTCCGAGCATCTCGCGGGGCAGCTACCCCAAAATTACGAGCAAGTGAGCCTCGCGTGAGGAAGGAGATATTGTTTCTCGTGCGCGGTATATCCATCAAGGGCGGGGGCCGCGCGGCAAGCGAGACTGCAATTGTACACCCGGCTAACTCTAGGCTGGGCCTGATTTAATTACTGGGCTCATGGTTCGATCTGAGAGCTTTCATTTAAACTGAGAGCGCACCATCCCCACCCCCAACCCTCCTCCCCTGCCTTGTATGTCAATGGCTTGTTCACCTGACAGGTGCTGCTTGGAGGGAAGAGAGATAGAAGGGAGGGGGGGAAAGGATAAGGAAGAGGAGGAGGAGGAGGAAGGAATGCTGAATATGGACGAGTAGTGGTGAAGCTTTTGATCTCGTGAGACTCACGTGTGCTCCGAAGGGGGGAGTGGGGAGGGGACGACGCGAAGTTTCATTTCCATGTTGAGCCTGCTCTTGCAAATCTCGAATTTATTAGAAAGGAAAGAAGAAATGGAAAAGCGAAAAAGAAGAGGAGAAGAAGAAGAATAGGCGAAGCATCTTCAACAGTAGGAGATACGCACGCGGCACGGCAGAGTCGAATAACCCGATGAAAGTCTATCTCGTGAATGGTGGGAAAGCATGGGAGGAGGAGGAGTGGTGCGCGGCACGCGGCAATTTCGGCGGTCTTTGCCAAAGATGGAGATTTCTGTTCTCATTGAATCACAAGTGTTGCGTGCGGACGACAGGAGGAGGGGGAGGGGGAGGTGAATATCATCTGTAGCAGCAGAGGAGGGTGAAGAGAGGAAAAAAAATAAATAAAACACAGCCTCTCGATGCTCTTCATTCATTGCGGAGGTTATGGAATTAAGACCAGCTGACCTTTTCAATTCACGTGAACGACGAAGTACCTCGCCCATTCCTTTCTTGCTTTCTGCACTGCCGTTTTTAGGGACGTGTAAATCGTTCTGAGGATGATCACGTGAGCTCGTATTTGTCGTCTGATTGTTTTGTCATCGTCGTTTCGTTGTCCGTTTCGTTGTCCCTTTCGTCGACGTAAGAGGACAAAGTTATAAGATCTCACTTTGTTGCATCAATCTTCGCACGTAGAACGCTCCAATCCTTGCAGGTGGAACGCATCAATCCTTGCACGTGGAACGCATCAATCTCTGCATGTGGGGCGCATCAATCCTCGCAAATGGAACACATAAAAACATTTTCTTCAAAGTCATCACCTAGTTTCTCACGTTTGTTATGATTGGATTGGATTGTTTTACCTCTGAGCGGCACTTTTTTGCACACCATGGGCTAAATGGCCAGGCCACAAGGACCCCGAAGGCTCAGAGAAGGTTGGGGGAGGGGACCCACTGGAACAGCTGTTGGGAGACAGACGGTAGCCTCCCGTCAAGGCCATCCAACGTGTTCTTTAACGTGCATAGGGTATGACTCTCCCGCACACGGGACCACGGCTTAACGTCCTATCCGACGGTCGGCGGCCTTTCCAAGCCCATCGGTGTCCCCTACTGACCGTGGGCAGTGCGGGGAATTTTGCGGAGATAAATCTCAACGCTGACCCAGCTGGGACTCGAACCTGGTAACTACAGATTACGAGACTGGCGCGCTACCGACTGAGCCACCCCCACCCCACGTTTGTTATGATACCTCCAAAGCATTAAAATAAATTGTCACGGAAACAGGCAACCATACCTTTGAGTTGTTGCAAGTGGATTATGTTAATTTTTAATGCTATAACCGAGTGGTTAGCACGCTTGACTACTGATCTAAGGGACCTGGGTTCGAGTCCCGGGTAAGGCATGGCTGTTTGTGTCGTTTTTCTGCTGAGGTCCTGTCATCCTCTCAGACCTTCTACTTTGGCATATAAACTGACAGGCTCCTGTCAGACCTCTGTGGCATGCAGCTGCTTGAGGGGGTATTTATTTTTCATTTGTTTATTTATAATTGAATGGGGGTTTTCTGATTCAGTTTGTGTCTTCACAATAGTGCTAGGGGCTACGTATGTGTTCGCATATGATGATTCAGTCATTGATTTTCGCACTTCTACCTGCCGAGGCAGATGATGTATACTTCGTGAAGCTAAAAAAGATGGTGGTAGTAACCTCGAAGTTTTTTCTACAGACAATGATGATGTAAATGAACACCATCAGGATCAAAGTGGTCGGGGTGGTTTGGGAAATGCAGACCGTAATATTTCATCAATATCTATCCAACCCAAATATGATTTTTAATTCATCTCTAAAAACAAACAATTACTCTTAAAACATAAAAGTTGTGTTCTCTCCCCCCCCCGGGGGTAAAGAGTCAACTCATCGTTGCCAATGAAAACTTTATAACCTTCACATTCCACCGCCAAAATTTCATATTTCTAGCTTAAATATATCGTTGTGTAATATAAGTTTGAAATTTTAGAATCTTCAACTTTTCCACCGTTAGAGGGCACAATAATTACTTTTGGGAGATTCGGAAAGCTCGAATCGTAATATTTCATCAATATCTATCCAACCTAAAAAAAGATGTTCAACGTGACACGAAGATTGTCAGATCACTAATTTCTAAAAAAATCGTTGCCGGATATTTTTTCTGAATTCTGTAATCAACCATAGTGTTCGGATACTTTTTTGAGCGACTGTAGGTTGTCATATTATTTTGATACTAGATCGTGTGAGCTCACTCATGGAAATATTGAGCGTGTGCAGTTACCATTCACAGCAAACTGGAGCGTGTGAAGTTACTGCACACGCTCCAGTTTGCTGTGAACGGTAACTGGAGCGTGTACAGTTGCTGCACACGCTCCAGATATTTTTCCTGAATTCTGAAATCACGTGACACGAAGGTTGCCAGATCACTAATTTCTAACACAATCGTTGCCAGATATTTTTTCCGAATTCTCTAATCAACCATAGTGTTCGGATACTTTTTTGAGAGACTGTACCTCATGTAGAATGCTACACTAGCCTACCAAATATAAGAGAATTTCCATGTTTATGTCACTGGGAATTTAACTTCGTAGCTCCATAACTTGTAAAACATGCATTTAATCGAAAAATGGGGCGGGGGTGGCTCAGTCGGTAGTGCGCCAGGCTCGTAATCTGTAGTTCCCAGGTTCGAGTCCCAGCTGGGTCAGCGTTGATTTATCTCCGCAAAAATTCCCCGCCCTGCCCACGGTCAGTAGGGGACACCGATGGGCTTGGAAAGACCGCCGTCCGTCGGATGGGACGTTAAGCCGTGGTCCCGTGTGCGGGAGAGTCATACCCTATGCACGTTAAAGAACACGTTGGATGGCCTTGACGGGAGGCTACCGTCTGTCTCCCAACAGCTGTTCCAGTGGGTCCCCTCCCCCAACCTTCTCTGAGTCTTCGGGGTCCTTGTGGCCTGGCCATTTAGCCCATTGTGTGCAAAAAAAGTGCAGCTCAGAGGTAAAACAATCCAATCCAATTAATCTAAAAATGTGACTTGAAGATAAAGATCACGATTAATTCTATTTAAAACTCGATTTTCAACAATATTTCACAAAGAGTAATACGTCATATGAATTCATCTCAGAAATTAATTAAAACTTAAACCACAAGCAGTGTTTCAAACCATTTAATAAAATAAATGTATATTTTAAATATCAATTTTTAGAAAATTATGAATATTTTTTTTTCTAAAATGCTAATTTACTGTTAAAGATTCCAGCTTCCATAACTCTTTAAGTACTGAACGAATATTCTTTAACATCGAGATTTAAATAGCTTTGATTATGATCTTTAATTTATCTTCAGTCACTTTTTCCCATTAAATGCATATTTTAGAAGTTATAGAGCTTCGAAGTTAGATTGCCGTAATTGCAGTGGCATAAAAATCCCGGAAATGTAATCGCAAGTATCAACGTATGGAAGTAAACAAAGTTGGATTGGGTTGTTTTACCTCTGAGCAGCACTTTTTTGCACACCATGGGCTAAATGGCCAGGTCACATGGACCCCGAAGGCTCAGAGAAGGTTGGGAGAGGGGACCCACTGGAACAGCTGTTGGGAGACAGATGGTAGCCTCCCGTCAAGGCCATCCAGCGTGTTCTTTAACGTGCACAGGGTGTGTTTCTCCCGCACACGGGGCCACGGCTTAACGTCCCATCCGACGGACGCGGCCTTAGCCAACCCATCGGTGTCCCCTACTGACCATGGGCAGGGCGGGGAATTTTGCGGAGATAAATCTCAACGCTGACCCAGCTGGGACTCGAACCTGGGAACTACAGATTACGAGCCTGGCGCGCTACCGACTGAGCCACCCCCGCCCCAAGTAAACGAAGACAAAATGGTTTCTTTCGGAAGAAATCCCCCAAGGTAGCTCGTGAAGCTTTCTGAAGAAAGGACGAATGAAGCCCGATATGGCTCGAGCTACAAAGTACGGTATATTTTACGACCCTGGCCCCAAAATTGATCCTCGGTCTTCGGAAGTATTCGTCTTTTTCTAAAAGGACAGAAAAGTAGTGCACTGGCGCAGGCCACACACCTGAGTATGACATGACACATAGATGAACTCCATCATCCTCATCCATAGAGTTCATCTATGCGTCCTGTCATACTCAGACCTCATTTTCACCATCGGATCATTTTCACCATCTTTATACTCAACTCCATCCCAATTTATGGCGGTGCAAGATCGTTGGGGGATGATCCACTAGGATGCTGCTCGTTAGGAATCGATCAGAAGAACTGTAAACATCGCAGTCCACTCAGAATTATTGGCTCCTCGCGATAGATCGTAGAAGCTGTTCTGGGATGCTGTGTGGAGGATGTTGTGAGTCAGATATCAGGACACGGCTTCGATAATGGCTCTAACACCGGTCAGTAACGACTGCAAATGGATTTAGTTAAGTAGAAGTTGGGTTGTTTCACCTTTGAACGGCACTTTTTTGCACACCATGGGCTAAACGGCCAGGTCACAAGGACCCCGAAGGCTCAGAGAAGGTTGGGGGAGGGGACCCACTGGAACAGCTGTTGGGAGACAGATGGCAACCTCCCGTCAAGGCCATCCAGCGTGTTCTTTAACGTTGGGTTGTTTTACCTCTGAACGGCACTCTTTTGCACACCATGGGCTAAACGGCCAGGTCACAAGGACCCCGAAGGCTCAGAGAAGGTTGGGGGAGGGGACCCACTGGAACAGCTGTTGGGAGACATGTGGTAGCCTCGCGTTAAGGCCATCCAGCGTGTTCTTTAACGTGCATAGGGTATATCTCTCCCGCACACGGGGCCACGGTTTAACGTCCCATCAGACAGACGGCGACCTTTCCAAGCCCTTCGGTGTCCCCTACTGACCGTGGGAAGGGCGGGGAATTTTGCGGAGATAAATCTCAACGCTGACCCAGCTGGGACTCGAACCTGGGAACTACAGATTACGAGCCTGGCGCGCTACCGACTGAGCCACCCAGCCCCCAAGTAGCGAGTGAAATCGTATCTGTTAAAGAAAAGACTGAATATTTTCCGATCGTAGTGTTTCTGTGTGGTGTTCGGTTGTCGAGAAATATCATCGGAGTGAGGAAATGTTGTTGAGGTTTTTTTTTTTTCGTCGAACAAAACGATCTGATTTCGTTAACCATTTGGTGCATGTGAGTTTTGGCACCGAAAATTCCTATTATGTGGTAGGTGACACCAAAAATCTGTACTTGGTGGTACGTGAACACCGCAAATACTGGGGTGGATGATATATAACACTAAGAGTATTAAGTAGGGAATAAGGATGGAAACAAAATTAGAGCACGTATGAAATCAAAATTCTAAATCAGGAGGTACGTTACACCTAGAAGTATGATTAGGGAAAACATAACACCAAAATCCAGAATTGGAGGTATGTGAATCCAAAAGTTTAAAGCACAAAAAAATATGCAGTAAAACCTGGATGGGAAGGTACATAACAACAGAAATCTAGATTAAGGAAAAGGTAACGCGAAAAATCTGGATTAAGGAAAAGGTAACGCGAAAATTTTGGATTAAGGAAAAAGTAACGCGAAAAAATATGGATAAAGGAAAAGGCAAAGTGAAAAATCTGGATTAAGGAAAAGGTAACACAAAATTTTTGGATTAAGGAAAAAGTAAAGCGAAAAATCTGGATTAGGAAAAGGCAACGCGAAAAATCCGGATTAATGAAAAGGCAACGCAAAAATTTTGGATTAAGGATAAAGTAACGCGAAAAATCTGGATTAAGGAAAAGGTAACGGGAAAAATCTGAATTTAGGAAAAGGTAACGCGAAAAATCTGCATTAAGGAAAAAGCAACACGAAAAAATATGGATAAAGGAAAAGGCAACGCAAAAAATCTGGATTAAGGAAAAGGTAACGCGAAAAATCTGAATTAAGGAAAAGGTAACGCGAAAATTTTGTATTAAAGAAAAGGTAACGCGAAAAATCTGCATTAAGGAAAAAGTAACACGAAAAAATATGGATAAAGGAAAAGGCAACGCAAAAAAATCTGGATTAAGGAAAAAGTAACGCGAAAAATCTGAATTAAGGAAAAAGTAACGCAAAAAATTTGTATTAAGGAAAAGGTAACGCGAAAAATCTGCATTAAGGAAAAAGTAACACGAAAAAATATGGATAAAGGAAAAGGCAACGCGAAAAATCTGGATTAAGGAAAAGGTAACGCGAAAAATCTGAATTAAGGAAAAGGTAACGCAAAAAATTTGTATTAAGGAAAAGGTAATGCGAAAAATCTGCATTAAGGAAAAAGTAACACGAAAAAATATGGATAAAGGAAAAGGCAAGGCAAAAAATCTGGATTAAGGAAAAGGTAACGCAAAAATTTTGTATTCAAGAAAAGGTAACGCGAAAAATCTGCATTAAGGAAAAAGTAACACGAAAAAATATGGATAAAGGAAAAGGCAACGCAAAAAATCTGGATTAAGGAAAAGGTAACGCGAAAAATCTGCATTAAGGAAAAAGTAACACGAAAAAATATGGATAAAGGAAAAGGCAACGCAAAAAATCTGGATTAAGGAAAAGGTAACGCAAAAATTTTGTATTAAAGAAAAGGTAACGCGAAAAATCTGCATTAAGAAAAAAGTAACACGAAAAAATATGGATAAAGGAAAAGGCAACGCAAAAAATCTGGATTAAGGAAAAGGTAACGCGAAAAATCTGCATTAAGGAAAAAGTAACACGAAAAAATATGGATAAAGGCAACGCAAAAAATCTGGATTAAGGAAAAGGTAACGCGAAAAATCTGAATTAAGGAAAAGGTAACGCAAAAATTTTGTATGAAAGAAAAGGTAACGCGAAAAATCTGCATTATGGAAAAAGTAGCACGAAAAAATATGGAAAATCTGGATAAAGGAAAAGGCAACGCGAAAAATCTGGATTAAGGAAAAGGTAACGCGAAAAATCTGAATTAAGGAAAAGGTAATGCAAAAAATTTGTATGAAGGAAAAGGTAACGCGAAAAATCTGCATTAAGGAAAAATTAACACGAAAAAATATGGATAAAGGAAAAGGTAACGCGAAAATTTTGTATTAAGGAAAAAGTAACGCGAAAAATCTGCATTAAGGAAAAAGTAACACGAAAAAATATGGATAAAGGAAAAGACAACGTGAAAAATCTGCATTAAGGAAAAAGTAACACGAAAAAATGTGGTTTAAGGAAAAGGCAACGCAAAAATCTGGATTAAGGAAAAGGTAACACGAAAAATCTGGATTAAGGAAAAAGTAACACCAGATATTTGGATGAGGAAACGTGAGTCCAAAACTCTGAAGTACAAGTGATAACAAAAATCTAAGCTAGGAGATGGGTAACGTCAGAAATCTGGATTAGAAAGATGGAATTAGTAGTATGTGAACCCAAAAATTTGATTTAGGCTATGTATGATACCAAATGTCTATGTTATAATACATATGATACCAAATATTAGAATTAGGGCAACGTACCTAGAAAAATATGAAATAGATATTGTATTATTAAAAAAGAGGCATATGTATAGATTATGAAATGCTTAACATGCAAAATCTAGATCAGGAATCATGTGACAGAACCGAACAAAATGGATTAAAGAAAACATAAAAACAAGCATGACATCGAAAATGCGTGACCCCCATAATTTAGATTACGGGATACGCGATAGCAAAAAATAACTGGATTAGATGGTATGTGATGCCAACATCGGAAGTAAAGGGTACGGGATACAAAATAAAATGGATAAAGGCAAATGTGATACCAAAAATCTGAAGTAGTGGATATATGGTAGCAAAATCAAATTTTTTAAGAGTACATTACAGATACAAGGGCGCGTTATGAAAAAGAAAAAATCTGGATTTGAATGAAAAATGGGATTGAGGGCACGTGATAAAAAAAAACGGGATTGAAGGCACATGATGCAAAAAAGGAATTGAAGGTATGTGATGCAAAAAACGGGACTGAAGGCACGTGATGCAAGAAAGGGAGGCATTGAAGGCACGTGATGCAAAAGGGAGGAGGAGTATAGAAGGCACATGATGCAAAAATTAGGCATTGAAGGCACGTGATGCAAAAAAGAAATTGAAGCTATGTGATGCAAAAAAAAAATTGAAGGTATGTGATACAAAAAACGGGACTGAAGGCACGTGATGCAAGAAAGGGAGGCATTGAAGACACGTGATGCAAAAGGGAGGAGGGGTATTGAAGGCACGTGATGCAAAAGGGGGAGGGGCGTTGAAGGCACATGATGCAAAGAAGGAGACATTGAAGGCACGTGATGCAAAAAAGAAATTGAAGGTATGTGATACAAAAAACGGGACTGAAGGCACGTGATGCAAGAAAGGGAGGCATTGAAGACACGTGATGCAAAAGGGAGGAGGGGTATTGAAGGCACATGATGCAAAAAAGAGGCATTGAAGGCACGTGATGCAAAAGGGGGAGGGGCGTTGAAGGCACATGATGCAAAGAAGGAGACATTGAAGGCACGTGATGCAAAAAAGAAATTGAAGGTATGTGATACAAAAAACGGGACTGAAGGCACGTGATGCAAGAAAGGGAGGTATTAAAGGCATGTGATGCAAAAGGGGGAGGGGCATTGAAGGCACGTGATGCAAAAGGGGGAGGGGCATTGAAGGCACGTGATGCAAAAAAGAAATTGAAGATGTGTGATGCAAAAATAAGGACTGAAGGCACATGATGCAAAAAAGAGGCATTGAAGGCATGTGATGCAAAAGGAGGAGGGGTACTGAAGGCATTTGATGCAAAAGGAGGAGGGGCATTGAATGCATGTGATGCAAAGAAGGAGGCATTAAAGGCACGTGATGTAAAAAAGGGGAGGCATTGAAGGCACGTGATGCAAAAAAGGGAAGGTATTGAAGCAGGTGATGAAAAAAAATGGGAGGTATTGAATGCACGCGATGAAAAAAATGAGAGGTATTGAAGGCACGTGATGAAAAAAATGGGAGGTATTGAAGGCACGTGATGCAAAAATGATTTTTGCGTAGGGTCTATCTGGTTCAAACAGATTAAAAAACAGTACTTTACAGTTTGTATACCACTGATTTAAACTCATTAAATTAGCTTATTTGTACACCTGCGAACTGAATACTTCGAGAGAGAAAGAGACGGACTGCGCATGAACAACTCTTTGTTTTTCTCTTTGAAGTCACCCGAAGTGAGATCCCAATGAGGGAAGATCTTCGACGATTTCTTCCTTTCTCTCGAAATTCCTTCCTGCGTCAGAGCTGTGACGAATGCAGGCAGCATCCTCCTCATCCTCATCTCTCCTAACGTGGATGAATTTCTCCTGTCATATAGCTGCAGACGGAGCTCGCCCATCTCTTCTGCTCCCTGTTTCTCGTCCTCGAGAGCACGTAATAACATCTGCAGACCGAAAAACCACCAAACATTTATTTAAAGCTAAGTGCTCTTTTATGTAAATTGATGTAAATTTATTCAGATAGAAAGAACGTCTTCCAGCTATTTGCTTCCAGTTCGGTTTTACTTTTCTTTCTCTCTGTTTAAGACTCTTCTTTTTCGTCATTTCTTTCCGGATTGTTGAGCATAAGATTCGACGCCATTTTCTCGATGAATGCAAAACCGTCCAGCTGACATTTTTAGTATCGAATGATCGATCATTAACGGCAGATTTCCGTTCTTTTACGTTGCGTTTCAACACTCTGCTAGTATTGGGTTGTTTGGAGTTGATACATTATCCATCTGTACCAATTCTGGAAGAAAAAAATAAATACCTTTCAAGACACGATGTCATTCCGTTTGGGAACTCGCAATCGCCAAATGCAACAATCGCAACTGGCGACATTGTTATGCACCAGAATGCAGGGGGCGGGGGTGGCTCAGTCGGTAGCGCGCTAGGCTCGTAATCTGTAGTTCCCAGGTTCGAGTCCCAGCTGGGTCAGCGTTGAGATTTATCTCCGCAAAACTCCCCGCCCTGCCCACGTTCAGTAGGGGACACCGCTGGATTTGGAAAGGCCGCTGTCCGTCGGATGGGACGTTAAGCCGTGGCCCCGTGTGCTGGAGAGCCATACACTGTGCACGTTAAAGAACACGCTGGATGGCCTTGACGGGAGGCTACCATCTGTCTCCCAACAGCTATTCCAGTGGGTCCCCTCCCCCAACATTCTCTGAGCCTTCTGGGTCCTTGTGACCTCGCCATTTAGCCGATGGTGTGCAAAAAAGTGCCGCTCAGAGGTAAAACAACCCAACCCAGAATGCAGTGAATGCTCAATACCGAGGTCTTTGTTTTTCAATGGCGCAACAACGTGAAAAGGATTGTTTCAATAAAGGATTGCGATGCCATGCAGTATCAGCCACTGTCGTATAAATACCGTAATTTATATTAATGAAAGGTCTCTCTCTCTCTCTGTGTAGACACTTCGAAATTTGACAGAGTGAGTTTGATGTCTTCTAAGTTGTAGTGGCCAGTTTCAAGTCAAAATTCAAAAGGGGAAACTGACTATAAGCTAAAATATTTGCCATGCTATTCCAAACGGAAAGCGAAGTCACTGGCAAATAAGGGACGGGGGTTGCTCAGTCGGTAGTGCGCCAGGCTCGTAATCTGCAGTTCCCAGGTTCGAGTCGCAGCTGGGTGAGATTAATAAGTCCCGCCCTGCCCACGGTCAGTAGGGGACACCGATGGGTTTCGAAAGGCCGCCGTCCGTCGAATGGGGAGTTAAGCAGTGTCCCGTGTGCGGGAGAGCCATACCCTGTGCACGTTAAACGACACGCTGGATGGCCTTGACAGGAGACTACCATCTGTCTCCCAACAGGTGTTCCAGTGGGTTCCCTCCCCCAACCTTCTCTGAGCGTTCGGGGTCCTTGTAACCTGAAACCTTTCGTGTCACGTGACACGAAGGTTGCCAGATCACAAATTTCTAAAAATTCATATATGGGCAAATTTTTCTAATGCTTCAAAAATATATAACCGCTAAAGCTCGAAAGCCGTTAATGTGCACATTACCTAGCTAATCTGCAGATTAACTGATTTGCTCCGTTAACGTGCGGAATCAAGAGTTTTCCGCATTTTACCTAGGTAATGTGCACATTAACGGTTTCCGTATCGTTAAAGTTCAAAAGTTTGTTTCTCTCATAGTGGTGAATCTCTTGAATATGAATCTTCGTGTCACGTGATTCACTCGTCCGCATTATAAAAAACGCCCCGGATGAGCGGAGGCCAAGTGAGAACGAATCGGTAAAGTGATTCATTCTTGATAACGAATCACTAAAATGATTCGTTCTCACTTGGCCTGCTCATTTTGGGGGCGTTTTTTATAATTCGGACGACTGATTCATGTTGACAGAGGGATGACCCTGGTTTCAACTCTACTCTCGGACACTAGATAAATAACATTATGTTAATTTAAGCGTACAGAAACGTTCGTGTTGTTCCAGCAAAGATCTTATTTTCACTTTAACGAGTGCCTAGTAGGTAATGTGCAGATTATCCAGGTAATTTGCAGATTACCTAGGTAATTTGAGAAATGAAACAATTTTCCGCACGTTAACGGATCACCCTAGTTAATCTGCACAATACCTAGATAATCTGTAGAATAATAGATTTCTGCACTTTATCGGTAACATATAGATTTTTTAATTGCAATAATTCTAAATTATCTACACTTTAATCCTTTCAAGAATCCGATAAAAAGAAAAAAGATTTTTATTTTTAGAAAAATGGGCATTTTATGTCGTGCAAAACGTTTAAGATGAAATTTATATTTAAAACGCTTCATTGGCCTGCACACCCTTTTTTGCATTATTTTCTTGATAGACCATTAAGCTGCGATTCTTATGGAGAAGAACGGGGCGGGGGTGGCTCAGTCGGTAGCGCACCAGGCTCGTAATCTCTAGTTCCCAGGTTCGAGTCCCAGCTGGGTCAGCGTTGACATTTATCTCCGCAAAATTTCCCCGCCCTGCCCACTGTCAGTAGGGGACACCGATGGGCTTGGAAAGGCCGCCGTTCGTCGGATGGGACGTTAAGCCGTGGCCCCGTGTGTGGGAGAGCCATACCCTGTGCACGTTAAAGAACACGCTGGATGGCCTTGACGGGAGGCTACCATCTGTCTCCCAACAGCTGTTCCAGTGGGTATCCTCCCCCAACCTTCTCTGAGCCTTCGGGGTCCATGTGACTTGGCCATTTAGCCCATGGTGTGCAAAAAAAGTGCCGCTCAGAGGTAAAACAACCCAACTTATGGAGAAGAAACGTGACGCTAATTCACAAAGGTTGTTTTTCGTCCTTTGCATAACAATGGACAGCCGGTTTATTGCGAATTTTACATTGTCATCTAATTAATTGTTTTCGCTCAGCACCAAAAACATTTCAAAGTGCAGAAAGGTAACACTCTCATTAACACCCTTTCGGAAATTGTTATTTCCCCTTGGATGATGATGATGAAGCCAAAAAAATTTTGGGCAGACAACTCGTAAAGCACAGATTCAACTGAATATATGACACGAATTTTTTTATATCTCCTTTCTGACAGACATGGGACCCAAACTGAGCTGATACTTTTATTTTCGCTATATACACAAACCTCGTTTATTAAATCCTGTGCAAGTATTATTTTCCTTTTAATATATATCAGCTGAATTTTCTCTAACTTGAAAACTGTTATTTTGTGCCATTTTTATAAAACGTATTAATAATCTAAGGTCATAAATATCCTGGGGTGGCTCAGTCAGTAGCGCGCCAGGCTCGTAATCTGCAGTTCCCAGGTTCGTGTCCCAGCTGGGTCAGCGTTGAGATTTATCTCCACAAAACTCCTCACCCTGACCAGGGTCAGTAGGGGACACTAATGGGCTTGGAAAGACCGCCGTCTGTAGGATGGGACGTTAAGCCGTGGCCCCGTGTGCTGGAGAGCCATATCCTGTGCACGTTAAAGAACACACTGGATGGCCTTGACGGGAGGCTATCATCTGTCTCCCAACAGCTGTTCCAGTGGGTCCCCTCCCCTAACCTTCTCTGAGCCTTCGGGGTCCATGTGACCTGGCCATTTAGCCCATGATCTACAAAAAAATGCCGCTCAGAGGTAAAACAACCCAACCCACACTAGTGAGCCTTAAAATTCTTCCCCTTCCCCCCTGGATCTTAATTGTAGTCTTTCATCTGTATCCTAACAGCTGTCCAGTGAATCTCCTTCCTCATTCTTCTCTGAGTCCTGGGGGCCCTTGTGACCTGGTCATTTAGCAATAATCGTGTTTAATCACCAACTACGAACTATTGAAAATGATGGTTTATATTTCTCTGAGTAAGATTCGTTATTTATATTCTAATAATCATTTCCCAATTAGATGATAAAACGCAAGGCTTACGAAGTTCTTTATTATTTTCAACAGTTCGGTCCTTTCGAGATCATATTTTTGGAATTTCTTTTCTTGGAGAAATCATAATCGATAATCTAGATGTCTTCCCCAGTCAGCTGCAGCTCGTACGTCACAATCTTCCTTTGCATGAACTGCATATTGAAACGATGCTAAATTGAACGTGATATGCCGTCGGTCTGGTAGGCAACTAACCGGACGAAAAGATAACGATCTTCTCTTGGTTACATCCTTAACAATTTGTGCACCGAATCGTTAAAACAGAAGTATGATTCGAATATATGATACGTATATACAAATCTTACAAATCAAGAAAGATTTAGACGATAACATGGCTTCCTAGGTCTTTTTTTTTCATTTGCAGATGTTTTTTATATGTGTGTGTGTGTGATTGTTTCAAGAGAAAAGGATGTGTAATGCTTACAAAGCAGGATCAATCCAAAATAAAAGCACTAGGAGTAGACACACAACTTAAGACTCTTCTTCGGTGAGAGCAGGTGGTGATTTGGCTCCCAATTTACCACTGGAGTACGACATGACTGCATCTTATCACTCTTCCTGTTTCAGTTGGTGATTTATTGCCTCGTCTGAGTGTAAGACACGCTTTTTTTTATTAGTGGAAGCGAAGAAAACATCGTGGAAATGATCGAGGTAACTTAAGAGAACTCCTACAGTAATGTCGAGGGTTGATCGCTGTTTCAAATGACGTCAAAAAGGTGGAATGATTTGATTAGCATGACTAAATGCTGTGCTCTTTTAGATTTGGATAAGAAGTTATTTTTTTTTTACGATTTGTGTGTAAAAGGAACTGAGAGGGTGTAAAGGGAACTGAGATTGTGTTTTTCGATTTGTGTGTAAAAGGAACTGAGAGGGTGTAAAGGGAACTGAGAGGGTGTTTTTCGATTTGTGTGTAAAAGGAACTGAGAGGGTGTTTTTCGATTTGTGTGTAAAAGGAACTGAGAGGGTGTTTTACGATTTGCGTGTAAAAGGAACTGAGAGGGTGTTTTACGATTTGTGTGTAAAAGGAGCTGAGAGGGTGTTTTACGATTTGTGTGTAAAAGGAACTGAGAGGGTGTAAAGGGAACTGAGAGGGTGTTTTTCGATTTGTGTGTAAAAGGAACTGAGAGGGTGTTTTACGATTTGTGTGTAAAAGGAACTGAGAGGGTGTAAAGGGAACTGAGAGGGTGTTTTACGATTTGCGTGTAAAAGGAACTGAGAGGGTGTTTTACGATTTGTGTGTAAAAGGAGCTGAGAGGGTGTTTTACGATTTGTGTGTAAAAGGAACTGAGAGGGTGTAAAGGGAACTGAGAGGGTGTTTTTCGATTTGTGTGTAAAAGGAACTGAGAGGGTGTTTTTCGATTTGTGTTTAAAAGGAACTGAGGGGTGTAAAGGGAACTGAGAGGGTGTTTTACGATTTGCGTGTAAAAGGAACTGAGAGGGTGTTTTACGATTTGTGTGTAAAAGGAACTGAGAGGGTGTTTTACGATTTGGGTGTAAAAGGAACTGAGAGGGTGTAAAGGGAACTGAGAGGGTGTTTTTCGATTTGTGTGTAAAAGGAACTGAGAGGGTGTAAAGGGAACTGAGAGGGTGTTTTTCGATTTGTGTGTAAAAGGAACTGAGAGGGTGTAAAGGGAACTGAGAGGGTGTTTTTCGATTTGTGTGTAAAAGGAACTGAGAGGGTGTTTTTCGATTTGTGTGTAAAAGGAACTGAGAGGGTGTAAAGGGAACTGAGAGGGTGTTTTACGATTTGCGTGTAAAAGGAACTGAGAGGGTGTTTTACGATTTGTGTGTAAAAGGAACTGAGAGGGTGTTTTACGATTTGTGTGTAAAAGGAACTGAGAGGGTGTTTCACGATTTGGGTGTAAAAGGAACTGAGAGGGTGTAAAGGGAACTGAGAGGGTGTTTTACGATTTGTGTGTAAAAGGAACTGATAGGGTGTTTTTCGATTTGTGTTTAAAAGGAACTGAGAGGGTGTAAAGGGAACTGAGAGGGTGTTTTACGATTTGCGTGTAAAAGGAACTGAGAGGGTGTTTTACGATTTGTGTGTAAAAGGAACTGAGAGGGTGTTTTACGATTTGTGTGTAAAAGGAACTGAGAGGGTGTAAAGGGAACTGAGAGGGTGTTTTTCGATTTGTGTGTAAAAGGAACTGAGAGGGTGTTTTACGATTTGTGTGTAAAAGGAACTGAGAGGGTGTAAAGGGAACTGAGAGGGTGCTTTACGATTTGCGTGTAAAAGGAACTGAGAGGGTGTTTTACGATTTGTGTGTAAAAGGAGCTGAGAGGGTGTTTTACGATTTGTGTGTAAAAGGAACTGAGAGGGTGTAAAGGGAACTGAGAGGGTGTTTTTCGATTTGTGTGTAAAAGGAACTGAGAGGGTGTTTTACGATTTGTGTGTAAAAGGAACTGAGAGGGTGTAAAGGGAACTGAGAGGGTGTTTTACGATTTGCGTGTAAAAGGAACTGAGAGGGTGTTTTACGATTTGTGTGTAAAAGTAGCTGAGAGGGTGTTTTACGATTTGTGTGTAAAAGGAACTGAGAGGGTGTAAAGGGAACTGAGAGGGTGTTTTTCGATTTGTGTGTAAAAGGAACTGAGAGGGTGTTTTTCGATTTGTGTGTAAAAGGAACTGAGAGGGTGTAAAGGGAACTGAGAGGGTGTTTTACGATTTGCGTGTAAAAGGAACTGAGAGGGTGTTTTACGATTTGTGTGTAAAAGGAACTGAGAGGGTGTTTTACGATTTGGGTGTAAAAGGAACTGAGAGGGTGTAAAGGGAACTGAGAGGGTGTTTTACGATTTGTGTGTAAAAGGAACTGAGAGGGTGTTTTACGATTTGGGTGTAAAAGGAACTGAGAGGGTGTAAAGGGAACTGAGAGGGTGTTTTACGATTTGTGTGTAAAAGGAACTGAGAGGGTGTAAAGGGAACTGAGAGTGTGTTTTACGATTTGCGTGTAAAAGGAACTGAGAGGGTGCTTTACGATTTGCGTGTAAAAGGAACTGAGAGGGTGTTTTACGATTTGGGTGTAAAAGGAACTGAGAGGGTGTAAAGGGAATTGAGAGGGTGTTTTACGATTTGTGTGTAAAAGGAACTGAGAGGGTGTTAAGGGAACTGAGAGGGTGTTTTTCGATTTGTGTGTAAAAGGAACTGAGAGGGTGTAAAGGGAACTGAGAGGGTGTTTTACGATTTGCGTGTAAAAGGAACTGAGAGGGTGTTTTACGATTTGTGTGTAAAAGGAACTGAGAGGGTGTTTTACGATTTGGGTGTAAAAGGAACTGAGAGGGTGTAAAGGGAACTGAGAGGGTGTTTTACGATTTGTGTGTAAAAGGAACTGAGAGGGTGTAAAAGGAACTGAGAGTGTGTTTTACGATTTGCGTGTAAAAGGAACTGAGAGGGTGTAAAGGGAACTGAGAGGGTGCTTTACGATTTGCGTGTAAAAGGAACTGAGAGGGTGTTTTACGATTTGGGTGTAAAAGGAACTGAGAGGGTGTAAAGGGAATTGAGAGGGTGTTTTACGATTTGCGTGTAAAAGGAACTGAGAGGGTGTAAAGGGAACTGAGAGGGTGCTTTACGATTTGCGTGTAAAAGGAACTGAGAGGGTGTTTTACGATTTGGGTGTAAAAGGAACTGAGAGGGTGTAAAGGGAATTGAGAGGGTGTTTTACGATTTGTGTGTAAAAGGAACTGAGAGGGTGTAAAGGGAACTGAGAGGGTGTTTTTCGATTTGTGTGTAAAAGGAACTGAGAGGGTGTAAAAGGAACTGAGAGGTGTAAAATTAACTGAGAAGGTGTTTTACGATTTGTGTGTAAAAGGAACTGAGAGGGTGTAAAGGGAATTGAGAGGGTGTTTTACGATTTGTGTGTAAAAGGAACTGAGAGGGTGTAAAGGGAACTGAGAGGGTGTTTTTCGATTTGTGTGTAAAAGGAACTGAGAGGGTGTAAAAGGAACTGAGAGGTGTAAAATTAACTGAGAAGGTGTTTTTCGATTTGTGTGTAAAAGGAACTGAGAGGGTGTAAAAGGAACTGAGAGGTGTAAAATTAACTGAGAAGGTGTTTTTCGATTTGTGTGTAAAAGGAACTGAGAGGGTGTTTTACGATTTGTGTGTAAAAGGAACTGAGAGGTATTGAAATTAAGAAATGAACAGTTTTAGGGATAAAGGGATGAATTTCGCGCACTTTTGTTGTTTCAACAAAAAGGGGAGTTTTGTGCCCTGTGAAATGTTAGACGCTATTAATCCTTTATTGTTTAGCATTGTAAAGGTTATAATTCATCGTACAGAGCCGTGGTCTCGTGTGAAAGAAAATTTTAACCTGTGTACGTTAAACAATAGGCCGAATTTGTTGATAGAAGGTTTCTTTATGTCACTCTGAAAGGCAGTTTTAGCAGAATTTTGTTACATCGACAAATGTTTTTGAACAGATTCTTCTGCTGGAAACGTACTGCTGGGGGGTTTGTGTGGAGGGGGGGGATTTGAGTTCGATTCGGTGAGAAAGGGGTCGCCGTCTATCGGATAGTAATACCCCTTGTATGTAAGAGATATAGAATTAGGTTGTTTTTCCTCTGAGCGGCACTTTTTCCACGCAATGGTCTAAATGGCCAGGTCACAAGAATTCCGAGGCCCAGAGAAAATTGGGGGGAGAGGTCAGAGAAGGGGTGAGAGGGTCTTTAACGTTCACAGGGTATGGCGCTCTCACACACGGAACCACGGCTTAAAACTGTATCCAAAAGTTGGCAGCCTTTTCATGCCCATCGGTGTCCCCAAGTCATCAAGAGCAGGGTGAGGATTCTGCAGAAATAAATTTCTACACAGGTGGGATCGAACCTGGGAGCTGTAGATTACGAGCCTGGCGCGCTACCGACGGAGCTATCCCCTCCACAGAACAGGGGCGGGGGTGGCTCAGTCGGTAGCTCGCCAGGCTCGTAATCTGTAGTTCCCAGGTTCGAGTCCCAGCTGGGTCAGCGTTGAGATTTATCTCCGCAAAATTCCCCGCCCTGCCCACGGTCAGTAGGGGACACCGATGGGCTTGGAAAGCCCGCCGTCCGTCAGATGGGACGTTAAGCCGTGACCCCGTGTGCGGGAGAGCCATACCCTGTGCACGTTAAAGAACACGCTGGATGGCCTTGACGGGAGGCTACCATCTGTCTCCCAACAGCTGTTCCAGTGGGTCCCCTCCCCCAACCTTCTCTGAGCCTTCGGGGTCCATGTGACCTGGCCATTTAGCCCATGGTGTGCAAAAAAAGTGCCGCTCAGAGGTAAAACAACCCAACCCAATCCACAGAACAGATTATCCTGTACATTAAAAAAATTAAAAAACGAAAAAAAAATGCTGGATGGCTTTGATTGAGAGCTTCTATCTGTCTCCCAATAGCTGTTCAGTGGCTCCCTTTCACCCAACCTTCTCTGAGCCTTTTGGGTCCTGGTAACCTGGCCATTTAGCCCATTACGTGCGGAAAAAAGTGGCTCTGAGAGGTAGCACAACCCAACACAGAATTCTCTCAGATTCTACAACAGAAATGTTAGAGAAAACATAGAACCGTTAACTCATGTCAACCCATAGCGGCACTGCAATTTCTGGGGTCGAGATCCGAGTCCCCAGATTATGGCACGATCGTTTATGTTATTATAAGATGCAGATAAGCTTCTAACTTTACGGGTTTAATCCAAAGTATATAATGAAACTACCATTAAACCAATAAAATAAGTTTTTGACGCTACCTAATTTCCGATTCACTTTATAGTCTCGGAATAATATTTTACTTAGCCTTCAGTCTCCAACAACTGCATCTAGATTGAATTATCGAGACTGTTCCTTTCAAGATTTTTGCCTTATGGATATCAAAACTTTGTGCGATATGATTTTGTGTGCAATTTCCTATTGCTCTAACAGGCAAACTTCTGTTCTCGTGGGGGCGGGGGTGGCTCAGTCGGTAGCGCGCCAGGCTCGTAATCTGTAGTCCCCAGGTTCGAGTCCCAGCTGGGTCAGCGTTGAGATTTATCTCCGCAAAATTCCCCGCCCTGCCCACGGTCAGTAGGGGACACCGATGGGCTTGGAAAGGCCGCCGTCCGTCGGATGGGACGTTAAGCCGTGGCCCCGTGTGCGGGAGAGCTATACCCTGTGCACGTTAAAGAACACGCTGGATGGCCTTGACGGGAGGTTACCATCTGTCTCCAACAGCTGTTCCAGTGGGTCCCCTCCCCCAACCTTCTCTGAGCTTTCGGGGTCCTTGTGACCTGGCCATTTAGCCCATGGTGTGCAAAAAAGTGCCGCTCAGAGGTAAAACAACCCAACTCTGTTTTCGTGGGGGTGGCTCAGTCGGGAGTTCCCAGGTTCGAGTCCCAGCTGGGTCCGTGTTGAGACTTATCTCCGCATAACTCCCCGCTCTGCCCACTGTCAGTAGGGGACACCGATGGGCTTGGAAAGGCCGTCATCCGTCGGATGGGACGTTAAGCCGTGGCCCCGTGTACGGGAGAGCATGGTTTTAGGTCAGGGGTTGGGAATCGTGGCTCTGAATGTTCTAAAAAGAGAATCTTGATGCTTTTTGGTTCAACGTTCAACTCCGAATTTTTTTAATATATATTTTTCATTAAAAACAACAGTAGAGCTGGTTGGCAGACGAGAGTTCGAAATAACTGATGCAATTCAAATGCTCTAAATGTCTAGAAATTTGAATAAGTTGGTCGAGAAGGCACACAAACTCAAAAACCATACTGATGAATAGTAGATTTTTTTCATAATTCTTTTCAACAGTTTCAGTGTACAGTCGCTCAAAAAAGTATCCGAACACTATGGTTAATTACAGAATTCAGGAAAAATATCTGGAGCAAACTGGAGCGTGTGCAGTTACTGCACACGCTCCAGTTTGCTATGAACGGTAACTGCACACGCTCAATATTTCCGTGAGTGAGCCCACACGATCTAGTATTAAAATAATATCACCACCTACAGTCGCTCAAAAAAGTATCCAAACACTAGGTTGATTACAGAATTCAGAAAAAATATCTGGCAACGATTTTTTAGAAATTAGTGATCTGGTAACCTTCGTGTCACGTGATATGAAGGTTGCCAGATCACTAATTTCTAAAAATATCGTTGCCAGATATTTTTTCAGAATTCTGTAATCAACCATAGTGTTCGGATACTTTTTTGAGCGACTGTACATACTTGAGTACATCTATTTTAAATTATACATCAAAGTTTTCCTGTTACAATAAAATAATCCTATATTTGTTTCTCCTCTTAAACTAATAAAATTTGCGAATCTTAAAATATGTTAGTTTACCCTTTTTAGTTGTTTTGGCTCTTAACCCAGAAAAAGGTTCCCGACCCCTGTTTTAGATCAATGAACTTTTGGAAACTTGTTACAAATTTGGATATAATGTAATTGACAACTTAGCGATAAACAAAAACTACTGAAAAAAAAATTATTTTTTGGGGGGAGGGGGGGGTGACAGAAAAGTGTCTTGTGCCGTGGTGTCGTGTGAAGGAGAATTTTTTACCTTGTGTACGTTAAAGAATAGGCCGAATGTTGTTGATAGAAGGTTTCTTTATGTCGCTCTGAAAGGCAGTTTTTTTTAAAGGCCTTTTTGATTTTAATGAAGTGAATTGGATTTTGAGTGGGCCTCTGGAACTGTGGCATTTTACCACCACCAGTACCACCTTATTATTACCCCACTGCTGAAGGCAATAGTTTCGTTAGAATCAAAACCAAAGTCATTGGTTTATTAATACTAAACCAATGATCTCAGTCTTTACCAATTCTCGCACAAAACTCAGTCTCATTTTTTCGTCATTAAGTTTCAGTCTTTACTTAATGACGTCAGATTCGTCATTAAGTTAGTTAACCTTTCAGACATTCCGCAAGGGGCGGGGGTGGCTCAGTCGGTAGCGCGCCAGGCTCGTAATCTGTAGTTCCCAGGTTCGAGTCCCAGCTGGGTCAGCGTTGAGATTTATCTCCGCAAAATTCCCCGCCCTGCCCACGGTCAGTAGGGGACACCGATGGGCTTGGAAAGGCCGCCGTCCGTCGGATGGGACGTTAAGCCGTGGTCCCGTGTGCGGGAGAGCCATACCCACCTGTGCACGTTAAAGAACACGCTGGATGGCCTTGACGGGAGGCTACCATCTGTCTCCCAACAGCTGTTCCAGTGGGTCCCCTCCCCCAACCTTCTCTGAGCCTTCGGGGTCCATGTGACCTGGCCATTTAGCCATGGTGTGCAAAAAAGTGCCGCTCAGAGGTAAAACAACCCAACAACCCAACCCATTCCGTAAGATATCAATTATAAATTTCATCGATTCCATTAAAGAATTCAAAAGTATTTTAAGAATCCTTGGATTTCATTTGGAACCTTTCATGCTATAAATTCCACGATGATTTCACACCATTTGCTGATGTTTGCATCACTGTGGAAGATATCTAAAACAACTACTCATCTTACCCTACCACATACATCATGATAGCCGTCATCATCCCTATCATCATCCTTACATCTCTCTAATGAGAATTGATGATATGAAAATGCAAAACAAGAAAGAGGGAACCGAAAAGAAATTTCATCCAATTCTCACTTTTATTTTTCGATGGTATATTAGCCTTTTCGTCTGCAGCGGTACCAGTGTCATCACGTGCCGAAATCATCCATCATCTTTCAAGTACCGATGATGACTGATTCCCACTGTCACCGACCATCAGGTTCCTTAAAGGAAATAAAACAAACGACAGACTGTGTTTGCTAAGTGTGCCATATTTGCCGATCATTAGTTCTGACTCTGGTCTGCCCGATAGGCCAATGGGAACAAACCCAAAGCTTCGAACACCCGATCTTCTAGTGTGAGCTCCACCTTGGGCACACCAGTGGAGCTCCCTCTACCTCACGCTCCACTAAACTGCCACTTCACACGTAAGTGGCGCGGCAAATCACCTTTTGGTGACGTCACTTGCCGCGCAATCGGCCGGAAAATTAGTGTTGCCAGTCTGAGCTATGCCCTTGTTCAAGTCGCCGTGTCTTTGGCTACGTTAGTCTACGCCATTTAATGGCTTTAATATCAATATTGACTCCTTGTTTCTACTAATCGTTACGTGCAACCCAAAAAAAAAAAACGTTTAAAAAAAAAGGATAGTAAGTACTTTTTTCTTTCGTGCATGAATACGTTTGTTTGCTGTTTCCTCGAACTTCGAAACCATCCAGTTTCATAAATACATTACCGAACAAAAAATGCGGGGAAACTCACGAGATTGGGGTTTTATAATTGCCCTCACAAAAGTCAAAGTGCAACCAATTTTTCAGTCTTGATGGATGGATTTTTTTTTTGTTTTGTTATTGTAATATTTATCAACACATGGACATTGGATTGGATTGTTTTACCTCTGAGCTGCACTTTTTTGCATACCATGGGCTAAATGGCCAGGCCACAAGGACCCCGAAGGCTCAGAGAAGGTTGGGGGAGGGGACCCACTGGAACAGCTGTTGGGAGACAGATGGTAGTCTCCCGTCAAGGCCATCCAGCGTGTTCTTTAACGTGCACAGGGTATGGCTCTCCCGAACACGGGGCCACGGCTTAACGTCCCATCCGTACGGACGGCGGCCTTTTCAAGCCCATCGGTGTCCCCTACTGACCGTGGGCAGGGCGGGGAATTTTGCGGAGATAAATCTCAACGCTGACCCAGCTGGGACTCGAACCTGGGAACTACAGATTACGCAACACATGAACAAAATAATGAGAACATTTTAGCGCAAAATATATACAAAAACAACTTCAAGAATTTTTTATTTTCCATTTGGAGAAATATATACATATAATTTTACTCCATGCGAAAGGTGGCTAATAATATATCTGACTGATATTTCTTGATGCACGTAGACAGAAATGTGGATCATTTAGTAGTTGGGTTAGAATATGATTAAGGCATCCTCAGTACCCAATCCCGCTTCCTAAATTCAAATTTATTTATTTTTTTGGGGGGGGCTGGATTTTTTACCGAAACATTGCCAAAAATTAAGAGTTGATATTGGCCCTTACTTTGAAACGTTACTAAAACTGTTTTCCCCAATTCACCAGGGAAAAGAACTGTTTTCAAAAGATAAATTATAAATATGGGTTAAGGATTTGAGAAAATAATCGTTACACTTCTTTAAAATGATTGTAGATACACCTTCAATCCCCCTACACTTCTATTATCTTTAAATTTCAGGATTATAGTTAATATCTCATCGTCAATGACAAGGATAAAAACATTGTCTTATAGAGACTACAATTTTCTTCATTAAAAAAAATGTTGGTTTTCAAAATGCCGACGATAAAAAAGAAATTAAGATTATTGATCGATTGAATTTGAGTGCCGGTCTATTTCTAGTTGGATTATTTTTACCTCAGAGCGGCAGTTTTTTGCACACAATGGGCTAAATAGCCAGGTCATAAGGACCCCAAAACTTCAAAGAAGGTTGACAGAGGGGGGACCCAATCTGCATATCCACTGGACTGACCATGCAGAGACACATCGTAACCTCCCGTCAAGTCAATCCAGGGTGTTCTTTAACATGCAGAGGGTATTTTTGTGCACAATGGGCTAAATGGGCAGGTTATAAGGACCCCAAAGCTACAGAAAAGGTTAACAGAGGGGACCCAATCTGCATATCTGCTGGACTGGCGATACTGAGACAGATGGTAGCCTTCCGTCAAGGCCATCCAGCGTGTTCTTTAGCATGCAGAGGGTATGGTCCTCCCACACACGTAACCACATTTAACATCCCATTTCCGAACTCATCGGTGTCCCCTACTGATCAAGAGCATGGCGGGGAGTTTTGCGGAGAAAAACCTCAACGCTGACCAGCTGGGACTTGAACCTAGGAAATCCAGATTACGAGTAATATATTACTGACTGAGCCGCTTCCCTATTTCTAGCTGGCTTGGGTTGGGTTGTTTTACCTCTGAGCGGCACTTTTTTGCACACAATGGGCTAAATGGCCAGGTCACATGGACCCCGAAGGCTTAGAGAAGGTTGGGGGAGGGGACCCACTGGAACAGCTGTTGGGAGACAGATGGTAGCCTCCCGTCAAGGCCATCCAGCGTGTTCTTTAACGTGCACAGGGTATGTCTCTCCCGCACACGGGGCCACGGCTTAACGTCCCATCCGACGGACGGCGGCCTTATCCAAGCCCATCGGTGTCCCCTACTGACCGTGGGCAGGGCGGGGAAATTTTGCGGAGATAAATCTCAATGCTGACCCAGCTGGGACTCGAACCTGGGAACTACAGATTACGAGCCTGACGCACTACCGACTGAGCCACCCCCGCCCCAATTCTAGCTGGCATCAACATTTCTTTTTCACGTCAAATTGACTGAAATCAGTACTATGTTGCAGGAGAATAGATGTGAGAGAAGATTTTATAATTAAAGTACTTTAAGAAATTATCTGAGGTTAAGGATTTAATTACACACACACCAAATTTGTTAAAAACAAATCGATCAGAAAAGAGTTAGTAGCAAGATAATGCAATTTATTTAATAAGTTGCTAAATTAAAAAAAGAAAAAAAAATCTCAAACCTAATTTACTGGATTGGGTTGTTTTACCTCTGAGCGGCACTTTTTGCACACAATGGGTTAAATGGCCAGGTCACAAGGACCCCGAAGGCTCAGAGAAGGTTGGGGGAGGGGACCCACTGGAACAGCTGTTGGGAGACAGATGGTACCCTCCCGTCAAGGCCATCCAGCGTGTTCTTTAACGTGCACAGGATATGGCTTTCCCGCACACGGGACCACGGCTTAACGTCCCATCCGTCGGACGGCGGCCTTTCCAAGCCCATCGGTGTCCCCTACTGGCCGTGGGCAAGGCGGGGAATTTTGCGGAGATAAATCTCAACGCTGACCAAACTGGGACTCGAACCTGGGAACTGCAAATTACGAGCCTGACGCACTACCGACTGAGCCATCCCATAATTCACTGAAAGAGCTATTTATTTAGTGTATAAATGGGTTTTGACTTTTTATTGTTTTCCCCAATTTTTCCCCGATTTTTATCCCTCGAACAATAAATTTATATAATCGGGTAAAATACGAAAAAAAAAAAAAACATTTCATAATAATTTGTTGCTTTTTTCTTATGAAAAGGAAAATATTTATATAATTATGTATGATCATATATACCTATGAATAAATCATACGTCTTGTATTTAAATATTAAGCATTTTTGTACGTATGACGGGAGAAAAAAATTAATTGCAAAATTAAAAAAAAAATGCTATCATTTCAAACACAACACCAAAAGAATCAAAGCCTAAAAAAAAAACGTGAAAAACAAACCACCCGAATTTATTCTACTATCAAGTCGTGCAGACAGTAGCAGTAACAAAGGAAACAAGGGCAGTAGCAAAGGAAACACGAAGGGTAGTAGCAAAGGAAACAAGAAGGGCGGTAGCAAAGAAAACAAGAAGGGCAGTAGCCAAGGAAACAAGAAGGACAGTAGCAAAGGAAACAAGAAGGGCGGTAGCAAAGGAAACAAGAAGGGCAGTAGCCAAGGAAACAAGAAGGGCAGTAGCAAAGGAAACAAGAAGGGCGGTTAGCAAAGGAAACAAGACGGGCAGTAGCCAAGGAAACAAGAAGAGCGGTAGGAAAGGAAACAAGAAGAGCGGTAGGAAAGGAAACAAGAAGGGCAGTAGCCAAGGAAACAAGAAGAGCGGTAGGAAAGGAAACAAGAAGGGCAGTAGCAAAGGAAACAAGAAGAGCGGTAGGAAAGGAAACAAGAAGGGCGGTAGGAAAGGAAACAAGAAGGGCGATAGCAAAGGAAACAAGAAGGGCAGTAGCAAAGGAAACAAGAAGAGCAATAGCAAAGGAAACAAGAAGAGCAATAGCAAAGGAAACAAGAAGGCAGTTCTCTGGGATTTCTCCTGCAATTCAGAAAACACGCGTTGCCCCTAGAGCGTCTCTTCCTCTCAACGCTCTCCACGTAAAACGCCTTCTCATCCTTCACCGCTAGCAGGGCAACCATTTTGGGATGTTGCGTGACCCAGACGCCGAAGTGATCGCACCTGAGTCTTGAAGATTGGTGCCTTGCAAAAGAGGCTGCACATCGATGATGATCAGATTATAGAGCAGTAGGCTGAGACTTGAGCATCCGCCCATCCGGGGCTCGCAAGAAGGCGAATTCTGAGAACATCGCATGTGAGGTACAACATATCCATTAACCACTATCAAGAATCCATTAAGTGCGCTATCCTGCCCAGTGGAGGCATGTGCACTGAATGCGCGGGCACGCGACTACGCCGGGCTCTATTGTTGCAGCGAGGAAAGTATACATGCGCAGCTGCAAATTAGCGGCGGTCTGCCTCGTTGTGGTACCTTTGCACTTGTTAGAGGGAAAGCTCTCCGGCTAGATGGCTGGCCAGTGCCATAGTTCGTCAATTAATGGCAGAAAGGAGTGGGAGAGGAGGAGGGGGGGATGAGAAGAGGGAGGGGGAGGAGCGAATACAGCAGCTCTGCATCGATTTCGCATATGCTCCCGTTCCCCTGGTAATCTTACGCGGTTATGGGGAAATTACTCGAAATTGTAAACTGGTACTGATCGCAGAGGATGGAGAGTAGGGCCATTGGTTGGAAGGCAAGCTCTGGGGCAATCTCTCAACATTTGGCATTCACTAGATCTGTTTTCTTTCTTTTTTGGTTAAATTAATATTTCCGTTAATGCAATGGTGATAATAATGCATCCATGTGCATGTTTCCATAGCGTTGGTGTCTGCGAGGTATAGCAGTTTTCGGGGGGGGGGGGGGGCTTGACTGTTGTTTTATAATGGTTTCTATTGAAGTCGTCAACGACTTGGCGAAATATAATGCATGAGACAAGTACTAGACTTGGTCTAAGGAATGATAAAGGGGCAAATGTGTGATAAAAGGAGCAGATGTGTGATAAAAGTCATATGTGTGATAAAGAAGTCATATGTGTGATAAAGAAGTCATATGTGTGATAAAAGAGTCAAATGTGTGATAAAAGAGTCATATGTGTGACAAAAGATTCATATGTGTGATAAAAGAGTCAAATGTGTGATAAAAGAGTCATATGTGTGATAAAAGAGTCATATGTGTGATAAAAGAGTCATACGTGTGATAAAAGAGTCATACGTGTGATAAAAGAGTCATACGTGTGATAAAAGAGTCATACGTGTGATAAAAGAGTCATACGCGTGATAAAAGAGTCATACGTGTGATAAAAGAGTCATACGTGTGATAAAAGAGTCATACGCGTGATAAAAGAGCCATATGTGTGATAAAAGAGTCATATGTGTGATAAAAGAGTCATATGTGTAATAAAAGAGTCATATGTGTGATAAAAGAGTCAAATGTGTGATAAAAGGGGCAGATGTGTGATAATAGGGCAGATGTGTGATAAAGAGGCATAGTTTATCTTTAATACAAAAAACTTTATAAAACTGTATAGAAATATAATGTATGAGACAAGTACAAGGTCTGGTCTAAGGAATGATAAATGGTAGATGATAAAGGGTCTTATATGTGATAAAGGGTCACATGTGCGATAAAAGGAGATGTGTGATAAAGGGAAGATGTAATCCCTATTAAAAAAAACTGTATAAAATATACAGAAATGTCTACGTAAAAACGAACTTGGAGCTTTATTCAAAGGCATAAATTATTAAGATATTGCAATTACTGTAGAAGTAGCAATCTCGAGAGTTAACTCCATATCAGTTTTCGATTAAAAACAGAACCCGCCTTCTTATTTAAGAGCAAATCTCTGTTTAATCTCGACGAGGATATAATCTCGCCTTGTGCTTGAAGAGGGACTCTCACCCTCCATCTGCTTGATGATGGACTCTCACACGCTCTCTGCTTGAAGATTGACTCTCACCACTCCCTCTGCTTGAAGAGTGACTCTCACCCTCCCTCTGCTTGAAGAATGACTCTCACCCTCCCTCTGCTTGATGATGGACTCTCACACTCTCTCTGCTTGAAGAGTGACTCTCACCCTCCCTCTGCTTGAAGAGTGACTCTCACCCTCCCTCTGCTTGATGATGGACTCTCACATTCCCTCTGCTTGAAGATTGACTCTCACCACTCCCTCTGCTTGAAGATTGACTCTCACCACTCCCTCTGCTTGATGGGGGATTCTCACCCTCCATCTGCTTGAAGAGTGACTCTCACCCTCCCTCTGCTTGAAGAGTGACTCTCACCCTCCCTCTTCTTGATGATGGACTCTCACCCTCCCTCTGCTTGAAGAGGGACTCTCACCCTCCATCTGCTTGATGATTGACTCTCACCCTCCCTCTGATTGAAGAGTGACTCTCACCCTCCCTCTGCTTGAAGAGTGACTCTCACCCTCCCTCTGCTTAAAAAGTAAATCTCATCCACCCTCTGCTTAAAGAGTGAATCTCTACTTACATTTCAAAACCGAATCTCATCTTGTGCTCGAAAAGTGAATCCCTGCTTACGTTCGAAAACTCAATCTCACCTTGTACGAGAAGAGCAAATTCTGCTTAGGATTCAAACGAGAATCTCACTTTGTGCTCGAAGAGTGATTCTCTGTTTACATTTCAAAACCGAATCTTGTCATGTGCTTAAAGAGTAAATATCTGCTTATGCTTAAAAGGTGAATCTCGCCTTGTGGTTAAAGAGTGAATCTCGCCATGTGCTTGAAGAGTGAATCTCTGTTTACATTTCGAAACTGAATCTCGCCTTGTGGTTAAAGAGCAAATGTCTGCTTACGCTTAAAAGGTGAATCTCGCCACGTGCTTGAAGAGTGAATCTCTGTTTACATTTCGAAACTGAATCTCGCCTTGTGGTTAAAGAGCAAATGTCTGCTTATGTTTGAAAAATGAATCTCGTCTTGTTCTTGAAAAGCGAATCTCTGCTTACATTCTGAAACTGAATCTTGCCATGTGCTTAAAGAGCAACTATCTGTTTACTCTTAGAAAATGAATCTCTGCTTAGATTTCGAAACTGAATCTCGTCATGTGCTTGAAGAATGAATCTCTGCTTCAAGAATGAATCTCGCCTTGTGCGTGAAGAGGAATCTCTCCTTAATGTGAAAAATGGAAAGTTGCTTTCCTTTTGAAAACTGAAACTAGCCCACGAAAGGAAGAAATTTGAACTCAACTGCCATATCTTACGATGTTTAACTTCATTGCAGAAGCTATTTACGCTGTGACTGTTACCAATTTCAATCTTTGAGTTTTTACAAGTATGCTCAACTTCCTTTCATCCTTCATTTGACTCTCATCTGAGGTGCCCAGGTTCTACTCTCGACTATGCCGGGGCGGGAGTGGCTCAGTCGGTAGCGCGCCAGGCTCGTAATCTGTAGTTCCCAGGTTCGAGTCCCAGCTGGGTCAGCGTTGAGATTTATTCCCCGCACTGCCCACGGTCAGTAGGGGACACCGATGGGCTTGGAAAGGCCGTCGTCCGTCGGATGGGACGTTAAGCCGTGGCCCCGTGTGCGGGAGAGCCATACCCTGTGCACGTTAAAGAACACGCTGGATGGCTTTGACGGGAGGCTACCATCTGTCTTCCAACACCTGTTCCAGTGGGTCTCCTCCCCCAACCTTCTCTGAGCCTTCGGGGTCCTTGTGACCTGGCCATTTAGCCCATGGTCTGCAAAAAAGTGCCGCTCAGAGGTAAAACAACCCAACCCAACTCGACTATGCCATCGTGCAACTTCTCATCTTTCGAAAACTGAAACTACAAAATCTCACCTTTTGCTTATTCCCAGTTTTTAGAGAGAAAGAAGACTCCGACGTTCTTGAAAATGTCTCCAGCCTCCCATCTGTAAAGTGATGGTACGTCAAGTCTGCTGATCCTCGTGTCCGGAACAGACAAAGCGCACCTTCCCAAACATGCTGAACAGTTCTGAAGAAACACTTCCATCTTATCTCAACATCGATCTAGTATGTCTTCCCTTACATTTGTCTGAGTTTTGAAATTGAATTTAGGGAATTGAACAACTCTGGCCTTACCATTACATCGGAATTGAGTAATATTTTGGCGCCAGTGAAGACTGAAATTTTGACGATACTTACCTTTTCTATGTCCTCTTTTTAAGTTTTTTTTTTTAACCACTTATCCTTTTCTCTCTAACTCCTTACTTATCCCTTTTCTAATACACCCACACTCTCTCTCTCCCTCTCTACACTCCTTCATTCTTTTTTTTTTTGTTTCTCTTTTCTCTGTCTTCCTTTGTTTAACGACGTTTTAAATAAATCAAGATTCTCTTATAAGCAGCTAAGATAAAAATAAAAAGCAAATCTTCTCCCTCGACGAGCGAGAGGAACAAAAAAGGTGATAATAATAGCTAGCAGTGGGAGTGCATAAAGACGTCGGACCCCGCCATCCCTATCCAAGGCCTTGAGGTGCCCAAGAAAATATACTAACGATTGTGAAATAAGTCGCCAGTTACATAAGCCGACATAGCAAAGACAAGCCGGGAGTAATACAGTTGCAGGGATGCAAACATGCTTAACAAACACATGCCACTTGTGCACATTATGTAGCCGTGCCGCGGATAATGAAGGACAGGGATAACGAGTTGTTGCTGGGTCCTTCTCCCCTGGAGCAGCGGGAGCAACGGGAAGCTAAGAGGCAGGCAAAGGCAGGCAGGCGGGCGCGGCAGAGAATGTTCGAGCTAGCTGTCACTCGCTAGCCGTTCAGCCAACTTTAATTTCCGCCGGCCGAGCAGCGCCCTACAGATATTTGGCACGAAGGCGCGTGTCAAACGCGCCGCATTGCCTGCGTCATTGTCGGGGGCCCCGGCCGAGCCCTTCCCCAGTGCGAGCGGCCGTTCGTGTGGTGGCGGCACACATCCCGAGGCGAGGCGCATCGCAGGACCGTTGCCTCTCTCTCCAATATCGCACTCGATACGATGACACGGCCAATATTAACTCATCACGGCAGGAAAAAGACTCCCGCTCGCGCCTCGCACAACGCCACCACTTCCGCCATTTAGCAGCGTCACTTCCGGAAAGCAATAATTAAAGGCCGAAGTGTTAAGTGGCGTGATTGTGCTGAAAGGAGAAGACGCTGCCCACATCTCGGTGGGTGGAGGAAGTGGCACGCGACTTACTTGCGAAGAGGGCGAGAGTTAGGGGGAGGGGGGGGCATCGGCTGAGTCGAACTGCAGCAAGTAATGAAAGCGGGGAAGAAAGTAAACAGGACTGGTGAAGGCTTCGTACTTCATTACATTTTCGAGATGTTCTTCCCTGACGATGTTCTGTTCCTCTGTCTGTCCTCGGCGCTTTAGGGCTGTCAGGAGAACTTGTCAGACTCAACCCGTAGAGTAAATGTTACTCTGGTGAGGCTTTAGAGTCGAACTCGTAAAGGGATCGACTAGTTTGTTCGCCTAGTTTACCCTTGGGGGGGGGGGGGGCATTTCAGTTTAACTGTTGTAGCTGCTTTTTCTTGTATTCAGATTCAATGCACTTCCAAGATAGAATTTAATTAATTAGCATCAATTCTCAGTGACGCAAATAATGCTCCGTTGATTTCATTTGATGAGCTGAAGTCCATTTCGATTTGGCATTTTTTTTTATGGCTCTGGGTGAAACGTTCGGAAAAAAAAAGTGGATTCTACGAATTCGAATATTTTTTCCACAAAAAAACTGAACCATTTTTCTAAAAAACTCTGTTAGTTTTTCATAATATTTAGAGTTTTAATATATTTTTAGTTATCGTGTATCGCAGTCGTATTTATTCAACGGAAGAGCATTCAGAATGCTTAGCTGTTGCTATTAATAAATTCTTACCTTCCACTCAGATTTTATCTATGGAGTATTAAACAAAGATGTTCCTGTCACACCTTTGTACCAAGTGGATAGTTATACTTCTGAACGGCACTTTTTTGTAAACAATGGAGGTAGCGCGCCTGTCTCGTAATATGCAGTTCCCAGGTTCGAGTCGCAGCTGGATCAGCGTTGAGATTTATCTCCGCAAAATTCCCCGCCCTGCCCACGGTCAGTAGGGGACACCGATGGGCTTGGAAAAGCCGCCGTCCGTCGGATAGGACGTTAAGCCGTGGCCCCGTGTGCGGGAGAGCCATACCCTGTGCACGTTAAAGAACACGCTGGATGGCCTTGACGGGAGGCTACCATCTGTCTCCCAACAGCTGTTCCAGTGGGTCCCCTCCCCCAACCTTCTCTGAGCCTTCGGGGTCCATGTGACCTGGCCATTTAGCCCATGGTGTGCAAAGAAGTGCCGCTCAGAGGTAAAACAACTCAACAACCCAACCCAGGTTCGAATCTCCTCTGGGCCAGCGTTGAGATTTATCTCCACAAAACTCCCCGCCCTGCCCACGGTCAATAGGGGACACCGATGGGCTTGGAAAGACAGCCGACCGTCGAATGGGACATTAAGCCCTGAGATCCCTACCCTGTGTACATTAAAGAATACGCTGGATGGTCTTGACGAGAGGCTACCATCAGCTGTTCCAATAGGTCTCCTCCCCCAACCTTCTCTGAGCCTTCGGGGTCCTTGCGACCTGCCATTTAGCCCATTGTGTGCAAAAACAAGTGCCGGTCAACTAACCCAAATGTACACAATGGGCTAAATGGCCAAGTCAGAAGGACTCCAAGGGCTCAGAGAAAGTTGGGAAAGGCGATCTACTGAATAGCTGTTAGGAGGACCTGTTGTCAAGGCTATCCAGTGTGTTCTTTAACGCCGACAGGGTTGGGTTGGGTTGTTTACCTCTGAGCGGCACTTTTTTTCACACCATGGGCTAAATGGCCAGGTCACAAGGACCCCGAAGGCTCAGAGAAGGTTGGGGGAGGGGACCCACTAGAACAGCTGTTGGGAGACAGATGGTAGCCTCCCGTCAAGGCCATCCAGCGTGTTCTTTAACGTGCACAGGGTATGGCTCTCCCGCACACGGGGCCACGGCTTAACGTCCCATCCGACGGACGGCGGCCTTTCCAAGCCCATCGGTGTTCCCTATTGACCGTGGGCAGGGCGGGGAATTTTTGCGGAGATAAATCTCAACGCTGACCCAGCTGGGACTCGAACCTGGGAACTACAGATTACGAGCCTGGCGCGCTAACGACTGAGCCACCCCCGCCCCCGCCTACAGGGAATGACAAGTTTGAGCGCCCAGGGTATGGATTTTATTTTTAGAAATTAGTGATCTGGCAACCTTCACAGTCGCTCAAAAAAGCATCAGAACACTATGGTTGATTACAGAATTCAGAAGAAGTATCTGGCAACGATTTTTTTTAGACATTAGTGATCTGGCAACCTTTGTGTCACGTGACACGAAGGTTGCCAGATCACTAATGTCTAAAAGACCGTTGCCAGATATTTTTTCTGAATTCTGTAATCAACCATAGTGTTCGGATACTTTTTTGAGCGACTGTAGGTGGTAATATTATTTTGATACTAGTTCGTGTGGGCTCACTCACGGAAATATTGAGCGTGTGCAGTTACCGTTCACAGTAAACTGGAGCGTGTGCAGTAACTGCACACGCTCCAGTTTGCTGTGAACGGTAACTGGAGGGTGTACAGTTGCTGTACACGCTCCAGATATTTTTCCTGAATTCTGTAATCACGTGACATGAAGGTTGCCAGATCACTAATTTAGAAAAAAAATCGTTGACAGATATTTTTTCTGGATTCTGTACTCAACCATAGTGTTTGGATATTTTTTGAGCGACCGTAAACAAGCGGCTGAATGAGGAGTGATTGTTTTTAATTTTTGAGTATGGTTTGACACCAGACTGTCTCCTAGACACATCTTCAGGAAAAAAAAAACTTTAAGTGAAAAAAGAGACTGCGAGGGCGGAGGTTAGCGTCCCAAAAGTGCCCAGCCAAAACGTCAGCTGCTGTCGCCACAGCGTCCAAGTCTCAAGTGCCCTCTTGTCACTAGGGACCCGTCCCGACCGGTCAGACTGCATTTCCATTGGCCCTGCAATTAAGACAAGAGGGAAGTGATCAAGCTCATTTCTTCCAAGACTTCCGAGAGGATTCCTAATGCTTCTTGACCCTTACTCATCCTCCTCACCACCTATGTGCCGAAGTTCTCTCGCAAGATGAGGTCATCTTTCCTCCTTTTGATAGTTTTCTTTATTCGATTTAATTCGTTTGGTATCTCCATTTCTTCGAATCGTCTTCTTCGAGTTGCGGTATGTATATTTTATTACTACTCATTATTTATTTTTTTATTATCTAGCTGTTTATCTAGAGGTACAGTCGCTCAAAAAAAGTATCCGAACACTATGGTCGATTACAGAATTCAGAAAAAATATCTGGGAACGATTTTTTTTAGAAATTAGTGATCTGGCAACCTTCTTGTCACGCGATTACAGAATTCAGGAAAAATATCTGAAGCGTGTACAGCAACTATACACGCTCCAGTTACCGTTCACAGCAAACTGGAGCGTGTGCAGTTACTGCACACGCTCCAGTTTGCTGTGAACGGTAACTGCACACGCTCAATATTTCCGTGAGTGAGCCCACACGATCTAGTATCAAAATAATATGACCACCTACAGTCGCTCAAAAAAGTATCCGAACGCTACGGTTGATTACAGAATTCAGAGAAAAATATCTGGCAACGATTTTTTTAGAAATTAGTGATCTGGCAAATTCACGAAGGTTGCCAGATCACTAATTTCTAAAAAAAATCGTTGCCAGATATTTTTTCTGAATTCTGTAATCGACCATAGTGTTCGGATACTTTTTTGAGAGACTGTACACTTTCTATAAAAAACAGATGAAAATCCTAAATCCCTAGAAATTTTTCTTATAAAGCATGATAGAATATGATGTTACACCTGTGATATGACTTCAGACCAATGATTATTTTCAAATCCCGAATTTTGTTAATAATTACGGTAAAAATCTTAAAGCTAATAAAGTGCCGGAGATCTTTAACCAGTTACCAAGAGAAATCACATATATCTAACTAATTTTAGTAAGATTAAGTTAAAGGTTGAAAACTATTCGAAGAATGTCTTTTAATCCGCAATACCGAGAAAACCTGTATCTATATGCCTTTTGTGTTCTTTTTTAATATGTTCACTTATGTATAAAAAACTAATGCTCATTAATATTTCTTGCAGATAAGTTATTAGCTTTGCGGGTCAAATGCATAAAATCTCTCTACATCTGTGTTTTGTGAGATGACGATGATGATGAATAAATATATTATTATTATTAAAAAAAAAGAGATCTTATTAAATTAAGGCGAATGAAACGTTTGGCAATAGATCGTCAAAAGAAATCCAAATGAAATTCCAAACGATATGTAAATTTACTATTAAAATGGTGTCAAAAGCTCAATATAGATTAAGTTGAAGTTAATTCATCAAGGGTTGGGTTGGGTTGTTTTACCTCTGAGCGGCACTTTTTTGTACACCATGGGCTAAATGGCCAGGTCACACGGATACCGAAGTCTCAGAGAAAGTTGGGGGAGGGGACCCACTGGAACAGCTGTTGGAAGACAGACGGTAGCCTCCCGTCAAGGCCATCCAGCGTGTTCTTTAACGTTGGGTTGTTTTACCTCTGAGCGGCACTTTTTTGCACACCATGGGCTAAATGGCCAGGTTACATGGACCCCGAAAGCTTAGAGAAGGTTGGGGGAGGGGACCCACTGGAACAGCTGTTGGAAGACAGACGGTAGCCTCCCGTCAAGGCCATCCAGCGTGTTCTTTAACGTTGGGTTGTTTTACCTCTGAGCGGCACTTTTTTGTACACCATGGGCTAAATGGCCAGGTCACATGGATCCCGAAGGCTCAGAGAAGGTTGGGGGAGAGGACCCACTGGAACAGCTGTTGGGAGACAGATGGTAGCCTCCCGTCAAGGCCATCCAGCGTGTTCTTTAACGTTGGGTTATTTTACCTCTGAGCGGCACTTTTTTGCACACCATGGGCTAAATGGCCAGGTCACATGGACCCCGAAGACTCAGAGAAGGTTGGGGGAGGGGACCCACTGGAACAGCTGTTGGGAGACAGATGGTAGCCTCCCGTCAAGGCCATCCAGCGTGTTCTTTATTGTGCACAGGTTATGGCTCTCACGCACAAGGGGCCACAGCTTAACGTCCCATCCGACGGACGGCGGCCTTTCCTAGCCCATCGGTGTCCCCTACTGACCGTGGGCAGGGCGGGGAATTTTGCGGAGATAAATCTCAACGCTGACCCAGCTGGGACTCGAACCTGGAAACTACAGATTACGAGCGTGGCCAATAATTCATCAAGAGCATAACAATTTTGGTAATAATATTCTTAAATTATTTTTCAAAGTAATGCTTAGCAAATGCAAGTGCATTGCCCTACAAAAATATTAAATTTCGATTGGGTTGTTCTAACTCTGAGCGTGGGCGGGAGTGGCTCAGTCGGTAGCGCGCCAGGTTCGTAATCTGCAGTTCCCAGGTTCCAGTCCTAACTGGGTCAGCTTTGAGATTTATCTCCGCAAATTTGCTCCCCCTGCCCACGGTCAGTTGGGGACACCGATGGGCTTGGAAAGGCCGCCGTCCATCGGATGGGACGTTAAGCCGCGGCCCCCTTGTGCTAGAGAGCCACACCCTATGCACTTGAAGAACACGCTGGATGGCCTTGACGGAAGGCTACCATCTGTCTCCTAACAGCAATTCCACTGGGGTCCCCTCCCCCAACCTTCCCTGAGCGTTCGGGGTCCTTGTGACCTGGCCATTTAGAACATTGGTGTGCAAAAAAAGTGCCGCTCAGAGGTAAAACAACCCAACTCTTCTACCTTTGAGAGGCACTTTTCGCACACAATGGACTAAATGGCCAACTCACAAGGACCTCGAAGACTCAGAGAAGATTGGGGGGGGGCGAGAACCCACTAGAACAGCTATTAGGAGACAGATAATAGCCTCCCGTCAAGTCCATCCAGCGTGTTCTTTAACGTGCATAGAGTATGGCTTTCCGTACGCGGACCATGGCTTAACGTCCCATCCGTCGGACGGCGACTTTTCCAAGCCCATTTTTTTAACCAGTGATCTTCAATCAATATTAAAATGCCATTAACTTTTACTAAAATTAATCATTAACTGCTAAGATCAGACTTTGAAGAAATGGGCGGTTGAGTTCAAGGTTGCTCCGGGCGGTAAAATAGATATGCAAATTGGCCCTCTAGTGATAGAACAAATTATAAAGTGAATTTAATAAAGTCCTGCCTATAAAAAAGGCCAAAAAAAAAATTACACCCATATACATAGTTAATAAAGGAAAAAATAAAATGATCTCACACAAATAGGAGGGGCGGGGGTGGCTCAGTCGGTAGCAGGCCAGGTTCGTAATCTGTAGTTCCCAGGTTCGAGTCCCAGCTGGGTCAGCGTTTAGATTTATCTCCGCAAAATTCCCCGCCCTGCCCACGGTCAGTAGGGGACACCGATGGGTTTGGAAAGGCCGCCGTCGGTCGGATGGGACGTTAAGCCGTGGCCCCGTGTGCGGGAGAGCCATACCCTGTGCACGTTAAAGAACACGCTGGATGGCCTTGACGGGAGGCTACCATCTGTCTCCCAACAGCTGTTCCAGTGGGTCCCCTCCCCCAACCTTCTCTGAGCCTTCGGGGTCCATCTGACTTGGCCATTTAGCCCTGGTGTGCAAAAAAGTGCCGCTCAGAGGTAAAACAACCCAAATACATAAATCCCCCCCCCCCCTCCAGAAAGAGGAGAAGGGAAATAAGATATAAATAAAAATAAAGCACATTTCCCCCCACCCCCGTGTGCGGGAGAGCCATATCCTGTGCACGTTAAAGAACACGCTGGATGGGCTTGACGGGAGGCTACCATCTGTCTCCCAACAGCTGTTCCAGTGGGTCCCCTCTCCCCAACCTTCTCTGAGCCTTCGGGGTCCATGTGACCTGGCCATTTAGCCCATGGTGTGCAAAAAAGTGCCGCTCAGAGGTAAAACAACCCAACTAACAAATAGGAATAAATAGCAACGATAACAGCCTTATGTATGAAATAACAAGAATAATGATGTACTAAAAATAACAAATGGCAGTTATTCTTCTTCCCTGTTATGATTTCTGACAACTCAAATAACGAGCTAATGGCATGAAAACAGGGCACACTACAAATGCTTGCAATCTTCTTATGCAAATATCAAAAATAATGATTGTAAGAAGTGCGAAATTCTTCTAAATGATTTCCTCGGTAATATCCGGAAATAAAACAAAGAGCTTCTTTCTTCATGTTGCTATGCAGTAGAATTCTAATAATATGACGTAATTCATCTATCTAGTGGGGGGGGGGGCGAGTTTAGTCGCTAGCGCTCCAGACTCGTAATCTGCAGTTCCCAGGTTCGAATCCCAGCTGGGCCGGCGTTGAGATTTATCTCCGCAAAACTCTCCAACCTGCATTAGGTCAGTAGGGGGCACAGTGGAATTTGGAAAGGCCGCCGTCCATCGGATGGGACCTTACGCCGTGGCACCGATGGGTTTGGAAAGGCCGCCGTCCATCGGATGGGACGTTACGCCGTGGCTCTGTATGCGGGAGAGCCGTACTTTGTGCATGTTAAAGAACACACTGGATGGCCATGATGGGAGGCTACCATCTGTCTCGTAATAGCTGCCCGATGGGTCTTTTTCGCTCAAACTTATATGATCCCTTGGAGTCCTTGCGACCTGTCCATTTAGCCCATTGTGTGCACAAAAGTGTAGCTCAGACGTAAAACAACCCAATGCATATCGGCTTGCATCCGACCATCATCTACTCTCCGCATCACCAACACTACCTGTTCCTCCACGTGCAGTAGCTCAATCAGCATCGTCTCTATCCCCCACACCCTCGCCCCCCATCATCGAATGGTGTGAACAACCACGTGTTTGGTCGTTCTTCTATTACACACATGTTCGCAGGAGCACGCGACACGAGCTCTTCCTTCTGAACGTGTTGCGATCTCGTTTAAACTCCGTCAGAGCCCATGGTGAGATGTGGAGGGGGGAGGAGGGGAGGATCGTTTACCTGGTCTCATCCACCTCCCGACTCCCACACTCATGGCCAATCCCCCCTCCATATGGAGAAGAGGTATACATAGCAAATATTGCACTGATAAGACTAACACGATATTTTGAAACGGTAGAGGTGGGGGGTTAGGATGTAGGTTGAGGAGTTTTATTTTTTTCTGGAGTTCACTTTGGTGCTATTGATTTGAATCACAACAGAGGACCTTTTTATTTTCCATGATCTGTGTCCGAGTGGTTACTCAGTGGCGTATTACACTGACAGACTCCTGTCAGACTTATGTGGAAAAGTGGCTGCTTGATTGAAAAACCTATTTTAATTTTTGAAGAATTACATACATACACTGAAAATGTGAGAGAAGAGATTTACACTGAGAATGTGAGGCAAAAGATTTACACTGAGAATGTGAAGGAAAAGAATTACACTGAGAACGTGGAGGAGGAGATTTACACTGAGAAAGTGAAGGAAGCGATTTACACTGAGAACGTGAAGAAAAAGATTTACACTGAGAACGTGAAGGAAGAGAATTACACTGAGAACGTGAAGGAAGAGATTTACACTGAGAATGTGAGGGAAGAGATTTACACTGAGAATGTGAAGGAAGAGATTTACACTGAGAATGTGAAGGAAAAGAATTACACTGAGAACGTGAAGGAAGAGAATTACACTGAGAATGTGAGGGAAGAGATTTACACTGAGAACGTGGAGGAAGAGATTTACACTGAGAATGTGAAGGAAGAGATTTACACTGAGAACGTGGAGGAAGAGATTTACACTGAGAATGCGAAGGAAGAGATTTACGCTGAGAATGTGAATGAAGAGATTTACACTGAGAATGTGAAGGAAGAGATTTACACTGAGAATGTGAAGGAAGAGATTTACACTGAGAATGTGAAGGAAAAGAATTACACTGAGAACGTGAAGGAAGAGAATTACACTGAGAACGTGAAGGAAGAGATTTACACTGAGAATGTGAAGGAAGAGATTTACACTGAGAATGTTAAGAAAGAGATTTACACTGAGAATGTGAAGGAAAAGAATTACACTGAGAACGTGAAGGAAGAGAATTACACTGAGAATGTGAGGGAAGAGATTTACACTGAGAACGTGGAGGAAGAGATTTACACTGAGAATGTGAAGGAAGAGATTTACGCTGAGAATGTGAATGAAGAGATTTACACTGAGAATGTGAAGGAAAAGAATTACACTGAGAACGTGAAGGAAGAGAATTACACTGAGAATGTGAGGGAAGAGATTTACACTGAGAACGTGGAGGAAGAGATTTACACTGAGAATGTGAAGGAAGAGATTTACACTGAGAACGTGGAGGAAGAGATTTACACTGAGAATGTGAAGGAAGAGATTTACGCTGAGAATGTGAATGAAGAGATTTACACTGAGAATGTGAAGGAAGAGATTTACACTGAGAATGTGAAGGAAGAGATTTACACTGAGAATGTGAAGGAAAAGAATTACACTGAGAACGTGAAGGAAGAGAATTACACTGAGAATGTGAGGGAAGAGATTTACACTGAGAACGTGGAGGAAGAGATTTACACTGAGAATGTGAAGGAAGAGATTTACACTGAGAACGTGGAGGAAGAGATTTACACTGAGAATGTGAAGGAAGAGATTTACGCTGAGAATGTGAATGAAGAGATTTACACTGAGAATGTGAAGGAAGAGATTTACACTGAGAATGTGAGGGAAGAGATTTACACTGAGAACGTGGAGGAAGAGATTTACACTGAGAATGTGAAGGAAGAGATTTACACTGAGAACGTGGAGGAAGAGATTTACACTGAGAATGTGAAGGAAGAGATTTACGCTGAGAATGTGAATGAAGAGATTTACACTGAGAATGTGAAGGAAGAGATTTACGCTGAGAATGTGAATGAAGAGATTTACACTGAGAATGTGAAGGAAGAGATTTACACTGAGAATGTGAGGGAAGAGATTTACACTGAGAATGTGAGGGAAGAGATTTACACTGAGAACGTGAAGGAAGAGAATTACACTGAGAATGTGAGGGAAGAGATTTACACTGAGAACGTGGAGGAAGAGATTTACACTGAGAATGTGAACGAAGAGATTTACACTGAGAACGTGGAGGAAGAGATTTACACTGAGAATGCGAAGGAAGAGATTTACGCTGAGAATGTGAATGAAGAGATTTACACTGAGAATGTGAAGGAAGAGATTTACACTGAGAATGTGAAGGAAGAGATTTACACTGAGAATGTGAAGGAAAAGAATTACACTGAGAACGTGAAGGAAGAGAATTACACTGAGAATGTGAGGGAAGAGATTTACACTGAGAACGTGGAGGAAGAGATTTACACTGAGAATGTGAAGGAAGAGATTTACGCTGAGAATGTGAATGAAGAGATTTACACTGAGAATGTGAAGGAAGAGATTTACGCTGAGAATGTGAATGAAGAGATTTACACTGAGAATGTGAAGGAAGAGATTTACACTGAGAATGTGAGGGAAAAGATTTACACGGAGAATGTGAGGGAAGAGATTTACACTGAGAACGGGAAGGAAGAGATTTACACTGAGAATGTGAAGGAAGAGATTTACACTGAGAATGTTAAGAAAGAGATTTACACTGAGAATGTGAAGGAAAAGAATTACACTGAGAACGTGAAGGAAGAGAATTACACTGAGAATGTGAGGGAAGAGATTTACACTGAGAACGTGGAGGAAGAGATTTACACTGAGAATGTGAAGGAAGAGATTTACGCTGAGAATGTGAATGAAGAGATTTACACTGAGAATGTGAAGGAAAAGAATTACACTGAGAACGTGAAGGAAGAGAATTACACTGAGAATGTGAGGGAAGAGATTTACACTGAGAACGTGGAGGAAGAGATTTACACTGAGAATGTGAAGGAAGAGATTTACACTGAGAACGTGGAGGAAGAGATTTACACTGAGAATGTGAAGGAAGAGATTTACGCTGAGAATGTGAATGAAGAGATTTACACTGAGAATGTGAAGGAAGAGATTTACACTGAGAATGTGAAGGAAGAGATTTACACTGAGAATGTGAAGGAAAAGAATTACACTGAGAACGTGAAGGAAGAGATTTACACTGAGAATGTGAGGGAAGAGATTTACACTGAGAACGTGGAGGAAGAGATTTACACTGAGAATGTGAAGGAAGAGATTTACACTGAGAACGTGGAGGAAGAGATTTACACTGAGAATGTGAAGGAAGAGATTTACGCTGAGAATGTGAATGAAGAGATTTACACTGAGAATGTGAAGGAAGAGATTTACACTGAGAATGTGAAGGAAGAGAATTACACTGAGAATGTGAGGGAAGAGATTTACACTGAGAACGTGGAGGAAGAGATTTACACTGAGAATGTGAAGGAAGAGATTTACACTGAGAACGTGGAGGAAGAGATTTACACTGAGAATGTGAAGGAAGAGATTTACGCTGAGAATGTGAATGAAGAGATTTACACTGAGAATGTGAAGGAAGAGATTTACGCTGAGAATGTGAATGAAGAGATTTACACTGAGAATGTGAAGGAAGAGATTTACACTGAGAATGTGAGGGAAGAGATTTACACTGAGAATGTGAGGGAAGAGATTTACACTGAGAACGTGAAGGAAGAGATTTACACTGAGAATGTGAAGGAAGAGATTTACACTGAGAATGTGAAGGAAGAGATTTACACTGAGAATGTGAAGGAAAAGAATTACACTGAGAACGTGAAGGAAGAGAATTACACTGAGAATGTGAGGGAAGAGATTTACACTGAGAACGTGGAGGAAGAGATTTACACTGAGAATGTGAAGGAAGAGATTTACGCTGAGAATGTGAAGGAAGAGATTTACACTGAGAATGTGAAGGAAGAGATTTACACTGAGAATGTGAGGGAAGAGATTTACACTGAGAATGTGAAGGAAGAGATTTACACTGAGAATGTGAAGGAAGAGATTTACTCTGAGAATGTGAAGGAAAAGAATTACACTGAGAACGTGAAGGAAGAGAATTACACTGAGAATGTGAGGGAAGAGATTTACACTGAGAACGTGGAGGAAGAGATTTACACTGAGAATGTGAAGGAAGAGATTTACACTGAGAACGTGGAGGAAGAGATTTACACTGAGAATGTGAAGGAAGAGATTTACGCTGAGAATGTGAAGGAAGAGATTTACGCTGAGAATGTGAATGAAGAGATTTACACTAAGAATGTGAAGGAAGAGATTTACACTGAGAATGTGAGGGAAGAGATTTACACTGAGAATGTGAAGGAAGAGATTTACACTGAGAATGTGAGGGAAGAGATTTACACTGAGAATGTGAAGGAAGAGATTTGCGAGAATGTAAAGGAAGAGATTTACACTGAGAATGTGACGGAAGAGATTTACACTGAGAATGTGAGGGAAGAGATTTACACTGAGAATGTGAAGGAAGGGATTTGCGCTGAGAATGTGAATGAAGAGATTTACACTGAGAATGTGAAGGAAGAGATTTACGCTGAGAATGTGAATGAAGAGATTTACACTGAGAATGTGAGGGAAGAGATTTACACTGAGAATGTGAAGGAAGAGATTTACACTGAGAACGTGAAGGAAGAGAATTACACTGAGAACGTGAAGGAAGAGATTTACACTAAGAATGTGAAGGAAGAGATTGCGAGCATGTAAAGAAAGAAATTTACACTGAGAATGTGAGGGAAGAGATTTACACTGAGAACGTGAAGGAAGAGATTTACACTGAGAATGTGAAGGAAGAGATTTCGAGCATGTAAAGAAAGAAATTTACACTGAGAATGTGAGGGAAGAGATTTACACTGAGAATGTGAGGGAAGAGATTTACACTGAGAATGTGAAGGAAGAGATTTGCGAGAATGTAAAGGAAGAGATTTAGACTGAGAATGTGAGGGAAGAGATTTACACTGAGAATGTGAAGGTAGAGATTTGCGAGAATGTAGAGGAAAAGATTTACACTGAGAATGTGAAGGAAGAGATTTACGAGAATGTAAAGGAAAAGATTTACACTGAGAATGTGAAGGAAGAGATTTGTGAGAATGTAAAGGAAGAGATTTACACTGAGAATGTGAGGGAAGAGATTTACACTGAGAATGTGAGGGAAGAGATTTGCGAGAATGTAAAGGAAGAGATTTACACTGAGAATGTAAAGGAAGAGTTTTACACTGAGAACGTGGAGGAAGAGATTTACACTGAGAATGTGAAGGAAGAGATTTACGCTGAGAATGTGAATTAAGAGATTTACACTGAGAATGTGAAGGAAGAGATTTACACTGAGAATGTGAGGGAAGAGATTTACACTGAGAATGTGAAGGAAGGGATTTACGCTGAGAATGTGAGTGAAGAGATTTACACTGAGAATGTGAAGGAAGAGATTTACACTGAGAATGTGAGGGAAGATATTTGCGAGAATGTAAAGGAAGAGATTTACGCTTAGAATGTGAATGAAGAGATTTGCGAGAATGTAAAGGTAGAGATTTACACTGAGAACGTGGAGGAAGAGATTTACACTGAGAATGTGAGGGAAGAGATTTACACTGAGAATGTGAAGGAAGAGATTTACGAGAATGTAAAGGAAAAGATTTACACTGAGAATGTGAAGGAAGAGATTTACGAGAATGTAAAGGAAAAGATTTACACTGAGAATGTGAAGGAAGAGATTTGTGAGAATGTAAAGGAAGAGATTTACACTCAGAATGTGAGGGAAGAGATTTACACTGAGAATGTGAGGGAAGAGATTTGCGAGAATGTAAAGGAAGAGATTTACGCTGAGAATGTAAAGGAAGAGTTTTACACTGAGAACGTGGAGGAAGAGATTTACACTGAGAATGTGAAGGAAGAGATTTACGCTGAGAATGTGAATGAAGAGATTTACACTGAGAATGTGAAGGAAGAGATTTACACTGAGAATGTGAGGGAAGATATTTGCGAGAATGTAAAGGAAGAGATTTACGCTTAGAATGTGAATGAAGAGATTTGCGAGAATGTAAAGGTAGAGATTTACACTGAGAACGTGGAGGAAGAGATTTACACTGAGAATGTGAAGGAAGAGATTTACGCTGAGAATGTGAATGAAGAGATTTACACTGAGAATGTGAAGGAAGAGATTTACACTGAGAATGTGAAGGAAGAGATTTGCGAGAATGTAAAGGAAGAGATTTGCGAGAATGTAAAGGAAGAGATTTACACCGATAGCAACTATATGTCCACCTAACCTTAAGAGAGGTGGAAAAAAGAAAAGTTTTTCATTTTAAAAACAAAACTTGTTCCAGAAATTCAGAAACCACATTGGTCGAGTGGTTAGTGTGCTTGGGCTACTGAATAAAGGGATCGTGGATAAGGTATAGTTGTTTTTCTGCTGAGGTCTCACCTCAGCAGAAATTAATTATTCTAGCTATTTTTGTCTGTTTGTTTAATCACTTTGATGGGTTAGACTCCTTTGGCAATATTTGGTAAATATCAAAATAATTTTTTTTGTTCCATCATTTATTTTTTTCATTTTTCTCTCAAAGTTCTATTTAAAAAAAATTATTTGTAAATTGTTTGTGAAGTAATGTTTTGTAAATTAATATGGACTAAAGTTAAAGTTAAATTTTTTTTGCGTGAATTATGGGTGCTTAATAAACTATTACTATTAACATTTTCCCAACCATTCATAGTTATTCTTATGATGTATAATATATAATCATGACTTCAAAGAAATATTAGGGGCGGGGGTGGCTCAGTCGGTAGCGCGCCAGGCTCATACTCTGTAGTTCCCAGGTTCGAGTCCCAGCTGGGTCAGCGTTGAGATTTATCTCTGCAAAATTCCCCGCCGTGCCCACGGTCAGTGGGGGACACCGATGGGCTTGGAAAGGCCGCCGTCCGTCGGATGGGACGTTAAGCCGTGGCTCCGTGTGCGGGAGAGAGCCATACCCTGTGCACGTTAAAGAACACGCTGGATGGCCTTGACGGGAGGCTACCATCTGTCTCCCAACAGCTGTTCCAGTGGGTCCCCTCCCCCAACCTTCTCTGAGCCTTCGGGGTCCATGTGACCTGCCCATTTAGCCTATGGTGTGCAAAATAGTGCTGCTCAGAGGTAAAACAACCCAACTCAAAGAAATATTATGTCTAATCGCCCAACCACCACCTCCTCCACACACACGCGCATGAAAGAGTATCCGTATTTAATTAAGAACTGAAATGAGATCGTATTCTTAGTTACGATTCAAACAACAAAATACGGAGGAAAAGGTTTCCTTCCTGAAATCGTCGCATGCGGTAAACAAGACGTTTTCCCTAATTGGGCAATGACGTCACGGAACAGGAAAGGAATAAGATGGGAACATTCCTTGTCGTTAGTTAATTCAAAACTCTTACATCTCGTGATGAAAAGTTCCCATCCTCTCTGCATGAGTTGAATGGAGTTTCTTCCATTCAAATGACATCAAGGCTGGCTGAACTCTCACTCAGTCATTCCTCACAGGTATGAGGAAGTTTGATATCTGAGTCACTTCAAACAGTGTCTCAGAAGAGCTGCCTAATTAAGTATCTGCATAAGAACTTCGGTTCGGTTGTTTTACCTCTGAGCGGCACATTTTTTGCATACAATAGGCTAAATGGTTAGGTCACAACAAAGATCTCAAGGGTTCAGAAAAGTTTGGGAGACGGGAACCCCCTGGAAAGTTGTTAGGAGACTGATGATAGCCTCCCGTAAAGGCCATCCAGCCTGTTCTTTAATATGCACAGGGTATAGTTCTCCTGCCTACGGGTCAACGCCGCCCGGGTTAGCGTTGAGATTTATCTCCGCAAAACTCCCCGCCCTACCCTCGGTCAGTAAGGAACACCGATGGGTTCGGAAAGGCCGCCGTTCGTCTGATTGGAGTAAAGTCGTGGCCTCGTATTGAGAGAGCCATATCCTGTGCGCGTTATAGACGATTTCGACGGGAGGCTACCATCTGTCTCCTAACCGCCGTCCAATGGGTCCCCTTCCCTCAACCTTCTCTGAGCCCCTGTGTATTTTTGTGACCTGACCATTTAGCCCATTATGTGCCAAAAAGTGCCGCTTAGAGGTAAAACAGCCCAACCATTTCTGAGAATTCGGAATCCTTGTGACCTGACCATTTAGCCCATTGTGTGCAAAAGAGTGCCGCTCAGAGGTTAAACATCCCAACCATCTCTGAGCCTTCGGGATCCTTGTGACCTGACCATTTAGCCCATTGTGTGCCAAAAACTGCCACTCAGAGGTGAAACAGCCCAACCATCTCTGAGCCTTCGGGATACTTGTGACCTGACCATTTAGCCCATTGTGTGCCAAAAAGTGCCGCTCAGAGGTAAAACAACCCAACCATCCCTGAGCCTTCGGGATCCTTGTGACCTGACCATTTAGCCCATTGTGTGCAAAAAAGGGCCGCTCAGAGGTGAAACAGCCCAACCATCTCTGAGCCTTCGGGATCCTTGTGACCTGACCATTTAGCCCATTGTGTGCAAAAAAAGCGCCGCTCAGAGATAGAACAGCACAATCATCTCTGGCTTTCGGGGTCTTTGTGACCTGATCATTTAGCCCATTTTATGCATAAAAGTGCCGCTCAGAGGTAAAACAGCCCAACCATCTCTGAGCCTTCGGGATCCTTGTGACCTGATCATTTAGCCCATTTTATGCAAAAAAGTGCCGTTTAGAGGTAAAATAACGTAACCTTGACATTGAGGTGTCAAAAGAATAGAAATCTGCCTTAGCAAAATCTATGAAGAAACCAAGATCTACTTCCTTGAAAGTGAAATTTAATTCCATTTGTTTTCAATCGCTTCTCTTCATGTATATTACCAGAAATCATTCTCCACCTCTTGATTCCTAAATCGTCACTCTGACCACTATTTGACCTTTAACCCTTTCAGGACCATAAGGTTTCTAAGCGTAAATATTAGTATGTAACTGTTTATTTTAGTTTGTTTAGACGTAAAATAAATAAAAATCATAAGAAAAATACATAACAATGTGTAGTTTTTTTGGAATTTTATGGGAAATATTTTTCCCAATGGACTATAAAGGTAATACAAATTATAGTTAGGCTTATTATGCAATGTCTTTTATTTATTGGTTTATTAGAACAAAATGTTAACTAAAATAATACAAAATGATGAAATAAAATTACTATACAAAATGATGTGCTAATTATGATATTCTGCGAAGCAATTTCTTTTGGTAGTGAGGCAAAGATGGACATTGCACATAGTACATATATTATGCGTCCTGACAGTTCTGTTTTTGTTTTCTAAACGTTCCCGTTTACGTAATTGCGTTCGGCATACGTTCTATTTTGACATTCTGTATAAAAAAATGCAGATAAGGTTATAATTAAATACGACAATCACCAATTTTAAAATGGGAAAAATGTTTCCCTTAGTCGTGAAAGGGTTAAGGGTTTACGTTGCGCCACTTTAGTGTTAGAAGATTGCATCAGTAAGCTTTTAAGGGTTTTTTAGGTTGTATTGGCATGTCATTGGTTTTGAGCTTTCTAAGATTACAATGCGTTTAAGTATTTTAAATTTTGCATCTGTTTTTCTGAAAATATTATACGTTTTAGTTTGTTGTGGAAATTCTAAGTCTACATCGGTTCGAAAAAAAAATTCATAGGTTGCACTGGTCTGATTTAATTTTAGATGCTTGAGCCAGACCAATTTTTGACCAATTTTTTTTACGAATTCTGAATTTTGCTCATTGAGAGTATGGGGTACTTTTGGCGCTAAGTGTCCCAAGTCTCTATCAATTTGTTAAATTTTGAGTGTGGAGTATTTTCAACTGTATTATTTCGCCTATTGTGTGGAGTACTTTTAACTACACTGTTTCGCTCATTAAGAGTATGGGGGTACTTTTGACTGCGCTAAATGTTCCCTGGCCGAGTGGTTAGTGCGCTTGGCTACTGATCTACGGGACCTGGGTTCGAGCCCCGGATAAGGCATGGATGTATGTGTCGTTTTTCTGCTGAGGTCCTGCCATCCTCTCAGACCTTCTACTATGTCATATGAACTGACAGGCTCCTGTCAGACCTCTGTGGCAAGCAGCTGCTTGAGGGGGTATTTATTTTATTCTTTTTTTAAATGTTGCAAGTTTCCATCAATTTACTTAACTTGTTAATGTGGAGCATTTTTGACTGCACTGTTTCGCCCATTGTAAGTGTGGAGTACTTTTGACTGCGAGATTTATCTTAATGTAAGTATGGAGTACTTTTGACTGCGAGATTTATCTTAATGTAAGTATGTGATACTTTTGACTGCGAGATTTATCTTAATGTAAGTATGGAGTACTTTTGACTGCGAGATATATCTTAATGTAAGTGTGGAGTACTTTTGACTGCGAGATTTATCTTAATGTAAGTATGGAGTACTTTTGACTGCGAGATTTATCTTAATGTAAGTGTGGAGTACTTTTGACTGCGAGATTTATCTTAATGTAAGTGTGGAGTACTTTTGACTGCGAGATATATCTTAATGTAAGTATGGAGTACTTTTGACTGAGAGATTTATCTTAATGTAAGTGTGGAGTACTTTTGACTGCGAGATTTATCTTAATGTAAGTATGGAGTACTTTTGACTGCGAGATTTATCTTAATGTAAGTGTGGAGTACTTTTGACTGCGAGATTTATCTTAATGTAAGTGTGGAGTACTTTTGACTGCGAGATATATCTTAATGTAAGTATGGAGTACTTTTGACTGCGAGATATATCTTAATGTAAGTGTGGAGTACTTTTGACTGCGAGATTTATCTTAATGTAAGTATGGAGTACTTTTGACTGCGAGATTTATCTTAATGTAAGTGTGGAGTACTTTTGACTGCGAGATTTATCTTAATGTAAGTGTGGAGTACTTTTGACTGCGAGATATATCTTAATGTAAGTATGGAGTACTTTTGACTGAGAGATTTATCTTAATGTAAGTATGGAGTACTTTTGACTGCGAGATTTATCTTAATGCAAGTGTGGAGTACTTTTGACTGCGTGAATTATCTTAATGTAAGTATGGAGTACTTTTGACTGCGAGATATATCTTAATGTAAGTATGGAGTACTTTTGACTGCGAGATTTATCTTAATGTAAGTGTTGAGTACTTTTGATTGCGAGAATTATCTTAATGTAAGTGTGGAGTACTTTTGACTGCGAGATTTATCTTAATGTAAGTGTGGAGTACTTTTGACTGCGAGATATATCTTAATGTAAGTGTGGAGTACTTTTGACTGCGAGATTTATCTTAATGTAAGTGTTGAGTACTTTTGACTGCGAGATATATCTTAATGTAAGTGTGGAGTACTTTTGACTGCGAGATTTATCTTAATGCAAGTATGGAATACTTTTGACTGCGAGATATATCTTAATGTATGGGATAGTTTTGACTGCGAGATTTATCTTAATGTAAGTATGGAGTACTTTTGACTGCGAGATATATCTTAATGTAAGTATGTGATACTTTTGACTGCGAGATTTATCTTAATGTAAGTATGGAGTACTTTTGACTGCGAGATTTATCTTAATGTAAGTGTGGAGTACTTTTGACTGCGAGATATATCTTAATGTAAGTGTTGAGTACTTTTGACTGCGAGATTTATCTTAATGTAAGTATGGAGTACTTTTGACTGCGAGATTTATCTTAATGCAAGTGTGGAGTACTTTTGACTGCGTGAATTATCTTAATGTAAGTATGGGATACTTTTGACTGCGAGATTTATCTTAATGTAAGTGTTGAGTACTTTTGATTGCGAGAATTATCTTAATGTAAGTGTGGAGTACTTTTGACTGCGAGATTTATCTTAATGTAAGTGTTGAGTACTTTTGATTGCGAGAATTATCTTAATGTAAGTGTGGAGTACTTTTGACTGCGAGATTTATCTTAATGTAAGTGTTGAGTACTTTTGATTGCGAGAATTATCTTAATGTAAGTGTGGAGTACTTTTGACTGCGAGATTTATCTTAATGTAAGTATGGGATACTTTTGACTGCGAGATATATCTTAATGTATGGGATACTTTTGACTGCGAGATATATCTTAATGTATGGGATACTTTTGACTGCGAGATTTATCTTAATGTAAGTATGGAGTACTTTTGACTGCGAGATTTATCAATGTAAGTATGGAGGAGTACTTTTGACTGCGCTAAATGTTGCAAGGTTGCATTAGTTTACTTAAACATTGAATGTGGAGTATTTTTAACTGCAGTATTTCGCCATTGTGAGTGTGGAATACTTTTGATTACGCTATGTTCCAAGGTGCATCAATTTGCATAAAATTACATTTTTTTATCCTCCGTTTAATTCTCTACTACGAGAGAAGATTGAAATAAATCAATGAAACGTCTACGCAAAAATTCGCAAATTTGCTATATATGAAACGGAAAACTTCTGTAAACCTATACTTATCTCTAAAACGGGTTGGGTTGTTTTACCTCTGAGCGGCACTTTTTTGCACACCATGGGCTAAATGGCCAGGTCACATGGACCCCGAAGGCTCAGAGAAGGTTGGGGGAGGGGACCCACTGGAACAGCTGTTGGGAGACAGATGGTAGCCTCCCGTCAAGTCCATCCAACGTGTTCTTTAACGTGCACAGGGTATGGCTCTCCCGCACACGGGGCCACAGCTTAACGTCCCATCCGACGGACGGCGGCATTTCCAAGCCCATCGGTGTCGCCCTACTGACCGTGGGCAGGGCGGGGAATTTTGCGGAGATAAATCTCGACGCTGACTCAGCTGGGACTCGAACCTGGGAACTGCAAATTACGAGCCTGGTGCGCTACCGACTGAGCCACCCCCGCCCCTCAAGCACAGTTTAAACCACTTTAAAGTTGAATGTAAATATACATATATATTTTTTTTAATTGAGCTTGAGCTTTTATTTTGTTAATATTAATGCAAATTTATTTTCAAAAGTAAGAATAAAATAAATTAATTTAAAAAAATTCGTTGACAACTCGTTATGACCGATTCGTTTTCCAGGCCACAGCTCACAAACACGATAAAAACTTTTACAGACACAATTTCAAACAAAATGATCTCATTTATTGGGAATTTGAACATAAAATATGTTAATTCCTTTACTTTAAATTGTAAATGGAATGGGTTTTGTTAAGTGGAATTCATAACGTGTATAAAATGCGTTCATCTGCTCAGACATTCACACGCTCAACTGGCTTTATAGTTTCATACCACATATCGAATAACCTAACACAGAATTGCAGTAATGCCGGGTTTTGACACTTAGGAAAATTCTTTACTTCGATAAATGCACCAGGTTCGAGTCCCACCTGGGTCAGCGTGGAGATTTATCTCCGCAAAATTCCCCGCCCTGCCCACGGTCAGTAGGGGACACCAATGGGCTTGGAAAGGCCGCCGTCCGTCGGATGGGGCGTTAAGCCGTGGCCCCGTGTGCGGGAGAGCCATACCCTGTGCACGTTAAAGAACACGCTGGATGGCCTTGACGGGAGGCTACCATCTGTCTCCCAACAGCTGTTCCAGTGGGTCCCCTCCCCCAACCTTCTCTGAGCCTTCGGGGTCCATGTGACCTGGCCATTTTGCCCATGGTGTGCAAAAAAAGTGCCGCTCAGAGGTAAAACAACTCAACGTTAAAGAACACGCTGGATGGCCTTGAAGGGAGGCTACCATCTGTCTCCCAACAGCTGTTCCAGTGGGTCCCCTCCCCCAACCTTCTCTGAGCCTTCGGGGTCCATGTGACCTGGCCATTTTGCCCATGGTGTGCAAAAAAGTGCCGCTCAGAGATAAAACAACTCAACGTTAAAGAACACCCTGGATGGCCTTGACGGGAGGCTACCATCTGTCTCCTAACAGCTGTTCCAGTGGGTTCCCTCCCCCAACTTTCTCTGAGCCTTCGGGGTTCATGTGACCTGGCCATTTTGCCCATGGTGTGCAAAGAAGTGCCGCTCAGAGATAAAACAACTAAACGTTAAAGAACACGCTGGATGGCCTTGACGGGAGGCTACCATCTGTCTCCCAACAGCTGTTCCAGTGGGTCCCCTCCCCCAAACTCTCCCTCTTTCAACCTTCCCTGAGCCTTCGGGGTCCATGTGACCTGGCCATTTAGCCATGGTGTGCAAAAAAGTGCCGCTCAGAGGTAAAACAACCCAACCCAACTCGATAAATTCATTATTTGCATTGGAATTTGTCTGTTAGTTATACGAAATTAGTGCCCTAGAAGAAAAGAATTTAAAATTATAAATCATACCACAACAAGCATCCTGTTCATTTACCTTCCTTATAGAAAGGCGATATTTGAATGACAAATGCAAGATCTCATAATCAATAATTCTTTCAATTTGATACAAGTCGTGCAATGGAGTTTGCAGAATACTGATTTGTTTCGTATCTAGTTCCTAATTTGCGTTCAAATGGTTCTAATCGAGTGTGAATTATAATAGTGCGGCTGTGAAATATTTTCCGAGATAGTTGCATTTTTAAACAGATTATGTTGTGTTAAATTTCAAACTCTATTTCCTGTTATGGGCAAAAGATTAACTTTTGCTAATGTTTTATGCAAGATTCATAATTTTAATGCATTGTTTTACCCGCTCCGCTGGTAAGAGGCCTGATGAATCATTTCTCTTCAACGAGCGATGGGAGCGCGCCAACAAAGGGGGATTCTAGAGGGGGGAGCGCTTTTGGCAGAGTTGATGGCCTAGGTCTCAGGGGCGAAGCCCCTAGTGAAAGAAGCTTTGAAGTTCATTATTATTGTTTTCATTATTAAAAGAACCTTTCCCCCCCTATTTTTTTCAGTTTCTATTATACGAGTTCCCCCCCCCCCTTCTTTTTCAGTTTTTTATTATACGAGTTTCCCCCTTCTTTTTCAGTTTTTTATTATACGAGTTTTCCCTCTTCTTTTTCAGTTTCTATTATAAGAGTTGTCCCCCTTCTTTTTCAGTTTCTATTATACGAGTTTTCCCCCTTCCTTTTCAGTTTCTATTATATGAGTTTTCCCCCTTCTTTTTCAGTTTCTATTATACGAGTTTTCTCCCTTCTTTTTCAGTTTCTATTATACGAGTTTTCCCCTTCTTTTTAAGTTTCTATTATACGAGTTTTCCCTTTCTTTTTCAGTTTCTGTTATACGAGTTTTCCCCTTCTTTTTCAGTCTTTATTGTGCGAGTTTTACCCCTTCTTTTTCAGTTTCTATTATACGAGTTTTCTCCTTCTTTTTCAGTCTCTATTATACGAGTTTCCCCCTTCTTTTTAAGTTTCATTTATACGAGTTTTCCCCTTCTTTTTAAGTTTCTATTATTCGAGTTTTCCCTTTTTTCTTCAGTTTCTGTTACACGAGTTTTCCCCCTTCTTTTTCAGTCTTTATTATACGCGTTTTCCCCTTCTTTTTCAGTTTCTATTATACGAGTTTTCCCCCTTCTTTTTCAGTTTCTATTATACGAGTTTTCTCCTTCTTTTTCAGTCTCTATTATACGAGTTTCCCCCTTCTTTTTAAGTTTCATTTATACGAGTTTTCCCCTTCTTTTTAAGTTTCTATTATTCGAGTTTTCCCTTTTTTCTTCAGTTTCTGTTACACGAGTTTTCTCCCTTCTTTTTCAGTTTCTATTATACGAGTTTTCCCCTTCTTTTTAAGTTTCTATTATACGAGTTTTCCCTTTCTTTTTCAGTTTCTGTTATACGAGTTTTCCCCTTCTTTTTCAGTCTTTATTGTGCGAGTTTTACCCCTTCTTTTTCAGTTTCTATTATACGAGTTTTCTCCTTCTTTTTCAGTCTCTATTATACGAGTTTCCCCCTTCTTTTTAAGTTTCATTTATACGAGTTTTCCCCTTCTTTTTAAGTTTCTATTATTCGAGTTTTCCCTTTTTTCTTCAGTTTCTGTTACACGAGTTTTCCCCCTTCTTTTTCAGTCTTTATTATACGCGTTTTCCCCTTCTTTTTCAGTTTCTATTATACGAGTTTTCCCCCTTCTTTTTCAGTTTCTATTATACGAGTTTTCTCCTTCTTTTTCAGTCTCTATTATACGAGTTTCCCCCTTCTTTTTAAGTTTCATTTATACGAGTTTTCCCCTTCTTTTTAAGTTTCTATTATTCGAGTTTTCCCTTTCTTCTTCAGTTTCTGTTACACGAGTTTTCCCCCTTCTTTTTCAGTCTTTATTATACGCGTTTTCCCCTTCTTTTTCAGTTTCTATTATGCGAGTTTTCCCCCTTCTTTTTCAGTTTCTATTATACGAGTTGTCCCCCTTCTTTTTCAGTTTCTATTATACGAGTTTTCCCCTTCTTTTTAAGTTTTTATTATACGAGTTTCCCGCCCTCCTTCTTTTTCAGTTTCTATTATACGAGTTCCCCTCCCCTTCTTTTTCAGTTTTTAATTATACGAGTTTTCCCCCTTCTTTTTCAGTTTCTATTATACGAGTTGTCCCCCTTCTTTTTCAGTTTCTATTATACGAGTTGTCCCCTTCTTTTTCAGTTTCTATTATACGAGTTTTCCCTTTCTTTTTCAGTTTCTGTTATACGAGTTTTCTCCTTTTTCAGTCTCTATTATACGAGTTTTCCCCCTTCTTTTTAAGTTTCTATTATACGAGTTTTCCCTTTCTTTTTCAGTTTCTGTTATACGAGTTTTCCCCCTTCTTTTTCAGTCTTTATTATACGAGTTTTCCCTTTCTTTTTCAGTTTCTGTTATACGAGTTTTCTCCCTTCTTTTTCAGTTTCTATTATACGAGTTTTTCTCCCTTTTTTCAGCTTTTATAAATTTTTATCATACGAGTTTCCCCCCCTTCTTTTTCAGTTTTTATTATACGAGTTTACCCCCTTCATTTTCAGTTTTTATTATAAAAGCTTTTTGGTCGGTACTTGTCAATTTGGTGCTAGGCTACGCATTAAAGGGAATTAGGTTCAATTTCCGGATAAAGCAATTTTTCTCTCTGATTCAGGAGCGCCATACACTGTGCACGTTAAAGAAGGTATCGCTTTTCTCAAAAAATGTTTTTCTTCATTTTGACTATAGTGACAGATTGCTTAAAAACTCTTTTCCTGAGGAATAATACACAGTTGGCTGGGATCTCCCCATTGACATGTGATAAACTACATTGCAGATCAAAGGTACGTGGGTTCGAGTTCCAGATAAGGCGTGGATGTTTTCTTCCGATGCATCTTTTCTCTTTGCTGAGACCTCGCCTTCTTTCACGAATCTTGTTTTATACCCCATTATAATGATAACTCGTGTGATAAAATGGCTGACTAAGGGGATATTTTACAACATAGCTTTAATATATACATTTTCCTACGGAAATATTACAGAATTTCCGTGTTATGTGAATGGGAATCAAACTTAGAAGCTCTATAACTTCAAAAATATGCATTTGATGAAAAAAATGTCACTGAAGATAAATTAAAGATCATAATGAAATCTATCAAAATCTCGTATTTAACAATATTCGTTCGATATTTAAAGAAGTTAGTAATCTGCAGTTCCCGGGTTCGAGTCCTACGTGTGTCGTCCTTAATATTTATTTCTGCTAAACCCCGCACCCTTGGGACGGGGGTGGCTCAGTCGGTAGCGCGCCAGGCTCGTAATCTGTAGTTCCCAGGTTCGAGTCCCAGCTGGGTCAGCGTTGAGATTTATCTCCGCAAAATTCCCCGCCCTGCCCACGGTCAGTAGGGGACACCGATGGGCTTGGAAAGGCCGCCGTCCGTCGGATGGGACGTTAAGCCGTGGCCCCGTGTGCGGGAGAGCCATACCCTGTGCACTTTAAAGAACACGCTGGATGGCCTTGACGAGAGGCTACCATCTGTCTCCCAACAGCTGTTCCAGTGGGTCCCTCCTCCAACCTTCTCTGAGCCTTCGGGGTCCTTGTGGCCTGGCCATTTAGCCCATGGTGTGCAAAAAAGTGCCGCTCAGAGGTAAAACAATCCAATCCTTCTTTTTACATCATAAAGTCAAACGGTTTCTAAATTTTGAAGCATCAAACCCTTCATCTTTAAAACTACCAGAGCTTCCATTATTTAAAGGAACATTAAATGCCTTCGCTAAAAACGTTCTTCCATTTCCTCGCATCTTCTGCAACCAGACCAACCATCTTTTTGCCTCTTCCTATCCATGTAAGCGACACTGATGACATGTAAGTGGGCCCTAGACGAAGATTTAATGCTGTCATTAAGGTCGCATCATTTGCTGATCCTCCTGTTTCTATCAGCTCATGCCATGCATACTCATTACCCATCAGAGTGCAGAGCAGTCATAAAAGCGAAAGTCAGCAGCCATGGGATTAAGCTGGTGGAGAAGCCACACGCCAATAAGTTTCCAGCCATTGCGTCTCAGGAATGTTCACAAGTATGGAGACTACGGCAAGACGGGTTCGTCGATGAATAGAAAGTAATTCGTCTGAATCCAAAGTTGCTAAATTGGCCAAAGTTCAGAAGCCGATGTGTTTAACTGTGATTAGTTCACTAGAGAAAAGGCTAAACAGCTCTTGGACTCATTGTCTGTTAACTGTCGTTAAAACACAGACACGCGAAGGAATGGGAAAGATGTTTCATCTAGAACTATATCTCTTCAACCAGTGGTTCGTCTTATTTGGGTTGTTCACCTCAGATAGTCACTTTTGTGAATACAATGAGACAAATGGCCAGGTCATAAAGACCCCTAGGGTTCATACTTCGTTAGGGGAAGGAGACCCACTGGATAGCTGTCAGCCGACAGCTTCATCAAGACTCTACAACATGTCCTTTAACTTCATAGGGTGTGGCTGCTTAATATCCTGTTCGACGGACTTCGGTCTTTCCTAGCCCATCAGTGTCCCCTTTCTATCAGTGTCCCTTTTCCATCAGTGTCCCCTTTCTGATCGATGTCAGGGTGAAGAGTTTTACGAAAACAAATCTCGAATTTAAAACGAAAATATAATCTCGAATTCGAAGCTAGAAATTTAAGACAAAATCGGCGCGTTTTGATTTATCAGAAATCTTCCAAATTACACGGGACAGGGTGGCTCAGTCGGTAGCGTGCCAGACTCGTAATCTGTAGTTCCCAGGTTCGAGTCCCAGCTGGGTCAGCGTTGAGATTTATCTCCGCAAAATTCCCCGCCCTGCCCACGGTCAGTAGGGGACACCGATGGGCTTGGAAAGGCCGCCATCCGTCGGATGGGACGTTAAGCCGTGGCCCCGTGTGTGGGAGAGCCATACCCTTTGCACGTTAAAGAACACGCTGGATGGCTTTGACGGGAGGCTACCATCTGTCTCCCAACAGCTATTACACTGGGTCCCCTCTCCCAACCTTCTCTGAGCCTTTGGGGTCCATGTGGCCTGGCCATTTAGCCCATGGTGTGCAAAAAAGTGCCGCTCAGAGGTAAAACACCCCAAACCCAAATCCAAATTACACTGGTTTACAAGGTTTTTATAACATGAAGAATTGTAGATGCCTTTAACTATTTTTCAGGTGCTGATTTCAGATCTGGCCTTAAAAAATGGCTAGCACGTCACGTTTTTATGTTATTAGTCATTTTAACTCCTATTAAGATCTTCCTATACCAACATCTCCAGGCAACTGGGAAGATACTAGATATTTTATGTTTTGTGGCTGGAAACACTGATTGCCAAGTGGGAGAAAAATGTAACAGTAGCCTAACATCAGACCGCCGTTCTTGTTGTTTTCATTGTAGGTGAAACACGTGCTATATGTTGAAGAGTTAATTTTGGCGTTTAAATGGCACAAAGGCAGCATCGCGGATGTATTAATGTTTTGTTATGTGTCTGGAAATTATATTTTAAAATCCCAGAGTCGTTCTTTGACAAAGATCATGAAGAAAGCCTATAACTTGTATTTTGGATGTCATGTTGGATATCAGGACAAAACATGGGCTCCCCATGTGTGCTGCATTTCGTGCTTTGTTGATCTTAGTGAAGGGTTGAAAGGTAAGATAAAATCCATGTCCTTTGCAGTTCTAATGGTTTCGCGTGAATCAACTAGTCACTTGCATGATTGCTATTTTTATTTAACTAAAGTGTCGGACTTTTCAAAGAAGAACAAAAGCAAAATACAATATCCAAATATGCCTTCAGCCATAAGGCCAGTTTCTCACGGAGAAGATCTTTCTATTCTAACACCTCCAACCAACTGGGAGGAATGGATTCACATTCATCAGAGGAAGACTTTTAGGCACATTCAGATCCTGATCCTACACATACCCCTAACAAGTTAGACGAGTCTCATCTGATTCAGCAAAATGAACTAAATGATCTTGTTCAAGACTTAGGACTTTCCAAACAACAAGCTGAGGTTTTAGGTTCAAGGTTGGGTTGTTTTACCTCTGAGCGGCACTTTTTTGTACACCATGGGCTAAATGGCCAGGTCACATGGACCCCTAAGGTTGGGGGAGGGGACCCACTGGAACAGCTGTTGGGAGACAGATGGTAGCCTCCCGTCAAGGAAATTCCAGCGTGTTCTTCAACGTGCACAGGGTATGACTCTCCCGCACACGGAGCCACGGCTTAACGTCCCATCCGGCGAACGGCGGCCTTTCCAAGCCCATCGGTGTCCCCTACTGACCGCGGGCAGGGCGGGAATTTTGCGGAGATAAATCTCAACGCTGACCCAGCTGGGACTCGAACTTGGGAACTACAGATTACGAGCCTGGCGCGCTACCAACTGAGCCACCCTTGCCCCTTTAGGTTCAAGACGGCTTCGACTGACAACAATCTTAGCCAAGCTCATCGACATCTCTTTTTCTCTAAACGAAAGCAAGAAGCAAAAAGGCGAGAAAAATACAAGTTCTAAAGAGTTTGGAAGCTAAATTTATCATCGTCACACGTAGATCAGAACACTAAGCTACCATAAAATGGGTTCAGAGTGATTTTAAGACGAAACAAAACCCCTGGTAAACTTTTCACTTCCTTATACTATCCGTTGAACGTGAATGCAAGTGTCATATCAGCGAACGCAGTCATTCATTTCGCCAATCCAAATTGACTCTCAACTTCCTAAATTTGTCTCTTCCAGCTCACTGTTATTTGTTTCCTGTCGCGCTGAAGTCGAAAATGATCCTAATGTAGTACGTTAGGTAAGGACGTCATAAATCACGAGGACAGGAAATGCAGACATTCCCAACATCGTTGTTGGACTCATCCATGCTCAAACAAATCATGAAGCGATGCACGCTATGATGATGACTGGACGTGCGTCGCTGCTTATGCAACAGAATCCATTATGGATGAATATGGATGTCGTGTTTGACCATTACCGAGAGGGAGATATAGGAGCCAAGGAAAAATAAAACGCGAATCTGTTATTAATCATTTTACGGTGAGTCGCTTCTCAACGAATGCCCAAGTGATATCAGAAGGACGAGAAGAAGAAAATGATATCATCATCCACCACGCTTTTCGCATCATCTTTTATACGAGATACTTTGGATAAGAAATGTGGCGTCTGAAGGGAGAAGATTCGTCAAGCATCGAGAGTTTGAATCACGTGGAGATGCAAATGCTTCTCTGAAGCTCGAGTGGATGAAGAGGGGGGAAAAAAGGTTTGGCAATTTAAGTCAATTTTTTTTGGACAGATATCGTAGAGGAAGCTGAAATTGGAAATCATTCAGATGTCAATTGCGGAAATAAATAAAAATCAGAATATTGTTTCTCACGAATGGTTGGAGTACTGGTGAGGGAGAGGTAAGGGGAAGTGCTTATGGGTGAGGATGAGGAGGAATATTGGGGTTGAAAGATGACGCGAAGTACTAGGGAGTGAGAGGTGAAACAAAGTGCTAAAGTTCAGAAGAAAGAAAATAACTGGGGAGTGAGAGGTAAGGCGAAATTGTTCAGGAGTGAGGATGAGGAGGAATATTAGGGTGTGAAAGATGACGCGAAGTATAGGGAGTGAGAGGTGAAACAAAGTGCTAAAGTTCAGAAGAAAGAAGATAACTGGGGAGTGAGAGGTGAAACAAAGTGCTAAAGTTCAACAGAAAGAAAATAACTGGGGAGTGAGAGGTAAGGCGAAATTGTTCAGGAGTGAGGATGAGGAGGAATATTGGGGTGTGAAAGATGACGCGAAGTACTAGGGAGTGACAGTTGAAACAAAGTGCTAAAGTTCAGAAGAAAGAAGATAACTCGGGAGTGAGAGGTAAGGCGAAATTGTTCAGGAGTGAGGATGAGGAGGAATATTGGGGTGTGAAAGATGACGCGAAGTATAGGGAGTGAGAGGTGAAACAAAGTGCTAAAGTTCAGAAGAAAGAAAATAACTAGGGAGTAAGAGGTGAAACAAAGTGCTAAAGTTCAGCAGAAAGAAAATAACTGGGGAGTGAGAGGTAAGGCGAAATTGTTCAGGAGTGAGGATGAGGAGGAATATTGGGATGTGAAAGATGACGCGAAGTACTTGGGAGTGAGAGTTGAAACAAAGTGCTAAAGTTCAGAAGAAAGAAGATAACTCGGGAGTGAGAGGTAAGGCGAAATTGTTCAGGAGTGAGGATGAGGAGAAATATTGGGGTGTGAAAGATGACGCGAAGTATTGGGAGATGAAAGATAGTGCTAGGGTTCAGAAGAGAGAAAAGCAATGAGGAGTGAGCGGTGAAATGAAGTCTATGGAGTTAGGATGAGGAGGAATATTGCGGATTGAAAGATGGCGTGAAACACTGGCGAGTGAAAGGGGGAGGAGAAGTGCTCTGGAGGGAGGATGAGGGAATATTGAATATTGCGGAATAAAAGATGATACGAAGTATTAGCGAGTGGAAGTACGACAAGAAGGTTCAAATGGGAGAATGAGTGATGAGGAGTGAGATGGGAGATGAAGAACTGTGGAGAGAGAGATGAAGTGAGGGAGAGGCTAAGTAGTAGGTAATTAGAGATAAAGCGAAGTACTGGTAAGAAATAACAGATGAGGTGAAGCTTTTGTAGGAACTCTAAGATGAGGCGAAGGACTAGTACGAATTGAGAGATGAGATTGTATTGTGTTGTTTTACCTCTAATCGGTACTCTTTTGCACAAAGTAGTTTAAACGGCCAGGTCACAAGGACCCCCAGGTAAAGTTGGGGGAGAGGAACCCACTGGTCGGCTACTAGAGCACAGACGGCATCCTCCTGTCAGAGCCTTTCAGCGTGTTCTTTAACGTGTTCAGGGAGTGGCTTCCCTGGACAGGGTTGCACGGTTTAACGTCCCATTTGACGGACTACAGCCTCTCCAAGTCCATCGGTGCCACATTTATCACCTAGGACAGGATGGATGCTGAACAGAGATAAATTTAAACCCTTGCACAGTCAGGACGTAAATAGAACAAAAAACTATTGTTTTAATTTTAAATAATTCGCCATACTCCACGAGCAGCTTTTAATCCTTGAATTTCCTCAGTTTTAAAGTGTTTCCAATACGAACACTGAATAAAGTGCATAATCTTATGCTAAACTAAGTAACTAGAAAAAAATTTATCATATAATTATATAAAAGGTAACTTAAAAATTTTCATGGTTAATTTAAAATTGATCATGTTTTGTGGTACGGCGTGGTGATCCTATACTTTGTCCTTCGTGTCATTTGGCGGGGTGGGGGTGGCTCAGTCGGTAGCGCACCAGGCTCGTAATCTGTAGTTCCCAGGTTCGAGTCCCAGCTGGGTCAGCGTTGAGATTTATCTCCACAAAATTCCCCGCCCTGCCCACGGTCAGTAGGGGACACCGATGGGTTTGGAAAGGCTGCCGTCCGTCGGATGGGACGTTAAGCCGTGGCCCCGTGTGCGGGAGAGCCATACCCTGTGCACGTTAAAGAACACACTGGATGGCCTTGACGGGAGGCTACCATCTGTCTCTCAACAGCTCTTTCGTTGGGTCCCCTCCCCCAACCTTCTCTGAGCCTCCGGGGTCCATGTGACCTGGCCATTTAGCCCACGGTGTGCAAAAAAGTGCCGCTCAGAGGTAAAACAATCCAACCCAACCCGTGTCATTTGGTGCTCCACAATGTTGATCGAGACGCACCTTTGCACTGTGCTCACATTCGAGCTCTCGCATACGAACGATTCGCTCTCTCTCAGAAGGGGTCAATCGCGCATAAGAGTCCGGCCAGCGTTTCCAAGGCATGTTCCAACACTTTCACAACATGCATTCTCACCTCACACTCAGTCGTGCTATGATACGAGCTCGTGGGCACCAGGTATTTATCCACAGCTTGGCTGAGTGTCATGTATCCATTCGCTGCGGAACTTTGATCACGTGCATGTTTTCAATGGTCCAATGCCTCCTGCGATTTACATATCTCTACAACATGTTGCAATTTCCTCCTTGAGCAATGTAATAAACGGCGAAGATAAATTGTACCTACAGAAGGGGTGTTTTGAAGTGCATATTAATGCATTTAAATCTGCATATTATTGCATCATCGTCTGAGGTTTATATTTTATCGAATTTTTAGTATAAATGAATCGTTTGCAATATTCGTTGAAAGTTGTGGCATTTTTTAAGTTTACCACCGCTAGAGGATACATTATAATTATTGGAAAATTTGTAAAAATGCGAATTCTAGTGCTTCATCAATACCTATCCTGCTCTGAAGAAATTTTTAATTTATTTCTAAACACCAAAAAAATGATTCTCTACAGACGGAGAGACAAACAGACGGCAAAGTGAAAATATTATCTCGCTTTCTGTTGCTTTCTTTTACAAACGAGCTAAAAGTGAATAACAAACGATCCCTGGGGTTCTCGGAAATAATCTCAGAGAACTTCTCACCTGGGGCTAAATTTGGTTTGGGATCGATTTTGGCGGTAAAGTCCGATTTCCTTAAATTTGTCCAGGCTGTTTTTTGCTCCCAATCCGCCCCTGTTGGTAAGCATTGACCAAAAGTGGTCCCCTTTGGAATTGGTAAGCATTTACCAAATATTGGGGGCAGGGGGGGGGCTCAGTCGGTAGCGCGCCAGGCTCGTAATCTGTAATTCCCAGGTTCGAGTCCCAGCTGGGTCAGCGTTGAGATTTATCTCCGCAAAATTCCCCGCCCTGCCCACGGTCAGTAGGGGACACCGATGGGCTTGGAAAGGCCGCCGTCCGTCGGATGGAACGTTAAGCCGTGGCCCCGTGTGCGGGAGAGCCATACCCTGTGCACGTTAAAGAACACGCTGGATGGCTTTGACGAGAGACTACCATCTATCTCTCAAAAGCTGTTCCAGTGGGTCCCCTCCCCCAACCTTCTCTGAGCCTTCGGGGTCCATGTGACCTGGCCATTTAGCCCATGGTGTGCAAAAAAGTGCCGCTCAGAGGCAAAACAACCCAACCCAACCAAATATTGGGTGGGGGTTGCCTCAGTCGGTAGCGTGTCACGCTCGAAATCTGCAGTTCCCAGGTTCGAGTACCACTCCACAGCGTTGGTCATAAAGGGGACACCGATGAGCTTGGAAAGACAGCCGTCTATCGTATAGGACAATGTTTCCCAAAGTGGGCGATACTGCCCCCTGGGGTGCGCTGGAACGATCCAGGGGGTCGGTAGTAGCCTCGGGTGCAATTGGGGGGCGGTGGAAGCATAAAGAAAGAAGGGAAGATAAGAAAATTTTGAAAAACCGTTCGTACATGTTTCATTTGTTGTGTAACTTAGAGTTAAAGTCGAAGTGCTTACTTTATTTTCCAAATAAACACATAAAATTATCCTTCGTTATCTTAATTTTCTGTGTCAATGCGAATGTCACTATGGTTGATTTCAATAAATAATTTTATTATTTCAAGCTTCAAGGTGTCTTATTTGCAACAACATCTTCTTTTACTATGTTGTAGGACGTAGGTAGAAATAAAAATAATAATAAATACCCCCTCAAGCAGCTGCTTGCCACAGAGGTCTGACAGGAGCCTGTCAGTTTATATGCCACAGTAGAAGATCTGAGAGGATGGCAGGACCTCAGCAGAAAAGCGACACATACATCCATGCCTTACCCGGGGCTCGAAACCAGGTCCCTTAGATCAGTAGCTAACCACTCGGCCATGGGACGGCTAAAATAAATACCCCCTCAAGCAGCTGCTTGCCACAGAGGTCTTACAGGAACCTGTCAGTTTATATGCCACAATAGAAGATCTGAGAGGATGGCAGGACCTCAGCAGAAAAACGACACATACATCCATGCCTTATCCGGGGCTCGAACCCGGTCCCTTGGATCAGTAGCCAAGCACGCTAACCACTGGGCCATGGGACAGCTAAAATAAATACCCCCTCAAGCAGCTGCTTGCCACAGAGGTCTGACAGGAGCCTGTCAGTTTATGTGCCATAGTAGAAGGTCTAGGGAGGATGGCAGGACCTTAGCAGAAAAACGACACACACATCCATGCCTTATTCCGGGGCTCGAACCCAGGTCCCTTGGATCAGTAGCCAAGCGCGCTAACCACTGGGCCATGGGACGGCTAAAATAAATACCCCCTCAAACAGCTGCTTGCCACAGAGGTCTGACAGGAGCCTGTCAGTTTATATGCCATAGTAGAAGGTCTGAGAGGATGGCAGGACCTCAGCAGAAAAACGACACACACATCCATGCCTAATCCGGGGCTCGAACCCAGGTCCCTTAGATCAGTAGCCAAGCGTGCTAACCACACGGCCACGGGACGGCAAAGGTAGAAATAGAGATACATAAAAGAACGCAAATTTGTCACTGCATCTTTTTGTTTGTTCGCTTAAAGAAGGTAGATTTCAATGGGGCTCCAAGTAATTTTTTTTTTCTTAAAAAAAATTACTCGGAGCCCCCCTGGAATAATAAGTTTGGAAATCTCTGGTATAGGACGTCAATCCGGGAACCCGTGTGCAGGAGAGCCATACCCTGTGCACGCTAAAAAATATGTTGGATGGCCTTAACCAGAGTTTTCAATCTGTCTCCTAACAACTAACCGGTATTTCCCCATCTCTGAACCCTTGGGGTCCTTGTGACTTCTCCACTTAGCCCACTGTAAGCAAAAACAAAGTACCTCTCAGAGGCTACATAAATAACCCAATCACCCAAAACAAAAATCCGAACCCAAACACGCAGTAGAGACTAGTTCCCTCTTTTCACACAAGCATCGTAGACAGCCCTCTTAATTGTACCATTTAGTTTCCCTTTCTTTATCGTTTCCCAGTCTTCCTTTTCTATCAGCTGGCGCATCAACAACGAACTGTGCGTGATTTCACGCGGGGCAATTGTGCATATCTTCGCCACTTCCTTAGCCCCTTCCGATTCGCCACTCTTAAGAGATCATTACTAGTCTCGAGACAGAAGCAAAGTCAACCATTCCATCCATCCAGAGTCTCACTTGTCTCTACAGACTCCGGCACTAACAATCAGAACCAGCCATCCGTGGATGCTCAGGCTCCCACTGCTCTTTCCACGTCCCCCCCCTCACTTTCTCCATCCTCCCACCCTCACCTCCAACCACTGTCTCACTCACGTCCCCCCCCCTCACTTTCTCCCTCCTCCCACCCTCACCTCCAACCACTGTTCTCTACTCCACCTCAACTCTCTCTGTCTCTGTTTTTGCGTCCTCTCCTCCCTCCTCTGGTTCTTGACACCGGCGGGCAGGTAACCTGTTGAGCGAATTAAGTTATACGCCACTTCTACAGCTTTATGGTGCATGGCACAGAAGGGTTCCGTGAATAAAGACCCGAATTACTGGCATGCAGGTTAAGGGAAAACGCGAACGCGTTTAGAGGAAACGGTTAATTTGGAAAAACGCTCCCGTGACGAATGGGAGACGAGAAACCGATGCGCATTGCCGAGTGAGATGTTCTTCTCTGTACAGTCGCTCAAAAAAGTATCCGAACACTATTGTTGATTGCAGTATTCAGAAAAAATATCTGGCAACGATTTTTTTTAGAAATGAGTGATCTGGCAAGTCACGTGACACGAAGGTTGCCAGATCACTTATTTCTAAAAAAAATCTTTGCCAGATATTTTTTTCTGAATTCTGTAATCAACCCTAGTGTTCGGATATTTTTTAATATATATTATGCGTATGAATATATAATGCGATGAATATGGAGCGTGTGCAGTTACCGTTCACAGCAAACTGGAGCGGTTGCGGTTAATGTTCACAGCACATTGGATCGTGTGAGCTCACAAAGACCTGGATCGTGTGGGCTCACTCACGGAAATATTGAGCGTATGCAGTTGCTGTACACGCTCCAGATATTTTTCCTGAATTCTGTAATCACGTGACACGAAGGTTGCCAGATCACTAATTTCTAAAAAAAATCGTTGCCAGATATTTTTTCTGAATACTGTAATCAACCATAGTGTTCGGATACTTTTTTGAGCGACTGTACGTCTCTTCACCCCTCCCCTTCTTAAATGACTTGATATTCCCCTTAGGAGGTCGTTTAAACGGAGATGTTGCTGCTTTGAAAAGAAGAGCATCTTTTAGAGTTATTATATGGATTAAAAGTTCAATGACGATGCTAGAGTTTTTTTTTTTTTCTTTTTCGTATAATTAAATAATTTTTTAAAAGAAGATGGTACTTTCATACACAAAAGAAGAAAATAACCTAGAAGCTCTATTGGGCCTGTCCAGAATGCCCACTGGTTTGTAATTAGGTTGTTTTACCTCTGACGGCACTTTTTTGCACACCATGGGCTAAATGGCCAGGTCACATAGACCCCAAAGTCTCAGAGAAGGTTGGGTGAGGGGACCCACTGGAACAGATAGTAGCCTCCTGTCAAGGCCATCCAGCGTGTTCTTTAACGTGCACAGGGTATGGCTCTCCCGCACACGGAGCCACGGCTTAACGTGCCATCCGACGGATGGCGGCCTTTCCAAGCCCATCGGTGTCCCCTACTGACCGTGGGCAGGGCGGGGAATTTTGTGGAGATAAATCTCAATGCCAACCCAGCTGGGACTCGAACCTGGGAACTACAGATTACGAGCCTGGCTCGCTACCGACTGAGCCACCCCCGTCCAAGGTCCCAAGGACTCAGAGAAAGTTGAGGAAGGGACCCACTGGACAGAAGCCAGATGGGAGCCTCCCGTCAAAGCATTCCGTGGAAATCGCCATGTGCAATTTCCACGGAAGTTTTTTGAGCTGAAGTCTCAAATCAGTACCTTGCATTCCCGAAAAACAATTCAACAGAAATCAAGAATCTGACCAAAAATTCACATTTTTTTTCATTTCCTGAAAACTTTCTCCCAAAGAAATAATAATCTTTTATTTCCAATGTCCCGATGTCCAATAATTCAGTTAGAGTCAAAAATGTTTGCGTTCGTAAGGAAAAGTGGGGAGCTAATATTTCCCTTTTTATAACCTGTTTCAATAAATAAAATAATAAATACCCCCTCAAGCAGCTGCTTGCCACAGAGGTCAGACAGGAACTTGTCAGTTTATATGTCATAGTAGAAGATCTGAGAGGATGGCAGGACCTCAACACACACGGAAAAACAACACACAGCCATGCCTTACCCGGGGCTCGAGCCCAGGTCCCGTAGATCAGTAGCCAAGCGCGCTAACCACTCGGCCACGGGACGGCTATAATAAATACCCCCTCAAGCAGCTGTTTGCCACAGAGGTCTGACAGGAGTCTGTCAGTATATATGCCAAAGTAGAAGATCTGAGAGGATGGCAGGACCTCAGCAGAAAAACAACACACACATCCATGCCTTACCCGGGGCTCGAACCCAGGTCCCGTAGATCAGTAGCCAAGCGCGCTAACCACTCGGCCACGGGACGGCTATAATAAATACCCCCTCAAGCAGCTGCTTGCCACAGAGGTCTGACAGGAACCTGTCAGTTTATATGCCAAAGTAGATCTGAGAGGATGCCAGGACCTCAGCAGAAAAACAACACACACATCCATGCCTTACCCGGGGCTCAAACCAGATCCCTTAGATAAAAATTTAAAAAAAAAAAAAAAATACCCCCTCAAGCAGCTGCTTGCCACAGAGGTCTGACAGGAGCCTGTCAGTTTCAACTGAACTAAAAATTCTGCAATTTTCAAGAAGTTCAAAAAGATTTTCGAGACGGAAATTTCTATATTGTATTCCAGAAAAATAACTCGACAGAAATAAAAAAAAAATCTCACAATTTGCATTAACGAAATCCAATGCAACTGAAGTCGAAATATCTACAGTTTGAATTGTGATAAAAAAAAAAGCCATCCGACTAAAATCAAATAGTTACAATTGGCCAATTGTTCTTGCGAAATAACCCTTCCCGCACATGATAACTAATCAAGACTAAGATCCATAGTTTGCCAATGAGCAGCAATTTGACGAATGAGAGCGAGAGATAGCAAAATAAAGGACAAAACTCAGAGAGACGAATCCGTGTCACTTCATCCGAAGCGAACTTGCCCAGTTATGAGAAATCGTGCTCAGATTGCCAGCTGTTTCCTCTGCTGTCGTCATTTACACGTTCTGGTGATGGCGACGACTGATGAGCACTGCGGCACAGGAGCCTCTCCCACACGGCAATACTTCGGAGGTAATCACGAACTTGCTGCACATGCGCGCACAGATCGCCATCAGGGTCACCGGATTGGGGGGATGTGATGGATCGGATGGAGAGCGGTCGAGGAAGTGTGGAATGTGAGGGCATGCCGGAAGAAGGACAGTGATGGAAGCGAAGCCAATAAGGTGTCAGTAATGACAAGTTGTGGAAGACCACAATCCTACTGATTGCAGGAAGACCTTGCCACCTGCAAACTCGTGCTTCTCCTCGGCTCTGATGCGGTCTGATCATCTTTCTATTCATCATCTGGATTTGAGTTCTTTCTCTCCTTTTCTTACCTGAAATGGGATTGTTGGTTAGTCTGCTTCCAGTTTTTCGTACCTGATCTCTGTGTATCACTCATGTGTTGCAAGGGGGCGGGAGTGGCTCAGTCGGTAGCGCGCCAGTCTCGTAATCTGTAGTTCCCAGGTTCGAGTCCCAGCTGGGTCAGCGTTGAGATTTATCTCCGCAAAATTCCCCGCCCTGCCCACGGTCAGTAGGGGACACCGATGGACTTGGAAAGGCCGCCGTCCGTCGGATGGGACGTTAAGCCGTGGCCCCGTGTGCGGGAGAGTCATACCCTGTGCACGTTAAAGAACACGCTGGATGGCATTGACGGGAGGCTACCATCTGTCTCCCAACAGCTGTTCCAGTGGGTTCCCTCCCCCAACCTTCTCTGAGCCTTCGGGGTCCATGTGACCTGGCCATTTAGCCCATGGTGTGCAAAAAAGTGCCGCTCAGAGGTAAAACAACCCAACCCATGTGTTGCAAGTCTCTACACTTATGTTTTGCTCCATAATCTGTCTTTCGCGAACATTTTTCATAAATTCAAGTGTCATGGTCAGTACTAACTATAGGCGTCGACAGGGAGGGGGTGGAAAGAAATGCTCACCGTGGGAAAAATTGATCAGAAAATTAATTTATGATGAATAATAAAGACAGGAGGGATAATAATTAATTTCGTTTCTTCCTTAACGATTGTTTCATATTATAATTTTAATTTTTGCATTTTCTTTTTTTTTTCTTTCGAGAGCATAGGATTTATGTTTATTTTTGAACAAGAAAAAATGTTTTTATGTGTATTATCAATAATAAATTTCGTTTTTAGTTATTTATTTATTTTTGGGCTTAGTCTCGGGCATCATTAGTTGCCTTGTGATATGATGTGTACAGGCTCAGATCTAGAAAAAAATTAGAGGGGGAGGGAGGGAGGAGGAGGAGGAGGAGGAGTCCAAGCGAAGCAATCGAGTCGGAAAAAGATAAAAAAAAAAGAGGCCAAGAAGAGACTTTCCATTGCAGTGTAACGTTTTCACCTTCGTTTTAGAAGTCTTTTAAAAGAATTCTTGAAAAATGAAATAGGCCAAAAAGTTTAATCGTTTCGACCTCCATTACCCTTAAACATTCTCAAGTGAGGGAGGGAGGGGGAGGATATGATATCCTTGCCCCCCCCCCTTCGTTAGATTCGGCCATGATGTGTATGCATGATTGCCGTTTTCGCAACTCGATCATTGACAAAGTTCTCGAACCGGAATTTTTCTTTCTTTAAACATTGATGTGCTGCTTGTGTCCCCCGCCTTTCTCTAAAAGAAAAAGCTAATTCTAAATGTGTTGTAGCACGTTAATGGTAAAGTTAATGGTAAGTTTAAATGTAAAGCTTAAAACTTTACACCGGGGGTGGGGAATAATTGGAATTTATAACTTTACATCGGGGTGGGAAATAATTTGGATCTTAGATTCCGAGAAAAGAAACCGAAATTTGGGAATCGAAAGATTCTTCAAGGTGAAATAGTGGCCAAGTTTTACTCAAAGAGAGATTGCGAAATTTCGTATCCATGTGTCCCTCGAAATAAATACCCCCTCAAGCAGCTGCTTGCCACAGAGGTCTGACAGGAGCCTGTCAGTTTATATGCCAAAGCAGGAGATCTGAGAGGATGGCAGGACCTCAGCAGAAAAACAACACACACATCCATGCCTAATCCGGGGCTCGAACCCAGGTCCCTTAGATCAGTAGCCAAGCGTGCTAACCACTCGTCCACGGGACGGCGCCCTCGAAATAAGAGAAGACAAATATCGATATATGTTAGCTGTAAAGGTGAAAATTGATATCTAGTAGTTCGTTTCCCACTCACCCTGAAATTGAATTTTTTCAGCCAACTGTTCACGAGTCCCATTTTTATAGGATTCCTCCTGGACACTCTGCTACTAAAATAATTATATTATTAAATGAAATAAACACACTTAGTGAAGCAAAAGTAATGAAATAATAAATCCACCTATTCATTTGAAAGGTATTTATATCCATTTCAGCCTTTATCGAACCTAAAAAACGCTACTTTTAATATTTATTAAATATTTCCTGAAGCGGTTGCTTGCCGCAGAGGTCTGACAGGAGCTTGTCAGTTTATATGCCATAATAGGTGGTTGGGTTGTTTTACCTCTGAGCGGCACTTTTTTGCACACCATGGGCTAAATGGCCAGGTCACATGGACCCCGAAGGCTCAGAGAAGGTTGGGGGAGGGGACCCACCGGAACAGCTGTTGGGAGACAGATAGTAGCCTCCCGTCAAGGCCATCCAGCGTGTTCTTTAACGTGCACAGGTTATGGCTCTCCCGTATACGGGGCCACGGCTTAACGTCCCATCCGACGGACGGCGGCCTTTCCAAGCCCATTGGTGTCCCCTCCTGACCGTGGGCAGGGCGGGGAATTTTGCGGAGATAAATCTCAATGCTGACCCAGCTGGGACTCGAACCTGGGAACTACAGATTACGAGCTTCCAAGCCCATCGGTGTCCCCTCCTGACCGTGGGCAGGGCGGGGAATTTTGCGGAGATAAATCTCAACGCTGACCCAGCTGGGACTCGAACCTGGGAACTACAGATTACGAGCCTGGTGCGCTACCGACTGAGCCACCCCCGCCCCATAAACACATTGAGTCATCAAAGAGTATAGTAGGAGGTCTGTGAGGATGACGGGACCTCAGAAGAAAAACTACACTAACATCCATGCCTTATCCAGGGTTCGAATCCAGGTCCCTTAGATCAGTAGCCAAACGCGCTAACCATGACCACGGCATGGCTTAAAAACATGCAAGATTTTTGTCTTTAAATTGCGTTAACGTGCTAATTTTAGACGGATATTAACCCTTTAGCCCAGAGGAATTGTGTCATTTTGGTGTTGTATGCAATTCACTTCTAATCAATCAATGAATCAATTTTATTTCATCATCATATGCAATTTATAACATAGAAAAATATGAGTGAACCAAAAACCACATGGTTTGTCTGGGCCAATAAAGGAATTAATACAAAAAGCAATAATGACTTACTCACTACAAAGATTATAAACAATATGTGGCATTTTTCCGATATATGTAAGTAGTTTAGTGGCACTATACGGTATCCCCACTAGTGCTTTCCCCCGGTGACGTCAGTAGTTTAGTGGCACTATACGGTATCCCACTAGTGCTTTCCCCCTATGACGTCACAGGCCACGCCCCCTCCCCTATGACGTCACGGGGGAAAGCACTATATGGTACCCCACTAGTGTTTTCCCCCTGTGACGTCATAGGGGGAGGAGGGAGGTGTGGCCTGTGACGTCATAGGGGAAAGCACTAGTGGGGATACCGTATAGTGCCACTAAACTACTGACGTCATAGGGGGAAAGCACTAGTGGGGGTACCGTATAGTGCCACTAAACTACTTATGTACAATACATTTTTACTTTACACTTGAATATTTAACGTAGGTGCAACATCTTCCAAAGAAAAGTGAAAGCTTTTTAAATTCTGTTTGAATATGTTAAAAAATTTTTCACTTCTAATTTCAAGAGGCACCTGATTGAAGATTTTAGGGGCGATATTCGAATAATGCTTATAAGTAATTTCTTTTTTGGTTAAAGGAACTGAGTGTTTTGGACTTTTCTCTGTGAAGTTGTATAAATCCGGCTGAATGTTAAAATTAAAGCAATTTTGCTCAATAAATATCATCACTCTGAAAACAAATATATGTCTAATAGGTAGAATTTTTAGCATAGAGTAACGACTGAAATTGCTTAAAATATCAGTGTTATTTTTCGCAATTAATTTAATAATTTCGTTTTGCAGAGACACCAGAGGTTTAAAAACCGAGACATAAGTTCCACCCCAACAAACCATACCGTATTGAAATGCAGCTTGTATCCATGAGAAGTACAATGTTCGCAGCATATTAAGATTAACTTTGTATTTCAAGTGGTGTAATTTGAGTAGTTTGTAACGTGCTTTACCTGTGATGTAGTCAATATGTTTCTTCCATTTTAGATTATTATCTATGAAAATACCTAAATATTTAATGCTCCCAACCTGTTCTATGTCATCACAACGGCAATCAATATGTTTATAGCTTTGAGGTGAATGCAGCTTAATGGCAATAGTATTTACAGCATTTCGGTTATTTTTCAACTTGTAAAAAACGAATTTAGTTTTATTCTTATTAATTGAGAGCCACATTTTAACTTTCGCAAAGAACATTATTCACATTGTACAATAAATCTGTAATAGTTTTGTTACTAAACGTTAATGCAGTGTCATCTGCAAGGGTAGTAATATTACAATTAATGTTAATTTCACTGAGATCATTAATATAGATATTAAACAATAGGGGGCCAAGAACAGAGCCCTGCGGAATGCCATATTTTGCTTGTTTAGGATTGCTGAGGCAGTTTTTTAATTTAACTAACTGAGTTCCATTTGTTAAGTAGCTGATAAACCATTCTAGAGCAATCCCTCTCATACCCAAATGCTTCAGTTTTTTCAAAAGCAATGAATGTGTTGCGGTGTCAAAAGGTTTTTCAAGATCTACAAAAGCTGATAGAGTTAAATTTTCTTGGTCAGGTGACTTATAAATAAAATTAGCTTTTCGAATATTTTAGAAAAAACAGTCAAAATCGAGATCGGTTTGTAGTTAAAAGGCAGTTTTTATATCCCTTCTTGTAAATCGGAAGTAAAACAGAGGTTTTGATATCGTCTGGAAAAAATCCCAGTTTGAAAAAGAAAGATTAAAGATATAAACTAAGGGATGAATAATGGAATTTTTATATTTTTTTTACTGTAATTACTGAAATTTCATCGATTCCTGGGCATTTGCCTTCTATTAGATTTGTAATGGTCTTATCTAATCATTGTATGGTTATAGGAGTAAAAAAGAAAGATATATCTGTTTTATAATAATTTTTATAATATTCATATTCAATAGGTTTATCACTAAGTATTTTGCTACGTAAATCGACAAAATAAGTGTTAAATTCATTTGCTGCATCTCTAATTTCGTCAGTGTTACAGTCCTCAATATTATTCATTTTATCCGGTAGAACTTCATCTTTTGAGTTATTCCCAATTAAATTATTTACGAACTTCCATTGTTTTTTAATATCGCCATTACATTTTAAAAATTCTTCCATGTAATATTTGTTTTTGGCCTCCTTAGTTTTTGACCTTAAGTTATTCCTATGTTCTAAGATCTGCTTCTCATGGTCCTCGTCATATGGGTATTTTTTAAAATTTTTACCTAGCTTATCTCTATACTTAATCATATCACAGATTTCATTTGTAATCCAAGGCTGTTTCAGTTTCTGAATGTTTCTTTTTCCATAGTAAGATGAATCTTTAATTACTCTACACAAAATCTCTGAAAACTTTTTTGTACGCATTATTAACGTTAGTTTCCTCTGTTATCCCCTCCCATTTATAATCTTTTAATTTATCATTTATTAGTTCATAATTAATTCTCAGCATGCAATCTTTAATATTATCATTTCTTTTGTCAAAAGTTTTATTTTCCTTATGTCTAATTTTAACTACTATGGGATAATGATCCGTAATCAGCATTTTATATACTGCAGCTTGTACATTAATTCTATTGTTAATTTTAACAAGTACATGGTCCAAACAACACTGGGTATTATGGACCTCTCTCGTAACAATATTTATCATTGATTCATATCCGTACAAAGCAGTTATATTTAGATATTCATTTACAAGGTTAGAAGTATTTGCTAACAGATCTATATTTATATCACCAGTTATAATAATGCTTATTGTGTTTAACCCCCTGCATAATATGCTATAATTCGTTCATAAAATCAGATGGTGAATAACTGTGGGAACGGTAGATTGCAATTACTAATATTTCACATAATGAAAGCTCTATATGGAGTAACTCTGCTGTTTGTATTTGACTATGGTCTGTTGTTTTAACGTTAATATGAGATTTAACATATATTATTACACCACCAGCTTAATTATATTATCTACAGTTACAATATGTCCCATGACCGAGTGGTTAGCGCGCTTGGCTACTGATCTAAGGGACCTGGGCTCGAGCCCCGGGTAACGCATGGCTTTTTGTATCGTTTTTCTGCTGAGGTCCTGCCATCCTCTCAGACCTACTATGGCATATAAACTAACAGGCTCCTGTCAGACATCTGTGGCAAGCAGCTGCTTGAGGGGATATTTATATTTATTATTATTTATTTACAATATGTTGTCTAGCCTTTAATCTGATAAAGATCAACCTCATCTTCCTTAATCCATATTTCTGTCAATATCATGCAATCAAATTTATAATCTACAGAGTTTATAAACAATTCGAAAAGTTCAAAATCGAATCTTAAACTTCTAATATTTATATTTAAAACATTTAGACTATTGTAATCAACTGTTCCCAAAAAGGCAGTTAAATCAGTTTCTTCAATGATTACTAGTCTCTATTTGCAACATTATCATTGTCTGCCATTAATTGTCAGAAAATTTATCAAAGTCTACTTCAATGTGAGCCAAATTATGTGTTTGAGAGTTTATCCAGGTCTACCTCATTATTTAGATGTAAAATTTTAGATATATCGGATTCCCTCAAGAAGTATTTCCCATCCTTAACCCTTGCATACTTGTACTTCAATTTCTGTTTACGCTGCTTATTTTTATAAAGAAGTTCTTTATTTCTTGGTGTGAGAGGCTCATTCAGAAAAATTTTACTTTCTCTAAATTTTAGGTTAATATATTTACAATTTAGCCAATATTTTTCTTTTTTGTTACCTTCCAACCAACAGTCCCTATTTCTTTACTTTAAAATTTTAAAATTATGATTTTAATTTTATTTCTGTTGGTAGCTGGAACTCTATGCGCTACAACTATATCATCATCATCATCATCATCATCATCATCATCATCATCATCATCATCATCATCATCATCATCAAGCAGCCATGGGCTACGGAGGTCCAACCAGACCGTGCAATTTAGTTCTCCAAGCAAGTCTATCCTGAGCTACATCTACTGCATCTGGCCACTGCACACCAATTCTAACAAGGTCCTGTTTGACATTGTCTGCCCACCGCATCTTAGGTCTCCCCTTCTTTCTGAGGCCTTTAGGCACACTGTTCATAACCCTATTCGCCAATCTATAATTATTCATACGGGCAACATGGCCAAACCAACGGAGTCTCTCTCTGCACAATATGCTGCTTAAAGGAGGTTGCAGACTCCTTTGCCTAACCTCATCATTAGTTACAAAGTTAAACCAACTAATACCCAAGACACTGCGTAAGCATCTGGAGTCAAAAGCATCTAGTTTCCTGTTATCTTGTTTACAAAGTGTCCAAGTTTCACTACCATAACTAACCCTAGAAAGAACCAAACTATTATACAGTCTAATTTCAGTCTTTAGGTGTATACGCCTATTTCACCACACTCTCCATAGGTTCTTAAAAGTCCCGGCAGCAATCCCTTTAATCTCATGCCGCACATCACCATTATCTGTTACGTAGCTCCCAAGATAATTAAACTGTGACACCTGCTCAAGACTGCAACCATTCAGATTAACTGAATCACAGCCTGCCTGACCAATTTTCATCACTTTAGTTTTCTCTCTGTTTATAACCAAACCTACTCTACTACCAGTCTCATCAACAGCTCGAATGAAAGAGTTCATCTCATCAACATCATTTGCCAAAAGGGCTAAATCATCAGCATAATCTAAATCAGAAATTTTCGTATCTCCAGCCCATTTAAGGATAAAATCTTTCCCTCGAAGTGAATTTCGCATAACATAATCAATAACCAAGCTAAAGAGAAAAGGAGACAAAATGCACCCTTGTCGAACACCAGAAGTAATGCTAAACCAATTGCTACAAGCCTTACCAACTCTCACACACGACTCAGTGTTATTATAGAGAGCTTTCATAATGTTAACTAACTTGTCTGGTATACCATATGATCTCACAATCAACCACAAATTATGACGATCAACAGAGTCGAAAGCCTTTTTGAAATCAACAAAGCTAGCAACCAAAGGTTTCTGAAACTCTAAACATTTCTCAAGAATCTGCCTAAGTGAAAATATCTGATCCACACATCCCCTACCACTTCTGAATCCACATTGCTCATCACGCAATTGACTGTCAACCAGATTCTTAATTCTATTAAGCACAATCATGGAAAGAACTTTACCTGGAACAGAGAGTAGGCTGATACCCCTATAATTATCACAAGAACTGCGATCAGCTTTTTTGAAAATAGGGATAACAATAGCTCTGGTAAAATCCTTAGGAACCATGCCTTTATCATAAAAGATATTCAGAATTTCAGTCATCCAAGTGGTAACCGAAACATTCCCAGCTCTAAGCATTTCCGTAGTAATTTCATCTACCCCTGGGGATTTATGAAGTTTAAGTTTAGAAACAGCCAAAATAACTTCAGATTGTGTTATAGGGCCAACATTAAAGCCACCAATGCATCTATCATCATTGCAAACAATGGGAGTAGAACTAACTACATTGTTTAGAACATCACTGAAATGCTCAGCCCACCTAGCCATGACAGAATCCTCCTCTTCTATAACCTTACCTTGTTTATCCTTCAATCCTTGTATGCCTGTCCGTTTTCTACCACACAAAACATTAACTATCTGGTACAGCTCTCTGCTGTTGTGCTGTCTAACTGCTTCCTCGGCTTTGTCAGCCAAACCATCAAGCCAAAGATTCTTATCAGCAGCTAACTGATCCTTTACAAGTTTATTAAGGTCTCTGTAATGCTTTCTATTAGGACTAGTAGGGTATTGATTAAGGGCATTCTTGCAGTTCTTTCTTTCCGAAATAAGCTCAAGTGCCTTATCACTCAGATAATTTTGCCTCTTCTGCTCCTTTTTTCCTAAAAGAGTACTGTTAGTGTCCAAAAAAGCCTGTTTAAAATAATCATATTCTTCCTCAACTTCAGTAGTAAGCAAACCATGACTGTCATAATGACTAAGTAACCTATAATGGTAAGCTTTGGCTATAACTGGATCTTTCAGAGCTTCAGTATTAAAAGTAAATTTTTTAACCCTAGCACAACACTTTTTAAGTTTAAGGTACAACACACTTTTAAACAAGGGTAATGGTCAGATCCAATTTCAGCTCCCCTATATGACCTGGTATTCCTAACAGAACTAGCCCATTTGCTGTTAATTAATATGTAATCAATCATATTCTTATGCAGCCCATCAGGTGAAACCCATGTGTACTTATGTATGTCGCGGTGTTTGTAATAAGTGTTAGTTATTCTGAATCCATTGAGTTTACTTACCTGTAGGAGACGTTGCCCATTGCCATTGCAGCTACCAATACCAAAAGGGCCTATTACTCCTCCCCAAAGGTCAGAGTCAGTACCAACTTTGGCATTGAAGTCACCAAGAACAAGGGTAATATCTCCTTTCTTGACAGAATTCAAAATATCCTGAAGTTGTTCATAAAACCTATCCTTCTCATCCTCATCGGCATCCTCAGTGGGGGCATAACAGCAGATAACATTCAAGTCTTTAACGCTTGTCTGAAATTTTGCTGTAAGAAACCTTTCATTAATGCACTCATATCCTAGAAGAGCATCGCTAGCGTGTCTGCTGAGAAGCAGACCCACGCCTTGGTGATGTTTATTGTCGTCCCTCCCTGAAAAGAGAAATTCAAGATTATTTTTAAGAATCTGACCTTTATCTGTCCATCTGGTCTCTTGCAAGCTGAGAATATCTAAATCATAATGGTGGAATTCTTGTGTGAGGACATCAAGAGAAAAAGCTCTGTGCAGAGTCCTCACATTCCAACTACCTATGGAGAGAAAATGGTTAGTGGGATGTTTAAAGAAACTATGTTTATTGAGAGAGGGAATGCCGACAATATCAAACAGTCCCCTAATCGCAGACATGGGGCAAAGACCCGTTCCCCCACTACTAAAGGCTGAAGCCATCTACACTGGAAGACTTCCTCCAATGTAGAATTTGACGATGCCAATAGAAGCAAAGAGTTCAGGTGCCTGCGATGACCTCTGCTCAGGATTATCCACCAGCTGATAAACATATCCTGTGAATCTATTCACTTGGGGCTGTCAACCCACAAACAAACAGAAAACACAGCAGAAGATTTTCCCTCCACAGAAGCCCATCAGTGCAGCAAAATCAGGATCCATAATCAAGCTCAGAGCCATATATCTGTCCAGTCCAGTAGGTATATATGGTCAGCACCAGGACCCTGTGTGGTTGACCAATCACCTTCTGTTATTTCAACACTAATCTTATCAGCTATTTTGTTAGGAATGCTATCCACATTTTCCCCTGGATCCTCCGGGAGTCCAACTATTTCCAAATTAGTATTTCTAGAATACTGCTGCAAGTCCGAGTGTTCCTGTCTGACGTCATCAAGTTCCGTTTCTGATATCTGAATTGGCTTTTATAAGCGTAATGTTTTTTGCATTAACCTCGTTCAATTCCTTTTTTAGACTACATATTGTTGTAACAAATTCATCAACCTTACTCGAGGTAAAATCATCAAAAGTTTTTTTTAGTGGCGGGGGGTGGCTCAGTCGGTAGCGCGAAAGGCTCGTAATCTGTAGTTCCCAAGTTCGGAGTCCCAGCTGGGTCAGCGTTGAGATTTATCTTCATCAAAATTCCCCGCCCTGCCCACGGTCAGTAGGGGACACCGATGGGCTTGGAAAGACCGCCGTCCGTCGGATGGGACGTTAAGACGTGACCCCGTGTGCGGGAGAGCTATACCCTGCCCACGTTAAAGAACACGCTGGATGGCCTTGACGGGAGGCTACCATCTATCTCCCAACAGCTGTTCCAGTGGGTCCCCTCCCCCAACCTTCTTTGAGCCTTCGGGGTCCATGTGACCTGGCCATTTAGCCCATGGTGTGCAAAAAAAGTGCCGCTCAGAGGTAAAACAATCCAACGTTAAAGAACACGCTGGATGGCCTTGACGGGAGGCTACCATCTGTCTCCCAGCAGCTGTTCCAGTAGGTCTCCTCCCCCAAACTTCTCTGAGCCTTCGGGATCCATGTGACCTGGCCATTTAGCCCATGGTGTGCAAAAAAGTGCCGCTCAGAGCTAAAACAACCCAACCCAATCAAAAGTTTTCAGATCTTTCGTATCTTTTTTCAGATCTAGTAACGTCGCTTTCAAGTCACTATGCATGCTGTGCACATCGCTTACCTTGGAAAGGATCCCCTCGCCTCTCCAGGAACTTCACTGCTCTCAGCTTCATATCTTGGCCACACACCAGATCTCCTGCATCAGTGGCAGAAGCCACGCAGGTACTGAAATCCAATTATTAAAAAGTAAATAAAATGGACCGTCCCATGGCCGAGTGGTTAGCGCGCTTGGCTACTGATCTAAGGGACCTGGGTTCGAGCCCCGGGTAAAGCATGGTTGTTTGTGTCGTTTTTCTGCTGAGGGCCTGCCATCCTCTCAGACCTTCTACTACGACATATAAACTGACAGGCTCCTGTCAGACCTCTGTGGCAAGCAGCTGCTTGAGGGGGTATTTATTTAAATAAAATGGTAATAAAATATAAGTTAAAAAAAAAACAGCGATCTCATCTTTTTCAGTCTTCTCCAAAAACAAAACAAACCTAAGTACGATCCAAACCTATAAATAAGACTACAAAAAAAAAAAAACGAAAAAGGAAACAAGACCAACATCTAATACTCTACATTAATGGAAAGAAATTCCTGGATAAAAGCTTATAGAAGTAAATCAAAACTTCCATATTCTTTTGTTTTTCATTCGTTTGCTATCATGCTGTTCAGCAATCAGCAATAAGAACGGCGGTCCCAGAACAGAGGAGCATTGGCAGAAGATTCGGAGCGTCATGGCACGCGACGTCAAAGCAGACCCTGCACTGTCCCTGCCCCCACCGACTGATGCCGAGACCCCCGTGGCATCCATCTTGTTTGACAAGAGTTCATTTTAAGTCTTTAATGAAGCACTTTGAAGATCAGCAGTCCGGCCATGTATCTGGCCGCAGTATGCGTCTCTTTGATAGCCCGCTCCATCACTGACAGGGATTCGTCGTGCGCGCGCTCGCGAGCGCGAACCTTGCTTCCGCAGAAAGGGCCTCTTTCTTTTTCTCTACATTTCAGCGTTTCGCATCTGACATCGGGATTTTGTGTGTTTTTTTCCTTCTCTCTCTCTTATTATTTCCGTATGAATAAAGCCGATCACGTGCACGTTGCATTTTCCCTGTCTCCCCTCCCCACTTCCCTGACGGTAGTTCCAACTCCAAAGACATTCTCTAAAATAAAAACAGAAAGAAAAGACATGAAACAAAAAACATCTGATTCTGTTTAACGTTTTTTTTCCATTGTATTTTTTGCCTCGTGTGTGTCTGTGTGCTTTCCCTAGTTTTCTGATATTGTTTCTAAGTACGTGAGTTGGATTGTTTTACCTCTGAGCGGTACTTTTTTTGCACACCATGGGCTAAATTACCAGGTCACAAGGATCCCGAGGGCTCAGAGAAAGTTGGAGAAGGGGACCCGCTAGAACAGCTGTTAGGAGACAAATGGTAGCCTCCCGTCAAGGCCATCCAGCGTGTTCAACGTTCACAGGTTATGGGCTCTCCAGCATACGGAGCAATAGCTTAACGTCCCATCCGACGGACGGTGGTCTTTCCAAGCCCATCGGTGTCACCCCTACTGACCGTGGGCAGGGCGAGGATCCTAAAGGCTTAGAGAAGGTTAGGGAAGGGGACCCGCTGGAACAGCTGTTAGTAGACAAATGGTAGCCTCCTATTGTCTCCTAACAGCTGTTCCAGCGGGTATGACGTGCACAGGGTATGACTCTCCAACATACGGGACCACGGCTTAACGTACCATCCGACGGACGGCAGCCTTTCCAAACTCATCGGTGCCTCCTACTGACCGCGGGCAGGCGGAGAATTTTTCGGAGATAAATCTCAAAGCTGACCCAGCTAGGACTGGAACCTGGGAACTGCAGATTACGAGCCTGGGGCGCTACCGACTGAGCCAACCCGTCCCAAAAGGGAAAATAATCTTTAAAGGTTTTTCTTTTTTAATGGAAAATAATATCACATATTAGTTCTGTTATTAATCTTTAAGGGTTGGGTTGGGTTGTTTTACCTCTGAGCGGCACTTTTTTGCACACCATGGGCTAAATGGCCAGGTCACATGGACCCCGAAGGCTCAGAGAAAGTTGGGGGGGGGACCCACTGCAACAGCTGTTGGGAGACAGATGGTAGCCTCCCGTCAAGGCCATCCAGCGTGTTCTTTAACGTTGGGTTGTTTTACCTCTGAGCGGCACTTTTTGCACACCATGGGCTAAATGGCCAGGTCACAAGGACCCCGAAGGCTCAGAGAAGGTTGGGGGAGGGGACCCACTGGAACAGCTGTTGGGAGACAGATGGTAGCCTCCCGTCAAGGCCATCCAGCGTGTTCTTTAACGTGCACAGGGTATAACTCTCCCACACACGGGGCCACGGCTTAACGTCCCATCCGACGGACGGCGGCCTTTCCAAGCCCATCGGTGTCCCCTACTGAGTGGGCAGGGCGGGGAATTTTGCGGATATGAATCTCAACGCTGACCCAGCTGGGACTCGAATCTAGTTTGCGAGAATAATTCTCGAGACCAGTTGTTATTTATTCTACCATTAGGTCAATTTGTGCAGTGCTTCTCGAAGTGGTGGTCCGCAGATCAGTGCTAGTCGCGAGCCATCAGTAGCCGATGCGCAGCGAGACGCCAGGAAAACAGGGCCGGGGGTGGCTCAGTCGGTAGCGCGCCAGGTTCGTAATCTGTAGTTCCCAGGTTCGAGTCCCAGCTTGGTCAGCGTTGAGATTTATTTCCGCAAAAACCCCACCCCCTGCCCACGGTCAGTAGGGGACACCGATGTGTTTGGAAAGGCCGCTGTCCGTCGGATGGGACGTTAAGCCGTGGTGCCGTATGATGAAGAGCCCTACCCTGTGCACGTTAAAAAACACACTAGATGGCCTTGACGAGAGGCTACGATCTGTCTCCCAACAGTTGTCCCAGTGGGTCCCCTTCCCCAACCTTCTGTGAGCCTTTGGGGTCCTTGTGACCTGGCCTTTTAGTCCATGGTGTGCAAAAAAGTGCCGCTCAGAGGTAAAACAACCAACCAACCAAAAAGCCAGGAAAACAGCACGTTTTCAGAAGCATAACACTGATATCGCATTGCGCCACAATTCGTATGTCCCAACACTCCATATGACGTCATGTCGTGCGGGGTGAGGGAACCAACTTTCTTAGGCAACACCTGATCACCGGATTCTCAGAAGCAAAAGTTTTCTACCTGTGCGTCATATCAGGAAGTTTCAGAAACACTGCATTAGTTTTTAATCACGTTCTGTTTTCGACATTCTCTTTTGGGAAGAGGTTGATTCAATCAGAAAATACATTTTTACACGTTTTTACACATACCCAGGATTCAGTTGGGGGGGGGGGGGGTTCGTCCGAGAATTTTGTTTTGGGTGGGTTTTTTTTTGGCGGGAACCGAACAGGAAAGATTAAAATGATATTCTATATAGAATAAGATTTTATTATGTTTTCAAATCTATCTTTAATATCGGACATAACATATTGGTCGAAAATAAAATAATACCAAGAAAAAAAAAATAAATAAAAAATAAATAAAATTATACCAAGACAACTGTTTTGTATTTCAAAGTAGTAGACAAGTTTGATATTTAATATGAGACGACAAGATTTTCGGGAAGAGGGGAGGGACATTAGACCGCCTCCCCCCTCTGTGTCCGTCCCTGCTTCCAAATATTATGCCAAGGGTCATTATGGGAACGATTTCTGTAGGAAGGAGACCAGTTGGGGGGTTGGGGGGGTTGTTTTACCTCTGAGCAGCACTTTTTTGCACACCACGGACTAAATGGCCAGGTCACAAGGACCCCGAAGGCTCAGAGAAGGTTGGGGGAGGGGACCCATTGGAACAGCTGTTGGGAGACAGATGGTAGCCTCCCGTCAAGGTCATCCAGCGTGTTCTTTAACGTGCACAGGGTATGGCTCTCCCGCACACGGGGCCACTGCTTAACGTCACATTCGACGGACGGCGGCCTTTACAAGCCAATCGGTGTCCCCTACTGACCGTGGGCAGGGCGGTGAATTTTGCGGAGATAAATCTCAATGCTGACCCAGCTGGGACTCGAACGTGGTAACTGCAAATTACGAGCTTGGCGCGCTACCAACTGAGCCACCCCTTCCCAGTTGGGGGGGGGGGTTGGGTTGTTGGGTTGTTTTACCTCTGAGCGGCACTTTTTTGCACACCATGGGCTAAATGGCCAGGTCACATGGACCCCGAAGGCTCAGAGAAGGTTGGGGGAGGGGCCCACTGGAACAGCTGTTGGAAGACAGATGGTAGCCTCCCGTCAAGGCCATCCAGCGTGTTCTTTAACGTGCACAGGGTATGGCTCTCCCGCACACGGGGCCACTGCTTAACGTCACATTCGACGGACGGCGGCCTTTACAAGCCAATCGGTGTCCCCTACTGACCGTGGGCAGGGCGGTGAATTTTGCGGAGATAAATCTCAATGCTGACCCAGCTGGGACTCGAACGTGGTAACTGCAAATTACGAGCCCGGCGCGCTACCAACTGAGCCACCCCTTCCCAGTTGGTGGGGTGGGGAAATTGCTACTATTTTTATAGACTTGAAAAGAATCCGCTGAAATTTGTTTCTTGAACAACCTTTTAGTCAAGCTTTAATTCAAATATCATAAGTCGGAGCAATGAAGAGCATCTACAGGATACTCGACCCAACCATTAGCAAAACAGCATCATAGTTATATAAACAATTTCTTCTATGAGTTATATAGATTCGCAGCATAAAGTAGCTTCAGGTCAGAAATCGGGTTGCATTATAAATAGGAGCTTGAAAGTTTTAGAGAAAGACAAATGTTATATGAGGGAAATCCACATGTGAAATTATTATTATTAAGTATTTGCATAGTTATGAGGGGTGGGGGAGCAATCTTTTCAACAACCAATCAAGTAGCACGTCACCAATGGGCTTGATATATGTATAAGAAAGCTAAATGTTACGTCAACAAACATTTCGGAAGGCATCTTGCAGGAAAATACACAGTCTGAAGGAATCCTGTAGGAAACTATAGGGTCGGAAGCAGTGGCGCACTCAGAATTTAATCTTGGGGGGGAAGCCGAGGTGCCCGCTGGCCCAGCTCAGGCAAACGAAGTAGCGCTCGGTCCGCCCGATGGTCCGCCCTTGCACTACTTCGTTCGCCTTGTGTTCACAGTAGCCGTGATTCACAGCGACCGGCAAGGGGCCCTGGCAACCCCCAAAGAAAAAGGAAGAAAAAAAAACACTCGAAAATTTTCCAAAAATCGTTTCCTAATTAAAATTCATTTTATATATTTATGCTGTGTCGTGTCTTCTATTTCTATACTACTTATGAATTAGCGGTCACATAAGGTGGGAATACCCTATAGCTCTCATAGTGATATAGCTCTCAAGTGGGGTATCAAGTGGGCGATACCCCACTTGAGAGCTATAGGGTCGAACCCTAGCTATAAGTCTATATAGGATATATAGGATAGGTCCTATAGGAGCTATAGGTCTGACCGCTAATTCATAAGTAGTATAGAAATAGAAGACACGACACAGCATAAATATAAAAAATGAATTTTAATTAAGAAAAGATTTTTTGGAAAATTTTCGAGTGTTCTTTTATTCCTTTTTCTTTGGGGGTTGCCAGGGCCCCTTGCCCCCCCCCCTCCCTCCCTCTGGGTGCGCCACTGGTCGGAAGGAATCGTCATAGAATCGGAAGAAAATATACAGTAAAAAAGAATCCTGTGGGAAAATATAGAATATGAATGAATCCTGCAGGAAAATATAGAGTAAAAAAGAATCATCTAGGAAAATATAGAGTCGGAAGGTATCATCTAAAAAAATATAGAGTCGGAAGAAAATATACAGTAAAAAAGAATCCTGTTGGAAAATATAGAATATGAATGAATCCTGCAGGAAAATATAGAGTAAGAAGAAATCATCTAGGAAAATATAGAGTCGGAAGGAATCATCTAGAAAAATATAGAGTCGGAAGGAATCTTGTTGGTAAATATACAGTCTGAAGGAATCCTGTGGGAAAATCTAGAGTCTTGAATGTTTAAATTAATATCCAAAATTTCCTGTACTTAGCTTTACTGTAACTCCCTGCATGAAATAAATTATTATTATTATCTAAGGAAAAATAGAGCCGGAAGAAAATATACAGTAAGGAATGCTGTGGGAAAATATGCAATCTGAAGGAATCCTGTAGGAAAATATAGAGTTGGAAGGAATTCTGTAGGAAAATATAGAGTCGGAAGGAATTCTGTAGGAAAATATAGAGTCGGAAGGAATTCTGTAAGAAAATATAGAGTCGGAAGGAATTCTGTAGGAAAATATAGAGTCGGAAGGAATTCTGTAGGAAAATATAGCGTCGGAAGGAATTCTGTAGGAAAATATAGAGTCGGAAGGAATTCTGTAGGGAAGAATCCAGTTTGAAGAATATAGTTATTATTTAAGTAGATTTTTACAGTGATTAAGAATTCTTTCAAAATCATGGGCAGTATTGTAGCTTATCTAAAAATCTATCACGTCTACAAATGTTACGCTCAACTGATATCTGCTGGGTTGTTTTACCTCTGAGAAGCACTTTTTACCCACTATGTGCTAATGACCAAGTCATAACGACCCCAAGGGTTCAGAATAAGTTGAGTGAAAAGGATCGAATGGACAGCTGCTAGGAGATAAATGGTAGCCTCCCGTCAAGGCCATCCTGCATGTTCTTTAATGTGACAGGGTATGGCTCTGCCACACACAGAGCCACGACTTAACGTCCCACCTGACGGAGAGCTGCATTTCCAAACCTATCGGTGTCCCCTTTCTGACAGAGGGCAGTGTGTGTGTGTGGGGGGGGGGGGGTTAGCGGAGATAAATTTCAACGCTGACCCAGTTGGGAGTCGAACCGGGGAACTACAGGTTAAGAGCCTGGGGTGTTACTGGCAGAGCCAAATCCCTCCCCTAGTCAGAAAGAATCTGCTAACAAAGGAAAAGGATATTATTGATTGAGATTTTTTTTTCTACTGAATAGAAATTCCTACAAAATTACACATGCAATGTTTGAACTAATACGTCAAAATTAGGCTACGGTTGACCTAACTGACTGACCTAACTATGTAACTGTTGACCTAACTATGTCGCAACCGACCATGGTCGGTTGCGACATAGGGGTCAAAGTTCAATCTGAGAAGGAAGCGTGGGCGGTGACGTCATAGGGGGAAAGCACTGTGCAAAGGGGGATCGCTATTCTGGGACTAAACTACTCACCTGGGCTTGGAAAAGCAGGCGACCTTCGGATCGGACGTTAAGACGTGGTCCTGTGTGCAGGAGAGCCATACTCTGTGCACGTTAAAGAACACTAGATGGCTCTGACGAGAGTTTTCCTTGTGTCTCGTAACAAGTGTCTGGTGAATCACCTTACCCTCAATTTCCTCTGATCCCTCGGGGTCCTTGTGACCTGGACAATTGTGCGCAAAAGAATGACCATTCACAGTTATATCAATGGACGTGAGAGATTTTATTTTTGAAATAACAGAAAGAACGGAGATAATCTAGAACAGAGGTTCCCAAACTTATTTATCCTACCACCCCCTATTCAGAAAAAAAAAATTACTCGGCGCCCCCCCTGGAAATCTACCTTCGTTAAGCGAACAAACAGAAAGATGCAGTGACAAATTTGCTTACTTTTATGTATCTCTATTTCTACCTACGTCCTACAACATAGTAAAGAAAGATGTTGTAAATAAGACACCTTGAAGCTTGAAATTATAAAATTATTTATTAAAATCAACCATAGTGCAATTCGCATTGCACACAGAAAATTTTTTATCTTCCCTTTTTTCTTTATGCTTCCACCGCCCCCCAATTGCACCCGAGACTACTACCGACCCTGGATCGTTCCAGCTCCCCCCAGGGGGCGGTATCGCTCACTTTGGGAAACATTGATCTAGAAGTTCAACTTACTGATTGAGTTTCAACTTACCTGGAGTCCTCTTGGGTTTCCTTTCATATAACACATATCTGGGGGACATGCCCACTGGATTATACATGCCCACTGGATTATACATGCCCACTGGACATAGGTCGATTGCAATATGTCGTCGCCTATGTCGTTGACCCCTATGTCGCAACCGACCATGGTCGGTTGCGACATAGGTCGGTTGCGATATGTCGTTGACGACCATGGTCGGTTGCGACATAGGGGTCAAAGTTCAATCTGAGAAGGAAGCGTGGGCGGTGACATCATAAGGGGGAAAGCACTGTGCAAAGGGGGATCGCTATTCTGGGACTAAACTACTCAGGTGTTCCCTACTGACTGAGATGGTCCCTACTGACTGAGATGGGAGTTTTGTAGAGATAAATCTCAACGCTGGCCTACGATGATATAAAAAAAAATAACAAGTGGGACTCGAACCCGGGAACTGCAGATTGCGAACTGGTATGCTAGAAACTGAGCCACCCCCGCCTCATACATCAATGCTCGAAACTTGGTCCGAATGAATAATATCTGAATTATTTCCAAGTGACAGGAGGAAAAACATATTTTTGTTTGGAAATTTTTTTTACATTGATTTATTGTGAGCGGATTGGTTTGACATTCCAAAAACGGTTATACAAACAAACCAAGCGCGAGACTTTGTAAATTGCTTCTCCAAATGTCTGTGCAGTCATTTCTCGGTAGATTTCAACCGACGTGAAGACCACTAATTTGTTACATAATTAATCCTTTCATCTCTTACGGAGTGTTGATCGAAATTACAAAAACTGGTTGCGATGATCACTCATTATGTGTGTCCAGCGACGTCACATCTCCTAATGACTTATCTCCTTTCCAGTTCTTACTTCCTTCCCCCAACGCCTCCCTCCCCTCGTTTCGATTTAGCTCATCAAACTCCTCCTCTCCCACAAAGGACAACTAAATCAATAAAATCTGCCTCCAGGTGAAAGAAAGTACCCGTGACCTCGTACGGTAAGAGCTGCAGAGGTGAGAAGAGAAGCGGAGCGAGTTCACGGGGTCGCAAGCCCAACCGATCCATCAACGACGCCGAGCAGGTCGCCGCTGTCAACATCAGGAGACTTCCCTTTGCTCTGGAGGATGGCATGTCACACTGGTATAATCCCCAAATTACGATGTGCTTGCTGTTGATGATGCCGCAAATCGAAAGGGAAGTCATCAAAAGATTCGGACGACAGTCGAAAGTTTGCGGGGTTGTTAAGACTCGACATGGAGGGATGGGGGGAGAGGGAGGCGGAGAAGGGGGAATTCTCTGACCGCGTTCGCACACTTGCAATGTTAAGGAAACAATCACTCCAAACTAAGGCCGGATCTTGGGGACGGGGGGGGGGGGGGGCAAAAGGGTGCCTCCCCTCCCTCTTTGAGAATGATGGTAAGGGTAATGGAAGTTAAAAAATTATGAAACACGAATTTTTGATGCATTTTTTTTTTAAATTATTTGAACATCTTTTAAACGGAGGGGGAAATGTTACACTACGATGGAAATCCAGTCTCTTTTGTTTCCCCCCCCCCTCCTCCGCTCTTTTTTTACTCTTTTACCTGCTCGACTGAATTTCTTTCCCCCTCTCTCCCCCTTTAATTTTTTTTATAGATCCTTCTCCAAACGGATGTGGTGTAAAAGTTGCCTCAATGGGTAGCACGCTAGGCTCATAATCTGCACTTCTCAGGTTCGAGTCCCGATTATGGCAGCGTTGAGATTTATCTCCGTTAACCCCTCCCCACCCCACACACACTGCTACTACCAACCATTTCTTCGGTGAGAAAGGGAACGCCGATGTATTTGGAAAGGCCGCCGTCCATCGGATGAGACGTTAAGCCGTTCTCCGTGTTCAGGAGAGCCATGCACTGTACAGTCGCTCAAAAAAGTATCCCAACACTATGGTTGATTACAGAATTCAGAAGAAATATCTGGCAACGATTTTTTTAGAAATTAGTGATCTGGCAACCTTCGTGTCACGTGATTGCAGAATTCAGGAAAAATATCTGGTGCGTGTACAGCAACTGTACACGCTCCAGTCACCGTTCACAGCAAACTGGAGCGTGTGCAGTTACTGCACACGCTCCAGTTTGCTGTGAACGGTAACTGCACACGCTCAATATTTCCGTGAGTGAGCCCACACGATCTAGTATCAAAATAATATGACCACCTACAGTCGCTCAAAAAAGTATCCGAACACTATGGTTGATTACAGAATTCAGAAGAAATATCTGGCAACGATTTTTTTAGAAATTAGTGATCTGGCAACCTTCGTGTCACGTGATTGCAGAATTCAGGAAAAATATCTGGTGCGTGTACAGCAACTGTACACGCTCCAGTCACCGTTCACAGCAAACTGGAGCGTGTGCAGTTACTGCACACGCTCCAGTTTGCTGTGAACGGTAACTGCACACGCTCAATATTTCCGTGAGTGAGCCCACACGATCTAGTATCAAAATAATATGACCACCTACAGTCGCTCAAAAAAGTATCCGAACACTATGGTTGATTACAGAATTCAGAAGAAATATCTGGCAACGATTTTTTTAGAAATTAGTGATCTGGCAACCTTCGTGTTACGTGACACGAAGGTTGCCAGATCACTAATTTTAAAAAAAATCGTTGCCGGATATTTTTTATGAATTCTATAATCAACCGTAGTGTTCGGACACTTTTTTGAGCGACTGTACATATTTAAGGAACAGGCTGAACGGTCTTAACGTGAGGCTTCCATCTGTCTCCTAACAGCTGTATAGTAGATCCCTTTCTATGGGGTCTTTGTAACTTGTCCATTGTGTGCCGAAAAGGTGGCTCATAGGTTAAACAATTCAACCTAGATATAGTATATATATATATCGATTTCGCAGATAAGCTTTTTATTTAATGTAATAAAATCAATCTTGACAGGTTAATTTTTGCTTAAAGCTATCAAAACCGATTAAATGATATTCCTTGTTATTTTCATCTGTGTCACATTATATCATTTATCATTTTTATACTCCGACAGCTGAACATCGTACTATACTTAGACTAACGGTACGAATTAAAATATACCTATATATAAGCGAAATAATATTTTAAATGCATAATATTCGACTATAAAGGAATCTACGAATATTATATTTTAACTTTATTATAGTGGCATGATAAAAATCAACCTTTCATAGGGGCGGGGGTGGCTCAGTCGGTAGCGCGCCAGGCTCGTAATCTGTAGTTCCCAGGTTCGAGTCCCAGCTGGCTCAGCGTTGAGATTTATCTCCGCAAAATTCCCCGCCCTGCCCACGGTCAGTAGGGGACACCGATGGGCTTGGAAAGGCCGCCGTCCGTCTGATGGGACGTTAAACCGTGGTCCGTGTGCGGGAGAGCCATACTCTGTGCACGTTAAAGAACACGCTGGATGGCCTTGACGGGAGGCTACCATCTGTCTCCCAACAGCTGTTCCAATGTTGGGGACCCTCCCCCAACCTTCTCTGAGCCTTCGGGTCCTTGTGACCTGGCCATTTAGCCCATGGTGTGCAAAAAAGTGCCGCTCAGAGGTAAAACAACCCAACCTTTCATAGCTTAGATTTTATAATTCTATGCTTATATAAAAATGATAATAAGGTACACCAAAAAAATAAAGAAGGCAACTAAAATTATCACACTTGTGGAACTTTGTGTACCAAATTGTACTAATCATTTCAAAAATAGAATAGTAATTTGTAATAAATAGTATAGTAATCGGACATAAATTTTCGACTATCCCATCTTATTTTAACATCCATCTAGTGAAACCCTTCCACCACTCTTCCTATTTTTGGGTATTTTCGACTAGCTGTGCATATATATATGTTACCGCTAAAGCTCGAAAGCCGTTAATGTGCACATTACCTAGCTAATCTGCAGATTAACTGATTTGCTCCGTTAACGTGCGGAATCAAGAGTTTTCCGCATTTTACCTAGGTAATGTGCACATTAACGGCTTCCGTATCGTTAAAGTTCAAAAGTTAGTTTCTCTCATAGTGGTGAATCTCTTGAATATGAATCTTCGTGTCACGTGATTCACTCGTCCGCATTATAAAAAACGCCCCGGATGAGCGGAGGCCAAGTGAGAACGAATCGGTAAAGTGATTCATTCTTGATAACGAATCACTAAAATGATTCGTTCTCACTTGGCCTGCTCATTTTGGAGGCGTTTTTTATAATTCGGACGACTGATTCATGTTGACAGAGGGATGACCCTGGTTTCAACTCTACTCTCGGACACTAGATAAATAACATTATGTTAATTTAAGCGTACAGAAACGTTCCTGTTGTTCCAGCAAAGATCTTATTTTCACTTTAACGAGTGCCTAGTAGGTAATGTGCAGATTATCCAGGTAATTTGCAGATTACCTAGGTAATTTGAGAAATGAAACAATTTTCCGCACGTTAACGGATCACCCTAGTTAATCTGCACAATACCTAGATAATCTGTAGAATAACTGATTTCTGCACTTTAGCGGTAACATATATATACTACGCACACGTGCGTACAATTGGGTTAGTTTTCACACAATCAGATTAAAGTAAATAGTCCCTCAAGCAGCTCCTTGCCACAGAGGTCTGACAGGAGCCTGTCAGCTTATACGCCATATTAAGAAGGTTTATGAGGATGGCTGAATCTCAGCAGAATAACACAAACATCCATGCCCTACCCGGGGTTCGAACTCAGGTGCCTTAAATTGGAAGCCAAGCGCGCTAACCACTCGGCCACAATGAGCATATATTGAATAAACTGTCTCATGCAGAGTCAATAAAATCTACCAATATAATAAATAAATAAAAATAAATACTACTCCTTCAAGCAGCTGCTTGCCTTAGAGGGAAAAAGTACTTTTTAATGCAGCGATGAATATGCTTCTTGAGGTGAAAGAGAAACTCACCAAGTTTTAATTAATTTCAATAAATATCCACCTGAGCGTCCTTAGTAGCATGGGGCGGGGGTGGCTCAGTCGGTAGCGCGCCAGGCTCGTAATCTGTAGTTCCCAGGTTCGAGTCCCAGCTGGGTCAGCGTTGAGATTTATCTCCGCAAAATTCCCCGCCCTGCCCACGGTCAGTAGGGGACACCGATGGGCTTGAAAAGGCCGCCGTCCGTCGGATGGGACGTTAAGCCGTGGCCCCGTGTGCGGGAGAGACATACCCTGTGCACGTTAAAGAACACGCTGGATGGCCTTGACGGGAGGTTACCATCTGTCTCCCAACAGCTGTTCCAGTGGGTACCCTCCCCCAACCTTCTCTGAGCCTTCGGGGTCAATGTGACCTGGCCATCGGCCCATCGGTGTCATGTACTGACCGATGGCTTGGGTCAAGAAGCCATCGGGTTGGCTTGGGTTATTTTATCTCTGAGCGGCACTTTTTTGCCCACCATGGGCTAAATGGCCAAGTCACAAGGACCCCGAAGACTCAGAGAAGGTTGGGGAGGGGACCCACTGGAACAGCTGTTGGGAGACACGTGGTAGCCTCCCGTCAAGACCATCCAGTGTGTTCTTTAACGTGCACAGGGTATGGCTCTCCCGCACACGGAGCCACGGCTTAACGTCCCATCCGATGGACGGCGGGCTTTCCGAGCCCATCGGTGTCCTCCTACTGACCGTGGGCAGGGCGAGGAATTTTGTGGAGATAAATCTCCACGCTGACCCAGCTGGGACTCGAACCTGGGACCTACAGATTACGAGTCTGGCGCGCTATGGACTGAGCCACCCCCGCCCTTGACCGATGGCAGTGCGGGGAGTTTTATGGAGATAAATCTAACACTGGCCCAGATGAGACTCGAACCTGGGAACTGCAGATTACGAGCCGGCGCGCTACCGACTGAGCCCCCATCCGTTCTCCTCTAAATATGTTAGTGGAGTATAGTGGACAGTATCATTATTGACCACCTTGCACTCGGTGAACTTGAAAAGGCCGCCGTCCGTCTGATGGGACGTTGAGCCACGACACCGTGTGCAGGAGAGTCATACCCTGTGCACATTAAAGAACACGCTGGATGACCCTGATGTGGGCGGGGCTATCATCTGTCTCCTGATAACTGTTCAGTGGATTCCCTTCCGAACCTTCTTTGAAATTTTGGGGTCTTTGTGACTTGGGCATTTAGGCCACTGTATACAAAAAAAATGCCGCTCAGAAATAAAGCAGCCTAACTTCACTCTTAACTGAAAAAGAAAACACTCGACTAACATAAAACATTCGTATGAAGAGCAAGATTCAGTTCCCTACCAGGGGCGGGGGTGGCTCAGTCGGTAGCGCGCCAGGCTCGTAATCTGCAGTTCCCAGGTTCGAGTCCCAGCTGGGTCAGCGTTGAGATTTATCTCCGCAAAATTCCCTGCCCACGGTCAGTAGGGGACACCGATGGGCTTGGAAAGACCGCCGTCCGTCGGATGGGACGTTAAGCCGTGGCGCCGTGTATGGGAGAGCCATACCCTGTGCACGTTAAAGAACACGCTGGATGGCCTTGACGGGAGGCTACCATCTGTCTCCCAACAGCTGTTCCAGTGGGTCCCCTCCCCCAACCTTCTCTGAGCCTTCGGGGTCCATGTGACCTGGCCATTTAGCCCATGGTGTGCAAAAAAGTGCCGCTCAGAGGTAAAACAACCCAACCCAGTTCCCTACCCTCCCACAAATATTTTCTCGCATTTATAAGGCTTCCCCCTTCCTAAATATCCACTCCAAAAATGCGCATGTCTTTAAGGTCATTTCGCCTCCCCCCCATTTATCCCTCTAGCGAAAAGGTGCAGAAGCACAAAGAACGAGCCGAAGACATCCTTTACTCAGCACTTTTTCGCTTTATCCACTGAGAAGTGAAAATAAAGCCACATAAAGATACGATTTAAAAAAAAGAGATGAAGCAAAACTGCGAGACCTTATTAATCCGGAAAGTCTGCACCATCGTGCAAGAGGGTGGTGACGTCAGCACGAGTGATGGATGGAGCCAAATCCCGGATGGTTCCAGCGTCCAACAATGGAGGAGACAGATGACACTTGCAGGTAGAGATGATGGCAGAGCGCGTCATCCATCACTGTCAACGTCCACCCTTTTCACGCGCTACTTCAAGGACCGAGACGACGCTCACACACACCTCATTACCAATGACAGACTAAATTAGACTTTATTCAATGTAACATCTTCTGTCGTTCTGTTTAGAGCGACAGAGAACCACTAGGGGCCTCTAAGTAACTGGATCGCTGCGTGCAGAGATGAAAGGACTGAGGCTCGAGCAAGGGAAGGACCCTTCTGTGTGGGGAAGCAAGGTGATTTCAGGGAATGGTTTCAATGGATGTAATGTTTGACAGCTGATAGGTGTGTGGGTTAAAGCTGTTGTAAACCGGATTCGGTTTTTTCCCCTTCTTCTTCAGTTTTGCAATCGGAATTTGAAATGGAAGAAATGGAAACAGAATTGAAAGGAAGAATTCCTCGGTCATCGATCATTTGCAGTTTCAGCAGGATTGTTCGTCGCGGTGAGTTGTTGTTGGGTTGTTTTATCTCTGAGCGGCACTTTTTTGCACACCATGGGCTAAATGACCAGGTTCACAAGGACCCCGAAGTCTCAGAGAAGGTTGGGGGAGGGGACCCACTGGAACAGCTGTTGGGAGACAGGTGGTAGTCTCCCGTCAAGGTCATCCAGCGTGTTCTTTAACGTTGGATTGTTTTACCTCTGAGCGGCACTTTTTTGCACACCATGGGCTAAATGGCCAGGTCACATGGACCCCGAAGTCTCAGAGAAGGTTGGGGGAGGGGACCCACTGGAACAGCTGTTGGGAGACAGGTGGTAGTCTCCCGTCAAGGCCATCCAGCGTGTTCTTTAACGTTGGGTTATTTTACCTCTGAGCGGCACTTTTTTGCACACCATGGGCTAAATGGCCAGGTCACATGGACCCCGAAGGCTCAGAGAAGGTTGGGGGAGGGGACTCACTGGAACAGCTGTTGGGAGACAGATGGTAGCCTCCCGTCAAGGCCATCCAGCGTGTTCTTTAACGTTGAGTTGTTTTACCTCTGAGCGGCACTTTTTTGCTCACCATGGACTAAATGGCCAGGTCACATGGACCCCGAAGTCTCAGAGAAGGTTGAGGGAGGGGACCCACTGGAACAGCTGTTGGGAGACAGGTGGTAGTCTCCCGTCAAGGCCATCCAGCGTGTTCTTTAACGTTGGATTGTTTTACCTCTGAGCGGCACTTTTTTGCACACCATGGGCTAAATGGCCAGGTCACATGGACCCCGAAGTCTCAGAGAAGGTTGGGGGAGGGGACCCACTGGAACAGCTGTTGGGAGACAGATGGTAGCCTTCCGTCAAGGCCATCCAGCGTGTTTTTTAACGTGCACAGGGTATGGCTCTCCCACACACGGGGTCACGACTTAACGTCCCATCCGACGAACGGCGGCCTTTCCAAGCCCATCGGTGTCCCCTACTGACCGTGGGCAGGACGGGGAGTTTTGCGTAGATAAATCTCAACGCTGGCCCAGCTGGGACTCGAACCTGGGATTACGAGCTGGTGCGCTACCGACTGAGCCACCCCGTCCCTCGTCACGGTGAAGAAGCTCTCAAGTGATGCTAAGAAGAAATCATCACTCTGATCACTTGAATGTCATTTGAGAGTAGGCGACTCCTGAACGCTGTTTATATCGTTCGCTCTGTTTTGGAAAAAATATGATTACGTTGAATGTATTATAAATTATTTTTAGAGACATTTTATTGCACACAATGTGAAGGGTGTCCGCAAAATAATGATGGGATTTGAGAACAAATATCTAAGAAAATAATGTAAATATCCAAGAAAGCGATATTTTAATTGAAATCATTTCTCAAATAGTTTTGTACAGTCGCTCAAAAATATCCGAACACTATGGTTGATTACAGAATTCAGAAAAAAATATCTGGCGACGACTTTTTTCAGAAATTAGGGATCTAAGAAATTAGATCTGGCGACGACTTTTTTAGAAATTAGTGATCTGGCAACCTTCGTGTCACGTGACACGAAGGTTGCCAGATCACTAATTTCTAAAAACTAATTTCTAATTTCTAAAAAAAATCGTTTCCAGATATTTTTTTCTAAATTCTGTAATCAACCTTAGTGTTCGGATATTTTTTTGAGCGACTGTACATGTAATAAACAACAGTATAAATATAACTCGCGAATAGGGAGTACATCAAACAATGTGTAAAATTCGCTAATTGAAAACGAGTCTGATTTACATATTGCCCTAATTGCTCTATTTTGCACTTCGATCAATAATAAATAAATAAATAAATAAATACCCCCTCAAGCAGCTCCTTGCCACAGAGATCTGACAGGATAGTAGTATATTATTACAGTAGTCTCTACCACAGGTGGTAATTTCATATTTAAGAGTTGAATTAAACCAAGAGTAAAACAGACATCTAAAAAAAGCTTGATTAACATATTTTTTACATAATATATTCTGTTTACCACGTACCTTTATTTGCCAGAATTGTCACATGTGATTTCGATTTCAAATTGTTATCAATCTGTATGACCAGATATTTAACTGTGTTATTTTTTCTTTTGTTATGTAACATAGCCGTCCCGTGGCCGAGTGGTTAGCGCGCTTGGCTACTGATCTAAGGGAAGTGGGTTCGAGCCCCGGGTAAGGCATGGATGTTCGTGTCGTTTTTTTTGCTGAGGTCCTGCCATCCTCTCAGACCTTCTACTATGGCATATAAACTGACAGGCTCCTGTCAGACCTCTGTGGCAAGCAGCTGCTTGAGGGGGTATTTATTTTTTAGCCGTCCCATGGCCGAGTGGTTAGCGCGCTTGGCTACTGATCTAAGGGACCTGGGTTCGAGCCCCGGATAAGGCATGATTGTATGTGTTTGTTTTTCTGCTGAGGTCCTGCCATCCTCTCAGATCTTCTACTGTGGCATATAAACTGACAGGCTCCTGTCAGACCTCTGTGGCAAGCAGCTGCTTGAGGGGGTATTTATTTTTTAGCCGTCCCATGGCCGAGTGGTTAGCGCGCTTGGCTACTGATCTAAGGGACCTGGGTTCGAGCCCCGGGTAAGGCATGGATGTTCGTGTCGTATTTTTGCTGAGGTCCTGCCATCCTCTCAGATCTTCTACTGTGGCATATAAACTGACAGGCTCCTGTCAGACCTCTGTGGCAAGCAGCTGCTTGAGGGGGTATTTATTTTTTAGCCGTCCCATGGCCGAGTGGTTAGCGCGCTTGGCTACGTATCTAAGGGACCTGGGTTCGAGCCCCGGATAAGGCATGTTTGTATGTGTTTGTTTTTCTGCTGAGGTCCTCGTTTCATTGAAATTTTAAGACATTAAAGCATTTAAGCCGTCCCGTGGCCGAGTGGTTAGCACGCTTGGCTACTGATCTAAGGGACCTGGGTTCGAGCCCCGGATAAGGCATGGTTGTATGTGTTTGTTTTTCTGCTGAGGTCCTGCCATCCTCTCAGATCTTCTACTGTGGCATATAAACTGACAGGCTCCTGTCAGACCTCTGTGGGAAGCAGCTGCTTGATGGGAGTATTTATTTTTATTTTTTTATGTAACATTGACAATTATCCCTTTTTGTACAAATTAATCCACGTTAAGGAGACATTTTAAGGAGAGAGAGAAAAATGCAAAATTTGCTAATTAAACTGAAATATATATAATTTGTTTTATCGAAATTTATTTGAAGACCGTTATTATCAAATCATTTTTTTTTAATATCATTAAGTCTGATTTATGTAGTTTTCTAAAATTTCAATATTTTCTTCACTGTAAATGAGCACCTTGTCATTATCAAAGGATGCGATTTTATCAATAAAATTATAATCGTAAAAATCATTTACATAATTTTAAATAAGGGGCGGGGGTGGCTTAGTCGGTAGCGCGCCAGTCTCGTAATCTGTAGTTCCCAGGTTCGAATTCCCAGCTGGGTCAGCGTTGAGATTTATCTCCGCAAAACTCCTCGCCCTGCCCACAGACAGTAGGGGACACCGAAGGGCTTGTAAAGGTCGCCGTCCGTCGGATGGGACGTTAAGCCGTGGCTCCGTGTGCGGGAGAGCCATACCCTGTGCACGTTAAAGAACACGCTGGATGGCCTTGACGGGAGGCTACTATCTGTCTCCCAACTGCTGTTCCAGTGGGTCCCCTTCCCCAACCTTCTCTGAGCCTTCGGGGTCCATGTGACCTGGCCATTTAGCCCATGGTGTGCAAAAAAGTGCCGCTCAGAGGTAAAACAACCCAACCCATTCTATAATTCAGAAGTAAAGCGTTTCTGACCCAATGTTCATAGAATTTTTTTTTTTTTCATCACTCATGCGTAGTAGAACACGTCTCCAAAGTTGCACTGGATCTTTTGGAAACACGCTGTGTAGTAATTTTATTCCTTCAAACTATCTGAGTGGTTAGCGCGGTTGGCTACTGATCTAAGGGACCTGGGTTCGAGCCCCGGATAAGGCATGGACGTTTGTGTTGTTTTTACTGCTGAGTTCCTGCCATCCTCTCAGACCTCCTACTATGGCATATAAACTGACATGCTCCTGTCAGAACTCTATGGCAAGCAGCTGCTTGAGGGGGTATTTATTTTATTTATTTATAATAATAGCCGTCCCGTGGCCGAGTGGGTAACACGCTTGGCTACTGATCTACGGGACCTGGGTTCGAGCCTCGGATTAGGCATGGATGTGTGGGTCATTTTTCTGATGAGGTCCTGCCATCCTCTCAGATCTCCTACTGTAGCATATAAACTGACAGGCTCCTGTCAGACCTCTGTGGTAAGCAGCTGCTTGAGAGGGTATTTATTTTTTATTTATTATTTAATAATATGTATAAAAATATTAACGAGTATTATCGCGTAAGAAAGCCAAAGATGACAGACTAGCTATTAAAAGAATAAAAATGAAACTTCCGCGTAACAGCGTTCAGCAGACTCTTTGATCCCAACGGACCAGAGTTTAACTTCCACTCCTCCATTATTCATATTCCGCACCAATCCTCGTCGCAGATTGCGTCTCCAGTTCTTCCGAGTGATTTTCCATTTCAGCTTATGCGGCGAAAGCAGTTTCTTCAGAGCCCATTCCTGCTCAACGGGATGACAAATTGCCGCTCGACGAGAAACAAAAAGAGCCCTTTCAAATCGAAAGACGGGAAAGATCGGCCGCGGAATACAAAGCTATTGAAGCCTATTTGCCTGCCTGGCTCTTAACAAGGTCGCGGTATTGCAGTCAAGTGAACATCGCAGGGAGGAAAGAAAGGTGGGTAAGGCAAGCAGCAGCAGGAAGCACCATCGGTGTCGGACACGACTGCCGTACATCTACCCCCATCTGACACCTGATCCCGATGCTCTCCTCTGTGATCTCGGAGGCCGGGGAGATGTGCCACTTGCATCGTGAAGAGATCACTCATTAAAGCCTCACCAACTTTCTCTTCTCTCCTCATTGCCGACCCATAGCCCCGGTATTAGGTCCAATTAAATGGGATTTATGTCGCGAGAGGTATCAGTAAAAGCTCTCCTAATTGGAGCAGTAACATCATCTCGAAGCCGTCCCTGCTCATCTCTCTCTCTCCACGTGTAACATCCCCGCCCCCTCCTGTCCTCTCCTTACTCCTCGAGCCGATTGCTGACAGCGCGAGAATTCAGTCTGTCTTAAAGGGATGGAGGAGGAGGGGGGGGGGTGAAAAGAAGGGGAGGTCATGCGGGTCATTTCATCCAATTGTTATGCAGACGGACTGTGGTTGATTGCAGTTGAACTCAGCCAAACCGAGGCCAGAATGCGAAGTGTAAGGTTACTGCAACTGCAGCCATTTTTCTAGGCGCAGCAATTTTCCTCAGTTTAAAGTTATATTTGCTCTCTCCTTTTCCAATTTCTTTTTTTCTTTTTTCATACTCTTATTTCTTGGTCTTCCAAAGCTTCGCCTTTCTTCGAAGGAAATAAAACGAAACTTTTCATATTTTTTTTTCTTAAGTCGTTTCTTATGTGAATCCCTTTTCCCGAAAGTTTCTTTTCCTCCACAATCAAATCCTTGAATTGTGCATCAGGAAGGTGATTATTTTCATTTCCGAAAGACGTATCTTCCTCCTAATAACGCTGAGGATGAAAAACTAAATCATTGTAAAAAGTAATTATATCAACAGGCCCGAGTTCAAGTGGTGTACGGGTGAGCATAGTCAGTTGGATTGTTTATCCTCTGAGCGGCACTTTTGTGCACACAATGGGCTAAATGGCTAGGTTGGGTTGGGTTGTTTAACCTCTGAGCGGCACTTTTTTGCACACCATGGACTAAATGGCCAGGTCACAAGGACCCCGAAGGCTCAGAGAAGGTTGGGGGAGGGGACCCACTGGAACAGCTGTTGGGAGACAGATGGTCCCGTCAAGGCCATCCAGCGTGTTCTTTAACGTGCACAGAGTATGGCTCTCCCGCACATGGGGCCACGGCTTAACGTCCCATCCGACGGACGGCGGCCTTTCCAAGCCCAGCGGTGTCCCCTACTGACCGTGGGCAGGGCGAGGAATAAATGGCTAGGTCACAAGAACCCTGAAGGCTCAGAGAAAGGTGAGGAAAGGAGAACCATTGAACTGCTATTAAGAGACAGATGGTAGCTTCCCGTCAAGGCCATCTAGCTTGTTCTTTAACGTTCACACGGTATGATGGTCTTCCTTGCGCACAGGGTCATGGTTTACTTCCCATGTGACGGACGGCGGCCTTTCTAAGCCTATCGGTGTCCCATTTCTCATCGAGGGCAGAGTGGGGCTTAACGGAGATGAATCAAAACGCAGACACACTTGAGGTTACAACCTGGGAAGTGCAGATTACGAGCTTGGCGTGCTAACGACTGACCCCTCCCCCCTCCCATCCCACTCCCCACACACTCACACACACACCACCACCACCAGTTTCTGAGGCGTCTCTAGTATTGGTAAGTTACTTAGAACAAAGATCACTGGAATTGACCACTAAATTTCATTATTGAACTATTTTTTCGGTAGAATTTTAAATGCCATAATTGCGGGGGTAATAATCTCCACCCCCACCCAGCAGCCGGGTGTACCACACAGATGGTAGCGCATCAGGCTCTAATTTGCTTTTTTCAAGTTCGAGTCCAGATGGGCCAGCGTTGAGATTTATCTCCGCAAAATTCCGCCATACTCTCGGTCAGTATGGGCACCCATGGACTTGGAAAAGACGCCATTCATCGAAGGGACATAAAGTCCTGGAACCGTGTGAGGGAGAACCATTGCTCTGCACGCTAAAGAAGACGTTGGATGGCCTTGGTGGGGTTATCTTTCTCCTAATGGCTGTCCAGTGGGTCTCCTCCCCCCAACATTCTCTGAGCCGTCGGGGTCCTTGTGACCTGGTCATTTAGTCCATTGTGGGCAAAAAAAGTGTCACTCATAGGTAAAACAACCCAACGGAACTATCCCTTAGCCTTCTCTGGTCCCTTAGAGTCCTTGTGATCCTTGACTCTGGTCCGTTAGAGTCCTTGTGATCTAACCATTTAGCCCATTGTGCGTAAAAATGTTCCACTCATAGCTAAAACAACCTAACAGAACCATCCCTTAGCCTTCTCTGGTCCCTTGGAGTCCTTGTGATCTGACCATTTAGCCCATTGTGCGTAAAAATGTTCCACTCATAGGTAAAACAACCTAACAGAACCATCTCTTAGCCTTCTCTGGTCCCTAGAAGTCCTTGTGATCTGATCATTTAGCCCATTGTGCGTAAAAATGTGCCACTCGTAGGTAAAACAACCCAACGGAACCATCCCTTAGCCTTCTCTGGTCCCTTGGAGTCCTTGTGATCTGACCATTTAGCCCATTGTGCGTAAAAATGTTCCACTCATAGGTAAAACAACCTAACAGAACCATCTCTTAGCCTTCTCTGGTCCCTTGGAGTCCTTGTGATCTGACCATTTAGCCCATTGTGGGCACAAGAGTGCAGCTAAGAGATAAAGCAACTCAATCTGTTCAAATATGCATTATTTCTTTTGGCTTCCTACATTGTTTTCAGAATCCTTCGGCGATTCTAATCGTCGGTATGAATGGGGGGGGTGGAAGGGGAGCATCTAGTGGGTGTGAGCTGAGAATATCTCCGAAGAACGTTCTGCTTCAGCTCACCGTTTGTAAGTTGGCCGAAGTAACGTGATCTCCGATGATGAAATTTAACACGGCGGCAAATGATGGATCTGTAGACCACACGGGGCGGTGGATGCTATCTACATCCCCCTTTAGGAAGGGAGGGGGGGGGTATACCTCAGGTCACGAGCTGCGTGATGGATGTGGTTCGCTGCGCATGTTGAATGAGCTGAGTCCTGGAGCTCGCCGCTGTGACGCCGACTCATGCCCTGCATTACATCAAATGCTCATCCTATGCAAAAAAGATGGAAAATTTTTCATTGGAAATTATTTCTCTAGGAGCACTTGCTAGTGTTAATATAGCAGCTATCCAGCATCTTAGGATTGTGATTCAACTTCATCGCTGGACGGGGGTGGCTCAGTCGGTAGCACGCCAGGCTCATAATCTGCAGTTCTCAGGTTCGATTCCCGCCTTAACCAGCGTCGCGATTTATCTCCGCAAAACTCGCTGCCCAGCTCACGGTCAATAGGCGACACCGATGGGCCTGGAAAGTCCGTCGGGTGGGACGTTAAGTCGTGGTGCCGTATGCGGGATAGCCATACCCTGTGCACGTTAAAGAACACGCTGAATGGCCTTAACGGGAACCTACCATCTATCTCCCAACAGCTGTTCCAGTGGGTCCCCTCCCCCAACATTCTCTGAGCCTTCGGGGTTCGTGTACAGTACACGAAGGTTGCCAGATCACTAATTTCTAAAAAAATCGCTGCCAGATATTTTCAAGAATTCTGTAATCAACCATAGCGTCAGATACTTTTTTGAGCGACTGTACGCACACCTAAGCCTCAAGCAACCATGACTACGGAGGCCCAACCAGACTGGCCTTTGATTCGAATTTCATATTGGCGACACACATTTCTAAGTTATGTGATCGAATAAGAATTTGTGCAACAAAAATTTACTATATGAACTATTTCGTACCCCCTGAAATGAGCATATTGATATATAAAACAAGTTTTGAATCCATCAGAAAGTATGGGATTACCTGTGTATGGCAATACTTTTAAAATCCATTTAAGAAAAATCAGCAATTTGCAAAATTCAATACTAAGATCAATTTCGCCAACAGTTAAAAGAACCACTTTATCTTCTAATAAAAACGGATTTGTACTCCACAGTGTATTATTACCTGTGGAAGAAACGTATAGATATGCTATAATTCTTTTTAAAAAATTTAAAAGTGATTGTAAAATAAATTTCGATCACACGATCAGCACATTCGGCTACGTAGCAATTTTTACTACCAAATCCCAAATTTTAGCAATAACTACGGTAAAGGCATCAGGAACTATACAGTAACCCTTATTTTTAACTATTTACCTAGAGAAGAACTGTTATCCATTCTTAGGCTATCAAAACTGAAATCTGAGACCAAAAATTGTCTTTTAAAAAGTTAAGAGTATAATAGTGTATGTTTCCTAATTAAATATTAATTAGCATTTGTATTTATGTACTAGCAATTAATATCAATTAATATCAATCAGGACTTCTTATGTTTGAATGTCAATATGCAACCGATGTATAGCAATTATTTGTAACTGCTATTTTTTTTATATTGTATACCGCTAATATTGTAACTATTTTGGGAGCTATGTAACAGATACTGGTGATGTGCGGCATGAGATTAACAGACGAATAGGGATTGCTGCCGGGACTTTTAAGAATCTATGGAGAGTGTGGAGAAATAGGCGTATACACCTAAAGACTAAAATTAGACTGTATAATAGTTCGGTTCTTTCTAGGCTTAGTTATGGTAGTGAAACTTGGACACTTTGTAAACAAGATAACAGGAAACTAGATGCTTTTGATTCCAGATGCTTACGCAGTATCTTGGGTATTAGGTGGTTCAACTTTGTAACTAATGATGAGGTTAGGCAAAGGAGTCGGCTACCTCCTCTGAGCAGCATATTGTGCAGAGAGAGACTCCGTTGGTTTGGCCATGTTGCCCGTATGAATAATTATAGATTGGCGAATAGGGTTATGAACAGTGTGCCTAGAGGCCTCAGAAGGAGGGGGAGACCTAGGATGCAGTTGGCAGACAATGTCAAACAGGACCTTGTTAGAATTGATGTGCAGTGGCCAGATGCAGCAGATGTTGCTCAGGACAGATCTGCTTGGAGAACTAAATTGCACATTCTGGTTGGACCTCCGTAGCTCATGGCTGCTTGAGGATGATGATGATGATGATGCATATATTTTAGGTTTCCTGCGGAAAACCTACACCAAGCTTGGCGGGGATTTTATTAGCATTGTTATTCTATTTAAGTGTTTCTTTTATTTTCTCTATTCACTGTATGTGCTATTCGTAAGGAGTATATAACATTTCTTATTATAGTCAAGCTCTTAGAGCTTTCTATGATCGACTCTATATATGCAAAGGAAATAAAGAGTTATTATTTTTTTTTAATTCAGTCCTTCAAACACGTCTGTCCTGAGCTACAGCACTTGGCCACTGCAGTTTAATTCTAATAAGGTCCTGTTTCACATTGTGTATCCATCGCATCCTAGATCTCCTTCTTTTTCTGAGGCGTTTAGTATTCTTAGCTCTATTCACTAATCGCTAGCTCTATACGGGGTAACACGGCCCACTCAACGCAGTCGCTCCCGACATAGGATGCGATTTAAAAGGGATTGATTACTCCTTCCTCTAACCTTCGTTAGGAGCGGGGGTGGCTCAGAACTTCGAAGTAAGATTCCCATTGACATAGGGGCGGGGTGGCTTAGTTGGTAGCGGGCCAGGTTCGTAATCTGTAGTTCCCAGGTTCGAGTCCCAGCTGGGTCAGCGTTGAGATTTGTCTCCGCAAAACTCCCCGCCCTGCTCACGGTCAGTAGAGGACACCGATGGGCTTGGAAAGGCCGCCGTCCATCGGATGGGACGTTAAACTGTGGCCCCGTGTGCGGGAGAACCATACCTTGTGCACGTTAAAGAACACACTGGATAGACTTGACGGGAAGCTACCATCTGTCTTCCAACAGCTGTCCCAGTGGGTTCCGTCTCCCAACCTTCTCTGAGACTTCGGGGTCAATGTGACCTGGCCATTTAGTCCATGGTGTGCAAAAAAAGTGCCGCTCAGAGGTAAAACAACCCAACCTAACCTTCGTTACTTACATAAGTCAAACCACCTAATGCCCAAGATACTGCGCAAACATTTAGAATCAGAAGCATCAAATTTCCTGCTATCCTTTTCTTCTATAGGATTCAAGTTTCATTACCATAGGAAACCTCAGAAAATACTAAAACTATTATGCAGTCTAATTTTAATATTCTGGTAAATAAACCTATTTTTGCATAATTTTTCATAATCTTTCTCCTAACAGATATCCAGTGAGTACTCCCTCCCCAATTTCCGTTGAGCCCTCGGGGTCCTTGTGTGCAAAAAAAAGTACCGCTTAGAGGTAGAAAACAATCCAACGTTTTTTTAAAACTTGAACAATCCAACTCTTTACGACCTTTTAAAAGCTTAAAATTTTATTTTACATTTCTTCAACAAGCAAATTAATTTCTAGGAGAAATCACGTACATATAACAAACCAAATTTAAAATATAGTCTGAACGACATTTTTTTTCACACCACGGGCTAAACAGTCAGGTCACAAGGACCCCTACGGTTCAAAGAAGATTGGGGAAGGGAATTCACTGAAGAGCTGTTAGCAGACAGATGGTAGCCTCCCGTCCAGGGGCGGGGGTGGCTCAGTCGGTAGCGCGCCAGGCTCGTAATCTGTAGTTCCCAGGTTCGAGTCCCAGCTGGGTCAGCGTTGAGATTTATCGCCGCAAAATTCCCCGCCCTGCCCACGGTCAGTAGGGGACACCGATGGGCTTGGAAAGGCCGCCGTCACTAGGATGGGACGTTAAGCCGTGGCCCCGTGTGCGGGAAAGCCATACCCTGTGCACGTTAAAGAACACGCTGGATGGCCTTGACGGGAGGCTACCATCTGTCTCCCAACAGCTGTTCCAGTGGGTCCCCTCCCCCAACCTTCTCTGAGACTTTGGGGTCCATGTGACCTGGCCATTTAGCCCATGGTGTGTAAAAAAGTGCCGCTCAGAGGTAAAACAACCCAACAACCCAAAAAGCCTCCCGTCCAGCGTGTTCTTTAACATGTACAGGGTATGGCGCTCTTGAACACGGAGCCTTGGGTTAACGACCCATCTGTCGAAGAGCGGCATGCCAAGCCAATCGGTGCCCCTTGCCACTAGTGCGGATTTAGCGAAGAAAATCTCAACGTTGACACGATTGGACTCGAACCTGTTAAATGCAGATTACGAGCCTGGCTCGCTGAGCCAATCTCCTACTAAAGTAAAAGAAAGTCTTTATGAGTTTAACGAGCCCAAAATCAGTCAAACTGACAGACAACTTTTAGAAAATTGAAAAAGAACCCTTCATTTTCCCAACAAATCACTATTAGACTACTTTTCAGACTCCACTTCTGAAGGACGTTTCCTCTGTGTCCTCCCCCCTCTCCTCACGCCCTCACTCCTCCCAAACATACAGGAAAACTCCTTCACGTGTAAGACACTTCCCATTAGTCACAGCACCAATACCTCATCTTTATTATTATTATTTCTTCACGTGACAAGGCAGGAATTCCCTACCCCAACAGAGTGTAGAATGACTGCTTCCCATTACCGTCAATTTCTCGCTATTGAGTGAAGCACACATTTAACCTTACTCGCTGCAGACTTGTAACATTAGTTATCATTGCGAGCAGAGAGTAAACATGGGTATGCAGTTATCAGAGCATTGATTTCCTAATGCTTCGTCGTCTATGGGAAGATTTCTTCTTCGAAAGAGTTGCAGGATTCCTTTATTGCGTGACAAGTATGACAGGACCCCACCCCGGTCGTTTACGGGCCACTAGGTACCACCCTGGGGCACAGAAATACGTGAGACAGCTCTCCGTCCTCCTCTCCATGACCAGGGAGTCCATGAACACTCTAATGGGAGAGGGAGAGGATGGAAGGGGGGGGGGGGGAGGGCGAATAATCATGCATAGCCAATTGTCAGAGTCAACAACATATCTGGAACACAACACGGATCGGTTTATCATTAAAGAGGCAAGTAATTGGACAATACAGACAATTGTTATCAGTAAATTGATTCTTGTTTCTTAAGTTGAGATCATCTCCTAACAATAATTAGATGTTAAAGTAGCATTGTTTTAATTTGATTCAATTTAGTGACACTAGATTTGACAAGCACACGTATTCAAAGAAAAAGTTACACATCATCCACACGTTATTACAATGGCAAGCCGAAGTCAAAGTTCCTTGATTTTGAAAATAAACTTTTCATGGAGAATTGTCGTTGGGGAAGGGTTATAATAAAAATAAATACCCCCTCAAGCAGCTGCTTGCCACAGAGGTCTGACAGGAGCCTGTCAGTTTATATGCCAAAGTAGAAGGTCTGAGAGGATGGCAGGACCTCAGCAGAAAAACGACACATACATCCATGCCTTACCCGGGGCTCGAACCCAGGTCCCTTAGTTCAGTAGCCAAGCGTGCTAACTACTCGGCAACGGGCACGTGCTAATCTTCTAAATACTCCTAAATACAGTTTCGTCAACAATATTTGTTAAATATTCAAACAGTTACAGAAGCTGCATTGGATTGATTGGATTGTTTAATCTCTGAGCGGCACTTTTTTGCACACCATGGGCTAAATGGCCAGGTCACAAGGACCCCCGAATGCTTAGAGAAGGTTGGGGTAGGGGACCCACTGGAACAGCTGTTGGGAGACAAATGATAGCCTCCCGTCAAGGCGTCCAGCGTGTTCTTTAACGCGCAGACGGTATGGCTCTCCCGCACACGGGGCCACGGCTTAACGTCCCATCCGACGGCCATCGGTGACTTTCCAAGCCCATCGGTGTCCCCTACTGACCGTGGGCAGGGCGGGTAATTTTGCGGAGATAAATCTCAACGCCGACCCAGCTGGGACTCGAACCTGGGAACTGCAGATTACAAGCCTGGCGAGCTACAGAAGCTGCAGTATTATAGGTTATCTTTCATAAAAATTCGTCTGTAGGATGAATTAGGCACGAATAATACTGTATATTACTCTTTTAATACAAACGATTACTGAAATATGCATTTCTAGCAGTTTTTTGTTTTTAAATTCAGCTCCCCCCCACCCCACACACACACGCGCAAAAACGCACACAAGCGGCACTTTTCCACGAAATCAGGATCATTAAATCAGTAGTAAAGAATCACAGGATATGTCCTGTACACATGGAACTCATGAAATAATAAACTGAAAAAAAATTAGTTAAAGAATACCCAAATTCCTTAAATTGTTATATTTTATTAAACGATTCAGAAGCAAAATGAATTTAGTGTCCAAAATGTGAAGAAACTCTCAGAGTTCCGTTGTTTTGACGGCGTGGGTCACCATTACAGGTAATGTCTTAAATGATAAATTTCCGTTGGGTTGGGTTGTTTTACCTCTGAGCGGCACTTTTTTGCACACCATGGGCTAAATGGCCAGGTCACAAGGACCCCGAAGACTCAGAGAAGGTTGGGGGAGAGGACCCACTGGAACAGCTGTTGGGAGACACATAGTAGCCTCTCGTCAAGGCAATCCAGCATGTTCTTTAACGTGCACAGGGTATGGCTCTCCAGCACACGGGACCACGGCTTAACGTCCCATCCGAAGGACGGCGGCCTTTTGCAAGCCCATCGGTGTCCCCTACTGACTGTGGGCAGGGCGAGGAATTTTGCGGAGATAAATCTCAACGCTGACCCAGCTGGGACTCGAACCTGGTAACTACAGATTACGAGCCTGGCGCGCCACCCCCGCCCCTATATATTTCCGAATCGCTATATTGGTACAGGTGAACCAATCTATTATAAAAATAAAAATAAAAATAAATACCCCCTCAAGCAGCTGCTTGCCACAGAGGTCTGACAGGAGCCTGTCAGTTTATATGCCACAGTAGAAGATCTGAGAGGATGGGCCCTTGACAAATCGCAATTTGACACCATTGGACTTTTTTTGCGGGGGGGGGGGGGGGGATTACATTAAAAACATTATTCACTAAATTCATAACTTCCAACGTTTGAAGGAAAGAATTACTGCAGTTGCTGCAAGTGTTAGAGCAGACGTGCTCCGGCGAGTATGGATGGAAGTTGAATATCAAGTCACAAAGAAGTCTGTTGAACACAAAACGAAACTTTCGAGAGAGTTTTTGACATTTTGAACACACAATTACCTACTTATACTAAATTAATTGCTTTCTTATAATGACTCTCCGCAAAATTCCCCGCCCTGCCTACGGTCAGTAGGGAACACCGATGGGCTTGGAAAGGCCTCCGTCCGTCGGATGGGACGTTAAGCTGTGGCCCCGTGTGCGGGAGAGCCATACCCTATGCACGTTAAAGAACACGCTGGATGGCCTTGACGGGAGGCTACCATCTGTCTCCCAACAGCTGTTCCAGCGGGTCCCCTCCCCCAACCTTCTCTGAGCCTTCGGGGTCCATGTGACCTGGCCATTTAGCCCATGGTGTGCAAAAAAAGTGCCACTCAGAGGTAAAACAACCCAACCTTACAATGACTCTGTACAGTCGCTCAAAAAAAATATCCGAACACTATGGTCGATTACAGAATTCAGAAAAAATATCTGGAAACGATCTTTTTAGAAATTAATGATCTGGCAAGTGACGTGATACGAAAGTTGCCAAATCACTAATTTCTAAAAAAATCGTTGCCAGATATTTTTTCTGAATTCTGTAATCAACCACAGTGTTCGGATGTTTTTTTGAGCGACTGTACTTGTTTTCAAGGCTGCGGGATTTTAAACGTGTTTTATCATTGATCGACACGTAGCATGTATTTCAGTGCGTAACGTTTTTTTTGAATGTGTGTGTGTAACTCAGTTGCGTACAGTTACAGCTAATGTGCGATACCTTTTCAAATGAATTCAAATTAATAAGATAAAATTATGAGATGTACAAACAGCTGTTTTGCAACTGAAATTTCATCTCAAAGTGAGGGTTGGGTTGTTTTGCCTCTCAGCGACATTTTTTCTCATACAGTGGGCTAAATGGCCAGGTTACAAGGGCCCCACAAGGATTCAGAGAACGTTGGGAAAGGTGACTCACTGGACAGCTGTTAGGAGACAGATCGATGCTTCCCATCAAGGCCACAAATTTTCGTGAATAACGATGCTTTTAAAGTATTCCCATTGAAAAGAAGTCCAACTGGTGAGAATTTTTAAAAGTGGGAAGGCTAAGGTTTAAAAAATATTGAGAGTGGTTCCAGGAGAGTCTATTCGGCCAGTCTTCCATTTCTGCCAAATATTATCGACATGCTATCAGGGTTGTTGGGTTGGGTTGTTTTACCTCTGAGCGGCACTTTTTTGCACACCATATGCTAAATGGCCAGGTCACATGGACCCCGAAGGCTCAGAGAAAGTTGGGGGAGGGGACCCACTGGAACAGCTGTTGGGAGACAGATGGTAGCCTCCCTTCAAGGCCATCCAGCGTGTTCTTTAACGTGCACAGGGTATGGCTCTCCCGCACACGGGGCCACGGCTTAACGTCCCATCCGACGGACGGCGGCCTTTCCAAGCCCATCGGTGTCCCCTACTGACCGTGGGCAGGGCGGGGAATTTTGCGGAGATAAATCTCAACGGTGACCCAGCTGGGACTCGAACCTGGGATACCATACCGACGTATAACCATACCGACGTCGAACTGGGGGGTCCATACCGACGTCCGTCGGATGGGACGTTAAGCCACGGCCCCGTGTGTGGGAGAGCCATACCCTGTGCACGTTAAAGAACACGCTGGATGGCCTTGACGGGAGGCTACCATCTGTCTCCCAACAGCTGTTCCAGTGGGTCCCCTCCCCCATTATTAGATTACGAGCCTGGCGCGCTACCGACTAAGCCACCCCCGCCCCACATGCTATCAGGAGGTCGTGGGTTCGGATCCCGCTCACAGTAAAACTGAGTTTTTTCAGCAAACTGTTCAAGTTTACTCTATCGCTATTTGCAAGATTAAAGTATTTGTTAGGATCTTAGGATCTAATTTCGAGTTTCTACCCCTTTCCACGTGGCTTATGGCGTTTATTGGCTAAATATGAAAAAATTGACGATTACTGCAATTCCAGGAAAAAGAAAAAGTTCCATTTAGGGCCATATATCTATATCTATATAGAAATACCAATTATTACGTTACGCTTTCCCTTCGTAATACTTTTATGTGATTAATTATTTTTACATGACATTTAGCTTTTATGTTAAATTACAAATATCAGTTATTATTTCTCCCCTGTTTGAAATAAATATCTCTCTATAGAACCTTTATTATCTAATCTATGTAGAATTAAATTAAAGGATGGCAGGATAAACAAAAATTTTTAAATCTTCTTGAAATCCTTATTTTGACCTGCATTAAAAAAACTTTTCTCGATTGTTGATTTTTCCCCCTTTCCCAGAGTTCTTTAAGCCCTCGGGGTCCTTGTGACCTGGCCATAAACCTATCGAACGCAAAAAAAAGGAATTCTCAGAGGTAAAGCATCAATCAGTCAATCTTTTAAATAACAAACCAGACGAGTTAAATAGGTTTTAAAATAAAGTTTTTTCTCGTATTGTTATCCCCAACAACTGTGAGAATGCCCAGAAGACGTGAGATCTCAACAACGCGTATTATTATACGAAAAGTATTCGAAAAGACCGTCACCTAAATCATAAACGTAGATTATTATTTTTTGTCTCCTATTCGCAAAAAAAAATATCCCATTATAACCTTTCATTTTATCTAATCTACGTAGAATTAAAAGCGTGTCAGCCTAAAACTCAAGATGCACTTCGAACAATACATACAGAGGAGGAAGTTGAGGCCTCTTTTCCAGTCCCATTAGTGAAGTCCACCCTGCGTGGGGTTGGCAAGGTAAAAGACAGTGATCGCATTCCTAGATAACATTGATGGTTTCAGGCAAACATGTGTTGAGGTCAAGTTTTCCCAGTTTTTCTGCAAAGATGAGTAAAAGCTCCTTCTGTGTGTCAATTAGAGGGAGAGATCAGACTCCTGCTCTCAAGACAAGTCTGCGTACCTTACGCCAATTGTTTACTTCCCTTAAAACACTCTTTTTCAAGAGGCCTGTGGTTAGAATATCGCAAGAGAGGGCATGTCAAAATATTTTGTTCAGATCGAAGGCTACTAGGCAAAATGATCACGTTATCTGTAGTCTTTTTCACATCAGACTTATCAGAGTAGAAATAGTAGTAGCTTCATCGATGTAAAAATAGAAGTAACGCTAAAGTTTGAGTTTTTATGCCTAAAATTTTTGTCAATTTTTAGATTCAAGTGTTATTTGTTGCGAAGACCGTCAGTTGGGTTGTTTTACCTCTGAGCGGCACTTTTTTGCACACCATGGGCTAAATGGCCAGGTCACATGTACCCCGAAGGCTCAGAGAAGGATGGGGGAGGGGACCCACTGGAACAGCTGTTGGGAGACAGATGGTAGCCTCCCGTCAAGGCCATCCAGCGTGTTCTTTAACGTGCACAGGGTATGGCTCTTCCACATACGGGGCCACGGCTTAGTGTCCCATCCGACGGACGGGCGGCCTTTCCAAGCCCATCGGTGTTCCCATACTGACCGTGGGCAGGGCGGGGAATTTTGCGGAGATAAATCTCAACGCTGACCCAGCTGGGACTCGAACCTGGGAACTACAGATTACGAGCCTGGCGCGCTAACGACTGAGCCACCCCGCCCCAACGAAGACCGTCAGACTCGTCAAATTAGAAATATTAGTAGTTTCAGCGTTGTAAAAAATAGCCATCCAGTGGCCGAGTGATTCGCGTGCTTGGCCAGTGACCAAAGGGACCTGGGTTCAATCCCCGGGTAAAGGCATGGATGTTTGTGTAGTCTTTCAGCTGTGGTCCCGCCATCCTCACAGACCTTATGTAGTTCCCAGGTTCGAATCCCAGCTGGGTAGCGTTGAGATTTATCTACGCAAAATTCTCCGCCCTACCCACGGTCAATAGGGGACACCGATGGCTTGGAAAGGCCGCCGTCCATCGGATGGGACGTTAAGCCGTGGCCTCGTGTGCGGGAGAGTCATACCCTGTGCACGTTAAAGAACACACTGGATAGCCTTGACGGGAGGATACCATCTGTTTCCCAACAGCTGTTCCAGTGGGTCCCCTCCCGCAACCTTCTCTGAGCCTTCGGGGTCCATGTGACCTGGCCATTTAGCCCATGGTGTGCAAAAAAGTGCCGCTCAGAGGTAAAACAACCCAACCCAATTCTTACACTCCTCCTAGAGAGCGACGTTTTGCTCAGTCTGCAGCGCGCCAGGCTCAAGATCTGCTGTTCTCAGATTCGAATCCCAACTCTACCTGCAAATGAGATTTATCCAATCGGCTTAGAAAAGTTACGGTTACCCTGAGCATGTTAAAGAACACGCTGGATAGCCTTGACGGAAGGTGTCCACCTGTCCAATGGGTCCCTTCCCCCAACCTTCTCTGAGGCCTTGGGGTGTTTGTGACACAATAAAAAAATTAAAATAAATATACCCTCAAGCAGCTGCTTGAGTGTGTGACAATTGACGTAACTGTGATAATTGACTGTAACTGTGACAATTGACATAAGATACGCAGACTTGTCTTGAGAGCAGGAGTCTGATCTCTCCCTCTAATTGACACAAAAATTGACCTGTCCAATGGGTCCCTTCCCCCAACCTTCTCTGATGCCTTGGGGTGTTTGTGACCTGACCATTTAGACCACGCAAAAAAACGCCACTCAGAGATAAATAACCCAAGTCCCTTGACTCATCCTCCTAGACAAACCCATCAAAAGACATTCTTCACTACGCTTAGCAAAGTATCACGCTTAAACATAATTAAGCTAAACTGATCATCATCTTCCTTCATTTTCTTCAACTCTAATTACTGAAGTAGGCGTGTACGGAAAAACAATAAGAAGATTGAAAAATAAAATCATCAGCCAATCAGTATCACAATGTTCTATAAATAATAACAACAAACAAAGACAACAGACTGCAAACTCTCTTCCACATGAGCCTATTCTTTTCGACAATTTTTTTTTTCTCTTTCCTTTAAGAAATAACCTTATCTTTATTTGAAACTTTTTTTTTTTCAAAATGACATCGATTCCGATCCTTTAATTTATCGCCCATTTTCTCTCCTGATCTCTCTCGAGTTCATGTGTCAGAAAATGCTCCAGCCTTATTTTATCCCGTTCATGGTGGAGGAGATTAACGCTGATAACAACCTCAGCTATTAGATCAACTGTCACATGCCCGGTCCCTAGCACGCACATACTACCCTAATGAAATTACTGACATATTTAATGAACCAATCAACCATAACAACACAATCTGTGTTACATTCACAACGTTTGCGATGTATTCCTCCTCTTCGTGCCTTCATGGTGATGGAAGAAAAGGCAAGAAGAAAAGAAAAACGAAAAGAAAATAATTAAACAAAAAAAAAGAAAAACTCCAATCGTATATTTCGTCGTTTCCTGTTCACGATTTCACCCGAGGGCCTTGTCATTGCCAAAGGCGGTGTATTAAACGGCTCTCGGTTGGGTTTAGCTGCGGAACTGAATGGCTGCGGGTCAATCGCCCAGTTAAGCACAATTAAGTACCTGAGGGGGAGAGGGGTAGAGGTGCTGGGGTTTGAAAAAGAATCTTCAAGCCACGTTGATGCGTGTTAGGCAGAGGAAGACGCAACTGTTTGCAGATGACTCAGCCGTCTTCTGTGGTTAAGTGGAGTTCACGATAGGGGTGGGAGAAAAGGCGAAGAGTAATTGGATCTCCAAGTTGTTACAATTAATCAACAGGGTACGCAGTAGGACGGAAGGAAAAACAAATAACCGATCACAGGATAGTTCAGGTTTTTCTTGACGATGAGGGATTTCTCACCGAATTTTAATAACAATCTCAATGAACGGAAATTTTCCCCTAAATGAAATCAAATTCAATTGAATTTCTTGGCTGATGGAGTTAACCGTGAAATGGTAGAAGCTGAGGTCAGCAATGTTCTCCACAATGTCTTTCTTATCTTTTTGACTTCTATTTTTGATTTTAGGATAACCTCCACAATGTCTTTCTTATCTTTTGACTTCTATTTTTGATTTTAGGATAATCTCCTCAATGTCTTCCTTATCTCTTGACTTCTTTTTTTGATTCTAGGATAGCCTCCACAATGTCTTTCTTATCTCTTGACTTCTATTTTTGATTCTAGGATAACCTCCTCAATGTCTTTCTTATCTCTTGACTTCTATTTTTGATTCTAGGATAACCTCCTCAGTGTCTTTCTTTTCTCTTGACTTCTATTTTTGATTTTAGGAAAACCTCCACAATGTCTTTCTTATCTTTTGACTTCTATTTTTGATTTTAGGATAACCTCCTCAATGTCTTCCTTATCTCTTGACTTCTTTTTTTGATTCTAGGATAGCCTCCACAATGTCTTTCTTATCTCTTGACTTCTTTTTTTGATTCTAGGATAACCTCCTCAGTGTCTTTCTTTTCTCTTGACTTCTATTTTTGATTTTAGGAAAACCTCCACAATGTCTTTCTTATCTCTTGATTTCTATTTTTGATTTTAGGATAACCTCCTCAATGTCTTCCTTATCTCTTGACTTCTATTTTTGATTTTAGGAAAACCTCCACAATGTCTTTCTTATCTCTTGATTTCTATTTTTGATTTTAGGATAACCTCCTCAATGTCTTCCTTATCTCTTGACTTCTTTTTTTGATTCTAGGATAGCCTCCACAATGTCTTTCTTATCTCTTGACTTCTTTTTTTGATTCTAGGATAACCTCCTCAGTGTCTTTCTTTTCTCTTGACTTCTATTTTTGATTTTAGGAAAACCTCCACAATGTCTTTCTTATCTCTTGATTTCTATTTTTGATTTTAGGATAACCTCCTCAATGTCTTCCTTATCTCTTGACTTCTATTTTTGATTTTAGGAAAACCTCCACAATGTCTTTCTTATCTCTTGATTTCTATTTTTGATTTTAGGATAACCTCCTCAATGTCTTCCTTATCTCTTGACTTCTTTTTTTGATTCTAGGATAGCCTCCACAATGTCTTTCTTATCTCTTGACTTCTTTTTTTGATTCTAGGATAACCTCCTCAGTGTCTTTCTTTTCTCTTGACTTCTATTTTTGATTTTAGGAAAACCTCCACAATGTCTTTCTTATCTCTTGATTTCTATTTTTGATTTTAGGATAACCTCCTCAATGTCTTCCTTATCTCTTGACTTCTATTTTTGATTTTAGGAAAACCTCCACAATGTCTTTCTTATCTCTTGATTTCTATTTTTGATTTTAGGATAACCTCCTCAATGTCTTCCTTATCTCTTGACTTCTTTTTTTGATTCTAGGATAGCCTCCACAATGTCTTTCTTATCTCTTGACTTCTTTTTTTGATTCTAGGATAACCTCCACAGTGTCTTTCTTTTCTCTTGACTTCTATTTTTGATTTTAGGAAAACCTCCACAATGTCTTTCTTATCTCTTGATTTCTATTTTTGATTTTAGGATAACCTCCTCAATGTCTTCCTTATCTCTTGACTTCTTTTTTTGATTCTAGGATAGCCTCCACAATGTCTTTCTTTTCTCTTGACTTCTATTTTTGATTTTAGGAAAACCTCCACAATGTCTTTCTTATCTTTTGACTTCTATTTTTGATTTTAGGATAACCTCCTCAATGTCTTCCTTATCTCTTGACTTCTTTTTTTGATTCTAGGATAGCCTCCACAATGTCTTTCTTATCTCTTGACTTCTTTTTTTGATTCTAGGATAACCTCCTCAGTGTCTTTCTTTTCTCTTGACTTCTATTTTTGATTTTAGGAAAACCTCCACAATGTCTTTCTTATCTCTTGATTTCTATTTTTGATTTTAGGATAACCTCCTCAATGTCTTCCTTATCTCTTGACTTCTTTTTTTGATTCTAGGATAGCCTCCACAATGTCTTTCTTTTCTCTTGACTTCTATTTTTGATTTTAGGAAAACCTCCACAATGTCTTTCTTATCTTTTGACTTCTATTTTTGATTTTAGGATAACCTCCTCAATGTCTTCCTTATCTCTTGACTTCTTTTTTTGATTCTAGGATAGCCTCCACAATGTCTTTCTTATCTCTTGACTTCTTTTTTTGATTCTAGGATAACCTCCTCAGTGTCTTTCTTTTCTCTTGACTTCTATTTTTGATTTTAGGAAAACCTCCACAATGTCTTTCTTATCTCTTGATTTCTATTTTTGATTTTAGGATAACCTCCTCAATGTCTTCCTTATCTCTTGACTTCTTTTTTTGATTCTAGGATAGCCTCCACAATGTCTTTCTTATCTTTTGACTTCTATTTTTGATTCTAGAATAACCTCCTCAATATCTTCCCTATCTTTTGACTTCTATTTTTGATTCTAGAATAACCTCCTCAATATCTTCCCTATCTTTTGACTCATATTTTTGATTTCAGGATAGCGTCCTCAATGTCTTTCTTATCTCCTGACTTCCATTTTTGATTCCAGGATAACCTCCTCAATGTCTTTCTTATCTCTTGACTTCTATTTTTGATTCTAGGATAACCTCCTCAGTGTCTTTCTTTTCTCTTGACTTCTATTTTTGATTTTAGGAAAACCTCCACAATGTCTTTCTTATCTCTTGATTTCTATTTTTGATTTTAGGATAACCTCCTCAATGTCTTCCTTATCTCTTGACTTCTATTTTTGATTTTAGGATAACCTCCTCAATGTCTTCCTTATCTCTTGACTTCTATTTTTGATTTTAGGATAACCTCCTCAATGTCTTCCTTATCTCTTGACTTCTATTTTTGATTTTAGGATAACCTCCTCAATGTCTTCCTTATCTCTTGACTTCTATTTTTGATTTTAGGATAACCTCCTCAATGTCTTCCTTATCTCTTGATTTCTATTTTTGATTTTAGGATAACCTCCTCAATGTCTTCCTTATCTCTTGACTTCTATTTTTGATTCTAGGATAACCTCCTCAGTGTCTTCCTTATCTCTTGACTTCTATTTTTGATTTTAGGAAAACCTCCACAATGTCTTTCTTATCTCTTGACTTCTATTTTTGATTTTAGGAAAACCTCCACAATGTCTTCCTTATCTCTTGACTTCTATTTTTGATTTTAGGATAACCTCCTCAATGTCTTCCTTATCTCTTGACTTCTATTTTTGATTTTAGGATAACCTCCTCAATGTCTTCCTTATCTCTTGATTTCTATTTTTGATTTTAGGATAACCTCCTCAATGTCTTCCTTATCTCTTGACTTCTATTTTTGATTTTAGGATAACCTCCTCAATGTCTTCCTTATCTCTTGACTTCTATTTTTGATTTTAGGATAACCTCCTCAATGTCTTCCTTATCTCTTGATTTCTATTTTTGATTTTAGGATAACCTCCTCAATGTCTTCCTTATCTCTTGACTTCTATTTTTGATTCTAGGATAACCTCCTCAGTGTCTTCCTTATCTCTTGACTTCTATTTTTGATTTTAGGAAAACCTCCACAATGTCTTTCTTATCTCTTGACTTCTATTTTTGATTTTAGGAAAACCTCCACAATGTCTTCCTTATCTCTTGACTTCTATTTTTGATTTTAGGATAACCTCCTCAATGTCTTCCTTATCTCTTGACTTCTATTTTTGATTTTAGGATAACCTCCTCAATGTCTTCCTTATCTCTTGACTTCTATTTTTGATTTTAGGATAACCTCCTCAATGTCTTCCTTATCTCTTGATTTCTATTTTTGATTTTAGGATAACCTCCTCAATGTCTTCCTTATCTCTTGACTTCTATTTTTGATTTTAGGATAACCTCCTCAATGTCTTCCTTATCTCTTCACTTCTATTTTTGCTTCCAGGATAACCTCCTCAATGTCTTTCTTATCTCTTGACTTCTATTTTTGATTTTAGGATGGCCTCCTCGGTGTCTTTTTTTTATCTCTTGACTCCTAACTTTAATTATGGGCTTGCCCCCTCAATATCTTTTTTATCTATTGACTTCTAGTTTTGATTTTAAGCTCAATATCTATTTTTATACTTCCATTTCTCGATTTACCTTGGTCGCATCTCAGGAGGTAGCGAGCCAAGCTCGTAATCTGTAGTTCCCAGTTCGAGTCACACAGGGCTCTGTGTCACACACAGGGCCCTCCACCCTGTCCTCGTGAGAAAGGGGACATCGACGGACTTCGAAAGGCCGCTGTTCGTCAGATGGAAAGTTATAAGCCGTGTCTTCATACGAAGCGAACCATACGCTGTGCACTTTAAAGAACACGTTGCATGGCCTTGACGGGAGACTTCCATCTGCATTCTCTTCCCCCAACCTTCTCTGAACCCTTGGGGTCCTTGTGATCTTTCCATTTAGACCATTGTGTGCCAAAAAATGCCGTTCAGAGGTAAAAAAAAAAAACAACCCACAACTCACCCCCTCCCCGAAAAAACTGATTTTTCTTGAGTGAAATACAATCAGGTATCTGAAACGACTGAACGAGAAGGAAGTAAACAGCATTCTCGAAACAGAGGGGAGAGGATTAGGATGCTCTTTCCTCTCCCTCCCACCTCCTTCCCCCTTAACTCCCACTTCCCCATCTTCCCCACGAGGAGCGGCGTAGTGAGGTCCGTGTGGGTGTCTCTAGTGTTTGGACAGGTGGTTGGTACGATCATCGGCCAGGGCAGAGGTGCCCCATCACACAGCTAGGGAGGGATCGCATTAGCAGTGCCAAGTCACACTTATGAGGTTCGAGAGGGTTTGCAAACAGACGAAGGAATGCAACTGATGCTGACAGAGATACTCGTGTAACAAGATTAGGAAGGAGGGGGGAATCACAACTCAGGTTCATCATTCTACCTTTTTTTTTAACATTTTGAAGCTTTGAGCCAGTTACTTAGCTACGCAAGAATTTAATAACAAACAGGGATTCTGAAAAAAAAACAGTTTTCATTGATTTTTCGTTATTTTTTAATCAGTTGGGTTGGGTTGTTTTACCTCCGAGCGGCACTTTTTTGCACAACATGGGCTAAATGGCCAGGTCACATGGACCCCGAAAGCTCAGAGAAGGTTGGGAACCCACTGGAACAGCTGTTAGGAGCCAGATGGTAGCCTCCCGTCAAGGCCATCCATCGTGTTCTTTAACGTGCACAGGGTATGGCTCTCTCGCACACGGGGCTACGGCTTAACATCCCATCCGACGGATGGCGGCCTTTCCAAGGCCATCGGTATTCCCTACTGGCCATCGGTGTCCCCTACTGACCGTGGGCAGGGCGGGAAATTTTGCGGAGATAAATCTCAACGCTGATCCAGCTAGGACTCGAACCTGGGAACTACAGATTACGAGCCTGGCGCGCTACCGACTGAGCCCCCCCCCCCCCCCCCCCCCCCCCCCCCCCCCCCCCCCCCGCTCAAAGGCAAAAGACCAAGCTTTCAATTGCAAACAAAAACACTGGTTTTAATAAATTACGAACTAAACAAATTTGACCCAGGATTGAGGTACGGTATGCAAATGAATGGAGCTGTCAGTGGTATATGCAAATGAGTCGAGCGTTAGAAGAGGGCGTTATGAAGCTGTTCTCAAATTTTCAAGCAAAGTGTGAGGTTTTTTTTCTCAAGTCAGCAGATTTGTTGACTATGTCTTAGGATACATCACTTATAGGAAGAAGCCCGATGGCTTAATATGAGTTATCCGTGGTGTATAGATTTTGACAGAGATTCCAACAAGGACAGAATACAGCCAGACGATTCAGTAGTGGACGATGTAGAGCAATAACCCCAAGTTGGGTTGGGTTGTTTTACCTCTGAGCGGCACTTTTTTGCACACTATTGGCTAAATGGCCAGGTCACATGGACCCCGAAAGCTCAGAGAAGGTTGGGAACCCACTGGAATAGCTGTTAGGAGCCAGATGGTAGCCTCCCGTCAAGGCCATCCAGCGTGTTCTTTAACGTGCACAGAGTATGGCTCTCCCGCACATTGAGCCACGGCTTAATGTCCCATCCGACTTGGCAGCCTTTCCAAGCCCATCGGTGTCCCCTACTGACCGTGGGCAGGGCGGAGAAATTTGCGAAGATAAATCTCAACGCTGACCCAGCTGGGACTCGAACCTGGGAACTACAGATTACGAGCCTGGCGCGCTACCGACTGAGCCACCCCGCCCATTTTTAACACGATATTATTTATTTATATATTTATTTAATTAGTAAAGTAGGCGGGAGCTATATCAATACACTAATAACAAACGCGGTAATGTACATTAAAGAGCCATGGCCCTGTGTGTAGGAGAGCCATAACCATGTGCATATTAAAGAGCACGCTGGATGGTCTTAACACGAAGCTCCTATATGTCTCAACAACTGGACAACCGAGAGAATAAAAAGCCTTTTTGAAATCTATAAAGCAAGTAAACACAGATTTCTTAAACTCTAAACCTTTCTCAGCAATCAATTTGATCTATACATCCTCCACCACTTCTGAATCACGCAGTTGTCCATCAACCAAATTCTTAATTTTATTTAGCACAGCCATGCAAAGAACTCCCCATGGCCGAGTGGTTAGCACGCTTGGCTGCTGAGCTGAGGGACCTAGGTTCGAGCCCCGGGTAAGGCATGGTTGTGTGTGTTGTTTTTCTGCTGAGGTCCTGCCATCCTCTCAGACCTACTGTGGCATATAAACTGACAGGCTCCTGTCAGACCTCTGTGGCAAGTAGCTGCTTGAGGGGGTATTTATTTTTTATTTTATGCAAAGAACTTCATCTGGAACAGAAAGCAAACTGATTCCCTTATAATTATCACAAGAACTATTATCACCTTATTTAAAAATAGGTATAATAATAGTTATAGTGAAATCCTTAGGAACAATACCTTTAACAAAAAAATATTCATAATATCACTCAGCGATGCTATGACACAAACATTTCCAGCGCTAAAGATTTCAGTTCTGATTTCATCCACCCCTAGGGATTTATGCAGTTTAAATTTAGAGGTAGCCAAAGCAACTTCAGAATGTGATATAGGGACATCATTAAAGCCAGTAATGCACCTATCATCATTACAAACAATAGAAATAATAGCATTGTTTAGAACATCTCTGAAATGCTCAGCCCACCAAGCCATTATGGGGCGGGGGTGGCTCAATCGGTAGCGCGCCAGGCTCGTAATCTGTACTTCCTAGGTTCGAGTCCCAGCTGGGTCAGCGTTGAGATTTATCTCCGCAAAATTCCCCGCCCTGCCCACGGTCAGTAGGGGACACCGATGGGCTTGGAAAGGCCGCCGTCCGTCGGATGGTACGTTAAGCCGTGGCCTCGTGTGCGGGAGAGCCATACCCTGTGCACGTTAAAGAACACGTCAGATGGTCTTGACGGGAGGCTACCATCGGTCTCCCAACAGCTGTTCCAGTGGGTCCCCTCCCCCAACCTTCCCTGAACCTTCGGGGTCCATGTGACCCGGCCATTTAGCCCATGGTGTGCAAAAAAGTGCCGCTCAGAGGTAAAACAACCCAAACCATACAGAATCCTCACCTTCAACCACCTTGCAATGTTTATTCCTCAGTCGCTGTCTACTTATCTGTTTTTTCCCACACAATAAAGTTAACTATCTGGTACAACACCCCACTGTTGTGCTGTCTAGCTGCGCTCTCAGTATAATAAGAAAATAGAATAAATCTGATCATTGAAAAGATCTGTGAAGATCTCAGCAAAATCACAACACAAGAAACATCCATATCTTATCCGGGGTTCGAACCTAGAAAAAATAATTTCTTTCTGGTTCTTATGTTACTTTATTTAAAAATGCTATTAAGTGTAAATATATATATTAATTTCCAATTTATCTACTGTATCAAACATGACAATTCGTTGCATATTACAATCTGAACAGTTCAACAGACATGAATAAGTTTCAGCAACTTGAAAATGTGAACAGATAAGAACTCACATTATCTTTTATATTTAAATCAAAACAGTTGAGGACAGAAATGAAATCGGGACGGGGGTGGTTCAGTCGGTAGCGCACCAGGCTTGTAATCTGTAGTTCCCAGGTTCGAGTCCCAGCTGGGTCAGCGTTGAGATTTATCTCCGTAAAATTCCCCCCCCCCTGCCCACGGTCAATAGGGGACACCGATGGGCTTGGAAAGGCCGCCGTCCGTCGGATGGGACGTTAAGCCGTGGCCCCGTGTGCGGGAGAGCCATAACCTGTGCACGTTAAAGAACACGCTGGATGGCCTTGATGGGAGGCTACCATCTGTCTCCCAACACCTCTTCCAGTGGGTCCCCTCCCCCAACCTTCTCTGAGCCTTCGGGATCTATGTGACCTGGCCATTTAGCCCATTGTGTGCAAAAAAGTGCCGCTCAGAGATAAAACAACCCAGAAATGAAATCATTCAAAAGAGATCTGTTGTTTAAAGATATAATATTTTCCATATTAAATATTTTTTTTTAATTTATCCAATTCTGAACTTTCAATATTGTTTTTGGTGAGATGATAAAATGATCCATGACTCATCTGAGATTCAAATTCGGGACTCTTTCCTCTTCCGCCAATTAAATAAATAAAATGTTCCGCAATCAGCCCACTTACCAAGAAGAAATATTAGAGGAGCCTTTCAATAGAGAAAATCTGCGAGGAAGGCGAGACCTCAGCAGGAAGGCAGCACACATCAGAGCCCTAAAAATGAGATCTCAAATTCCTCAGTTTGGCAACATAATGGGTCCGGTCGCTAGCACGAGCCAGCCAATAGGTGAGCAACTCAAAGAGAACAGTTTGCGTGAGATTTCACCTTCCGTTTTGCTGCGTGCGGCATAAAATATTCTGAAGTTAATGTTTCTTTCTTCCTGAGAGAAAAAGTTATTTTTCTGTGAAACATTGAGTTCAACCTTTTTGCTCTAAAATTTAACACATAAACTGCAAGACACTCAAGAAAACCATAATGTGGAATAACTTTTCCAGGAGGAGTGCAGTTTCTAACGTTTAAGGGAATATAAATTAGTTTGTAATGTTGAAAGGGGATCTAGTTTGTATTGTGGAAGGTAATAGTGTTTGTAACTTTAAAGAGAATGTAGTTAGCATTCTTAAGATAATCATCATCATCATCATCCTCAAGCAGCCATGGGTTACGGAGGTCCAACCAGACCGTGCAATTTAGTTCTCCAAGCAAGTCTATCCTGAGCTACATCTACTGCATCTGGCCACTGCACACCAATTCTAACAAGGTCCTGTTTGACATTGTCTGCCCACCGCATCCTAGGTCTCCCCTTCTTTCTGAGGCCTTTAGGCACACTGAGTTTATAATTTTGAAGGGAACATATTTTACAATTTTGGAGGGAATATATAATAGTTTGTAATCTTGAAGGGAATATAATTTGTAATTTTGAAGGGAACTTTTTTTTTGCAATTTTGGAGGGAATGTGGTTTGTAATATTTAGAGGGAATATACAGTGGTTTTTAATCTTGAAGGGAATATAATTTGTAATCTTGAAGGTAATATAGTTCGAAATTTTGAAGGGAATGTAGTTTGTAAACTTGAAGGGAAATATAGCTTGTAATATTAAGTTGGGTTGGGTTGTTTTACCTCTGAGCGGCACTTTTTTGCACACCATGGGCTAAATGGCCAGGTCACATGGACCCCGAAGGCTCAGAGAAGGTTGGGGGAGGGGACCCACTGGAACAGCTGTTGGGAGACAGATGGTAGCCTTCCGTCAAGGCCATCCAGCGTGTTTTTTAACGTGCACAGCGTATGTCTCTCCCGCACACGGGGCCACGGCTTAACGTCCCATCCGACGGACGGCGGCCTTTCCAAGCCCATCGGTGTCCCCTACTGACCGTGGGCAGGGCGGGGAATTTTTGCGGAGATAAATCTCAACGCTGACCCAGCTGGGACTCGAACCTGGGAACTACAGATCACGAGCCTAGCGCGCTACCGACTGAGCCACCCTCGCCCCTCCGTCGGATGGGACGTTAAGCCGTGGCCCCGTGTGCGGGAGAGCCATACCCTGTGCACGTTAAAGAACACGCTGGATGGCCTTGACGGGAAGCTACCATCTGTCTCCCAACAGCTGTTCCAGTGGGTCCCCTCCCCCAACCTTCTCTGAGCCTTCGGGGTCCATGTGACCTGGCCATTTAGCCCATGGTGTGCAAAAAAGTGCCGCTCAGAGGTAAAACAACCTAACCCAACCCGAGCTAGGGGAACATCAGACCACGAGCCTAGCGACAGTTTCTTAACGAAGTTTGCAAGGGCCCGATGCAATTTAGTACAAATTGCCCTCTCTCACGCACGCACCACTCATCAACTCTATCATATTTGAAAAAGGATCCCTGAGGCTTGGGCCAGCAGTATCCTTTGCTCTGGTTGATAACATTCTTAAAATGGTATTGATCGAAATCAGTTTAGAGATATATATGTTACCGCTAAAGCTCGAAAGCCGTTAATGTGCACATTACCTAGCTAATCTGCAGATTAACTGATTTGCTCCGTTAACGTGCGGAATCAAGAGTTTTCCGCATTTTACCTAGGTAATGTGCACATTAACGGCTTCCGTATCGTTAAAGTTCAAAAGTTTGTTTCTCTCATAATGGTGAATCTCTTGAATATGAATCTTCGTGTCACGTGATTCACTCGTCCGCGTTATAAAAAAAACCCGGATTAGCGGATGCCAAGTGAGAACGAATCGGTAAAGTGATTCATTCTTGATAACGAATCACTAAAATGATTCGTTCTCACTTGACCTGCTCATTTTGGGGGCGTTTTTTACAATTCGGACGACTGATTCATGTTGACAGAGGGATGACCCTGGTTTCAACTCTACTCTCGGACACTAGATAAATAACATGTTAATTTAAGCGTACAGAAACGTTCCTGTTGTTCCAGCAAAGATCTTATTTTCACTTTAACGAGTGCCTAGTAGGTAATGTGCAGATTATCCAGGTAATTTGCAGATTACCTAGGTAATTTGAGAAATGAAACAATTTTCCGCACGTTAACGGATCACCCTAGTTAATCTGCACAATACCTAAATAATCTGTAGAATAACTGATTTCTGCACTTTAGCGGTAACATATATACTTAACTCTTTAAGAATTCAGGATCTTAGTTTTAGGAAAAACTTCTACTACCATACTGACAAGTGAATTTGTTTGAAGATAGAATTAGGAATTAGTTACAGGAAAAATCTTCGTAAGGCATCAAATTGCATCTAAGCCCAGGTACTGTGGCACCCACATACCATTGCATTACGGGCTACCAGCCAGGTACTGTGGCACCCACATTCCCATCTAAATACCTCTGTCCGAAACAGAGGTGAAGAAATTACACACCTGGTTGTGTGCGAATTTCGTTCTGAAGAGTGACTAAAATAGCAAGTCTCTTAAATTTTTTAACCATTGTCACTTTCATATCTAAGAATACATCTATATCTTATATGTAAGAATCTTTAAAACTTTGTATATTAACCTTTACGTCAACGTTTGGCTCATTTACATTCCCTGATCAAAGAGAGCTTTTTTTTTGTCTCTATTAAATTAAGTGCAAGTTGCGTCCTTCATTTTTTAATCCAAATATTAAATAATTCCCATGTTATGTCAATGAGATTATAACTTTGAAGCTCTATAACTCATAAAATATGCATTTAATGGGAAAATGTGGTGGACGATAATCATAATCAAATCTATTCCAATCTCCATTTTCAATAATATTTGTTCAATGTTTAAAGTTGGGTTGTTTTACCTCTGAGCGGCACTTTTTTTGCACACCATGGGCTAAATGGCCAGGTCACATGGACCCCGAAGACTCAGAGAATGTTGGGGGAGGGGACGCACTGAAAAAGCTGCTGGGAGACAGATGGTAGCCTCCCGTCAAGGCATTTCAGCGTGTTCTTTAACGTTGGGTTGTTTTACCTCTGAGCGGCACTTTTTTTGCACACAATGGGCTAAATGGCCAGGTCACATGGACCCCGAAGGCTCAGAGAAGGTTGGGGTAGGGGACCCACTGGAACAACTGTTGGGAGACAGATGGTAGCCTCCCGTCAAGGCCATCCAGCGTGTTCTTTAACGTGCACAGGGTATAGCTCTCCCGCACACGGGGTCACGGCTTAACGTCCCATCCGACGGACGGCGGCCTTTCCAAGCCCATCGGTGTCCCCTACTGACCGTGGACAGGGCGAGGAATTTTGCGGAGGTAAATCTCAACGCTGACCCAGCTGGGACTCGAACCCGGGAACTGCAGATTACGAGCCTGGCGCGCTACCGACTGAGCCACGACTGAGCCACCCCTGCCCCACCAATGTTTAAAGATTTCGGGGACTTAGAATATTTGAAAACATTAATGAGTCATAAGAATTTTACTAAGAAATTAAATAAAATGTATTGTTTCAAACCATTCAATAAAATAAATGTTTATTTTAGAGATTTTCGTATTGATTATTTCCATATTAGGCAATTATGAGAGATTTTTATAAAACAAAATAATTTAAATTTAAATATTCCATAACTCTTTAAATACTGAATGAATATTGTCGAAAATCGAGACATAAATAGATTTAATTATGATCTTTAATTTATCTCAGTCACATTTTCCCACATATAGAAGTTATAGAACTTCGAAGTAAGATTCCAATTGACATAGGGGCGGGGGTGGCTTAGTTGGTAGCGCGCTAGGTTCGTAATCTGCAGTTCCCAGGTTCGAGTCCCAGCTGGGTCAGCGTTGAGATTTATCTCCGCAAAACTCCCCGCCCTGCCCACGGTCAGTAGGAGGACACCGATGGGCTTGGAAAGGCCGCCGTCCGTCGGATGGGACGTTGAACTGTGGTCCCGTGTGCGGGAGAACCATACCTTGTGCACGTTAAAGAACACACTGGATAGACTTGACGGGAAGCTACCATCTGTCTCCCAACAGCTGTGCCAGTTTGTCCCCTCTCCCAACCTGCTCTACTGGATAGACTTGACGGGAGGCTACCATCTGTCTCCCAACAGCTGTGCCAGTGGGTCCCCTCTCCCAACCTGCTCTACTGGATAGACTTGACGGGAGGCTACCATCTGTCTCCCAACAGCTGTGCCAGTGGGTCCCCTCTCCCAACCTGCTCTACTGGATAGACTTGACGGGAAGCTACCATCTGTCTCCCAACAGCTGTGCCAGTGGGTCCCCTCTCCCAACCTGCTCTACTGGATAGACTTGACGGGAGGCTACGATCTGTCTCCCAACAGCTGTGCCAGTGGGTCCCCTCTCCCAACCTGCTCTGAGCCTTCGGGGTCCTTGTGACCTAGCCATTTAGTCCATGGTCTGCAAAAAAATGCCGCTCAGAGGTAAAACAACCTAACAACCCATTGACATAGCAGGGAAATCTCTATTCCAACAACAAAGTTTTCCTTTTTCGGCGATGAGAGGTGAAAGAAGAGAAAGAAAAAGCCTTACCGAAACATTTCAATATTTTCTTATTTGGTCAATTGGACTCTAATGTCGAAGTTCTATAACTTCTGAAATGTGCATTTAATGGAAATATGTGAATAAAGATAAAGATCATAATCAAATCTATTAAAATCTCGATTTTCAACAATATTCGTTCAGTATTTAAAGAGTTATGGAATTGATTGAGAATTCGCCATGATTGAGGGCAGTTCACCATTAGCAACATCATTTTCCGGAAACACAATTTTTTCCCGCATGCACCAATATTTATAGATTTCGTATCAATAGAGATGAAACGAACAACGATCCTGAGTCGAGTATCTTCTCATCTACTCGATTACTCTTCAAAAAAACGCAAAAGTTGAAAAAAAAAAATCGTCCCTCTAAAAATCAGCGCAGAAATCCGCAAGATCAGCATCCGTCCCTCGTCGTCTGGAATCCTCAGCAGTGATCCAAATTCCTAAGTGATGCGGCTGCATCGCCATCTAGTGGCGAACAGAGGACTCATTCGGAGGTGAGAAAAGCGGCGGCTCGAATATTGGCGGGAGGCGGGAGCTTGCGACTGTGGCGGGGCGTGACCGCGTCCGCCGGCCACTACTGCGGCTCCTAGCAAATACATTCTAGCTGATAAAGTTGTATGCTTGGTCAGAGTCCGCTACATATTATTGGCTTTAAAGGTGACTGGACAACGCTGGTCCCCTCTGTAAACGCTGAAAACGAAAAGAGCCATCAAGATGTTCCAGGTAAGGTGTTTCGAAGTTGTTTCTCTTTCCGATTTTAAAACCTTCTAATAATTTCGTTTCGTGATTAATCAATTCTTCAAAAACTTCATAAATACACGCAGTTCTCTTTTTTTATGAAGCTTTAAAGGCAAACTTTTTCTTTAATCAGCGATGAAGCTATTAGAGAGAAAGTTTGCTGTTTACTACTTTTCGCACGTGGTGGAAGATTTAGTTCTGTTGATGATTCGTTTAAAAAGATTGCAAAGGGTTTTCAAGGGGAAGAGAGAGGGGGGGGGAGAATGTTGCTATACTTCGAGATATTTCCCATCAGCCTCCTTTTTACCCCTCCCAAAGGTTTAAATCACTCTATTACTGGGGACGGGGTGGCTCAGTCGGTAGCGCGCCAGGCTCGTAATCTGTAGTTCCCAGGTTCGAGTCCCAGCTGAGTCAGCGTTGAGATTTATCTCCGCATAACTCCCCGCCCTGCCCACGGTCAGGAGGGAACACCGATGGGCTTGGAAAGGCCGCCGTCCGTCGGATGGGACCTTAAGCCGTGGCCCCGTGTTCGGGAGAGCCATACCCTGTGCACGTTAAAGAACACGCTGGATGGCCTTGACGGGAGGCTACCATCTGTCTCCCAACAGCTGTTCCAGTGGGTCCCCCTCCCCCAACCTTCTCTGAGCCTTCGGGGTCCATGTGACCTGGCCATTTAGCCCATGGTGTGCAAAAAAGTACCGCTCAGAGGTAAAACAACCCAACCCAACAACACTCTATTACTACTATTAACGAAAAAAATAATCAGGAAAGAAACAAAATCTAAAAATTACGATTGTCTTCATTATAGGTTTTTATTTAACATAAATATTTGGTTGCATTGCAAAAAAATACTTAAAAAGTTTTAAGCATTCACATAACACGAAAAATTATGACAGCAGTGCAAAGAATCCTCTCTGTATAAAAGATCTCTGAACACAAAACACTTTCCCTTTCTACTCATCCAGTGAGAAGACCACAAATTATGATCAACCATGTAAATCTATATTCCAAACTGTCCCATTTTTCTTTTAAAAGAAAGCAAACTGATCATTTCCATATGAAGAGTTTCCGTATAAAAAGTAATGAGTAGCTTCCATATAAAGAGGAATGAAGAATTTTCCTATGAAGAGTAAAGAAGATTTTTCCAATGAAGAGTAATGAAGAGTTTTCATATAAGGTTAAAGAAGAGTTCCGTATGAAGAGTAAAGAAGAGTTTCCATATGAAGAATAAAGAAGATTTTTCCAATGAAGAGTAATGAAGAGTTTTCATATAAGGTTAAAGAAGAGTTCCGTATGAAGAGTAAAGAAGAGTTTCCATATGAAGAATAAAGAAGAGTTTTCATTTGAAGCGTAATGAAGAGTTTCCACATGAAGAGTAAAGAAGAGTTTTCATTTGAAGCGTAATGAAGAGTTTCCACATGAAGAGTAAAGAAGAGTTTTCATTTGAAGCTTAATGAGGAGTTTTCATATGAAGAGTAATGAGGACTTTCCATGTGAAGAGTTTCCGTATAAAAAATAATGAATAGTTTTCGATGAAGAGTAATGAAGAGTTTTCGATGAAGAGTAATGAAGAGTTTTCATATACGAGTAAAGAAGAGTTCCGTATGAAGAGTTTTCATATGAAGAGTAAAGAAGAGTTTTCATTTGAAGCGTAATGAAGAGTTTCCACGTGAAGAGTAAAGAAGAGTTTTCATTTGAAGCGTAATGAAGAGTTTTCATATGAAGAGTAATGAGGACTTTCCATATGAAGAGTTTCCGTATAAAGAGTAATGAATAGTTTCCATATAAAGAGAAACGAAGAGTTCCCATATGAAGAGTAAAGAAGAGTTTTCGTATAAAAAGTAATGAAGAGTTTCCATATGAGAGTATTGAGGACTTTCCATATGAAGAGAATTGAGGACTTTCCATATGTAGATTAATAAAGAGTTGCTTTTGTGTTATTAACATGTTTAATACGTGAGAAAGATATAAAGCAATTTATGCTTTCCAATATAGATGCAGCAGCCAAGAAGTTAGCATTTCTGATTGTGATGTAAATGGTCTTCAGTTCATACCTCTGTTAAGACGTGGATGTTTTGTAATTCTTTTTTCTCCAAGTCTTGTCCTCCCCCGATAGTAACGAGGGTTATTTACTTCTGGGCGATCCTTGCAGACTTCTGATACAAGTGGCTGCAAGAGAAGCAAGATTATTTCCATCGTTCAAATCGAAAATAAACAACGTCCGAATTCATAATTCCCCTTCCGTTGCAATGCAATGGAGAAAAATACTAAAAAAATTAGTTCCTTTTTTATTTCAAACTTTTAATGCCACTTTTAATTAATTGCTATCTACTGCAATTAAAATTGTATTTTATGAATTCCAATTTCATCTATATAGAATTTCTTTGGCCATTAAATTTCCGGAGACAAACAAACACAAACGATAACATTCTTCATTCACTTCATGAAGGAGAGGCCAAATTCAGACAAAAACTCGAATGCTATTTGAAATGGGAATATAATCGGAAATCTATTCGCAAATCCCACTATTCGGTGTAAACTGGATATAAATCTAAATAAGGAAAGCATCACGTGCCGTGGATATATTTGTACGTCTTTTAAAATCATCCATTATAAAAAAAGTTTAGTCCTAAAATTGATCTAAAGTGAATATTTGTAAACGGTAAACGAAACACGAAATTTTCTGATAAAAAACATGTAAAGTGGAAAAAAAAACAGGGAGAATGATTTCTTATTCATCGCGAATACTGCCTTTTTTTTTTGAGAAAATTATTCTTTTACCCTAGAGAACCTAGAGTTTTTACTCTCTCCAATACTCTTCATAACTCTTCATGTGGAAACGTTTCGTTACCCTTCATATGGGAAATGTTTCATTACTCTTCATATGGAAACTCTTCATTACCCTTCATACGAAACGCTTCATTACTCTTCATTACACTTCGTAGGAAAATGCTTCATTGCTCTTCATATGGAAACTCTTCATTACTCTTCATAAGGAAACTCTTCATTACTCTTCATAAGGAAACTCTTCATTACTCTTCATTATTATTCGTTACTCTTCATAAGAAAACTCTTCATTATTCTTCGTTACTCTTCATTATTCTTCGTTACTCTTCATATGGAAACTCCTAGAGTATTTGAGATAACGCTTAATTTAAGTGTAACGAATGAAAAGCTTCACCACGTTCAGGTACCGTGAAACAGGAATTTTTATCTTTGACATTCGTTGTCTGATTTTTTTTTAACCGATGATTTTTCAATCTTACGAGACTTTTCGAGAGTTGTTGGAATTCAATAGGCCCTTTTCAATACAAATATATTTTCTAGCAATGTCAGCTCAAACTGTTTACAATTGCTAGTCGATGCAATTTTCTGTTCTAAAGGGCATTTGGAAACTCTAGCAAACATTTATCGAACTATCGTTCTTTGCAATGGCACACATTAATGAAATAAACATTGCAAAAAAGAGAATAACGCAGAGATAATGAAGAGTTTCCATATGAAGAGTAATGAAGCGTTTTCGTACGAAGAGTAATGAAGAATTTCCATATGAAGAGTAATGAAGAATTTCCATATGAAGAGTAATGAAGAATTTTCGTACGAAGAGTAACGAAGAATTTTCGTACGAAGAGTAACGAAGAATTTCCATATGAAGAGTAATGAAGAATTTTCGTACGAAGAGTAATGAAGAATTTCCATATGAAGAGTAATAAAGAATTTTCGTACGAAGAGTAATGAAGAATTTCCATATGAAGAGTAATGAAGAATTTTCGTACGAAGAGTAATGAAGCGTTTTCGTACGAAGAGTAATGAAGAGTTTCCACATGAAGAGTAATGAAGCGTAATTCAAGTTATAACTGCGAATCAAAATAAGATTTCATATGATGCTGAAACCCGAAAGTTCTTTCTGGCAATAGTACTTTTTTTTTTTATTTAAAATAACTGTTTCTGTTACAATACAAATGAAGCTGCCTCTAGTCAGAGAAAATATAGCTTCTCGGTATATTAACCTAACCACCAAATTTCTTAAAACAACTCTCATTAGAATTACGATATACCAAATCTGTGACATAGTCTACTTGTTCTGACGTTAGGAAAAGTTACGTAGACTGATCATGAAACATTTTGAAAGAAAGTTCTTACGTACATCGCGACGAATAAGCCGACTTGGCTGGCATATCATTCGATTTATATATTTTTGGTTTCAAAATTTTCTCTATCATGCATTCGTGATAGAAAAATATTTTCAGTTGCCTTTGGTATTTTGCATTTCGATACTGGTTCTGTTACATTACAAACCGAGATGCCCCGGAGAGGAGGTTTGGCACAGTCGTTAGCGCGCCAGGCCCGTAATCTGCAGTTCCCAGGTTCAAGTCCCATCTGTTGTAAGATGGATATTTATCTCCGCTAAATCTCCCAGCACACCCTCTGTCAAAAAGGGGACACTTCGAAAGGTGACCGCCCGTCATTGGCGTTAAACCTCTGGCCCGTGTGAAGGAAAGATATAACTGTGCACTTTAAAAAAACACGCTGGATGGTCTTCACAGGAGGATACCGTCTGTCTCCTAACAGCTGTCCAGTGGATCCCCTTCCCCCAACATTTACTGAGTCCTCGGGGTCCTTGTGACTTAGCCCACTTTGTGCAAAAATAGTACAGGTCATCATTTCTAGGCGGCCTGAGAACCATAAGCCTAATCGCTGACATGTAGGATTGCTGGCACTTCACAGTGCTGGCTCCACCCTCCGACAAATACAACACTCAACTTCAAATTTGGCTCGTGGACCAGAAAATAGAGGGGTTGGCCCTTTTTATAAAGTGGTCTAGTCAAGGAGGAAATTAATGCTAGACAGAAGTAACACAATCGAAACTATTGAGATGCCGCAAGCCACAAAAAAACTAGCGCTGGCAAGACCATACTGATGCATTTACATCAAAATTCATAAAATAACATTATTAGATTGTGTACAATGTTTCTGCAAATTTAATTCTCGACGAATTCCAAGAACTCTCTTGACGAAGAAAATAAATCATTCTTCAGGTTTTAAAGTAAGTGTAACAATGTATATTTGCGTGAAAAATGATGTGTGATAAAACGTAAATACATTAACTTTCGTTTATCATTTTCTAACTCTAAAAAAATGAGATTTGAATTCAAATTTGGTATTCGGCGATTTGAGATCATTTTTTAGCGCTCGAAACAACCGACTTATATACGAAGGATTATTGTTTTCTTTTAAAATTATACGGTTTAGAAGCATTCTTTTCTAGTTTCTCCCGTTTGATAACATTAGAGATTTAAGTTCATAAAAATAATAATAAAAATAAATACCCCCTCAAGCAGCTGCTTGTCACAGAGGTCTGACAGGAGCCTGTCAGTTTACATGCCGTAGTATAAGATCTGAGAGGATGGCAGGACCTCAGCAGAAAAACAACACAAACGCCCATGCCTTATCTTAAGATAGTTATTTAGCAAAGATACTACATATTCTTGTCATTTTCAAATATGGTATGGACTTGTAAAAAAAAAATAATAAATACCCCTCAAGCAGTTGCTTGCCTCAGAGGTCTGACAGGAGCCTGTCAGTTTATATGCCACAGTAGGAGATCTGAGAGGATGGCAGGACCTCAGCATAAAAACGACACATACATCCATGCCTAAAGAAATTTATTTATTTAAAGAAACATTATAAATAAATAAATAAATACCCCCTCAAGCAGCTGCTTGCCACAGAGGTCTGACAGGAGCCTGTCAGTTTATATGCTACAGTAGGAGATCTGAGAGTATGGCAGGACCTCAGCAGAAAAACGACACATACATCCATGCCTAAAGAAATTTATTTATTTAAAGAAACATTATAAATAAATAAATAAATACCCCCTCAAGCAGATGCTTGCCACAGAGGTCTGACAGGAGCATGTCAGTTTATATGCCACAGTAGGAGATCTGAGAGGATGGCAGGACCTCAGCAGAAAAACGACACACACATCCATACCTAATACCGGGGCTCGAACCCAGGTCCCTTAGATCAGTAGCCAAGCGTGCTAACCACTCGGCCACGGGACGGCTATGGACTTGTACAGTCTCTCAAAAATGACACGAAGGTTGCCAGATCACTAATTTCTAAAAAAAATCGTTTCCAGATATTTTTTCTGAATTCTGTAATCAACCATAGTGTTCGAATACTTTTTTGAGAGACTGTACATTAGCAATCAATGTGGAAAATATCGGGAGGTTGGCATTTTTTTAGTTTCTGTTAGATCTTCTCTGTGGAATATTAAACTGATAAAGGTTCCTGTCAGACCTCTGTGGCAAGCAGCTGCTTGAAGGATCGTTTATTTTTATACCATTTAGAGACATTATTCTCTAAAATTTTCCTTTGAATAGCATTAGCAATCGAAATTCAGTTGCAAATTATTTCCTACCATTTTCGGATATGTTACAGACATGCAAAAGCAATTGTTTTTCCACATTTCATAGCAATTGTCCAATATATTTCGAGAGTTATTAATTTGTCCACTTATTTTGCATTTCATAACTAACACTGGGCAGGAATTGGCTCAGTAGATATAATAAAATGTTAAATGGTAAAAAATAAATCAATCTGGAGGATACAAAGCACCGCCTTCTCGTTGCCAAATATGTAACTAATTGCAAATGATGCAGATCTTAAATTGCAAACTCATGGAGTAACTGACATAGACCGAATCACAAGGGGGGCGAGGGCGGGGGCGGGGAGGGGCTCAGTCGGTAGCGCGCCAGGCTCGTAATCTGTAGTTTCCAGGTTCGAGTCCCAGCTGGATCAGCGTTGAGATTTATCTCCGCAAAAATTCCCCGCCCTGCCCACGGTCAGTAGGGGACACCGATGGGCTTGGAAAGGCCGCCGTCCGTCGGATGGGACGTTAAGCTGTAGCTCCGTGTGCGGGAGAGCCATACCCTGTGCACGTTAAAGAACACGCTGGATGGCCTTGACGGGAGGCTACCATCTGTCTTCCAACAGCTGTTCCAGTGGGTCCCCTGCCCCAACCTTCTCTGAGTCTTTGGGGTCCATGTGACCTGGCCATTTAGCCCATGGTGTGGAAAAAAGTGCCGCTCAGAGGTAAAACAACCCAACCCAACCCGAATCACAAGAGAAACGGTGTTTCAGTTTGAAAACTGTTTGAAAAACTTGCAGTTAAAACTTTGGACTTTGACTTAGCGTGGTTGTTCGAGTGTAAAAAGATGTGCATTTATTTTTCACATCTCAAATGCAAATGATTTTCTTTGAACTAAATTTCTTTCATTGCTAAAAATGGCTACTAGTACGGAGAGCCAATTAATTCGAAAAGAAATGCATTACCTGTTAAGTCGACTGCTGCATCTCTTCTTACAATGAAGCGTTTATACAAGGTCGAATGTATTTGCATAAAGCGTAAATCGCTGAATTTGGAAAAATTAAAATTCCCTATTAATCTCTGCATTAAACCCCACCCTCCTCTGGGGTGGCTCAGTCGGTAGCGCGCCAGGCTCGTAATCTGTAGTTCCCAGGTTAGAGTCCCAGCTGGGTCAGCGTCGAGATTAATCTCCGCAAAATTCCCCGCCCTGCCCACGGTCAGTAGGGGACACGATGGGGTTGGAAAGACCGCCATCCGTCGGATGGGACGATAAGCCGTGGTCCCGTGTGCGGGAGAGCCATACCCTGTGCACGTTAAAGAACACGCTGGATGGCCTTGACGGGAGGCTACCATCTGTCTCCCAACAGCTATTCCAGTGGGTCCCCTCCCCCAACCTTCTCTGAGCCTTCGGGGTCCATGTGACCTGGCCATTTAGCCCATGGTGTGCAAAAAAGTGCCGCTCAGAGGTAAAACAACCCAAATCCATCTCCTAGCAGCTGTCCGTGGATCCCCTTCCCCCTACTTGGCTCTGAGCCCTTAGGATAATTGGAACCTGATAATGAACCCCCAGTGTGCCCAAAAAATGTTCCACTCAGAGGTAAAATAACCCAACGCGTTTACATCAAATCTAAATTTCAACTGTGTTACTTACATTAGAAAGAATCAAATTGTTGCCGACTCTTCTTTTGATATTGCTTATGAATTAAGTAATAATTATTATCTGATGAATTAGCTACTTAATAATAATAATACTCTGGCTATTTCGAAGTTTGATTCTGTTACTGAAAAAAAAAATACCTCCTCAAGCAGCTGCTTGCCATAGAGGTCTGACAGGAGCCTGTCAGTTTATATGCCATAGTAGGTCTGAGAGGATGGCAGGACCTCAGCGAAAAACAACGCACACATCCATGCCTTACCTGGGGCTCGAACCCAGGTCCCTTAGAACTTTTGAAAAGTAATAATTAGGTTAAAAAAGAAGTTGTATTAATGTACTCTGTGAAACGCTGTGCTTTTAATACAGATCTCCTAATGGTTTCATACGTAGAAAACCATTCACAGCAGACCACTGAAATTATGCAAGGCCAAGTTTCAATGTGTAGGAGGGGCGGGGGTGGCTCAGTCGGTAGCGCGCCAGGCTCGTAATCTGTAGTTTCCAGGTTCGAGTCCCAGCTGGGTCAGCGTTGAGATTTATCTCCGCAAAAATTTCCCCTCCCTGCCCACGGTCAGTAGGGGACACCGATGGGCTTGAAAAGGCCGTCATCAGTCGGATGGGACGTTAAGCCGTGGCCCCGTGTGCGGGAGAGCCATACCCTGTGCACGTTAAAGAATACGCTGGATGGCCTTGACGGGAGGCTACCATATGTCTCCCAACAGCTGTTCCAGTCGGTCCCCTCCCCCAACCTTCTCTGAGCCTTCGGGGTTCTTGTGGCCTGGCCATTTAGCCCATGGTGTGCAAAAAAGTGCCGCTCAGAGGTAAAACAATCCAATCCAATGTGTAGGTTTTTCAAAAAATTCTAAAATATCTTCGTATTTTTAAGTACAGAAGATTCAATTTCACAGATAGGACACAGAACTGTTTATTTTTATTCTCCAGTTCAAATAACAAATCTTTCATTAATCAATCACTTTTCAAAGAGGTCTGACAGGAGCCTGTCAATATGATTTACCACTGAAGAGATCAGTGAGGAAGGCGATTTGGTACTTTTGTGTTCTAAGTTCCAAGCGGCATTTTTGTGCCCATAACCGCTAAATGGTAAGGTCACAAGTACCCCAAAAGAGCTCAAAAGCTGGGGACCAAATCCCCATTCTGCCGTTAAGACTCGAACTTGGGAACTGCAGTTTACGAGCTGGCGTGATATCAACTGAGCCAGCTCCTGCACAGTCTTGCGAAGCCGCAAAATAAGTGGACAAAATTAATAATTCTCGAAATATATTTTCCAGTTGCCATCAAATGTGGAAAAATAATTTCTTCTGAATGTCTATAATATACCAGAAAATGGTGGGAATATACTGTATTTTTGGGAAATAATTAGCAGTTAAATTTCTGGTGCTAATGCTATTCAAAGGAAAAATTTTAGAGAATATCTGTAAACGGTATAAAAATAAACGATCCTTCAAGCAGCTGCTTGCCACAGAGGTGTGACAGGAGCCTTTATCAGTTTAATATTCCACAGAGAAGATCTAACAGAAACTAAAGAAATCCCAACCTCCCGATATTTTACACATTGATTGCTAATGTAGTCTCTCCAAAATGTATCCGAACACTATGGTTGATTACAAAACTCAGAAAAAATATCTGGCAGCGACTTCTTTTTTAAATTAGTGATCTGTCAACCTTCGTGTCACGTGACACAGAGTTTGCCAGATTTTTTTTTCAATATAATGCAATTACGAATGTTTTTTAAATGTAATTTAAAAATTATTATATTGAATATATTGAATTCAATTATATCGAAGACAATTTATTGTTCAATATTCCGGCTTCCATAACCCTTCAAATACTGAACGAATATAACTAACTTAATATCGAGATTTAGATAGATTTGATTCTGATATTTAATTTATCTTCAATCACATTTTTCCACTAAATGCATATTTTAGGATTTACAGATCTTCGAGGTCGGCTTCCCAAATTCTCGAATATTTTAATAGTGCAGCTTCCTGCTTTTGCTGGAACTAATGGAAAAAAAAATACCCCCTCAAGCAGCTGCTTGCCACAGTGGTCTTACAGGAACCTGTCAGTTTATATGCCACAATAGAAGATCTGAGAGGATGGCAGGACCTCAGCAGAAAAACGACACATACATCCATGCCTTACCCGGGGCTCGAACCCAGGTCCCTTAGATCAGTAGCCAAGCGCGCTAACCACTCGACCACGGGACGGCAATAATAATTAAATACCTCCTCAAGCAGCTGCTTGCCACAGAGGTCTTACAGGAACCTGTCAGTTTATATGACACAATAGAAGATCTGAGAGGATGGCAGGACCATAGCAGAAAAACGACACATACATCCATGCCTTACCCGGGGCTCGAACCCAGGTCCCTTAGATCAGTAGCCAGCGCGCTAACCACTCGACCACGGGACGGCAATAATAATTAAATACCCCCTCAAGCAGCTGCTTGCCACAGAGGTCTTACAGGAACCTGTCAGTTTATATGACACAATAGAAGATCTGAGAGGATGGCAGGACCTCAGCAGAAAAACGACACATACATCCATGCCTTACCCGGGGCTCGAACCCAGGTCCCTTAGATCAGTAGCCAAGCGCGCTAGCCACTCGACCACGGGACGGCAATAATAATTAAATACCCCCTCAAGCAGCTGCTTGCCACAGAGGTCTTACAGGAACCTGTCAGTTTATATGCCACAATAGAAGATCTGAGAGGATGGCAGGACCTCAGCAGAAAAACGACACATACATCCATGCCTTACCCGGGGCTCGAACCCAGGTCCCTTAGATCAGTAGCCAAGCGCGCTAACCACTCGACCACGGGACGGCAATAATAATTAAATACCCCCTCAAGCAGCTGCTTGCCACAGAGGTCTGACAGGAGCCTGTCAGTTTATATGCCATAGTAGAAGGTCTGAGAGGATGGCAGGACCTCAGCAGAAAAACGACACAAACAGCCATGCCTTACCCGGGGCTCGAACCCAGGTCCCTTAGATCAGTAGCCAAGCGCGCTAACCACTCGGCCATGGAATACGTTTGATGAACTAAATTGCTCAATCCTATTTAGACCTCCACAGAACGTGGGACTTAACGATTCTATAGTTTCTACTAACCAGTAATGGCAATGGTAAGAAAATTATCTCATTTATCCGACAATCTGTGGTTTGGTTCGGTTATTTTACCTCTGAGCGCCGTTCACAGCAAACTGGAGCGTGTGCAGTTACAGCACACGCTCCAGTTTGCTGTGAACGATAACTGCACACGCTCAATATTTCCGTGAGTGAGCCCACACGTTCTAGTATCAAAATAATATGACCACCTTCAGTCGCTCAAAAAAAATATCCGAACACTATGGTTGATTACAGAATTCAGCAAAAATATCTGGCAACGATTTTGTTTAGAAAGGAGTGATCTGGCAACCTTCGTGTCACGTGATTACAGAATTCAGGAAAAATATCTGGAGCGTGTACAGCAAGTGTACACGCTCCAGTTACCGTTCACAGCAAACTGGAGCGAGTGCAGTCACTGCACACGCTCCAGTTTGCTGTGAACGGTAACTGCACACGCTCAATATTTCCGTGAGTGAGCCCACACGATCTAGTATCAAAATAATATGACCACCTACAGTCGCTCAAAAAAGTATCCGAACACTATGGTTGATTACAGAATTCAGAAAAAATATCTGGCAACGATTTTTTTTTTAGAAATTAGTGATCTGGATACTTTTTTGAGCAACTGTACACACAGCGAGGTAAATAGCCAGGTCACAAAGAAGCCAAAAACTCGGAGAAAGTTTGAGAAGGGAATCCACTGAACAGCTGTTATGATAGAGAAACGTAGTTGCCTCTGATTTGCATCATATACTAGCTTGTGTAGAGAGTATGTATCCCATACGTAGAGAATGTCACGACACTTTAACGTCCCATCCGACGAATGGCGGCCTTTCCAAGCCCTAGGTGTGTTCTTTCTCACCGAGGACAGGGTAGGGTTAGCGGAGATTGAACTCAACCTTGGTACGGTTGGGACTCGAACCTGGAAATTGAGGATTACTTGCCTGGTACGCTAACCATTGACGAACCCCTACCCCGATTGGTCTGGTGTGATGTACGTTGATTGTTTTCTTCCTCATACCGAAAAAGACTATGAATTTATTGAAAAAACGCTATGTTGTGATAAATCCTTTTAGTTTCTGTGTGTGTTTGCGTGTAGGAAAAAAAAACTAGGTAATTTGTAACCTGGAGTTTTAAATTTCAAAAACACTGGAAGTGCGAAATACTTTTATAGATAAACTGATGATAAAATAATGGTGTAATGCTGTAAGTTTGATTTTGTGTTGGTTTTTCTTTTTCCCTGAGAAAACTTATTATTCTTCATCCTCAAGCAGCCATGGGCTATGGAGGTCCAACCAGACAGCGCAATTTAGTTCTCAAAGCAGATCTGTCCTGAGCTATATCTGCTGAATCTGGCCACTGCACACCAATTCTAACACGGTCCTTTTTGACATTGTCTGCCCACCGCATCCTAGGTCTCCCCTTCTTTCTGAGGCCTCTAGGCACACTATTCATAACTCTATTTGCTAATCTATAATTATCCATACGGGCAACATGGCCAAACCAACGGAGTCTCTCACTGCACAATATACTGCTCAGAGGAGGTTGCCGACTCCTTTGCCTAACCTCATCATTAGTTACAAAGTTGAATCATCTAATGCGCAAGATGCTACGTAAGCATCTAGAATCAAAAGCATCTAGTTTCCTGCTATCTTGTTTACAAAGTGTCCAAGTTTCACTACCATAACTAACCCTAGAAAGAACCATACTATTATACAGTCTAATTTTACTCTTTAGGTGTATACGCCTCTTTCTCCATACTCTCCGTAGATTCCTAAAAGTCCCAGAGGCAATCCCTAAAAAAACTAGGTAAATTGTACCTGGAGTTTTAAATTTCAAAAACACTGGAAGTGCGAAATACTTTTATATATAAACTGATGATAAAATAATGCTCGCACATCACCAGTATCTGTTACATAACTCGCAAGATAATTAAACTGTGACATTTGCTCGAGGGTGCAACCATTCAGAGTGACTGAATCACCAACTGCCTGACCAATTTTCATCACTTTAGTTTTATCTCTGTTACCAGTCTCATCAACAGCACTAATGAAAGATTTCATCTCATCAACATCATTTGCCAAAAGGGCTAAATCATCATCATAATCTAATTCAGAAATTTTCGTATCTCCACACCATTTAAGGCCAAAATCTTTCTTTTGCAGTGAATTTCGCATAACATAATCAATAACCAAACTAAAGAGAAAAGGAGACAAAATGCACCCTTGTCGAACACCAGAAGTAATGCTAAACCAATTGCTACACGCCTTACCAACTCTTACACACGACTCAGTGTTATTATAGAGAGCTTTCATTATGTTAACTAACTTGTCAGGTATACCATATGATCTCACAATCAACCACAAATTATGGCGATCAACAGAGTCGAAAGCCTTTTTGAAATCAACAAAGCTAGCAACCAAAGGTTTCTGAAACTCTAAACATTTCTCAAGAATCTGCCTAAGTGAAAATATTTGATCCACACATCCCCTACCACTTCTGAATCCACATTGCTCATCACGCAATTGACTGTCAACCAGATTCTTAATTCTATTAAGCACAATCATGGAAAGAACTTTACCTGGAAGAGAGAGCAGGCTGATATCCCTATAGTTATCACAAGAACTGCGATCACCTTTTTTGAAAATAGGGATAACAATAGCTCTGGTAAAATCCTTAGGAACCATGACTTTATCATAAAAGGTATTCAGAATTTCAGTCATCCAAGTGGTAACCGAAACATTCCCAGCTCTAAGCATTTCCATAGTAATTTCATCTACCCCTGGGGATTTATGAAGTTTAAGTTTAGAAGTAACCAAATTAACTTCAGATTGTGTTATAGGGCCAACATTAAAGCCACCAATGCATCTATCATCATTACAAACAATGGGAGTAGAGCTAACTACATTGTTTAGAACATCACTGAAATGCTCATCCCACCTAGCCATGACAGAATCCTCACCTTCTATAACCTTACCTTGTTTATCCTTCAATACCTGTATACCTGTCCGTTTTCTACCACACAAAACATTAACTATCTGGTACAGCTCTCTGCTGTTGTGCTGTCTAACTGCTTCCTCGGCTTTGTCAGCCAAACCATCAAGCCAAAGATTCTTATCAGCAGCTAACTGATCTTTTACACGTTTATTAAGTTCTCTGTAATGCTTTCTATTATGACTAGTAGGGTATTGATTAAAGACATTCCTGCAGTTCTTTCTTTCTGATATAAGCTCACGTGCCTTATCACTCAGATAATTCTGTCTCTTCTGCTCCTTTTTTCCTAAAAGAGTACTGTTAGTTTCCAAAAAAGCCTGTTTAAAACGGTCCCATTCTCCCTCCACTTCAGTAGTAAGTAAACCATGACTGTCATAATGACTACGTAATCTATCATGGTAAGCTTTACCTGTACTTGGGATTTTCAGAGCTTCAGAATTAAAAGTAAATTTTTTAACCCTAGCACAACACTTTTTAAGTTTAAGTTGCAAGACACATTTAACAAGGTAATGGTCAGATCCAATTTCAGCTCCCCTATATGCCCTGGTATTTCTAACAGAACTAGCCCATTTGCTGTTAATTAATATATAATCAATCATATTCTTATGCAGCCCATCAGGTGAAACCCAGGTGTACTGATGTATGTCGCGATGTTTGTAATAAGTGTTAGTTATTCTCAAACCATTATTTATCTCCGCAAAATTCCCCGCTCTGCCCACGGCCAGTAGGGGACACCGATGGGCTTGGAAAGGCCGCCGTCCGTCGGATGGGACGTTAAGCCGTGGTCCGTGTGCGGGAGAGACATACCCTGTGCACGTTAAAGAACACGCTGGATGGCCTTGACGGGAGGCTACCATCTGTCTCCCAAGAGCTGTTCCAGTGTGTCCCCTCCCCCAACCTTCTCTGAGCCTTCGGGGTCCATGTGACCTGGCCATTTAGCCCATGGTGTGCAAAAAAGTGCCGCTCAGAGGTAAAACAACCCAACTCAACAACTCAAACCATTAAGTTTACTTACCTGTAGGAGACGTTTCCCATTAAATATTCCAAAATGGTAGCAGGCCTTCCACACACACACATAGACGCTTTACACCGGGGTCCTCCCTATTTTACAATGCAGTCCTGCACAATTGTATGAAGAAAATTGTCTGGAAGCTAAAATGGTACAAGAGGGGCAAAAACAATGCGTCAATCCTGTACGGTTTTATAAAATAAAAATAAAATAAATACCCCCTCAAGCAGCTGCTTGCCACAGAGGTCTGACAGGAGCCTGTCAGTTTATATGCCATAGTAGAAGGTCTGAGAGGATGGCAGGATACTACTACCTAAATGTTTTTCGCATTTGTTTCTTTGAAATGCAGTATCATATTTTCACTTTTATACAGTTGAATTTAAACATGCGAGAATCTCTAATTCTTAAGATACCAAACAGAAATCTAATCGATGACTGTAAAAAGAAAAAAATAAGCGAGTTTTATGTCTATTTTGAAACGGGTTATGTGTGGATACCTAGAATCATCATTTTCGTTTCTTCTTGTTTTTTAAACGATTTTGTTTAAAAATTGAGGGTAAATAAACACATAAATAAATCTCAGTACGTAAACTAATATTTATTTATTAAAATTTAATTTGAAATTTCGTCTTCTTACATTTACTGCTAGTTAACATATTGTTTTAATTGCAATTTTCATGCAAAAGAATCTAAATCTAAAATAATTTTGTTTATTCAAATAACTTTTATTTGTGACTTGTCCAAAACTCAAATATTCATCTAAGTTATCAGTTTTAAATTCGTTAAAGCATAATTTTAAATGAATCGAATGGATGTATCTAAATGCAAACTAAATTTCTTTATGAATATAAAAAACATGAATTAAACAACACTAATAATTCACCAAAAAGACTGGTGAAAATGAAAAATATGACACATGTATTACATTCACCGTCTGCTTTGCAAAATTCCCAAGAACCAGTAGGAAAATTATAAATCACCAATTATAAAACCGAGATATTTGCTATCTTTTATCTTAATAAAGCAGTAAAGTTTTAAACGCGGAAAACAGCAAATCAGTTTGTATTTAGACACTTAGTTCGAAGTCCATACATAAAAATTAAAATGTTTATCATTTATCCTTATGAAAAAAAAAATCCAAAACTTATTTAAATGAGAACAACGTTAGTTGGGGTATACAAAGATAACAGAGTCAATTAACGAATGCAGTATTCCTCTATTTTCAGTTACGTATTATAAACATTCAAAACATTAATATAAGAAAATATAGGACACAACAAACGTGTTTATATTCACACGTTACAACCTAACCTCTTCGTTAAGGTGGGGCGGGGGTGGCTCAGTCGGTAGCGCGCCAGGCTCGTAATCTGTAGTTCCCAGGTTCGAGTCCCAGCTGGGTCAGCGTTGAGATTTATGTCCGCAAAATTCCCCGCCCTGCCCACGGTCAGTAGGGGACACCGATGGGTTTGGAAAGGTCGCCGTCCGTCGGATGGGACGTTAAGCGATGGCCCCGTGTGCGGGAGAGACATACCCTGTGCACGTTGAAGAACACGCTGGATGGCCTTGACGGGAGGCTACCATCTGTCTCCTAACAGCTGTTTCAGTTGGTCCCCTCCCCCAACCTTCTCTGAGCCTTCGGGGTCCATGTGACCTGGCCATTTAGCCCATGGTGTGCAAAAAAGTGCCGCTCAGAGGTAAAACAACCCAATCTTCGTTAAGGTTGTAACGTTTTTTGAAATAAAATGAAATCATTAGTTATTGAAACACAGGAAACTGCCGTGCCATTCAGAATTGCAAAATTTCCGCTTGCTTCTTCACCTAAACCCATTTTATTAAGCATATTTATGTTTACACAAACATATTATTTATCAATTTGAAAAGGAAACCTCAATGAGCTTTGAAAGTCCGCCATCCATAAGACAGAACGTTAAGTCGTGGCGCCGTGCGCACTATAGTCGACTCTGAACAAATTAAAAAATACGTTGGTTGGCTTTGAGGGGAAATCTGGATCTTCTGAATCTGACAGCTGTACTGAGGATGCTGTAACCTAGCCTTCTCTGAGTCCTTGAGTCCTTGTGACCTGGTCATTTAGCACTTTCATCAAAAGTGTCGCTCAGAGGTAAAAAAAATAATAATAAATAAATACCCCCTCAAGCAGCTGCTTGCCACAGAGGTATGACAGGAGCCTGTCAGTTTATATGCCACAGTAGAAGATCTGAGAGGATTGCAGTACCTCAGCAGAAAACAACACGAACATCCATGCCTTACCCGGGGCTCGAACCCAGGTCCCGTAGATCAGTAGCCAAGCGCACTAACCACGCGGCCACGGGACGGCTGGGAGGTAAACCATCCTGAATAAAATGTGTAAGAACATTGGTAAAAAAAAAACGTTTTCAGTTCTCCGGTAAAAATTTGATTTACAGTCAGATAATGCTATACATACTGGCTAAACAACGCAGAAGGTATATTTAGAAACGTTTTTTTTCTTCTCATGAATTAGATGTCATATTATCGTGTTTATTATTATTCATATGCCTCCTCGTTAGCGGAGTGACATTGCGTTGGCTAACAGTGATGACATGATTGTGCATTACTGTTTGTAAGTTCTCTGAGAAGCTAGGACAAATCAGAGAAGCTCTAAGGTTCCTACTGTCATTTATGTAAGGGAGTGCTTACTTCCCTTTTTTAAATAAATAAAAAGCTAGAGGTCGCGGAAATGTTAGATGGTGTTTTCGATTGAGAATAAGAAAATTTTTTGAATCAAATGCATTTGTTTTCACTTGAGAATCACGAAACCTTTTGAATCGAATTCATTTGTTATCACTTGAGAATCACGAAACCTTTTTAATCAAATTCATTTGTTATCACTTGAGAATCAGGAAACCTTTTTAATCAAATTCATTTGTTATTAATTGAGAATCAAGAAATTTTTTGAATCAAATTCATTTGTTATCACTTGAGAATCAGGAAATTTTTTGAATCAAATTCATTTGTTATCACTTGAGAATCAGGAATTTTTTTGAATCAAATTCATTTGTTATTAATTGAGAATCAAGAATTTTTTTGAATCAAATTCATTTGTTATCACTTGAGAATCAGGAAACCTTTTTAATCAAATTCGTTTGTTATCACTTGAGAATCAAGAAATTTTTTGAATCAAATTCATTTGTTATCACTTGAGAATCAGGAAATTTTTTGAATCAAATTCATTTGTTATCACTTGAGAATCAGGAAATTTTTTGAATCAAATTCATTTATTATTAATTGAGAATAAAGAATTTTTTTGAATCGAATTCATTTGTTATCACTTGAGAATCACGAAACCTTTTTAATCAAATTCATTTGTTATCACTTGAGAATCAGGAAATTTTTTGAATCAATTTCATTTGTTATCACTTGAGAATCAGCAAAATTTTTGAATCAAATTCGTTTCTTAGTAACAATAATTAATTTAAGTCTCATCAAATATTTGTCGCTGTTTCATATTGCATTAAAGTTTTAATATATACTAGTTATAACTAGTATATATAGGCATATATACTAGTTGGTAACGAGTTGTATTTGCAACGTAACAAGGGAGGTATTCTTTCTAACTAGACGATACACAGCCTGTCAAATATATATATTAGTAATGATAATCAAGGTGATGAACACGGAGATGACATCGACTGCGTTGTTGATGATGATTGATGATAGTGATGATAGTCAAAGACGAATGTGATGATGGTGATCATGACAGTAAGTATATACAATAACTATATATATATGTATATAACTGTATATCGTATAACTATGGTAGAAATGACAACATCTGTGATTTCGGTAAATTTATGTTTAGGTTAAAAATTATGTGTATTTTGCCTTTAGAAAATATACTGAAGCGAAAGATGGGGTAGCGATAGAAATGCTGTTCGTTTTGGAAACTTCAGGGAACTAAAAAAATCAGGTGAAGATTTTCTCAAAAACATCTGTAGCTGTCAAAAGTAACTGTCTGATTTTTTTTTTTTTTTTTTTTTCAATGTTGAAATTCACTTTCTTCTTTTCATTCACCAAAAAATTCGTATAAAAATAAAATATAAATTCCTAAAATCTATGCGAGAAAAAAATTCATTTACTATAAGAATTTTTAATTATATTCAATTCAAAGTAACCTGCGTGTCATCTGATGAGATATCTATAAAATTCGAGTCATTTGCATTGTAGTTTTACCTTTCGGGTTCTTTTACCTCCGATCCGACTGACGGCGGTCTATCTAAGCCCATCGATGTCCCCTTACTGACCGAGGCCAAGATAGGGATTTAGCGGAGATAAATCTGAACGCTGGCGACAGATTAGGAGCCTGGCTCACTACTCATTAAGTCATCTCACCCCTACCGTTCGAGTAAAGCTCCGAGAGGGGAGTTGTTTTAAATGATTAGTGTGCTGGGTTACTGATCAAAGGGGGGCAGAGGTGGCTTAGTCGGTAGCGCGTCAGACTCGTAATCTGGGGCTCGAGCTGGGACAGCGTTGAGATTTATCTCCGCAAAACTCCCCGCTCTGTCCACGGTCAGTAAGGGGACACCGATGGACTTGGAAAGGGCGCCGTCCGTCGGATGGAACGTTAAGCCGTGGCCCCACGTGCGGGAGAGCCATCCATTGTGTTTGTTAACGTGCACAGAATATCTTTCTTATCTGAGATCAACTTTCTCTGAGCTTTCGGGGTCTTTGTGAACTGGCCATTTAAGAAATCGAGCCCGGATAACTTATGGATGTTTCTTGTGTTGTCTTTCTAATGAGATCTCATCTTTCTCCTATATCTTTTCTATGATATATTACAATGACAGGGCTAATTTATTTATTCTGTATATCTTTAGAAGCATGTGTACTGTCTGGACTAGTTTTCAGCATTACTAGTTTAGAAGATACGAAACATATCGAAAAAAAGACATTTGAACTGCACTGTTTTTCCTTCCTGATCCAGTTTTTTGATTTTATAATACTCTATAATGTGGGGGTAGAATCTGTTTTATGAGTAAAAAAGAATAGACAACTGCAATGGAATGATTTTCTTAGTTTTATTGTCAATAGCTGAGAAAAATTATATTTTTTTAATAATTTTTTTTCACTGGCTTAATAAAGTTTTTACAATTTAAGTATCTTTCTATTTGTAAATATTTCGACTATAAATGCAGTCTTTTTAAGTTTATTTTTACGTTGGAGTAAAAAAAAATATTCCGATCTGTCTTTTAGTTAGTTAATATTCCCTACAATCAAAGGGTATAAGAAAAAACTTTTGTATTGAAAATCGATATTCGAAAGCAGTCCTAAATTAGAAATGAACCAGATGAAAACCGTCGTTTCAAACAAGTACGAATTAGAAACTTTCCTATTAAAAAGATACCACCTGAAAGCTTTCCTATGGAAAAAAGGATATTTTCTGGAATCTTTCCTATGAAAAAGGATAATTCCTGGAATGTTTCGTATGAAAAAGGACACTTCCTGAAAGTTTTACTATTAAAAAGATACTAGTGCAAGCTTTCCCATGAAAAAAGATGCTACTGTAAGCTTTCCCATGAAAAAAGATGCTACTGTAAGCTTTCCTATGAAAAAAGACGCTACTGTAAGCTTTCCTATGAAAAAAGATACTACTGTAAGCTTTCCCATGAAAAAAGACGCTACTGTAAGCTTTCCTATGAAAAAAGATACTACTGTAAGCTTTCCTATGAAAAAAGATACTACTGTAAGCTTTCCCATGAAAAAAGATGCTACTGTAAGCTTTCCTATGAAAAAAGATACTACTGTAAGCTTTCCCATGAAAAAAGATGCTACTGTAAGCTTTCCTATGAAAAAAGATACTACTGTAAGCTTTCCTATGAAAAAAGATGCTACTGTAAGCTTTCCCATGAAAAAAGATGCTACTGTAAGCTTTCCTATGAAAAAAGATGCTACTGTAAGCTTTCCCATGAAAAAAGATACTACTGTAAGCTTTCCCATGAAAAAAGATGCTACTGTAAGCTTTCCTATGAAAAAAGATACTACTGTAAGCTTTCCCATGAAAAAAGATGCTACTGTAAGCTTTCCCATGAAAAAAGATGCTACTGTAAGCTTTCCTATGAAAAAAGATACTACTGTAAGCTTTCCTATGAAAAAAGATGCTACTGTAAGCTTTCCCATGAAAAAAGATACTACTGTAAGCTTTCCTATGAAAAAAGATACTACTGTAAGCTTTCCCATGAAAAAAGATGCTACTGTAAGCTTTCCCATGAAAAAAGATGCTACTGTAAGCTTTCCTATGAAAAAAGATACTACTGTAAGCTTTCCTATGAAAAAAGATGTTACTGTAAGCTTTCCCATGAAAAAAGATACTACTGTAAGCTTTCCTATGAAAAAAGATACTACTGTAAGCTTTCCTATGAAAAAAGATACTACTGTAAGCTTTCCCATGAAAAAAGATGCTACTGTAAGCTTTCCCATGAAAAAAGATGCTACTGTAAGCTTTCCTATGAAAAAAGATACTACTGTAAGCTTTCCTATGAAAAAAGATGCTACTGTAAGCTTTCCCATGAAAAAAGATACTACTGTAAGCTTTCCTATGAAAAAAGATACTACTGTAAGCTTTCCCATGAAAAAAGATGCTACTGTAAGCTTTCCCATGAAAAAAGATGCTACTGTAAGCTTTCCTATGAAAAAAGATACTACTGTAAGCTTTCCTATGAAAAAAGATGTTACTGTAAGCTTTCCCATGAAAAAAGATACTACTGTAAGCTTTCCTATGAAAAAAGATACTACTGTAAGCTTTCCCATGAAAAAAGATGCTACTGTAAGCTTTCCCATGAAAAAAGATGCTACTGTAAGCTTTCCTATGAAAAAAGATACTACTGTAAGCTTTCCTATGAAAAAAGATGCTACTGTAAGCTTTCCCATGAAAAAAGATACTACTCTAAGCTTTCCTATGAAAAAAGATACTACTGTAAGCTTTCCCATGAAAAAAGATGCTACTGTAAGCTTTCCTATGAAAAAAGATACTACTGTAAGCTTTCCCATGAAAAAAGATGCTACTGTAAGCTTTCCTATGAAAAAAGATACTACTGTAAGCTTTCCCATGAAAAAAGATGCTACTGTAAGCTTTCCTATGAAAAAAGATGCTACTGTAAGCTTTCCTATGAAAAAAGATACTACTGTAAGCTTTCCCATGAAAAAAGATACTACTGTAAGCTTTCCCATGAAAAAAGATGCTACTGTAAGCTTTCCCATGAAAAAAGATACTACTGTAAGCTTTCCTATGAAAAAAGATACTACTGTAAGCTTTCCTATGAAAAAAGATACTACTGTAAGCTTTCCCATGAAAAAAGATGCTACTGTAAGCTTTCCCATGAAAAAAGATACTACTCTAAGCTTTCCTATGAAAAAAAGATAATACTGTAAACTTTCGAAATGAAAAGATACTAATTCGAAAACTTCCTATTAGAAAAAGAACTAGATGTAAGCTTCCTATGAAATGTTACTACCTGGAAACTTTCCTATGAAAAAGATATATTAGCTGGAAGCTTTCCAAATGAAAAAATACTATTTGGAAGCGTTACATTAGAAAAAAATTAGTTTTTCCTTGAAGAGCAAATGAAATCTGGTTACCAGATGGAGGCTTCCTGTTAAATGATACGATTTGGAAACTACAGATGCTAGCTTTAAGCTTTCCAAATAAAAAGGTACTAATTGGAAAATATCCTATTAAAAATGGAATAATTAAACTACATTTTACCATCAGTTAGCAAACGTTTCATTTATGTAGTTATTAACACGATTATTTTTTGCTCAGTTCGTAACAATTCTGGCATAAAAATTTCCTATAAAATTCCACCTAAAACAAGCATCTTGATTCTAAACTTCATTCCTTATTACTAATAATTCTCTCTTTTATTTAGCAGTTCTCTCGATAAAACAGATTTCCTCCGGAATTCATCTAGAAACAGTGGTTGTGGATTGTACAGTCGCTCAAAAAATATCCGAACACTATGGTTGATTAAAGAATTCAAATAAAATATCTGGCAGCCCAGATCATTAATTTCTAAAAAAATCGTTGCCAGATATTTTTTCTGAATTCTGTAATCAACCATAGTGTTCGGATACTTTTTTGAGCGACTATAGGTGGTCATATTATTTTGATACTAGATCGTGTGGGCTCACTCATGGAAATATTGAGCGTGTGCAGTTAACGTTCACAGCAAACTGGAGCGTGTGCAGTAACTTCACACGCTCCAGTTTGCTGTGAACGGTAACTGGAGCGTGTACAGTTGCTGTACACGCTCCAGATATTTTTCCTGAATTCTGTAATCACGTGACACGAAGGTTGCCAGATCACTAATTTCTAAAAAAAATCGTTGCCATATATTTTTTCTGAATTCATTAATCAACCATAGTGTTCGGATACTTTTTTGAGCGACTGTAGGTGGTCATATTATTTTGATACTAGATCGTGTGGGCTCACTCACGGAAATATTGAGCGTGTGCAGTTACCGTTCACAGCAAACTGGAGCGTGTGCAGTTACTGCACACGCTTCAGTTTGCTGTGAACGGTAACTGGAGCGTATACAGTTGCTGTACACACTCCAGATATTTTTCCCGAATTCTGTAATCACGTGACACAAAGGTTGCCAGATCACTAATTTCTAAAAAAATCGTTGCCAGATATTTTTTCTGAATTCATTTATCAACCATAGTGTTCGGATACTTTTTTGAGCGACTGTACTGGGTTGAGTTATGGAAGAGAGGAAGCCAAATGTATGCTAAACAAATTACGAGGAGAGGAAGAAGGGGAACAGCTCGGGTAGGAGGAGGGTGATGTTCTGTGATGCAACTCAATCTTTGGACAGAGGGAGGTTCACCACATTCACTACGAGAGTGAGTCAGCTAATGCTCGCCATAAGAGCACTTACGTTTTCTGCAGGTAAAGTGCCGTTAGCATAAAAAAAACTCTTCGATTATGTTAAACTACTATAAGGAAACACAATACGAGGAAATAATGTTTGTTTTAAAACTTATTTGTGATGGGAAGCATCTAATTTACGGTTTGGTGAAAGTATTTACAATTCGTATCGAATGTTGTTTGGGTTGTTTTACCTCTGAGCGGCACTTTTTTGCACACCATGGGCTAAATGGCCAGGTCACATGGACCCCGAAGGCTCAGAGAAGGTTGGGGGAGGGGACCCATTGGAACAACTGTTGGGAGACAGATGGTAGCCTCCCGTCAAGGCCATCCAGTGTGTTCTTTAACGTGCACAGGGTATGGCTCTCCCGCACACGGGGCCACGGTTTAACGTCCCATCCGACGGACGGCGGCCTTTCCAAGCCCATCGGTGTCCCCTACTGACCGTGGGCAGGGCGGGGCGGGGAATTTTGTGGAGATAAATCTCAACGCTGACCCAGCTGGATTCGTATCTTGAGTACTTTTAAGATATTAACATATTTCCTTCGGTGTAATGCTATACGTACATCTATTGAGGGATGGATGAATTGGGTTGTTTTACCTCTGAGCGGCACTTTTTTGCACACCATGGGCTAAATGGCCAGGCCACATGGACCCCGAAGATTCAGAGAAGGTTTGGGGAGGGGACCCACTGGAACAGCTGTCGGGAGACAGATGGTAGCCTCTCGTCAATGTGTTCTTTAACGTGCACATGGTATGGCTCTCCCGCACACGGGGCCACGGCTTAACGTCCCATCCGACGGACGGCGGCCTTTCAAAGTCCATCGATATCCCCTACTGACCGTGGGCAGGGCGGGGAATTTTTGCGGAGATAAATCTCAACGCTGACCCAGCTGGGACTCGAACCTGGGAACTACAGATTACGAGCCTGGCGCGCTACCGACTGAGCCACCCCCGCCCCTATGGATGAATTGAAGGTTGACTTTGTAAATAAAGATAAGTAGACTGTCCTGGTGGCACAGCGGATAACGTGTCTGGCTACATTGCCTTCATATACACATATACGTATACGTTGCCTTCATATACTACATAGCCTTCATCATAGATCTTCCTTATGGTGTGTTATGTACTAACAGGTTCATGTAAGACCTTTGTGAAAGATAAGCAGCTGCTTCAAGAGTAATTTATTCTGGTTCATATTGGTGGCCGAGAGGCTAGCACACTTAGCTACGGCACAAAGGGAACAGGGTTCGAGCCCCAAATGTGTAATAAATGTTTCCTTTTTTTATCTTTCTGCTGAAGTATCGCCTTCCTGAATATAGTGTTTTCATAACAGTTATCCTTCGTGGCGCATTATCCTAACAGCCTCCTTATCAGGACTCTTTGATAAGTAAGGCACCTTAAAGAGCAAATAAGAAATTTTAGAAGTTTCTAATCACAAATAACGAATATTATATAAATAAAAAATAAATACCCCCTCAAGCAGCTGCTTGCCACAGAGGTCTGACAGGAGCCTGTCAGTTTATATGCCATAGTAGAAGATCTGAGAGGAAGGCAGGACCTCAGCAGAAAAACAACACGAATATTATATAAATACCCCCTCAAGCAGCTGCTTGCCACAGAGATCTGACAGGAGCCTGTCAGTTTATATGCCATAGTAGAAGATCTGAGAGGAAGGCAGGACCTCAGCAGAAAAACAACACGAATATTATATAAATACCCCCTCAAGCAGCTGCTTGCCACAGAGATCTGACAGGAGCCTGTCAGTTTATATGCCATAGTAGAAGATCTGAGAGGAAGGCAGGACCTCAGCAGAAAAACAACACGAATATTATATAAATACCCCCTCAAGCAGCTGCTTGCCACAGAGATCTGACAGGAGCCTGTCAGTTTATATGCCATAGTAGAAGATCTGAGAGGAAGGCAGGACCTCAGCAGAAAAACAACACGAATATTATATAAATACCCCCTCAAGCAGCTGCTTGCCACAGAGGTCTGACAGGAGCTGTCAGTTTATATGCCATAGTAGAAGATCTGAGAGGAAGGCAGGACCTCAGCAGAAAAACAACACGAATATCATATAAATACCCCCTGAAGCAGCTGCTTGCCACAGAGATCTGACAGGAGCCTGTCAGTTTATATGCCATAGTAGAAGATCTGAGAGGAAGGCAGGACCTCAGCAGAAAAACAACACGAATATTATATAAATACCCCCTCAAGCAGCTGCTTGCCACAGAGATCTGACAGGAGCCTGTCAGTTTATATGCCATAGTAGAAGATCTGAGAGGATGGCCGGACCTCAGCAGAAAAACAACACGAATATTATATAAATAAAAAATAAATACCCCCTCAAGCAGCTGCTTGCCACAGAGGTCTGGCAGGAGCCTGTCAGTTTATATGCCATAGTAGAAGATCTGAGAGGATGGCAGGACCTCAGCAGAAAAACAACACGAATATTATATAAATAAAAAATAAATACCCCCTCAAGCAGCTGCTTGCCACAGAGGTCTGACAGGAGCCTGTCAGTTTATATGCCACAGTAGAAGGTCTGAGAGGATGGCAGGACCTTAGCAGAAAAACAACACGAATATTATATAAATACCCCCTCAAGCAGCTGCTTGCCACAGAGATCTGACAGGAGCCTGTCAGTTTATATGCCATAGTAGAAGATCTGAGAGGATGGCAGGACCTCAGCAGAAAAACAACACGAATATTATATAAATAAAAAATAAATACCCCCTCAAGCAGCTGCTTGCCACAGAGGTCTGACAGGAGCCTGTCAGTTTATATGCCACAGTAGAAGATCTGAGAGGAAGGCAGGACCTCAGCAGAAAAACAACACGAATATTATTTAAATACCCCCTCAAGCAGCTGCTTGCCACAAAGATCTGACAGGAGCCTGTCAGTTTATATGCCATAGTAGAAGATCTGAGAGGATGGCAGGACCTCAGCAGAAAAACGACACATACACTCATGCTTTAACCTGGGGCTCGACCCAGGTCCCTTAGATCAGTAGCCAAGCGTGCTAACTACTCGGCCACGAATATTAGGAGTTTCTAGTTTAAATATTAGGATTTTCTAATCTCAAGTGAGTGTTACTTTGTTTTAAGTTCATTCTACAGTGAAATGTAAATGAATAAGGCGATTATAAAGTGAACTTTGCAAAAGTGAACGGTTATTCATTGCGAAGTTTTTAATAAGTCTCACAACAACATAGATGTAATGAATGAACCAAAATATTTTTCTGCAGTTAGACAAATTTACATCTATAGAATGCTCTTATTCTTGTAAAAGAGAATACTATTTTTCTTGTAAAATACATCCACATCTTGTTGTAGATTAATATTATTGCGATGCAATTTTCTCAGCAATTATGGGGTGAGGATGGCTCAGTCGGTAGCGCGCCAGACTCATAATCTGTAGTTCCCAAGTTCGAGTCCCACCTGGCCAGCGTTGAGATTTATCTCCGCAAAACTTCCCGCTCTGCCCTCTATCAGTATGGGACAACAATGGGCTTGGAAAGACAGTCGTCCGTGGGATGGGACGTTAAGCCGTGGCCCCATTGCAGGAGAGCTATGCCCTGTGCACCTTAGAGAACACGCTGATGGCCTTGACCGGAGACTATTATTTGTCTACTAACAGCTGTCCAGTGGGTCCTTTTCCCCCAAACTTCTCCAAGCCCTAGAGGTCCTTGTGACCTGGCCATTTAGCCCATTGTGTGCAAAAAAAATGTGCCGCTCAGAGGTAAAACAACCCAGCAATTATTCTAAATGCGCGTAAAACTAGCGTGTTACTCAAACATAGAAGTCTTCTTCACGAATTATTCTCGAATGAACAGATCTAGATTATATCGAAACAATAACAGTTGGACTATAGAAACAACCTACAGTAATTAAGATTCCGAAAATGGGGCGATAGAGCAAACGCTCATCATCGTCGTCTCGGTGATCGCGAAATCATCCGTCTCGTCGCCATCGATGACAGAGTTGCCGGCTGGGTGACTTGTTCGATGCCGCTACAGAGCGACCTGATACGGGGAACTATCCGCTGCCGCTGGCCGCTATCTCGTTGCTGAGCAATGACGGCAAACCACGCCACAGAAAAAGTTAAAAAAATAATGATTCTGCTTCTGAAAATTTCCTTTTTTTATGGGTTGTTTTACCCGTTAACTGCGATATTTTGCACACAATGGGCTAAATAGCCAGGTCACAAAGACTCTAAGGACTAAGAGAAAGTTGGAGAAAGGATACCCAGATAATGGATGGCCTCCCGTCAAGACTGTCCAATGTGTTCTTTAATATGCACAGTGGGTTGGGTTGTTGGGGTGTTTTACCTCTGAGCGGCACTTTTTTGCACACCATGGGCTAAATGGCCAGGTCACATGGACCCCGAAGGCTCAGAGAAGGTTGGGGGAGGGTACCCACTGGAACAGCTGTTGGGAGACAGATGGTAGCCAGCGTTGTTCTTTAACGTGCACAGGTTATGGCTCTCCCGCACACGGGGCCACGACTTAACGTCCCATCCGACGGACGGTGGTCTTTCCAAGCCCATCGGTGTCCCCTACTGACCGTGGGCAGGGAATTTTGCGGAGATAAATCTCAACGCTGACCCAGCTGGGACTCGAACCAGGGAGCTACAGATTACGAGCCTGGCGTGCTACCGACTGAGCCACCCCCGCCCCACTTGGTGAAGATGAATCATTCGTATGTTAATGATAAAAAGTGGAAACTGTAATTATTTTTAAGTTGCAAACTTATTTAACGTGATAATTTTTTGAAACATCCATTGGAAATATAAAATGAATCTTTTACGGATTTAAACCGTACTACCAGAAATGAACAGAAGTCAGATGTTTTTAGTTAAAACGAGAAAATAGAACACTGCTAAATAAGAGAAGTAGCTATCCTCCAATCCGGAACAGAGATTGATTCCTTTGATTACTCATTCAAAATCGCCGCACATTAACTAATACGTTTTGCAAACTAGAAAAGCTCTTCAATTTAAAAAAATCCTCAAATCTTTATTTTCGAAAATAATTTTTTCAATATGTAAAGATCTATGGAAACTGGAACACTAAAACACTAAACAATGAAATCGCATTATAGTTTCACTGAAATTTTAAAATTTAATTTAAAATCAGTTTATATTGAAATTCATATTTTCTAGTTAATATACTTTGCAGAAACTAGGCCTAACCAATTATCTACCTAAAACGATCATAGTTAAAATTATGATATTTCTGATACTTAACAGAAAAAAAATAAATCTGTAATCGTGTAAGACTACGAAAAAGATATAAATAGCAATTTATCTATAATATACTGTTTCTTTTTCAAAAATAATTTCTTATAATTTGATATGCAAAATTTATATATTTATTAGAAAGGTTTCTGTATTTATGATATTTAACAAAAAAAAAAATGCTACAAATTAAGAAGAAGAAAAGCAAATTTTTTGTTTTCTGGCCAAGAGACCATCGAGTTCCAACTTAGTAAATCATATTGTATATCAAATTTGTTTGTGAATAAAATAAATAGTTGCGTTTTTAAAAACGCAATACACCACTTTTCGAAAAATTAAAAATCTCCATTGTGTACTCGACTAAACAACTATCATTTTAAATGATCATTTTAATAATTTTTTCGCTCATGTAAATTCAATTGCAATTTCAAAGTGTTTAAAAACAATAACTAAACACGGTTTGGGAAAAAACAATGATCAATAGATGAACATTTCGTAGAAAAAACGTGAATATATTTAACAAGTTGTGATAGATTTGAAACAAAGAGTCTCTTACTTGAGATTAGAAACTCCTAATATTTCTCCTTATACATATGTAAATTAGAAACTTCAAATATTCCATATTTGCGATTAGAAACTCATAATATTTTCATCCCTCCCTCTGATTATTTTCAACGTCCTATTGGAACATTGTTCTTTCTGTGAACGTTTTTCAAATATTAGCAGTTTCTAATCACAAATAGGAAATGTTAGGACAATAAGTCTCACAACAACATAGATATTTTGAAAGAAATTTTAAGAAGATTTATTAAGAAAGAAATATTAAGAAAGGAATATCAGGAGTTTCTGATCACAAAAAATGAATATTTTCTAATCATAAATATGGATTATTTGAATTCCTGATCACAAATAGTAAACATTAGAGTTTTCTGATAACAAATACGGACTATTTGGAATTCTTGATCACAAATAAGGAATGTTAAGGGTTTCTAATCCCAAAGGAAATATTAGGAATTTCTGATCACAAAATAAGGAATATTAGGATTGTCTTCTCGCAAATAAGGAATATTAAGAATTTGTTATCACAAATAAGGAATGTTAAGGATCCTGATCACAAAATAAGGAATATTAGTTTGTGATCAGGATCCTTAACATTGACCTGGTTTTTATTTATCTATTAAAAAATATATTAGTATTTTTTAAAATTTTTCTTTTGTCTTTTAAGTTTATTCTACAGTGAAATGTAAACAAAAAAAAGACGATTATAAATTGAACTTTGTAAAACTCAACAGTGTCCATTCTAAGCTTTTTTAAAACATTTTTAATAAATCTTACAACATAAATGTAACTAACGAATGAACCAAAACATTTTTCTTTAACTAGACATGAATGTATGTGTTCGTTTTTCTGCTGAGGTCCTGCCATCCTCTCAGATCTTCTACTGTGGCATATAAACTGACAGGCTCCTGTCAGACCTCTGTGGCAAGCAGCTGCTTGTGGGGGTATTTATTTTTTTTATTATTATAGACAAATTGACATGAATATATAAAAAAATAAATACCCCCTCAAGCAGCTGCTTGCCACAGAGGTTTCACACGAGCCTGTCAGTTTATCTGCCAAAGTAGAAGATCTGAGAGGATGGTAGGTCCATTAGATCAGTAGCCGTAGCCAAGCGCGCTAACCACTCGGCCACGGGACCCTCTAATTCCTTTTTTTTTTAAATCCTATTTTGGTTGATGCAGGATATAGAATGTTTAGCTGTCGAATGGAAAGAACTTTGTCGTACCAAAGGCAAAGAAGAATATTTTGCAGCGCTATTTTCCAATTTTTGCTCCTAGATTGTTTAAATTTCCTAAATTTCGACATAAATAAGGAGAGAAAAACAAATAAAACTAAGAAAAATATATATTAAATATAGTTGACATTGAAAAAGAAATGGTTTTTAGTGGACAAATTAAACTTGCTCATTGTTCTTACAGTTTAAGTAAACAAATAGATTTCTAGACACTAAAATCAATGAAACTTCCACTGAAATTTCACATAATTAGGCATTCGAGACATTGTTTTAAACTATATCTATGTATTTTGATGTAACGTTATTCTTCTTCTCTCCTGCAGGTAAGCCGATGATTTGCTGGTCATTTGTTTAAACTTTTGTATTACTAACATAAATATGAATAAAGATTATTATCATTAATAATTATTCATTTTATGAATTACTAATTATTAACATTCATAATTATTCATTTTATGAATTACTAATTATTAATATTCATAATTACTAATTCATAATTACTAATTTATGAATGTTGCCAAAAATGTTTTTGTGGACAAAAACTTTGAATACTTCACAAACTTATTTTTCTCTGGTTATCAGATGTAAAATAAATATAATTTTACTTTTTTTTCATTAATTTTGAATTGAATTTCAATTCGCATTTTGACTTTAAAGTTTTATTGTTTACTGCTTCTGAATTTGTGTTTGATAACGTATTCAGAAAGGCATTAATAGAAATAAATAAATATTGAATTGAATTGAAAAATTCTATTTTAGGACAGCCGTGAATTCAATTCTTACTGAGTTAGTAGTTCGATGTAAAGTTCGTTAATTGTGAAGAGCGTTTTCTTTGTACTATGATTAAATTTAAATTATAGTATTTTATATAGATAGATAGATAATTTTTATTTCGGATAATGTTTAGAATTTTAGGCTTTAAACGAACACATACATTCATGTCTAGTTAAAGAAAAATGTTTTGGTTCATTCGTTAGTTACATTTATGTTGTAAGATTTATTAAAAATGTTTTAAAAAAGCTTAGAATGGACACTGTTGAGTTTTACAAAGTTCAATTTATAATCGTCTTTTTTTGTTTACATTTCACTGTAGAATAAACTTAAAAGACAATGAATCACTTACTTGAGATTAAAAATTTTAAAAAATTCTAATATATTTTTTAATGTTTTACAGTATACAAAAACTTTTGAGGTGTCACAAGAGTTCGTGAGATTTCCATACAGAAACCATTTCAATTGAAAACATCAGTCGTCACAATGAATAATACACAAAAAAACGAAAACAACTCAAAACAAAAATTTTCTAGTAATCCAGAAGTGTGAAAGTTAGAAAGGAAGAAACATTCAATATCCATGTTACATATAAACAGTTCTAGTAGTTTAATGCAAAAAAGATTCCACGTCATCCAGTTTCAAAATGTAGTTCTTGAAAATTTTAGAAAACAAATGATAATTCGTGATATTTTTCGGGGCGGGGGTGGCTCAGTGGTAGCGCGCCAGGCTCGTAATCTGTAGTTCTCAGATTCGAGTCCCAGCTGGGTCAGCGTTGAGATTTATCTCCGCAAAATTCTCCGCCCTGCCCACGGTCAGTAGGAGACACCGATGGGCTTGGAAAGGCCGCCGTCCGTCGGATGGGATTTAAGCCGTGGCACCGTGTGTGGGAGAGCCATACCCTGTGCACGTTAAAGAACACGCTGGATGGTCTTGACGGGAGGCTACCATCTGTCTCCCAACAGCTGTTCCAGTGGGTCCCCTCCCCCAACCTTCTCTGAGCCTTCGGGGTCCATGTGACCTGGCCATTTAGCCCATGGTGTGCAAAAAAGTGCCGCTCAGAGGTAAAACAACCCAAATCGTGATATTTTTCATGCTGACCGGGAGAGAGGAAAGGAAAAAAGTAAGTCAAATTTCCCTGGAGGTGTATTGGTCGAAATTAAAGGTGCATGTACAAAGTGTTTATCCATCGTTTTGACATTCATCACAACAAAAACAACTGGAGTCGGAAGCGAATGCAATGCAATGCAACTGAAACATTGTGAAAGAATTATTTTGCAGCTCTTTGTGAAAAGAATGTGTTGTAAGAGACATCAGAATGACACTTCACAACTGAACAAAAGGCTTAATTATGGTGGTCATTAATCACCGGGGCTATTTACGATGAGAAGTTGAACAGTAACAAGATCTTATTGACGGCTCCACAAAAGACGGCAATTTCACGCCTGTGTGTTACATTTCACCTGAAGACAGGCGACATTATTACTGCTGCGTCAAATGACCAGATCCAGAAACAACAGCTGTTTCACGTGTGATCGCGAGAGATACAGTCCATAATAAAGTAATACATGGGAAGAGACACTTCCTCGAGCGCTAAAGATCTTCTGCTGTCATCACTTCTTTCATCGCTTTTCATCCATCATCATCCAAATGTCATTATCGTCCGGAAACATTGACGAGGTAGTGATTCGTTCTCTTCACCTACAGGCTATTGTTTTCTCTGCCATGCAATTATCCCACGTCAACAGTGAAGTAACTCGCCACCTTATTATTGTCGTGAGTCTATCGTATTGGTCAGAAAATTGGGCCAGCCGTTTGATTGGTCAATATCTTTTTTGTCTCTTCGTTAGAGTCATCGTGGGTGTTGGCAACTGAGGTGGGAAAGAAGGGCCCACCCCGGAAAAAACAATCGAAAAAATTAATGTCAATTTTTTTTCCTTACATTTTTTCGATTTTTTTTTTTACATTTTTTCGATTTTTTTTTTTACATTTTTTCGATTTTTTTTCACCAATTCTTTGACCAAAAATTAATGTTTTTTTTTTCCCGTAAGAAATGTAATCTTGAATTTTCACATTTTCTTTTGCCTTTGGAAGCTTGTCATTTATTTTTATTTATTTAATAATATAATAATAATAAATACCCCCTCAAGCAGCTGCTTGCCACAGAGGTCTGACAGGAGCCTGTCAGTTTATATGCCAGAGTAGAAGGTCTGAGAGGATGGCAGGACCTCAGCAGAAAAACGACACATACATCCATGCCTTACCCGGGGCTCGAACCCAGGTCCCTTAGATCAGTAGCCAAGCGTGCTAACCACTCGATCATGGGATTTACATGAAAAAAATCAGTGGTATCCCGTTTATTCGCAGTGACATTGTAATTACCGTTGTCAGGGGTCCCCTAAATATTCAATTAAATGCATTAAAACTGAAAGAAATCGTCAAAAATTTAGGAACAAAAGAAACTGCACAACACACTCGACAGAGAAGTTTTATTGCAGCCATTTACATTAGCCAGTTAAATGTAATAATCCGTGGACTTTTTATTATTTATATATTCATTTATTTTGTAACATACTTATAAGAAGCAAAATGATCTTAGAAACTACTACTTAGTTTGTACAGGTTAGGTTTTTGCTGACTTTAATTAATGCAATCAATCAATTTATTTCCAGATATAACAGTGTCAAGAAACATTTTTACATTTACATTTGATAGTTGGAAAAAGACAACTCCAAGAGTCAAAAAGTTTGCTTGCTGCTTGACCCCCTCAAGCAGCTGCTTGCTGCTTGAGGGGGTCTTGCCCAAGAGGTCTGATAGTTCAGGTCTGACAGAGGTTCCATAGTAGAAGGTCTGAGAGGATGGCAGGACCTCAGCAGAAAAACGACACATACATCCATGCCTTAATCCGGGGCTCGAACCCAGGTCCCGTAGATCAGTAGCCAAGCGTGCTAACCACTCGGCCACGGGACGCCAAATCACTTATATATTATACAAAGCAAAAATTTTTTTTTATAAAATGCCCTTACTCTATTGCTCGTTCAGTGGCCGCGTGGTTAGCGAGCTTGTTATTGATCAAAGGGACCTAGGTTCGAACCCCGGGAAAAAACATGAACGTTTGTGTTGTCTTTCTGCTGAGGTCCCGCCTTCCTCACAGACCTTCTCTGTGACGTATTAAACTAACAGGCTCCTGTGAGACCTCTGTGGAAAGCATCTGCTTGAAGAGGTATCTATTTATTTGTTATTCTATCGAGTAATCGAGTTCCAATCTATGAAAAAGTAATAGAATATTATACTAATTGTTCACAGTAAAACATCTATGTCGTGTGTATTTTGCTACCAATTTCTTAATTTTTTTTTCCTAATTTTATGAAGATTTCTTTCAGTTTTGATGGGGCGGGGGTGGCTCAGTCGGTAGCGCGCCAGGCTCGTAATCTGTAGTTCCCAGGTTCGAGTCCCAGCTGAGTCAGCGTTGAGATTTATCTCCTCAAAATTCCCCGCCCTGCCCACGGTCAGTAGGGGACACCGATGGGCTTGGAAAGGCCGCCTTCCGTCGGATGGGACGTTAAGCCGTGGCCCCGTGTGCGGGAGAGCCATACCCTGTGCACGTTAAAGAATACGCTGGATGGCCTTGACGGGAGGCTACCATCTGTCTCCCAACAGCTGTTCCAGTGGGTCCCCTCCCCCAACCTTCTCTGAGCCTTCGGGGTCCATGTGACCTGGCCATTTAGCCCATGGTGTGCAAAAGAGTGCCGCTCGGAGGTAAAACAACCCAAAAAATTCAGTTTTGATACATTTTGTGTTTCTTTTGATATTTTTGGGACCCCCTCCCTATAAGGCAAAATGCTTCTGAAGGGGAGTTTTTGTAGGCTTCGAAATATGAATATTTGGGTATTTGCTACTTCTACTTCCATAAACTTTTTTACTAAAATTTGACTCTCCCAAGCCTTTAAACAAATGCAGTAAGATCCTGAGTACATAAAATTTTCTTATAGGCAAAATATCTAAATCTTTATTAAGGTTTCTAGCGATGTCTTAATTTTTTTCTGGTGATTCATCTTACTTACAACATGATTCTGAATCGAACTAGAGATTTTATATTACTTGAAAACGTACCTCACCAAGATACAATTCCATGCATTAGATACGGTTTAATCCATGAATGATATATCATTTTTAAATACGATAAATCTGGAAAATTTGTAACAAAGGACATACTCGGAATTTTTGCATTAATACATTTAATAACATTGGGCATATGGCGGACCCAATTAAATTGCAGTCACGATAAAACATTTTACTTCTTAATGGATCTTATTGCTCTGTCTCAATCTAAAACCAAATATTTTATTTTTTCAATGTTGATGTTATTATTTTGAAAATCAATTCATAATCGTAAACATATCTTGAACTGTAGTTTACTGGTTCCCACTTCTCTCCTCCTTTAAAAACAGGAATAACTGCTGCAGTTTCGAAATTTTTCGGAAAAATTACACTTCGTGGTAAAGGATTAAATAGTTCGCCCCGCATCATTTAAATATGGGGGGGGGGAACTACAGTACTGTGCAAATTAGTTGGGACAATAGGAAAATGCAGTAACTAAAATATTTATTTGTTTATTAGTGTAGTTAATAGTGAATGTGACACCCCTTAGCTTTAATTACTTCCTTCACCCTCTAAACCATTGATGCCACTAGCTTTCCACACATCTCCTTCACTTCAGGGTCGTGGTACCACACTTTCATGACACTTTCTATCATTTTGGTTTTCGTCGTGCAATCCATCTTAGATATGCGCGCGTTAATAAAGGCCCACAAATTTTCAGTGGGGTTTAGATCGGGTGAATTTCCTGGCCACTCTAATACATTCAAATGTTGCTGGGTAAAGAAGCTCTTAGCAAGCTTAGAATTGTGGCATGGAGCCAGATCCTGTTGAAATAACCCATCGTCGTTAGGAAACAGCTTCTGCAGTGCTGGGACCATTTTCGCCTCCAGAACGCCTATGTACTTTTTGCTGTCCATCATTCCTTCAATAGGGTGAAGCGTCTGTGGACCAGAAGCTGTGAAACATCCCCAAAACATGACCTTGGGTGGGTGTTTGGGGAATTGCTGGATGTCGCCGGATCGAAGAGGTTCTCCAGGCTTCACTTGTCCCAACTAATTCGCACAGTAGCTTTAAAACATCAGTTGAAATGCCATCAATTTTCAATTAAAATGAATAAACATCAGAATTCTCAATAAAATGTTATATTTATGCTCCATAATGATTTCTTTATATACTATGTTACTCGATTCTTTTAACTTCGCTGTGATAATATTAAGGATCTCCCATTGTTGCCTAGAATTACCCTTATTATGTGACATTTTTTTTTCCTTTAAATATATTGACATCGCTTTTCTTATTAAATCAAGATAAATATTTCTCTAACACTTTAATTTATTTTTAAACTGTTTTTATTATTTCTTTTTAAATAGTTTTTGTAATTTATTGCGCTTCTCAATTATAATTTTTAATAAAATATTAGTAATCCGTCCCATGGCCGAGTGGTTAGTGCGCTTGGCTACTGATCTAAGGGACCTGGGTTCGAGCCTCCGGTAAGGCATGGATGCATGTGTCGTTTTTCTGCTGAGGTCCTGCCATCCTCTCAGATCTTCTACTATGGCATATAAACTGACAGGCTCCTGTCAGACCTCTGTGGCAAGCAGCTGCTTGAGGGGGTATTTATTTTTTTTTTTTAATGTTATCCTATTCTTTTGCGTTTCTTAGTCTAATAATCTTTTTTTTTTTTTTCGCAAAAACACTTTCCCTTTTTTAACTCAGGGAAAATTTGAAGTTATTTTCCTTTTGATATTTTTTCGCCTCGTCCAATAAGTGTTTATTTCCTCGTAATAAATATTCGTGGACAATAAAATTTCCTTCTCGAAAATTGCTTCAGATTGCTTTAGTAACTGTCAGCGGGTCGAAATGATTTTTTACAACTAGGTGGATGCTCCAGAATCTTTTGAAAAGAGACCCGGTAGCTGACACGGCGACGAAGAGCAACACATAAAAAAAATGTTAGAAAGAGCAGGATTATAACCACATATATGATAAAGGAGTGGATATGTTACCGCTAAAGTGCAGAAATCAGTTATTCTACAGATTATCTAGGTATTGTGCAGATTAACTAGGGTGATCCGTTAACGTGCGGAAAATTGTTTCATTTCTCAAATTACCTAGGTAATCTGCAAATTACCTGGATAATCTGCACATTACCTACTAGGCACTCGTTAAAGTGAAAATAAGATCTTTGCTGGAACAACACGAACGTTTCTGTACGCTTAAATTAACATAATGTTATTTATCTAGTGTCCGAGAGTAGAGTTGAAACCAGGGTCATCCCTCTGTCAACATGAATCAGTCGTCCGAATTGTAAAAAACGCCCCCAAAATGAGCAGGCCAAGTGAGAATGAATCATTTTAGTGATTCGTTATCAAGAATGAATCACTTTACCGATTCGTTCTCATTTGGCCTCCGCTCATCCGGGGCGTTTTTTATAATGCGGACGAGTGAATCACGTGACACGAAGATTCATATTCAAGAGATTCACCACTATGAGAGAAACAAACTTTTGAACTTTAACGATACGGAAACCGTTAATGTGCACATTACCTAGGTAAAATACGGAAAATTCTTGATTCCGCACGTTAACGGAGCAAATCAGTTAATCTGCAGATTAGCTAGGTAATGTGCACATTAACGGCTTCCGAGCTTTAGCGGTAACAGATATACATACAATGGGTCTATTTCCTGTCATTAATCATATGCGATAAAAAAAAAAACAACAGAACTCTGGAATTAGGGGAAGGGTGTCCCCCCCCCCCTCACAATTCCCCACTTCCAACCCTGGCATAACTATTGATCTTTTTTTCTCTTCATATGAGATCCAATTTCCTTGAATTAAGTCGAACTATTATTGGCTTGTACAGTCTCTCAAAAAAAATATCCGAATACTATAACCTTCGTATCACATGACACAAAGGTTGCCAGATCACTAATTTCTAAAAAAAATCGTTGCCAGATATTTTTTCTGAATTCTGGAATTAACCATAGTGTTCGGATATTTTTTTGAGCGACTGTATCTCTCTTTTTTTCTCGTTGGTGCGCAATGCATTGGAAGAATGTCCAAGTCCTGATATTCTTAGCTATCTGGTGGATGATTTGTTGGACATTTTCATTTCGTGTTTCAGGCATACCGACTGTTCCTCTGTCTTCATTTCAACTGACGTTTTTCACATCGTTTCCTCTCTTGGTCTCGGGGGCGGGGGTGGCTCAGTCGGCAGCGCGCCAGGCTCGTAATCTGTAGTTCCCAGGTTCGAGTCCCAGCTGGGTCAGCGTTGAGATTTATCTCCGCAAAATCCCCCGCCCCGCCCACGGTCAGTAGGGGACACCGATGGGCTTGGAAAGGCCGCCGTCCGTCGGATGGGACGTTAAGCCATGGCCCCGTGTGCGGGAGAGCCATACCCTGTGCACGTTAAAGAACACGCTGGATGGCCTTGACGGGAGGCTACCATCTGTCTCCCAACAGCTGTTCCAGTGGGTCCCCTCCCCCAACCTTCTCTGAGCCTTCGGGGTCCTTGTGACCTGGCCATTTAGCCCATGGTGTGCAAAAAAGTGCGGCTCAGAGGTAAAACAATCCAACGTTAAAGAACACGCTGGATGGCCTTGACGGGAGGCTACCATCTATCTCCCAACAGCTGTTCCAGTGGGTCCCCTCCCCCAACCTTCTCTGAGCCTTCGGGGTCCTTGTGACCTGGCCATTTAGCCCATGGTGTGCAAAAAAGTGCCGCTCAGAGGTAAAACAACCCAACCCTCTCTTGGCCTCGTGTTTGTCTGCCAATCGAAGGGACCTGATTAGGCAGAGAATGAGCTCGAGTCCTAGATAATACACTGATGTTTTCTTTTTTTGTTTTCTGCGTAAATCTCGCCTCCATTAGAGACCTCTGTTATGTATTACACTGATCGACTCATGTCAGATTACTGTGGCAAGCACTTGTCAGGAAGAATAAATCATTTTATTTCCTCTCATTATTCTAGTTATTTTAAGGATTATTTAGAATCATAAAAGTCCATCAAAAAAGCACTTGATTATCTTCAGGAAATAAGAATAAGAAATGTTAATTTCGCGAATTAATAGTATTTACATATAACTGTGAGCAATGTTAGTGAAATTTTTGAAATTTTTTTATGTTATGCTTAATAGAAAACCGAATTACAAACTCGATGTTTTTTCTTTTTTTTTTTAATTTTAAACAAAAGCGTTTTAAATTAAAAGGAACCGCGTCCCTGGTTCTCTGAAGCCTTTTTTTTTTAGCTAATAATAGAATTGGATAATAATTTTAGGTAATAATAGAATTTGATTTTTTTTATCGAAGCTAAAATTAAATGCTATTACAAGAAGTGCAAGAGAAAAAATAAAAAAGTGTATTTTAAGAATACTGTGGCAAGCATTTACCAGAGAATATGCTACATGAACGTTTTTCCAATGAACATTAATAGCAAATGCGTTGGGTTGTTTTACCTCTGAGCGGCACTTTTTTGCACACCATGGGCTAAATGGCCAGGTCACAAGGACCCCGAAGGCTCAGAGAAGGTTGGGGGAGGGGACCCACTGGAACAGCTGTTGGGAGACAGATGGTAGCCTCCCGTCAAGGCCATCCAGGGTGTTCTTTAACGTGCACAAGGTATGGCTCTCCCACACACGGGGCCACGGCTTAACGTCCCATCCGACGGGCGGCGGTCTTTCCAAGCCCATCGGTGTCCCCTACTGACCGTGGGCAGTGCGGGGAATTTTGCGGAGATAAATCTCAACGGTGACCCAGCTGGGACTCGAACCTGGGAACTACAGATTACGAGCCTGGCGCGCTACCAACTGAGCCAAACCCCGCCCAGTAGCAAATGGCATAATTAATAATTTAAATACATTTTCGATTCACATTCGTATTTTATGAAGAAACGTTCTTTCGAGGAAAAATTCTCAAATCTGAAATGTTTTCCGATATTCATAGTTCCATCCTTCGCTTTTTTTTTTTAAATTGCGCTTTATTCCCGGGCAATGCAGGGTACTTTGACAAGCTTTTTTTTTATATATAAAACAGCACAAGTGTATCATTTCTAATCAGGGTTAAATAATAAAAAATAAAAAATACCCCCTCAAGCAGCTGCTTGCCACAGAGGTCTGACAGGAGCCTGTCAGTTTATATGCCACAGTAGAAGATCTGAGAGGATGGCAGGACCTCAGCAGAAAACAACACGAACATCAATGCCTTACCCGGGGCTCGAACCCAGGTCCCGTCGTGCCTGAATATTTTTATAGGCTATTAATTTTTGTAATAATTTCTCAATGAATATATTATTAACAAAATTTCGGTAGAAACCCAAATTAAAAACAATAATTTACCTTCCATCTCATCGAAACATAAAATATATAATAATAGATTTTTTTTACATAATTATAAAAACAGAATATTTAATATAATTGAAATAGAATTTTTATACGTATAATAATTGTTATAATAAAATGTTTATATTATAATACATAATTATAAACTCATATATAGAATTATGTAAGACAAAAATTCTATATATGTTTGTATCCTACTTGTTTAAATAAATAATAAATAAATACCCCCTCAAGCAGCTGCTTGCCACAGAGATCTGACAGGAGCTTGTCAATTTATGTGCCATAGTAGAAGGTCTGTGAGGATGGCAAGACCTTAGCAGAAAAACAATACAAGCACCCATGCCTTACACAGATCCCTTAGATCAGCAACCAAGCGCGCTAACCACTCGGCCATGGGACGGCGCCTTCTTGTTTAGCTGCTGGTAATGCAACTACAAGTAGCTGGCTGACAGAGAAGTAAACTAATCGATTCAAAAGTTTCTTATATTGGAAAGTTTTAAATGCTTTATTTTTTTAATTAAATACCCCCTCAAGCAGCTGCTTGCCACAGAGGTCTGACAGGAGCCTGTCAGTTTATATGCCATAGTAGAAGATCTGAGAGGATGGCAGGACCTCAGCAGAAAAACGACACACATCCATGCCTTACCCGGGGCTCGAACCCGGTCCCATTAGATCAGTAGCCAAGCGTGCTAACCACTCGGCCACGGGACGGCTTAAATGCTTTAATGTCTTAAAATTTCAATGATACGTGAGCCTCTCTCTTCTTATGATTACATGCCTGAAGCGCACATGTACACTATTTTATCAAAAATAATGAGATACTACCATGTTATGTAAATCGAAATTCGCCTCCAAATCTCTTTGAAAAGGAGTTTTCTTTTTTTTGCCATAAATATTACAAGAAGTAACGCACTCTCAAATTTCTCTAAATTTCGTTTTTTCAACAATATTCTTTGGATATTTAAAAAAAGGAGTTATTGAAGTTGAAGCATTTAATAGTAGCACGTTGTTCAGATCAATTTACCTCAAATTTTAACAGAAATTGAAAGAGTAATTGTTACGACAAATCGCTTTCTGAAATAAATGCAAATTTTAAACGCTGCTGGACTGAATTTTTTTCTATTTTTTGTCAATTTTAAAACATCTCGGACAGTCTTAGAGCAATCTCGTGTCAAATTTTCCAGCTTCAATAACTAAGTATTAAAAGAATTCACGATTTAGATGAATATGTGTTCTTCATTTTTTCTCGGGTTTTACCGTAAAAAGTTTCTTTATAGTAATGGAGTTTTCTATTCACATAACTCGAACATTCATTTACTTCTTTGTTACCGTACTTTTGGTAATATAGTGTATATATTTTTTTTTAATCCTTCTAATATAAAAGACTCCAATGTTTATTAAGAGATTATCCTTAAAAATATTTTTCTTTTCTCTTTAACCAATAAACTGTGTTTACTTTAGGACCCATTTTTAACAAACTGTATCCACAATGCAGGAATAAAAAGATGATTAAAAGCCTAACATTATATAACAATAAAAGAGCATTTATTATTTCCTTCCCTTTTGTTTTTTGCACCACCTCAAACTGTTGCGAATTATAGAATGAAAATAATAAAATCTCAGAAAATAATTTGGTAAGTCAACAGATTTCCTGATGCCAAACTGTACCATTTTGGCGTGTCAACAATTTAGAAGAAAATTATCCAGAAGTCTTTTATTATAAATTGAATTACGACAACGGTTCGGATATAAAACTGAACTTGAAAGAGAGGGAGGGAGGGGGGGACTACGAGCAAGGCGGTGGAAGTGATAAGAGACGGGAAGGCATTTTCCTTGAGGGGCACCTGTTCTTTGGGAAAAGGACATCTATTAAAAATTATCAAAGGGCGAGTAATTTACTGCGTTTCTGTAATAAACATTTTAATTTTCAAGACGGGAGAGGTTTTTTCTATTAAAATCCTGAAGATCACGCTTTTTCACTTTGAGACTGAAAAAAAAAAGGCTCTCGTAGAATACGTTTTATTAAAGAAATAAAAGGAAGAATTTTTTTAAAGAAGACACTTTGTAATTGTACAAACAAGAAAATATTTCGAAGAAGCTTTTAAAAACTGAATATTTTAAAAGAAAGGAGAAAAAAAATGTTTGGGTTGTTTTACACGATAGGCTTAGTGACCCGATCACAAGGGCCCCCATGGACTCACAGCTGGTTGAGGTAAAGGGCCCCCGTGGACTCACAGCTGGTTGAGGTAAAGGGCCCCCGTGGACTCACAGCTGGTTGAGGTAAGGGGCCCTACTAGGCAGCTACTAGGAGCAATGCCAGCTCAATCCAGTAAAATATCTGAAAAGGGGCGCTGAAATGGAACTTTGCCTCAGGGCGCAAATGTATCTTGAGCCATTGCTGGTTAGGATACAGATGGTAGTCTCGGCCATAGATCGTGTTCTTTAGTATGCTCAGGATGGACTGACTTTCCGATAGCTTAACGGCCGCCTCATTGTAAGGCTTAATGTCCCATCCGACGGACCGTGACCTTTCCAAGCTCTTTCGGTGTCCCCTTTCTTGTCGAAGACAGAGTGGGAGGTTAAAAATAAAAAAATAATAAATACCCCCTCAAGCAGCTGCTTGCCACAGAGGTCTGACAGGAGCCTGTCAGTTTATATGCCATAGTAGAAGGTCTGAAAGGATGGCAGGACCTCAGCAGAAAAACGACACATACATCCATGCCTTACCCGGGGCTCGAACCCAGGTCCCTTAGATCAGTAGCCAAGCGCGCTAACCACTTGGCCATGTGACGGCTAGTGGGAGGTTAGAGGAGAAAATATCAACGGAAACACAGTTGGGATCCGAACTAGAATGACGCGTTTCATTCAATTCTTATTATAATTCTCATCAAAATTAAGCAGAAGATCATACCTGAATGTGATGTCAGCTTTAAGAGTAAAGCGATTTGATTTTTTTTTTTCTATTTGCCAAATTAGAGAGATTTGAGACTAGGCCTCGATATGTCTGTTTTCAGTGCCAAAATTCGACAGCATTGATGAATACCGAAGTAGTCTGATATAGGTTACTGTGCTCAGTCGGTAGTGCGCCAGGCTCGTAATCTGCAGTTCCCAGTTTCGAGTCCCAGCTGGGTCAGCGTTGAGATTTATCTCCGCAAAATTCCCCGCCCTGCCCACGGTCAGTAAGGGACACCGATGGGCTTGGAAAAGCCGCCGTCCGTCGGATGGGACGTTAAGCCGTGGCCCCGTGTGCGGGAGAGCCATACCCTGTGCACGTTAAAGAACACGCTGGATGGCCTTTACGGAAGGCTATTATCTGTCTCCCAACAGCTGTTCCAATGGGTCCCCTTACCCAACCTTCTCTGAGCCTTCGGGGTCCATGTGACCTGGCCATTTAGCCCATGGTGTGCAAAAAAGTGCCGCTCAGAGGTAAAACAACCCAACGTTAAAAAAAATCACGCTGGATGGCCTTTACGGGAGGCTACCATCTGTCTCCCAACAGCTGTTCCAATGGGTCCCCTCCCCCCAACCTTCTCTGAGCCTTCGGGGTCCATGTGACCTGGCCATTTAGCCCATGGTGTGCAAAAAAGTGCCGCTCAGAGGTAAAACAACCCAACCCATTAGTTATAGAAATGATTACATGATTTGCAAATTTATAACTATAAAAAAAATAAGAACAATTGGCGCATAAACTGACAGGCTCTTGTCAGACCTCTTTACAAGCAGTTGCTTGAGGGGGTAGTTTTTTATTTATTTTTATAATTTTTTTGACATTAACATACATGTTGGCGAGCAACACGAAAACACAGTGGCGAGCCAGAAGAGGTCCACGGCAGTAGGATGGGTAGGACATATTATCGACTGAACGCTCTTACTAGACATCAAGCCCAATCTTTCCAACACTGAATATAAATACAATAATTTTCTCGTGCATAAATTATAATATTCATCTAAAAGGTGTGTCAAAGAACACACCAACACTGAATACAAATACCAGTCTCTTACATTATAATTGTAATCTTCTCCTACAGGTAATTCAGACTGATAGAAAAATGTCTTAGTATTGCAACACTAGTTCACAGGTCAAAATCAGGAAAAATGTATTTGAAAGAAAAAACTGATTTCTTTCATTCTTTTCATTTCTTAAATGAAACAAGAATAATTTTAAAAACTAAAAAATTCTTAAGGTGCCAATGGAAATCAAAATTAACTCGATATCTTGGATAAGAAGATCAGTAGCCAAGGGTGCTAACCACTTTTTAGAGTGATGAAAAAAATTAGAGACTTAAATCACACTTATTCTAAATCTTGAATTTCTGCAATACTCGTTCGGTAATTTTAAAGTTATGGAAGACGGAAAATTTAATAGCAACAGTTGTCAATGAAATGGATTTATCTCATAGCACAATAATATTTATATCAGACTATAACATAAGCAAATACAATCATATCAAACTGTAATATAAAGAAATAAAATCATACCAAATTATTTTATATGCAAATAAAACTGCATCAAATTATGAAATGAACAAATGAAATCACATTAAACTATAATATAAAGAAATCAGTTCATATCGAGATATAATATAAGTAAATAAAATCGTATCGAACTATAATAAGAACAACCTCGACAGCCTATATCTTGTCCGATTTTCTTCCCCATCTCCCCCCCCCCCCCCCCCAATGTCAAAAATTATTGTTCTATTGAGATTCAGATATCCTGCTGCTTTGTCCAAAGGAAGTTTACCCCTAATATGATTAATGACGTGTAATAAATAAATTTGTATCCAATTTCAATAAAAACGAAAAAAAAGAACTGGAATAAAAATAAAATCGAGTCAGCTTATAATATAAACAAATAAAATCATATTTAGATATAATATAAACAAATAAAATCATATTTAGATGTAATATAAACAAATAAAATCATATTTAGATGTAACATAAACAAATAAAATCATATATATATATAATATAAACAAATAAAATCATATTTAGATGTAATATAAACAAATAAAATCATATATATATATATATAAAATATAAATAAATAAAATCATATTGATATATAATATAAACAAATAAAATCATATATCAAATCAATATAGGGGTAATCATATTTAGATGTAATACAAACAAATAAAATCATATTTAGATATAATATAAACAAGAAAAATCATGTCTGACTATAATATAAACAGATAAAATCATATTTAGATATAATATAAACAAATAAAATCATATTTAGATATAATATAAACAGATAAAATCATATTTAGATATAATATAAACAGATAAAATCATATTTAGATGTAATATAAACAGATAAAATCATATTTAGATGTAATATAAACAGATAAAATCGTATTTAGATGTAATATAAACAAATAAAATCATATTTAGATATAATATAAACAAATAAAATCATATTTAGATATAATATAAACAAATAAAATCATATATCAAATCAATATAGGGGTAATCATATTTAGTTGTAATATAAACAAATAAAATCATATTTAGATATAATATAAACAAATAAAATCATATTTAGATATAATATAAACATCTAAAATTACATCAAGCTATAATAAATAAATAAAATCACATCGAGCTATAATAAAAGAAATAAAATCGTATCAAACTATGACACAAACATAATGATTTCATATCGAACTATAATATAAAGAAATAAAAATCAACCTGAAACATAACATAAACAAAATATCAAACTGTAATATAAACAAGAAAAATCATGTCAGATTATAATATAAACAAATAAAATAACATCATATTATAATAAAAACCATAAAATAATATCAAAACCTAAAATATTAACAAATAAGGTCCTATTAAGATCTAATAAAAACAAATAAAATCATATCAAAAATAACACAAGCAAATTAAGATCAAATGCTGTATATAAGCAAATATAATTATATCAAACTGTAATATAAACTAATATTAAAAAAACGACAAATTACTCTATATGTAGAAGTTTACAAAATAATTCTAAATTTTGCCAATTTCGGGGAGACTTTTTCAGGGGCACATTAGCAGAAAATATTTTTGGAGATTGGCTTGGGAGAGTAATAATTTTTTAAAAGTTTTGGTAAAAAATAAATGTAATTCATTAATAAAATGCTTTAAAAAGTTGAATTGCATAAAAAGATTTTACTCTTAATTTTTTTTCTCTGTTTCATTATTATTATTTGGCAGGAGGGAGCAATAGTTATTGTGCTATCTACGTGTATAAGTAGAAATTAACTTCACTTGAACATTCTAGCTGTATCACTTTCAAATACTGAAAGAATAGTCCTGAGATTAGACTTATATAGACTTTTGGGTTGGGTTGGGTTGTTTTACCTCTGAGTGGCACTTTTTCGAACACCATCGGCTAAATGGCCAGGTCACATGGACCCCGAAGGCTCAGAGAAGGTTGGGGGAGATGACCCACGGGAACAGTTGTTGGGAGACAGATGGTAGCCTCCCGTCAAGGCCATCCAGCGTGTTCTTTAACGTGCACAGAGTATGTCTCTCCCGCACACGGGGCAACGGCTTAACGTCCCATCCGACGGACGGCGGTCTTTCCAAGCCCATCGGTGTCCCCTACTGACCGTGGGCAGGGCAGGGAATTTTGCGGAGATAAATCTCAACGCTGACCCAGCTGGGACTCGAACTTGGGAACTACAGATCACGAGCCTGGCGCGCTACCGACTGACCCCCCCCCCCTCCCCATTATATAGACTTAGATCAGTTGTTCCCAATCTGCGGTTTTCGGACACCTAAGGGTCATTTTCAATATTTCAGAAAACCCTAACGCAAAATAGTACAGTCGCTCAAAAAAGTATCCGAACACTATGGTTGATGTCACGTGACACGAAGGTTGCCAGATCACTAATTTCTAAACAAAAATGGTTGCCAGATACTTTTTCTGAATTCTGTAATCAACCATAGTGTTCGGATACTTTTTTGAGCGACTGTACAACTATCGCGTTGAGTTTCATTATTTTTTACTAGCATTATGTTTATTCAGTATGGCAACACTGGCTCTTTCATGCTGATCACAAACTATGATTGACTATTTATGATATAAGCCTTTCTGGAGCATCGAATTTCTCCACTGAAATGCTTAGATTCAAATTGCAAAATAGACAATAAATGAATAGTCTATAAAGAACTAGAGATATAACCCAATATTGATGCTTTCATGGAATCCGCATTGCGAAGGTCCATAATTTTGTCCAGCAATGATAGACTTCAAGCCGGTCCAAATGCATGATAATAACGTAATTCTAAGCGCAGTCTCCTACATTATCAAAACTCACTACATGAAGCGGAAATACTCTCACAAACAAAACTTTCTGCTTAGTCGTTTTTACGTTGTTTTTATCTTAAAATATCTGGGATTCATCTTAATAATGGATAAAATTGAAAAAAAAATGTGCTTTAGAAATCAGAAATATAGATAGATTTTTTTTTTTTTTTTCAATTTGGATGATGGGACTTATAGCTACTGCTCACTTTATGTCCCAGGGTGAGGACGTCGATTTTTATGACATATTAAAAGTGAGCAATTCTTTACTGAGGGACATGAATCTCTTTTGTTGCGATCTTATGCAACCACGGCAATTCCCGGTTCCGCTTGTACAGCACTACCTGGTTAAGAAAAGCCATGACCATCTAGAGCCGGGGGCAAGAAATACGCCCTATAGGCGCACCTCAACTCCAGCCTCACATGGCAGCAGTCCTATAGAAGGAAAGCTGACCACCGGAAGAAACCTTACTTTAATCTATTCCCCGGTTTGCAAATGTGCAAGGATATATAGATCCAAGCTCGATCGGCACCCGGGGTGGAGACTCTTAGTAAGGCCCAGACTTTTTGGACAGCTCGTGCCTACAAGGCGGGCTCAGACCTCACAGGTCTCCTGAGAGGTGAGGTCTCCGACGCCGTCACCATCCGACCGGCAATCAAGCCGGCCAGCAGCATCTTCAACCTCGGTTGGCCTTAGCCATGTCCAACCGGGACGCCAATCCGGTCGGCACAGCCTTCAGCCGGGTTGCTGGGCCCTAGGCCCCCCCACCACGACAAGGTGGTCCCCTATCGGGGGGGGGGGGGGGTTACTGAGGGACAATCACAATGTACATGACAAAACAAACGCTCATACCATCGCCAGGACTCGAACCCTGACCCCCTTCAGTCGCAGTGTCACTGCGGGCCACTGAGCCACAGTGGCGGCAAAATCAGAAATATTAGAAATATTGCTGTTTAAATTCTGAACGCTAGGTGTATATTATGCAAATCTAGGCAGACATCGTGGTTGATCGGCTGGGTTTGTGCAGTGTTTGCGGGGTTTTTTTTCATAAGTTTATTGCTAAAAAATGCGAAATGGACAAGCCTGTATTCTATCACTGTTGGCCAAGCTATAAATAAAAAAATAAAATAATAAATAAATACCCCCTCAAGTAGCTGCTTGCCACAGAGGTCTGACAGGAGCCTGTCAGTTTATATGCCATAGTAGAAGGTCTGTGAGGATGGCAGGACCTCAGCAGAAGAACAACACAAACGTCCATGCCTTATCCGGGGCTCGAACCCAGGTCCATTAGATCAGTAGCCAAACACGCTAACCACTGTATCAGGTAATGATGGAAAGAGATTATGCAGGAAGAGTTAGACTTCATATAAGAGCCCAGCAGAAAGAATAACAATTCGTACTGAATCTTCATCTAACTTTTTCAGTTTAATCAAAAACTGATCCGTATTAAATCTTAATGTTAAAACCAAAATTATCACAAAACATGTCCATAACTCATACGGCGTACGCAATAAGTTCAATAGACGTCAGAATTTGAGCAGAAGAGCTCGGCGTTTACAAACGATTCCAGAGAAATGGCTATTATTGAAGGCGAACTGCGCATTCGCGAGTCTCCCATAGGGTTGCTAACTTCAAATTTTAGTGTGCCAGGAGTTGTGTTGTTTTACCTCTGAGCGGCACTTTCTTCAACACCATGGGCTAAATGGCCAGGTCACATGGACCCCGAAAACTCAGAGAAGGTTGGGGGAGGGGACCCACTGGAACAGCTGTTGGGAGACAGATGGTAGCCCCCCGTCAAGGCCATCCAGCCTGTTCTTTAACGTGCACAGGGTATGGCTCTCCCGCACATGGGGCCACGGTTTAACGTCCCATCCGACGGACGGCGGCCTTTCCAAGCGCATCGGTGTCCCCTACTGACCGTGGGCAGGGCGGGGAGTTTTGCGGAGATAAATCTCAACGCTGACCCAGCTGGGACTCGAACCTGGGAACTACAGATTACAAGCCTGGCGCGCTACCGACTGAGCCACCCCCGCCCCAGTGTGTCACGAGTATTCACAGCGAAATATAATGCACCGTGAGCAAAACAAGTTTGAGAATCACTGGCCTAGGGTCACGATGATCTGCATTTCTCATTTTCGTAAAATATTGTTCACATTTTCGCAAAAAGTTTATTCTTCCTGATATTTCATTCCCCAAATTTTCGTCTTTTGTTTGGGCATTGTACGAAGTAATCCTTGACATGCAAAAATTCATTTAATCAGTTTCCCTCCAAAAATTCATTTTCTGAATGCATTTAATTTGAGCCCAGAGAATGAGTTTCTAAATTCGCATAAAATTGTAATTCTCTAATTTTTGTCTCCTGTCTGGTCATTGTAAGAAGTAATCCTTCTCATGAGAAAATGTATTTAAGCAGCTTTTAACCACTCATCAACCCTGCCAAAAAAAAAAAATCACCCAACCACTCATCAACCCCCCCTGCCAAAAAAAAAAAAAAAATCACCCAACGGATGACTCAACATGTTACATCGAGCCATTCGTTTGAATAATCCTTCATCGAACTTCCTTTCCAATAAGGGCGGGGGGTGGCTCAGTCGGTAGCGCGCCAGGCTCGTAATCTGTAGTTCCCAGGTTCGAGTCCCAGCTGGGTCAGTGTTGAGATTTACCTCCGCAAAATTTCCCCCACCTTGCCCACGGTCAGTAGGGGACACCGATGGGCTTGGAAAGGCCGCCGTCCGTCGGATGGGACGTTAAGCCGTGGCCCCGTGTATGGGAGAGCCATACCCTGTGCACGTTAAAGAACACGCTGGATGGCCTTGACGGGAGGCTACCATCTGTCTCCCAACAGCTGTTCCAGTGAGTCCCCTCCCCCAACCTTCTCTGAGCCTTCGGGGTCCTTGTGGCCTGGCCATTTAGCCCATGGTGTGCAAAAAAAGTGCCGCTCAGAGGTAAACCAATCCTTTCCAATAACAATCATCATCCCCTACAAGTTGTCTTTCCAGCGATGAAGTAAGATTCCATGCTGAGGAAAATGAAAATCTGCGAAAAAAATCAACTTCTAACAGAAGTCTGTTATCTTCGAGATGACGGCATATTACATTAAAAGAATCTGTTTATCATATTGGTCACACTTGTGTGATCCGGTCTTCGCCAAACTTCCTCCTTCACGTCACCAGTTGTCAAATGTCGCTATCACCAACTCGAGCTTTGGAAAAAAAAACTATTTCAATCTAGCCCCTGAATCGGTTTTGTTCTCTTTAGACTCAGGAATGAACACGTTTGTTCTTTGAACTCTAATCTTTACTGTTGTCATGTAATACCGACGAGATAGGTCCCTGTCAACATGACAGGGACAGCGGACTCACCATTGTCGAAATCACCCTTCGTAGAGATTTATCTCGCTCAGGTAATGAAACTGGTTCTGAAACATCGTTATCAAGAGAAAAGGGAATGGGTGGGGACGGACTGAGGATGGGGGGATGAAGCAGAAGTGGGAGGAAATAAAAAAAAGTTTGGGGAAACAAAAAAAAAACACCATTTGCCTGAACCAATTTTCGGTTATCAGTATTCATCCCCAGGTGTGTGGTAGTCGACACTACGCTCTCTCGCACGTGCATCGGATGTAAGACGGGAAGTCACGTCCACAGTCGCTTGCGATCACCGATAAAAGAGCACCAGGCTCGAGATCACGCAATTCAAACAAAGGAGCCATTGATACCGCAGATATTATCGGATAAAAGAGAAAGAGAGGAGAGGAGAGATTAGCAAGTGATGTTAGAAGGAGATGGTTAGTGGGTGCATTGAGGAGATGCTCTTCGTCTGGGATGGGGACCCAAAAGGAGACGGGGGAACAATGGCAATTCAGTCGTTGGAAAAACTCATTTGGAGAAAGACCACAGGCTTCATGATGACGTCTTTTAAGGGAAGTTAACGATTCTGAAATCTATTTGAGACGAACATTAACAACTTGATCCGAAAGGAACAAAAAACTTCGTGCATTTGGTAAACAGCAGGGTACCGATTTTGTAACCGTGGGACGAGTAGAGTGAAAAAGGAGGTGGAGATTTTTGCAGATGTTGTTGTTGTTTCTGGGGAGAGATGCGGTTATGAGGTAAAGGGTAGTTGACGGAGGGGGGGGATGGGAGATGTTCTATCGTTTCTGTTCGACAATTCGTGAAATTACCGACACTTAAAGTAGTGTTCTTTTTGTGTTTTCGCTCAGAACTTGTTTCCTGTTGTTACCTGTTCATTGAAGCCACACTTGGTGAATGACAGCAGTAAGAATGATGGTTTGGGAGGATCTTGGTCTGAATGGAGCAATTGAATATCAGGCCAAGACTGAAAGCTCAATCGACAAGTTGTTGTGACCTTTGAGGATTCAGAGATTTGTGTAACAGTATCTAATAAATGTAAGTCACGAGAAAGAGATTAGGATTTTGTTTAATAATGGAAAATATATAGTGGGAACAATTTTTTTTTTTGGCTTGATTAGATATATATATATTCAGTATAGACTTCTAATAGTTTGATGTTAGAGTTGTTGGAAAGAAGCTGTGGGAAATTGGTTCAAGCAGCAGTTTGAACATTGAGTTTTTTTGTAAAGTTCAACAGATTAGGTCTTTTTTTTTAAGTATGGTAAGATTTTGAAGATTTGATTAATTTTGACTACAGGGATGTATTCGGTCTTTTCTACATCAGGTGTTCTTTTGGTTAATGATGAATTTAAATAAAGGAGTGGCCTGTCACTTTTCAGCAACATCTTTGCAGAGAGAGAGTTTTTGGTTGGTTTGATGGTTGATGATGAGATTAGATAAAAGAGTTGCCTATCACTTTTCAGCAACATCTTTGCAGAGAGAGAGTTTTTGGTTGGTTTGATGGTTGATGATGAGATTAGATAAAAGAGTTGCCTATCACTTTTCAGCGACATCTTTGCAGAGAGAGGGTTTTTGGTTGGTTTGATGGTTGATGATGAGATTAGATAAAAGAGTGGCCTATCACTTTTCAGCAACATCTTTGCAGAGAGAGAGAGTTTTTGGTTGGTTTGATGGTTGATGATGAGATTAGATAAAAGAGTGGCCTATCACTTTTCAGCGACATCTTTGCAGAGAGAGAGAGTTTTTGGTTGGTTTGATGGTTGATGATGAGATTAGGTAAAAGAGTGGCCTATCACTTTTCAGCGACATCTTTGCAGAGAGAGGGTTTTTGGTTGGTTTGATGGTTGATGATGAGATTAGATAAAAGAGTGGCCTATCACTTTTCAGCAACATCTTTGCAGAGAGAGAGTGTTTGGTTGGTTTGATGGTTGATGATGAGATTAGATAAAAGAATGGCCTATCACTTTTCAGCGACATCTTTGCAGAGAGAGGGTTTTTGGTTGGTTTGATGGTTGATGATGAGATTAGATAAAAGAGTGGCCTATCACTTTTCAGCAACATCTTTGCAGAGAGAGAGTTTTTGGTTGGTTTGATGGTTGATGATGAGATTAGATAAAAGAGTAGCCTATTACTTTTCAGCAACATCTTTGCAGAGAGAGTTTTTGGTTGGTTTGATGGTTGATGATGAGATTAGATAAAAGAGTGGTCTATCACTTTTCAGCAATATCTTTGTATGGAATGGGTTTTGTGTTAACGATGAGATTAGATAAAGGAGTGGCCTATCACTTTTCAGTATCATGTTTTGTTTCATAATAAGCCGAGGGGGGATGAGCTGTTAATGATAAGCTGAGAACGAGCACGTCGTAAAAATGAGGATGACCTCACCCTCATCCTCTCCATGTAACACTTTTTCCAAGCCGAAAGCATCATATTCTACTGAGTCAAAGTGTATTGATATAGGTACAGTCGCTCAAAAAAGTATCCAAACACTGTAGTTGATTATAGAATTCAGGAAAAACACTTGGCAACATTTTTTTAGAAATTAGTGATCTGGCAATTTTCCTGTCACGTGACACGAAGGTTGCCAGATTACTAATCTCTAAAATGAACTAATGAAACTAATGTCTAAAAAAACGTTGTCAGATATTTTTTTCTGAATTCTGTAATCAACCATAGTGTTCGGATATTCTTTTGAGTGACTGTAGGTGGTCATATTATTTTGATACTAGATCGTGTGGGCTCACTCACGGAAATATTGAGCGTGTTCAGTTACCGTTCACAGCAAACTGGAGCGTGTGCAGTAACTGCACACGCTCCAGTTTGCTGTGAACGGTAACTGGAGCGTGTACAGCAACTGTACACGCTCCAGATATTTTTCCTGAATTCTGTAATCACGTGACACGAAGGTTGCCAGATTACTAATGTCTAAAAGAACGTTGCCAGATATTTTTTCTGAATTCTGCAATCAGCCACAGTGTTCGGATACTTTTTTGAGAGACTGTACACATCAAATAATTTGTAAGTTCACATATAAAACCAAAGAATTCTAAAGAGTTTATTTATTAGCATTTTTAAAGTCTTCTGTGTTTTTTTTTTTCCACAAAGCCAATTTTTAGCCACGAGAGGGACAGAATCATCAGTTTTTTAAGGTTACTATCCATAAGTCGATAACGCTGTCCTTAATTTTTTGTTTCATTGATGAAAATTCTTGTTAACAGAAATAATCTCTTGCAAGCCAGCAAATATATATATCGCTAGGTAAATTTTTCTCAGATTCAGAAAATGTTCACAAGGCAATAACTTCCAAAACTCTATAGCAACATCTGCTGTTCGAATTACCGAAAGTTCTTCAAAGTTCCCTTCTAATATTACATTACATTTTAATTCAATAACTTCCATAACTTCCATATGTGTATTTGGTGGCATATCTAACCATGAGGTCATGATTTATTATTTTAAAGTTTAAATACTTTGTTTCAAACGCTTTGTTTAAACCAGGTTGCTGTGAAGTATTGTACAGTCGCTCAAAAAAATATCCGAACATTATGGTTGATTACAGAATTCAGAAAAAATATCTGGTAACGATTTTTTTTTTTTAGAAATTAGTGATCTAGGTTGGCAGATCACTAATTTCTAAAAAAAATCGTTGTCAGATATTTTTTCTGAATTCTGTAATCAACCATAGCGCTCGGACACTTTTTTGAGCGACTGTACGTAGCAAAAGTATAATTATTTCCTATTACGATTACACTGCTGACAAATAAAGTAAAAAAATGTGCCAAAAATTAAATTTGAGTAAAAATTAATTTTATTTTGCTTTAAAAATTATTAATTTGCCATTTTTAGGGTTACGACGCGCCCCTTTTGGAGCAGCACTATGTTGTAGTGTTCGGGTGCAAAAAGGTTCCAGGTTCGAATCCTAGATTTTTGGGTTGTCTTCGTACTAGGCCCCCCTGCTCTTATCTACACTATTAGGCTTTTTTTGGGTTGTTTTACCTCTGAGCGGCACTTTTTTGCACACCATGGGCTAAATGGCCAGGTCACATGGACCCCGAAGGCTCAGAGAAGGTTGGGGGAGGGGACCCACTGGAACAGCTGTTGGGAGACAGATGGTAGCCTCCCGTCAAGGCCATCCAGCGTGTTCTTTAACGCGCACAGGGTATGTCTCTCCCGCACACGGGGCCACGGCTTAACGTCCCATCCGACGGACGGCGGCCTTTCCAAGCCCATCGGTGTCCCCTACTGACCGTGGGCAGGGCGGGGAATTTTGCGGAGATAAAATACTATTAGGCTATTACACGGACCGATCTGATATCGAACCTTCTTAACAAATGACCACCAATAAAATCTTTTTTTTTTAAAAATCCAATTCATAACCACAACATAACGCGAAATAGTGTTCCGATCTTGATTTCCTCCAGTCTGAAAACTCCGAAAAAAAAACTTTCCTTTTTTCGCCCTCAGCGGGTCCCACTTGCTAGGAACCCGAAGAATGACGTAGGGGTCCTGCCCACGACACAATGACGTAGCAGTCGACCATCCTGTCGCGGCCACGCACAGCATTACTTGTGAATGGGCATGTTTGGAAATGGCACTTGGAAACTTTGTAAATACCTGTCATCGGCCACAATGTCAACTTTGACCCCCGCAGTGCCACTAGAGCGGCCCCATTTCACCCTCGAAATCCTCTCATTTCCATTGACCCACCGCAGCGGGAGACGTCCAAGTGTCTGTATGTGCATGTGTGTGCTTCTCTGCGTCAAGGGCGTTTACACACCCCCTTGTTACACGCGCACCATAGCACGCGTTAGCCCCGCAGGCAAGAAAGGCAGACAGACCACCATTACCTGGAGAGAGTACTTACTGGAGACGACCCCCTGTCTTCGTCTGCACACACAGCACGTCACTTTCCACAATGTTTCCTCTTTCCCAGCCTTAGCCCCCCCCCCCCCCCCCGGCCTTCCTTATTTCGGCTTTTTCCTTCCTCTTGAGTATAACGCACTGCTCACAGTTTCCATCTTGTTATTAGCCACTTTCTAAATACATTTTCCACGTGATTCGTGGCTGCTTCTACACCTAGGAAGAGGTTGGGTTGGGTTGTTTTACCTCTGAGCGCCACTTTTTTGCACACCATGGGCTAAATGGCCAGGTCACATGGACCCCGAAGGCTCAGAGAAGGTCGGGGGAGGGGACCCACTGGAACTGCTGTTGGGAGACAGATGGTAGTCTCCCGTCAAGGCCATCCAGCGTGTTCTTTAACGTGCACAGGGTATGGCTCTCCCGCACACGGGGCCAAGGCTTAACGTCCCATCCGACGGACGGCGGCCTTTTCAAGCCCATCAGTGTCCCCTACTGACCTTGGGCAGGGCGAGGAATTTTGCGGAGAAAAATCTCAACACTGACCCAGCTGGGACTCGAATCTGGGAACTGCAGATTACGAGCCTGTCGCGCTACCAACTGAGCCCCCCCCCCCCCCCCCGTCCCCCTAGGAAGAGGAAAATAAAGTAACTTAAGAAGATCGCAGTGATATGGGAGGTTAAATCGTGGTCCAGTGTGCATTGGAAGAGAGTGAGCGAGAAACCATGAACATGTATAAAAAAAATACACTAAATGGCCTTAATAGGAGGCTCTGATATGTCATCTAATGTCCTATGAATGTTTTCTTCAAAGTCATATTTAACAACTTCTGGTCTTTAATAAATCAGTAAAGATCCCTCGGTGTTCATGAGATGGATTGGCTCTTACGAAAAAAAGAACTTGAAGTTTTAGAAATCGAGATTCATTATTAGAACTTTATTTACAACATTTTAGGAGATTAACACTATGATACTGTTACTAATCAGTTACACCCTGTTCCCAGGTTCGAGTCCCAGCTGGGTCAGCGTTGAGATTTATCTCCGCAAAATTCCCCGCCCTGCCCACGGTCAGTAGGGGACACCGATGGGCTTGGAAAGGCCGCCGTCCATCGGATGGGACGTTAAGCCGTGGCTCCGTGTGGGAGAGCCATACCCTGTGCACGTTAAAGAACACTCTGGATGGCCTTGACGGGAGGCTATCATCTGTCTCCCAATAGCTGTTCCAGAGGTTCCCCTTCCCCAACCTTCTCTGAGCCTTCGGGGTCCATGTAACCTGGCCATTTAGCCCATTGTGTGCAAAAAAGTGCCTCTAGGAGGTAAAACAACCCAATCCAAATCTACTGCCAGATGCATGGCTTGGGTTGCTTTACCTTTGAGCGATACGGTTTTTTTCACACATTTTTACTACTAAATGGCCAGATCACAAGGACCCCGAGGGCTCAGTGAAAGATTCGGGAATGGACATCAAAGCCATCCAGCGTGTTCTTTAACGTGCACAGGATATGGCTCTCACCACACACGGACCACAGGTCGAATGGTGTCCCCTACTGGCCAACAGCTGGGAGCTTTCGGGAGCTAAACTTCAACACTGGTAGGCGGGACTTGAATTTAGTAGCTGCAGATTACGAGCCTGGATAGCCTGTCGCGCTACCGACTGAGCACCTCCGCATCACATTTCCCCTCAAGCAGCTGCTTGCCAGAGAGGTATAACAGGAGCCTGTCAGTTTATATGACAAGTAAAATGTCTGCGAGGATAGCGGGATCTCAGCAGAAAAACGATACAAGCATCCATGCTTTACCCGGGGCTGGAACCCAGTTCCCTTTCATCAACAGCCAAGTGCGCTAACCATTCAGCCACGGGACGGAGAAATTGTTTTAAGCAAATGAAATAAAATTGCTAATAATGAACAGCAACCTTGATTGCAAATCAAAAGGATCTGGGTTCGAGCCCCGGTTAAGGCATGAATGCTTCTTTCATGTGTTGTATTTCTGCTGAGGTCTCGCGTACCTCACAGACCTTCACTATAATAATAATAAATGAATACCCCCTCAAGCAGCTGCTTGCCACAGAGGTCTGACAGGAGCCTGTCAGTTTATATGCCACAGTAGAAGATCTGAGAGGATGGCAGGACCTCAGCAGAAAAACGACACATACATCCATGCCTTACCCGGGACTCGAACCCAGGTCCCTTAGATCAGTAGAAAGCGGACTAAACCACTCGGCCACGAGACCTTCACTAGGACATATTAAATAGACAAACTCCTGTCACATCTCTTCGGCAAGCGGCTGCTTGAGCTGCAATTAATTTTTTCCCTTTAATTTAAAATAGCACGCTTGGGTGCTGATCAAACGGACCTGGGTTCGATCCCCGGATAAGTCATCGATGTTTGTATCGTTTTTCTGCTGAGATCTCGCCATCCTCACAGACCTTCTACTGTCCCCCCCCCCCCCGATAGGGGACCACCTTGACGTGGGGGGGGGGGGGGGGGCTTCGGGCCCAGCAACGCGGTCGAAGGCTGTGCCGACCGGATTGGTCCCCCGGTCGGACATAGCCAAGACCAACCGAGGCCGAAGACATCGTTGACCGGTCGGACGACCAGTTGGATGGTGACGGTGTCTTAGGCCTCAACCTCAGGTGCTCTGTGTGAGCAAGTTCAAGGGCTCTGCCGAACGGTCTGAGCCCGCTTAGTAGGCACGAGCCCTATTAAAAGTCTGGGCCTTACTAAGAGTCTCCACCCCGGATGCCGAACGAACTTGGATTTACATATCCTTGTACATGGCTTACAGGGGAACAAATTAAAGTTAGGTTTCTTCCGGTGGTTAGCTTTCCTTCTATAGGACTGCTGCCATGTGAGGTCGGGGTTGAGGTGCGTCTATATGGGGCATTCTTGCCTCCGGCTCTAGATAGTCATGGCTTTTCATAACCAGGTAGTGTCGTGAGTTGGGTTGGGTTGGGTTGTTTTACCTCTGAGCGGCACTTTTTTGCACACCATGGGCTAAATGGCCAGGTCACATGGACCCCGAAGGCTCAGAGAAGGTTGGGGAACAGCTGTTGGGAGACAGATGGTAGCCTCCCGTCAAGGCCATCCACCAGTGTGTTCTTTAACGTGCACAGCACACTCTCCCACACACGGGGCCACGGCTTAACGTACCATGCGACGGACGGCGGCCTTTCCAAGCCCATCGGTGTACCCTATTGACCGTGGGCAGGGCGGGGTGTTTTGCGAAGATAAATCTCAACGCTGACCCAGCTGGGACTCGAACCTGGGAACTACAGATTACGAGCCTGGCACGCTACCGACTGAGCCACCCCCGCCCCAGTGTCGTGAGACGGAACCGGGAATTGCCGTGGTTGCATAAGATCGCAACAAAATAGACCTTCTACTATGACGTATATACTGACAGAGACTCCTGTCAGACCACTGTGGCAAGCAGCTGCTTCAGGAGATATTTATTTATTTATTATTTATTGTCATTATAATCTTTTTTGTTAACATCCCCAAGTTTTCCATTTCTTAATTCTTTCCTCTTCTTTCTAGCAAAATTCATAATTGTTTGCTTTGATTTTCGTAGGAAAAAGAGAAATATTTTTCACTGAAGTGGCTGAAATCAAATTTTTTGTTAGTGCTAAATGGCCGAGTGGTTAGCGCGCTTGGCTACTGATCTAAGGGACCTGGGTTCGAGCCCTGGGTAAGGCATGACTGTTTGTGTCGTTTTTCTGCTGAGGTCCTGCCATCCTCTCAGACCTTCTATTATGGCATATAAACTGACGGGCTCCTGTCAGACCTCTGTGGCAAGCAGCTGCTTGAGTGGGTATTAAAAAAAATTTATTAAAGTTAAATTGGAGTGGTACTTATATATCTACGTTGAAATCATTTACAGTACGTTCAAAATCATCTAACCAGATGCATGAAGAGAATAAGAACCTTTGTAAGCGTGAAAGATAAAAATTTACGTATTTAAAAAAAAATAAGAAACTATATGTACAGACGCTCAAAAAATATCAGAACACTACGGTTGATTACAGAATTCAGAAAAAATATCTGGCAACGAATTTTTTTAGAAATTAATGATCTGGCAACGATTTTTTTTAGAAATTAATGATCTGGCAACCTTCGTCTCACGTGACACGAAGGTTGCCAGATCACTAATTTCTAAAAAAAAATCGTTGACAGATATTTTTTCTGAATTCTGTAATCAACCATAGTTTTTGCCAGATATTTTTTCTGCAGTCTGGCAACCTTCGTGTCACGTGACACGCAGATTGCCAGATCACTAATTTAAAAAAAATCGTTGCCAGATATTTTTCCTGAATTCTGTAATCAATCAAGTATAGTGATCTGGCAACCTTCGTGTCGCGTGACACGAAGATTGCCAGATCACTAATTTCTAAAAAAAAATCGTTGCCAGATATTTTTTCTGAATGTTTTAATCAACCGTAGTGTTCGGATATATTTTTTGAGCAACTGTACGCCTTCAAGCAGCTGCTTGACTCAGCGGTTTGACAAATTATTTAATCAAAAAATTACGGTTCAATAGAATTATATTCCTCTTGGCCGAAAAGTTTTATAATTCTCTGCCGTAAAAAATAGATTGATTAAAAATATATTAAATTATGGTTGTTGAGCCGCAATAATATTAAAGCTGCATTTTGAAACCTGGAAAAATGGGTTTGTATTAATCTTCGGTAAGCCGAGTGGTTAGCGCGCTTAGCTACTGATCTAAGGGACCTGGGTTCGAGCCCCGAACGTGTCGTTTTTCTGCTGATGTCCTGCTATCCTCACAGACCTTCTACTGTGGCATATAAACTGACAGGCTCCTGTCAGACCTCTGTGGCAAGCAGCTGCTTGAGTGGGTATTTATTTATTTGCCGTCCCACGGCCGAGTGGTTAGCGCGCTTGGCTACTGATCTAAGGGACCTGGGTTCGAGTCCCGGGTAAGGCATGGATGTATGTCGTTTTTCTGCTGATGTCCTGCCATCGTCACAGACCTTCTACTGTGGCATATAAACTGACAGGCTCCTGTCAGACCTCTGTGGCAAGCAGCTGCTTGAGGGGTATTCATTCATTTCATTCAATATTACTTTAAAGTTTTAAATATTAATGTAATGAAAATATTTTACATATTTATTTTTTTATTATTATTTCTTCCAAGAGCGAATACTTTATCGGATGACTGTTGTGTGTTTCTTCTTAGATTGTCACAATTTTGTATTTTTGCTCTGAAGAAATAAATATTAGTCCCTCAAGCAGCTGCTTGCCATGACAGAAGCTTATCAGGTGAATACACCATAGAGTTGATGATCTGTGACGAAGGCGAGACCTCAGCAGAAAGATAACACATAGACAACCATGCCTTACCAGAGGCTCGACCTCAGGTCCCCTTGGTTAGTAGACAAACCCACTGACCACTTGGCAACCGGAACACATCAAAAACGTATTTTCGTGGTGCAACAATTTCGCATCTTTTTATACAAAAAAAATTAATTTTTGAGAAATACAATAATGTTTCAACAACTGGCATTATTTAAACGGTAAGCCGTCACATGGCCGAGTGGTTAACGCGCTTGGCTACTGATCTAAGGGACCTGGGTTCGAGCCCCGGGTAAGGCATGGCTGTTCGTGTCGTTTTTCTGCTGAGGTCCTGCCATCCTCTCAGACCTTCTACATATGGCATATAATCTGACAGGATCCTGTCAGACCTCTGTGGCAAGCAGCTGCTTGAGGGGGTATTTATTTTTTTATTTAAAGTTTTAAAAGCAATTTTACCGACATTAAAAGACGTCTAATTACCTCTTCTTTTGAGAGGAATGTGCGGCACATCCCCCCCCCCCCCCAACCACGAGCAATCGTCTTTTCTCTAGTGAAAGGCAGAAAATTTAAAACATCAGCCCCAAATCGCGACTTGATACAGGGATTTCTGGGAAATGAACTGTGCGGGAAGATGCAGCGTTTCGGGAAAAACGCTCAGAGACGTGTAAAAACAGTGAACATCACTGCCAAAGGGCCAACATGGCGCCGTTTTCCAACTGCTGAATCCCTTAGTGGAACTAGAACTCAAGAGACGGAAAGACGGAAAAAAATAAAAACAGGGAGGGTCGGCAAAGGATCAGAGCACGACACGGTAAAGTGCATGGGTCACTCCACTCACATAAGGGACGTGCTTGTCCGTCGGCAAGCTCCGCCTACTCTTGCCATGATTGGCGGAGGCGGTGGCACGAGTGCAAATAGAATTAGGCCCGTTATCACGTTGCTGCCTTGCCGTCAGGCGTGGAGCTCGGCAGAGGCGAAGTGCGCGGTGCGTAGAGGGGGAGTAGTAAAAGAGGGGGGAGGACGCTGGGCGTCCATTATGGAGATCCTTTTGCCTCCATAACTTAATTTGCATTCTGACAAGTCGGCCTGCGGGCCAGCGGGCCGTGCTCTCGTGATTTGCAGTAAGTGGCGAGGGTTGCAGCCGCGTGCTCAGCGTCCTGATAGGAGAGGAGGGAGAACAAGATATTGGGTGAGAAAAGAGGGGGGGGGGGAGGAGAAGAGGCAAGAGAGAAAGAGGGGCAGAAATAGAATGATAGAGAAAGCGGACAAGGTCTGGTAGAATACCCGCATAGTGCTTGCTGGTTTGTGGGACACTACTCACGATTGTTGCGTGGTTCTGGATGTTGTCAGAAAGCATCCAAAGATGCGGTCGAGTTCCCCTCTCAGCAACAATGGAAACAGTCCCTTTTACATCTTTTGTAAGCAGCCCCCGTGCTATATGAATTCGTTTGGAAGCATCACCAGCCAGCGATTCCCCCTCCCTCTCTGCCACCCCCACTTTCGCTTCCATCTCCCCGTCTACTGCAGCCCAAAGACTCAGACTTTTGCCTCTTTATTTTCGTTTTATATTTATTTAGTGCAGAAATTTGCTTCCAGAGTGGAGCAGTGACGTCACCTTCCATTTATCCGTTTACCAATGCAATTCTTGCGTTGGGAGGTTCGTGAGATGAGATATTGAGTTGCACTCACTATACGTCTGTCTCTTTTGTCACTTAGATTTGTTTCCTTTAAAGTTTAAACTTTCAAATATAAAGTTTAAGCTTCCTGAAAGGCCTGACCCTGATATCTGGGATAGAGCGAATCTTCTATCTTAAACGACACATCCTCAGAGATTTTGACCAATCATCGGTTGAATCTATGATCCAACTTTCTCCTTTATCGTCATTTGTAATAATTTTCCTTGCCGAGTGGTTAGCGCGCTTGGCTACTGATCTAAGGGACCTGGGTTCGAGCCCCGGGTAAGGCATGGATGTATGTGTCGTTTTTCTGCTGAGGTCCTGCCATCCTCTCAGACCTTCTACTGTGGCATATAAACTGACAGGCTCCTGTCAGACCTCTGTGGCAAGCAGCTGCTTGAGGGTTTTTATTATTATTTTTTATTTTATTCTCCCATCATCTTGGGAATGCTAGTATGGGTAATGAAAGCAAAAAATAAATACGCATTTTTGTAAACACTTCAAAGACCTCAAAAACGGGGGGAGTGGGGGAGAGATTTGTTACATTGAAATGGAATTCCAGTCTGTTTTTCAGCGCTTACTTTTTTCCTGCTCTATAGAGTCACTTGTTTTTCTAGATCCGGGTACAGTCGTTCAAAAAAAATATCCGAACACTATGTTTGATTACAGAATTCAGAAAAAATATCCGGCAACGATTTTTTTTAGAAATTAGTGATCTGGCAACCCTTCGTGTCACGAGATTACAGAATTCAGGAAAAATATCCGGAGCGTGTACAGCAACTGTACACGCTCCAGTTACCGTTCACAGCAAACTGGAGCGTGTGCAGTTACTGCACACGCTCCAGTTTGCTGTGAACGTAACTGCACACGCTCAATATTTCCGTGAGTGAGCCCACACGATCCAGGTCTTTGTGAGCTCACACGATCCAATGTGCTGTGAACATTAACCGCAACCGCTCCAGTTTACTGTGAACGGTAACTGCACATGCTCCATATTCATTGCATTATATATTCATACCCATTATATATATTAAAAAATATCCGAACACTATGGTTGATTACAGAAAAAATATCTGGCAACGATTTTTTTAGAAATTAGTAATCTACCAACCTTCGTGTCACGTGACACGAAGGTTGCCAGATCATTATTTTTCACACGCCTTTTTTCTAATACGACCATCATCGTCATCCAAAATTAACTTCGTCTTCCTCCATCAGCGCTACATGAAATCATTGTCCATCATTCTCCTTCTGAGCATCATAATCAGTTGCATTACTCGCCATCTTAATCTTCCTCATCTTTATCATCCTCCGACCTCTTCCCTTACCATCGTCCGTTTTTATTGTACTCCTTCTTAATTTCATATTCTCCTGTTTTCCTCTACCTTAACCATCGTTCCCATCTACCAAACTTCATCATTGTCAATCGCAATTAATGTTTTAGCAAATTACTTTCGACATCAATCAATAATAAATTTACAGATTACCTGTTAACATATAATTCGAGACATAATGATTATTCCCAGCTGGGTCAGCATTGAGATTTATCTCCGCAAAATTCCCCGCCCTGCCCACGGTCAGTAGGGGACACCGATGGGCTTGGAAAGGCCGCCGTTCGTCGGATGTGACGTTAAGCCGTTGTTCCGGTGCGGGAGAACCATACCGTATGCACGTTAAAGAACACGCTGGATTCCTTGACGAGAGGTTACCTTCTATCTCCCAACAGCTGTTCCAGTGGGTCACTTCCCCCAACCTTCTCTGAGCCTTCGAGGTCCATGTGACGCCGTGTGCGGGAGAGCCATACCCTCTGCACGATAAAGAACACGTTGGATGGCCTTGACGGGAGGCTCCTTCTGGTGGCTCCGAAAACTAAAATTTCCTGATAATTTCGTCGCTACTGATTATTTATTCTCATTTCAGAGTGTCTCATTTCATAATTGTTCTTTTGCAGTTGCAGATAAAAAGGGAGATGTGGGAAATCCTTCAATTGTAGAAAACCCTCAAACCCTTGAGACGCGCTTGTGAAATAGGTTTATCATTTTCCAATTCCAATTCCCAGATTTCGAAAATTTAAGGCGGGTGTTTTAAACCCCCTCCCCCCCGGAATAGGCACTTTTTTAAAGAGTTATAGAAACTGAAATATTTAATAGCAACAAGAGTGCAAATAATAAATGTTACAATAAGTAGTTAATAAAATAAACGTAAGTTTGTGTCTTGATCCAGTTTTCTGTCAACTTTGAGTATAAAGAATGTTTGCACGAACATTTCGCTTTCATCTTTTCACCAAATGTTCGATTTCAAATCAGCGAACTTTGAAATGTAACTTTTCATTCACGTAACATGAAAATGTCCCAATACACATTGAATGGTCATCATCATCATCTTCAAGCATCCATGGGCTACGGAGGTCCAACCAGACTGTGCAGTTTAATTCTCCAAGCATATCTGTCCTGAGCTACATCTACTGCATCTGGAAACTGCACACCAATTCTAACGAGGTCCTGTTTGACATTGTCTGGCCACTGCACACCAATTCTAACGAGGTCCTGTTTGACATTGTCTGGCCACTGCACACCAATTCTAACGAGGTCCTGTTTGACTTTGTCTGGCCACTGCACACCAATTCTAACGAGGTCCTGTTTGACATTGTCTGGCCACTGCACACCAATTCTAACAAGGTCCTGTTTGACATTGTCTGGCCACTGCACACCAATTCTAACGAGGTCCTGTTTGACATTGTCTGGCCACTGCACAACAATTCTAACGAGGTCCTGTTTGACATTGTCTGGCCACTGCACACCAATTCTAACGAGGTCCTGTTTGACATTGTCTGGCCACTGCACACCAATTCTAACGAGGTCCTGTTTGAAGTTGTCTGGCCACTGCACACCAATTCTAACGAGGTCCTGTTTGACATTGTCTGGCCACTGCACACCAATTCTAACAAGGTCCTGTTTGACATTGTCTGGCCACTGCACACCAATTCTAACTAGGTCCTGTTTGACATTGTCTGGCCACTGCACACCAATTCTAACGAGGTCCTGTTTGACATGTCTGGCCACTGCACACCAATTCTAACGAGGTCCTGTTTGACATTGTCTGGCCACTGCACACCAATTCTAACGAGGTCCTGTTTGACATTGTCTGGCCACTGCACACCAATTCTAACGAGGTCCTGTTTGACATTGTCTGGCCACTGCACACCAATTCTAACGAGGTCCTGTTTGACATGTCTGGCCACTGCACACCAACTCTAACAAGGTCCTGTTTGACATTGTCTGGCCACTGCACACCAATTCTAACAAGGTCCTGTTTGACATTGTCTGCCCACCGCATCCTAGGTCTCCCCCTCCTTCTGAGGCCTTTAGGCACACTGTTCATAACCCTATTCGCCAATCTATAATTATTCATACGGGCAACATGGCCAAACCAACGGAGTCTCTCTCTGCACAATATGCTGCTTAAAGGAGGTTGCAAACTCCTTTGCCTAATCTCATCATTAGTTACAAAGTTGAACCACCTAATGCCCAAGATACTGCGTAAGCATCTGGAATCAAAAGCATCTAGTTTCCTGTCCATTTCTATTAATGAGAAACGAAACTATCCAGCTGAAAAAAGGACTCACTGGACAGCTGTTAGGTGAGCAGATGAACGAATCCTGTCAAAGCTATTCAGCGTGTATTTCAATGTGCACTGAGTACTTCTCTCCCATTCCCCTTCAGGCAGATGGCTTTTTCTTCTCTCTCACCAATGATCTGGCAATCTCTCCTCTCGCACCGACGATCGGGGGGGGGGGGGGGCTTACGAGAGGAGAAAATATCAACACTCGCACATTTCAAACTCATTAGGTCTCGACTCGGAGTCGCTAAAGAGTGAGCCTTCTGATTTTCGACAAATTTAACAATTTAATAGTGATCATCATTTTTTGCAAATAAATTTCTGTAGTTAATACAACTTTGCTGAATTTGGATGCTAAAGAACAATTCGTTGTTGGTGTGAAGATTTTTTTTTTTGCCGTGATATTATACCATGGTAAAAAAAAAATATCCAGACGAATAGCAATGTGTTTTTTAGAGTCTGATGTCATGCAAAGAAGTCGTTCTGTGGCCGAGTGGTTAACGTACAGTCGCTCAAAAAAAAAGTATCCAAACACTATGGTTGATTACAGAATTCAGAAAAAATATCTGGAAACGATTTTTTTTTTTTTTTTTTGAAATTAGTGATCTGGCAACCTTCGTATACGTATACGAAGGTTGACAGATCACTAATTTCTAAAAATATCTTTGCCAGATATTATTTTTGAATTCTGTAATCAACGAAGGTAGCCAGATCACTAATTTCTCGGGGGGGGGGGGGGAAATCGTTGTCAGATATTTTTTCTGAATTCTGCAATCAACGAAGGTTGCCAGATCACTAATTTCTGGGGGGGGGGAATCGTTGTCAGATATTTTTTCTGAATTCTGCAATCAAGGAAGGTTGCCAGATCACACTAATTTCTAAAAAAAAAAAAAAAAAAAAAAAAAATCGTTGCCAGATATTTTTTCTCAATTCTGCAATCAACGAAGGTAGCCAGATCACTAATTTCTAAAAAAAAAATCGTTGCCAGATATTTTTTCTGAATTCTGTAATCAACCATAGTGTTCGGATACTTTTTTTTGAGTGACTGTATTGAGCTACTGAATAAAGGGATATGTGTTCAAGCTCTCGGGAGAGACTTGGATACATTTATTGTCTTTCTGCTGAGGTCTCGTCTTCCTAACAGATCTTCTCTAAGGCATAAACTGACAGGCTTCTGTCAGACCCTGGGCAAGCAGCTGCTTGAGGGGATGTGTTTTTTTATTATTGTTATACCAACAACGGCAGATTTTCTTTGGGGGAATAGATTTTTCCTCACGGAACACTATGATACAAGAATAGAGAAAGTATTTTGTTAATTTTCTCATACCCAAGGGGGAGACAGTTTCTTTGCAATTCCGATATGAAAGAAAAGAACAATTTTTTTTAAATATCTGATGTGAAAAGAAGATTGGTTTGTTTTATCTCTGAGCGGCACTTTTTTTGTACACCATGGGCTAAATGGCCAGGTCACATGGACCCCAAAGGCTCAGAGAAGGTTGGGGGAGGGGACCCACTGGAACAGCTGTTGGGAGACAGATGGTAGCCTCCCGTCAAGGCCATCCAGCGTGTTCTTTAATGTGCACAGGGTATGACTCTCCAGCACATGGAACCATGTCTTAACGTCCCATCCGACGGACGGCTATATTTCCAAGCCTATCGATGTCCCTTACAGACAGTGGGGAAGTCGGGGAGTTTTGCGGAGATAAATCTCAGCGCTGACCCAGCTAGGACTCGAACCTGGGAACTGCAGATTACGAGCCTGGCGCGCTACCGACTGAGCCACCCCTGTCCCGAAAAGTAGAAGAAAAAATTGTCACTTTTCTTTGCTAAAGTAAAAGAAAGGGTATTTTGTTCACTTTCTGATACGAAAGGAAGGAAAAGGTATTTTGTTCACTTTTATATATGAAAGGGGGGGGGGGGGAATTATTTTGTTTCCTTCTCATATGAAAGGAAAGCGCATTTTGATCACTTTTTCATATGAAAAGATAAAGTATTTTATTTATTTTGTTTTATGCGAGGAGAAAGGTGAAAGTGACCACGAAAGAAACAAAAAGATAAAAAGTCTAGTCATAAGCATGTTCTAAGTATCCGTGATTCCGACTGGTTAGCGCGCTTAGCTACTGATCAGAGGGACCTTGGTTCGAGCCCCGGGTAAGCCAAAGATGTTTTTGTTGTTTTTCTGCTGTGTCCCGTCATCCTACCACACCTTCACCTTCTACTGCGGTGTGGGGGCTGGGGTGGTCCAGTTGCTGGCGCGACAGGCTCGCAATCTTCATTTCCCAAATTCGAGTCCCAGCTCGGTCAGCGTTCAGATTTATCTCCGCAAAACTCCCCGCCCTGCCCACGGTCAGTAGGGGACACCGATGGTCTTGGAAAGGCCGCTGTCCATCGGATGGGACGTTAGGCAGTGGTCCCTTATACGTGAGAGCCATACCCTGTGCACGTTAAAGAACACACTGGATAGCCTTGACGGGTGGATACCACCTGTCTTCCAACAGCTGTTCCAGTGGGTTCCCTCCCGCAAACTTCTCTGAGCTTTCGGGGCCCTTGTGACCTGGTCATTTAATCCATTGTGTGCAAAAAAGTGCCGCTCAGAGGTAAAACAACCCAACAGTGGTGTGTTAAACTGAAAGGCTCCTTCCTATCAGACCTTTATCGCAAGACGCTTCTTGAGGGAATATTTATTTTATTTTTTGTATTTAGATAGATTTGATGCAGATCCTTAATTTATCTTCCTTGTAGATCCTTATTATTATTAAGTAACAGCTTAGCATAAAAAAAAGCTAATTTTAGAAGTTAAGGATCACATTGAATTAACTTTATATACACAACATGAACATTCGCTTCTTTTCTATCTGGGCAATATACTATAATGGACTTATTTCGATAAACTCAGTAAATGGGGCGGGGTGGCTCATTCGGTAGCGCGCCACGCTCGTAATCTGTAGTTCCCAGGTTCGAGTCCCAGCTGGGTCAGCGTTGATATTTATCTCCGCAAAATTCCCTACCCACGGCATTGACGGGAGGCTACCATCTGTTTCCCAACAGCTGTTCCAGTGGGTCCCCTCCCCCAACCTTCTCTGAGCTTTCGGGGTCCTTGTGACCTGACCATTTAGCCCATGGTGTGCAAAAAAAGTGCCGCTCAGAGGTAAAACAACCAAAACTCAGTAAATCACTTGAAATATCAAAACGCGAAAAATGGATTCTTTCAGAAACGGAATTCTATGTCCTAATTGTTTTGATGATACTCATGTAGGGGAGGGGGTGGCTCAGTCGGTAGCGCGCCAGGCTCGTAATCTGTAGTTCCCAGGTTCGAGTCCCAACTGGGTCAACGTTGAGATTTATTTCCGCAAAATTTCCCGCCCTGTCCACGGTCAGTAGGGGACACCGATGGGCTTGAAAAGGCCGCCGTCCGTCGGATGGGACGTTAAGCCGTGGCCCCGTGTGTGGGAGAGCCATACCCTGTGCACGTTAAAGAACATGCAGGATGGCCTTGACGGGAGGCTACCATCTGTCTCCCAACAGCCGTTTCAGTGGGTCCCCTCCCCAAACCTTCTCTGAGCCTTCGGGGTCCTTGTGATCTGGCCATTTAGCCCATGGTGTGCAAAAAAAGTGCCGCTCAGAGGTAAAACAACCCAACCCAAAGATACTCATGTAAAAAATGCGTCCAAATCTCTACGTGTTTATAACAAAAGAAATAAACCAGATATCTCAGTTTCATAAGTCAGTAACCATTTCTTACGAACCGTAGCGAAATCCTCATCCATAGAAAGCTAGGATGTGAGTCGACACAGAATTTGATGGAGGATTCTGCACAAGTGGCGAACTCAAATTCTGAAAAGGAGCTCTAATATGCAAAATCTGTGAAAAAATCTCCAGCAAGAAACATCAGCATCTTATCCTTGATTAGAAAGGACACACCGACGAGTTTGCAAAAGCCACCGTCCTTCGAATGCTACGTTATCCCTTGACTCAGGGTACAGTCGCTCGAAAAAGTATCCGAACACTATGGTTGATTACAGAATTCAGAAAAAATATCTGGCAACGATTTTTTTTTTAGAAATTAGTGATCTGGCAACCTTCGTGTCACGTTTCACGAAGGTTGCCAGATCACTATAATTGATTGATTACAGAATTCCAAAAAAATATCTGGCAACGATTTTTTTTTAGAAATTAGTGATCTGGCAACCATCGTGTCACGTGACACGAAGGTTGCCAGATCACTAATTTCTAAAAAAAAATCGTTGCCAGATATTTTTTCTGAATTCTGTAATCAACCTTGGTGTTCGGATACTTTTTTGAGCGACTGTACAGGAAGGACATTGGCCATTCCTTGTCCATTTAGTTATTTTATTGTCCGTTAGTATTCCTTGTCAACGTTCAAGAAAATACTGGAGATCCTTGATGGGTTCCTCTTCCACAACCTTCTCTGAGCCCTCGGGGTCCTTGTGACCTATTCATTTAGTCCATTGCATACACAAAATGCCGATCAAAGGTAAGACAACCAGGCTCAACTCTCTCAATATAATGAAACAAATGCCTCCTCAAGCAGCTACTTGCCACAGAGGTTTGAGAGCAGCCTGTCAGTTTATACGCCAAAGTAGAAAGTCTGTGAAGATGGCGGGTTCTCAGCAGAAAGAAAACACAAACATCCAAGCCTTATTCGGGGCTCGAACCCAGGTACCTTTGATCAATAGCCAGGTGCGATAACCACTCGGCTACTCCATGGAGGAGATCCGTAATGAAAGGAACCTCTTTCAAGAAAGACGGAATACCCCAGAAAAAGCAGCATTTCGTGACTTATTGCAATTCGAACCCAGGTACCTTTACCCAGAAGTCACACTATACTAATCGTTCTGCATCAGAATGTGCTCTAGGTGGGGAACAAGGAAGCATGACCCCCCCCCCACCCCCTGATTTTAAAAATGCTAATAAGGTTGTTTCCTGCTGAGGTCTCGCCTTCCTCACAGACCTTCTATTGTAGCGTATCAACTGACAAGCTACTGTCAGACCTTTGTGACAAGCAGCTGCTTGAGGGGATGTTTATTTTTATTTAATAAGGTTCGAGCTTTTAATAAGGTTATTTAATAAGGTTCGAGCTTTTAATAAGGTTATTTAATAAGGTTCGAGCTTTTAATAAGGTTATTTAATAAGGTTCGAGCTTTTAATAAGGTTATTTAATAAGGTTCGAGCCCCGGGTAAGGCATGGATGTTCGTGTTGTTTTTCTGCTGAGGGCCTGTCATCCTCACAGACCTTCTACTATGGCATATAAACTGACAGGCTCCTGTCAGACCTCTGTGGCAAGCAGCTGCTTGAGGGGGTATTTATTTTTTTTATTTTTAATGGAGACAAAAAATTATTAAATTTATGCATGGAATGACTGTGTTTTTTTCTGCTGAGGCCCCGCCTTCCTCGCAGATGACAGACTCTATATCGTATAAAAATTCACAATTAAAATAAAAACATCAATAAAATCACAATTATGCGTATTCTGGGTTTTTTGTCACCTGGCCATTTACGCAATCGGGTGAAAAAACACTTCAGACCCCCATTAAAGAAAGAAAAAAAGAACTAAAATCAACTAATCTTTCAATTTTTTCGTGTTCTGTGTGTGAAATGCTTTCTGTAATCCACATCTGTAAACTTCTACTCAATGTCGAGAAAGACAGAAGCGAACTTGAGAATTTCCATCCACCTTAGCAGTTTCTTTTTTTTTCTTTAGCGAAGATATCTTTTTTTTTTCGAGAATATAGAGATTACGTAGACCTTGCGATCGGGGGCGGGGGTGGCTCAGTCGGTAGCGCGCCAGGCTCGTAATCTGTAGTTCCCAGGTTCGAGTCTCAGCTGGGTCAGCGTTGAGATTTATCTCCGCAAAATTCCCCGCCCTGCCCACGGTCAGTAGGGGACACCGATGGGCTTGGAAAGGCCGCCGTCCGTCGGATGGGACGTTAAGCCGTGGCCCCGTGTGCGGGAGAGCCATACCCTGTGCACGTTAAAGAACACGCTGGATGGTCTTGACGGGAGGCTACCATTTGTCTCCCAACAGCTGTTCCAGTGGGTCCCCTCCGCCAACCTTCTCCGAGCCTTCGGGGTCCATGTGACCTGGCCATTTAGCCCATGGTGTGCAAAAAAGTGCCGCTCAGTGGTAAAACAACCCAACGTCAAAGAACACGATGGATGGCCTTGACGGGAGGCTACCATCTGTCTCCCAACAGCTGTTCCAGTGGGTCCCCTCCCCCAACCTTCTCTGAGCCTTCGGGGTCCATGTGACCTGGCCATTTAGCCCATGGTGTGCAAAAAAGTGCCGCTCAGAGGTAAAACAACCCAACCCTTGCGATCGAAACAGCATCAACTCGTAGGTAGACAGATATTTGGCATTTATTTTCTGGCTTGCAAATCAATGTCAGTCCTGTGCGAAGAGCGAAGTCAATCAACTAAGCACGCCCGCTGACGCATTCTGCCTCGGACAGCCAGGTGACAAGACACTCCAATTACAAGCAAAGTGCAACACGAGTAGGTGCGAGCACTGGAAGGAGGGAGAGAAGACGGGGAGGGGGAGCAGCAGTCGTTAGTCTTGCTCCCTCTATCTCTCTATCTGTCGGCGTGTTCCCCGGTGTTGACAGATCCCTCCTTCCTCTGTCGTCTCCTCCTCCCCTTCAGTGTTGATAATGATGTGTCCGGGAAAAGCTGTGCCCGCCACATAATACAAACGTGAATGACATGTTGGCACGTCGGACCATTACGTCGGCTCCCTCCTCTCCATGGTAATAACCGGGCCCCATTTGTCAGCGGCGTCGGTCCTCTCGCAGTTGTGACAGCAGTGCTCTCGGCTTTATTGTCGTGCGTGCTCTTGTGGTCAACAGCAACGGCGGGGGGTCGACATCCCCTGTACCTGTCAGTCGACTGCTGCTGCTCTGGGGAGGAGTAGAAAGCCGGCGGGGGAACGGGGGAATAGAAGGAGAGAGGAGGGGCGCCACTTCAAGCAGCCGCACATTTGCCTTTGTCAGAATATTTTCTGCCGATTTGCGAGTCCCATCGCTTCTGTTGGTGTTTTTCTTTGTTTTGTTGTCTCGTTCCTCCAATAGCTGACTCTTTGACAGGACTGATGATTTGGAAGTGACAGAGCGTTATGCCTACGGGCTCTCTGTTATCCGCTATATCCCCTCTCTATCTCTCTAACCTCCCCCCATTCTTTTTTTATTCCCCCCAACATCTTCTCTTCTTGTCTAGAACATCTGGTGAGGGGTTGTCCTAACGTAGAACGTGAGAAAGCACATTACGGCAGTAAAGCAAAAAAGTTTGTTCCACGCATCATCGATTGTTATTGGAGACACGAGTTTGTGGTCTGGAAGAACAACATCCCCAAGTGTCCAATAGCTTTGCCTCCTCCTCCTCGTCTTCTTGCTTTCCCCCATCCCTCCAGCTTTTTTCTTCCACCCCTCTATCGTTATGTGAGTGTGACAGCGTACACCACACTACTGGTGTTACGCAGTCTCCTTATCCCTTACAAGAACCTGAACGAGTACTAAGACCGTTCGAGATTTCAAACGCTTTCAAAGCTCTCTCTCTTTATAAACTGTGTTCTCCATCTCTTGTCCATTAGAAGAAATACGAAATCAGAACAATACGTTGAGGATAAATCTAGAAGCTCAGCAGATTTTCCAGGAGAGCAAGAAATAGCTTTTAAACTGAACAGGAACACTTCGTGGAGGCTTACGAAGATCCTCAGTCACTATTTTCTCCTCAGTCAGTTGGGGAGACCTCCCATGCAATGTAATGTACAGTCGCTCAAAAAAGTATCCGAACACTATGGTTGATTACAGAATTCAGAAAAAATATCTGGGAACGATTTTTTTTTAGAAATTAGTGATCTGGCAACCTTCGTGTCACGAACACTGGGGTTGATTACAGAATTCAGAAAAACTATCTGGCAACGATATTTTTAGAAATTAGTGATCTGGCAACCTTCGTGTCACGAACACTACGATTGATTACAGAATTCAGGAAAAAAATCTGGCAACGATTTTTTTAGAAATTAGTGATCTGGCAACCTTCGTGTCACGTGACATGAAGGGTTGCCAGATCACTAATTTCTAAAAAAAACGTTGCCAGATATTTTTTCTGAATTCTGTAATCAACCATAGTGTTCGGATACTTTTTGAGCGACTGTACCTCAAAACAAAAGACTTTCGGGGTACGGTCCTTTTCACTCTATGGGTAACAATAGTAAATAAAAAAAAATAAATACCCCCTCAAGCAGCTGCTGCCACAGATGTCTGACAGTTTATATGCCATAGTAGAAGGTCTGAGAGGATGGCAGGACCTCAGCAGAAAAACGACACATACATCCATGCCTTATCCGGGGCTCGAACCCAGGTCCCGCAGATCAGTAGCCAAGCGCGCTAACCACTCGGCCACGGGACAATCTCACAAAAGTCTTTCTTTGGGTTACCTTTTTCTACAATATGGAATGTAGCGAAGAAGCTTCTGCATTTCACGTTCGCATTCTTACCCACGAAAGCCAATGAAAAACAAGATATTACTTCTGAAAATTTTGTTATTTTAAGTGGCTGCAGATCAGTCCTGATCTTGCTTGAAAAACAATCTGAACTTTCTATTTATCCTCAATTGACAAATGATATTTTAGTGAAAATTCCCCATATTTCAAATTCTTACCAAAATAAACTTTACCTACTACGGATCCTTAGCCAGTGCTCAATTTTAAGCAATGAAACTGCAGACATATTGGCTAGGGATTCTGATAATATCAATTGTGATATATAATAAAATTTCTTACATATTATTCATTAGCGTCGAGTGGTTAGCACGCTTGGCTACTGATCTAAGGGACCTGGGTTCGAGCCCCGGATTAGGCATGGATGTGTGTGTCGTTTTCTGCTGAGGTCCTGCCATCCTCACAGACCTTCTACTTTGGCATATAAACTGACAGGCTCCTGTCAGACCTCTGTGACAAGCAGCTGCTTGAGGGGATATTTATTTATATTTTTATTATTATACACAGGGTGATTGTAAACTCTTTCAACAAAAAAAAGAGGAGTGATAGTACACATGAAGACGATCAGTTGTTGCAATGGAACCTAGGGTCGCATTCCACTCTTTCCGCCAGAGAAGTGTAAAGTTACATATCCACGTTGATCCTTCAACAGTGAAAACAAAGGCACTTAACCAATTTATGAGTTGCTTAATTACATTCGGGTCAGAGAAAGACTCAAAGTAGTTGCTCAAAGTGGCGTCAGAGGGCGTTGTTGCACAGCCCACACCGACGAATGAAGAATTGTCGCACCCTCTCGTAGACTCCTGGTGTGGTGTTGGTTTTGTCCGCTGCAACACCGATTCTCGCGACGAGATCTTCCAGGGAGTCCACAGGTGTCTCGTACACAAGTGTTTTCATGTGACCCCGAAGAAGTCTAGTGGATTGAGGTCCGGGGAGCGTGGAGGCCAAGCCACAGGTCCACCACGTCCAATCCACCGCCCGGGATATGTTGCATTTAGGAAGTATCGGTCCTCAATGAAAAAGTGTGCTGGGGCCCCATCATGCATAAACCACATGTCCCTCTGCTTGGTGAGCAGAACACCCTGCAACAGACGGGGAAGCACTTGCTCCAGAAACAAACGCTGGGCCGGTCAGTCGTTCTGGCAAGAGGTAAGATCCCACCAGACAATCACCCAGGATACCTACCCAGATGTTGACGTGTGGATTTTGACCGTGTGGATTTTCTTGAGCCCAAGCGTGCTGGTTGTGATTGTTGAAAATGCGTTCCCGGGTAAAGGTGGCCTCATCACTAAATAACACTAATGCGGGAAATTGCGGATTAACATTGTTCATCTGGAGCATCTACCTAACAAACTCTACCCGGCGGGGATAGTCATCTTCGTTCAAAGCTTGGACCTTCTGCACGTGGAAGGAATGGATCCGTGCTTCATGTAGGACATTCCACACCGAGGTTTGACAAACTCCCATTTCGGATGACCCCACTGGCGTACTTGTAGAAGGAACTTCTGCAAATCGCTGCAAGACACGTTCTTCCATTTCCGATGTTCGCACACTTCGTGAACGTCCAGTATCACTCATTGAGATAGCCAACGAGTCAGTTTCATGCAGTCTTCGATCAACACTTGCGAAGGTCGAATGGTAAGGAATACGACGATTCGGAAATCTCTCACGGTACAATCTTGTGCTTCACGTCCATTACCACCTGCTTGGCCGTACATCAGATGCAGATCCGCCAATTCATCGTATGTGTAGTCTTCCATGTCCTTCACGAATACGTCACTTATCATGTGACATTATCACGGTAATGTCGGTGAACGGATTCGGCTGCGTTTTTAAATGTCTGTTCTTAATCGCCTACGCATTTGCTCAGCGCAACTGATTTGCATCTTGTGCTTTTCATACACCGGTTGTAAATACTTGTGCATGCGTGGCGTTTTTCGAAAGTACCCTTTTCTGGCGGAAGGAGTGGAATTCGACCCTAGGTTCCATTGCAAAAATTGTCCGTCTTGATGTGTACTATCACCCCTCTTTTTTTGTTAAAAGAGTTTACAATCACCCTGTATATATAAGTATATAAGCTAATGAATAATATATAAGCAATTTTATCAATTCTTGTTGTTGTTGTTTTTTATGAGCAGAGAAATTTTTTTTACAAAGTAAGCTTGTTATTGCCACCTTAACAATAAAAAACGACAGCGTACTGATTAAATAGACTCAGACGAACTAAGAAACCATTATTTGACACTAACGTCTACCAAGGCGTATAAACTAACAGCCTAACCGTGGCAAAAAAAACTGCTTGAGAGGTATTTATTTTTATATTTTTCATATATTGAAATTTAAAACGGTGAGTGAATCTTAATCTTCTTGTCATTTATCAATCTAGGTTTAAAAATCGACAGAGCGATCCTATAACAGAGTGTTTAAAAGTTTTATAAAGTTTCCACCTCACGAGTTGTGATTATTATTTACACAGTTCAGAGAGGATGTCAAATTTTAAACAGTTCAAAATGAAAGTAATTTTTAAATAATAATATCTTAATTACAATGAAATTCCATTAAGGTATCTTTATTTCTTATAATGTTTAACAGTATACAATAGATTCTGAGATCTCACAAGAGTTGAGTCGTTCGGGAAATCTCTCAACAGAAATAACTATGCCTTAACTGGCATAGTGGTTAGGCAGCTAGCGATCGTTCCAGCAAGGCAAACTTTGTGTGTTGTGTTAGCTCTAACTAAGGCAGTGGTCAGCAGTGACTTCGGTCTTAGTAGGGCATGTCCTTGTATGAGAAGGCCTGTATTAAGCTAGGAGTAGCTTCTAGGATTCTTCTCTGTCCTATATGTCGCAAATCAAAAAAAAAAATTGTTTAAATTGCAAACATCAATCACCACATTGAAGAAAATGTCCAAAAACGGAAAACCACTCAGGAACAAAAAATGCGGGGAAAATTTTCTAGTAATCCAGGCAGTGTGATATTCAAAAAGGAAGTAACATTCAATATCTATGTTATATATAAATAATTCTAGTAAATTAATGCAAAAAAAAAAAGTTTCCACATCGTCAAACGTCATCCAACATGTTCTTTAACATCCACAGATGTGTCTTCTGCACAATGTTCAACCAAGCTCAGAACGGGATTGGTTAGTGGGTAGGGCGCCAAGCTCGTAATCAGCAGTTCCTACTTTCGAATCCTACCTGAGCCAGCATTCAGATTTTTCCCAAAACTCCCCGCCCGTCCCTTGGTCAGTAGAGGACACTAGTAGGCTTGGAAAGGCCCCATCGGACAGACATTAAGCCGTGACCCCGTGTGCGGGAGAGCCATATGCACGCTAAAGAACATCCTGGATGGCCTTAACGGAAGGCTACCATCTCTTTCCCAAGAGTTCTCCATTGGGTCCCCTTCCCCCAACCTTCTGTAGGCCCTTGGGGTCCTTGTGACCTAGCCATTTAGCCCATTGTGTGTAAAAAAGTGTCGCTTTGGAGGTAACCCAACCCTGCTCTTTGTTTACACAAGATGTTTAAAATTATTTCATGAAAAAGGGATCATATCACCTTTGTCTAACATCATTTACAAAGTTTAACCAGCTGAAACATTTCTTATATTAGATAGATATTTATTCTTCATTTTCATCACCATCTCACAGCACACGGAGTCACTAAATGTTGACATTTGACGGACAAAGCTAATGGCTAATCAGTAGGAAATATTGATGAGCATTATGTATCCTACATAGAATATTATGAGAGTCGTCTAAAGGTCATATAGCATCTAACCTGAGCATTGGAAATGTTACACCATTAAACTGCGAACAAAAAATTCATCCAAGAGGGTTAATTTTTTGAATTAATCTTCTTGAATTTTATTTACTTCACAAGGGAAATAAACATGGTAGAAAAAATTTTTTAAAAACACAAGCATACAAATCCGAAGCATCAGGTTTCATAAACATCTTGTTTGCAAACGATATGTTATATTAACTGTTTGCACCAAAAATTATACTGGGGCGGGGGTGGCTCAGTCGGTAGCGCGCCATGCTCGTAATCTGCAGTTCCCAGGTTCAAGTTCCAGCTGGGTCAGTGTTGAGATTTATCTCCACAAAATTCCCTGCCCACCGTCCGTCGGATGGGACGTTAAGCCGTGGCCCCGTGTATGGGAGAGCCATACCCTGTGCACGTTAAAGAACACACTGGATGGCCACGACGGGAGGCTACCATCTGTCTCCCTACAGCTGTTCCAGTGAGTCTCCATCCCCAACCTTCCCTGAGCCTTCGGGGTCCTTGTGACCTGGCCATTTAGCCCATTGTGTGCAAAAAAAGTGCCGCTCAGATGTAAAACAACCTATAATTACAGCTATCAAAGATACGATAGCTATCAACTGTTACTAAGCGCAGCTACATATTTTTAGATGTATGCCTCTATTTTTTCACACTCTTTATAGATTCTTGTTAGTTCCAACAGCAATGTCTACTATTTTCTCTACCACTGATGCACATTCACAATATTTCTCACACAATACGAAATTAATTATATCGAGAAACTTGCTCAAGAGCACGACTCTCCAAAACCTACTGAGGCATCCTTGAAATCTCATCGATGCCTGTCAATGTTGTTATTTCTAATAATATTTCACATCAATACTAAGTGAAATATTTTTAACAGAGATAATAATCTTTGACATAAAATCGCAAAACATTATTTTCGGCGCTGATTCGTATAGATTTTAAAAAAATATATTTCTCATGCAGCTCACTTGTTACATATTTTAACAAGAGTTTGTCAAATATGCCGCGGCACAACCACGCTCAAACACTTTTTTTGTTGAGGACCATATTGATATAAAAAAATTATTCCGCGGACAAATAGAAAAATGTTTTTTTTTTTGAATACATTTTTTATCAATAAAAATACCATATATGGCATATGAAAATGTTTTATATGATATGTATTTCAATAAAACACATTTATTTGTCAACAAAATTGCTTATCCATATGACAAATGTAACTGTTTCACGTTGTTTGTAAGTTTTTCAATATCCGCATTACAATTACTTGTGAAAATACGTAACAACGCTTGGAAAAAGTCTGTAGTCATACAGACCGGATTGAAAAACTCTCAAAGACAGTAGTTTAACCATGTATATTCACTACGACAGTGCTATATTAGGAATTAAAAAGGTACCGAACAAAAAAGTATCAGAACACTATGGTTGATTACAGAATTCAGAAAAAAATATCTGGTTTAATATATATAATGCGCATGAATATAATGCAATGAATATGGAGCGTGTGCAATTACCGTTCACAGCAAACTGGAGCGGTTGCGGTTAATGTTCACAGCACATTGGATCGTGTGAGCTCACAAAAACCTGGATCGTGTGGGCTCACTCACGGAAATATTGAGCGTGTGCAGTTACCGTTCACAGCAAACTGGAGCGTGTGCAGTAACTGCACACGCTCCAGTTTGCTGTGAACGGTAACTGGAGCGTGTACAGTTGCTGTACACGCTCCAGATATTTTTCCTGAATTCTGTAATCACGTGACACGGAGGTTGCCAGATCACTAGTTTCTAAAAAAAAATCGTTGCCAGATATTTTTCCTGAATTCTGTAATCAACCATAGTGTTTGGATACTTTTTTGAGCGACTGTAGGTGGTCATATTATTTTGATACTAGATCGTGTGGGCTAACTCACGGAAATATTGAGCGTGTGCAGTTACCGTTCACAGCAAACTGGAGCGTGTGCAGTAACTGCACACGCTCCGGTTTGCTGTGAACGGTAACTGGAGCGTGTACAGTTGCTGTACACGCTCCAGATATTTTTCCTGAATTCTGTAATCACGTGACACGAAGGTTGCCAGATCACTAGTTTCTAAAAAAAAATCGTTGCCAGATATTTTTCCTGAATTCTGTAATCAACTATAGTGTTCGGATACTTTTTTTTTGAGCGACTGTACATTCCTACACAAAGGACATAGATATTGGGCTCGTCTTACAACATATAATAAACACAGGGACATACCCTCTGGTTTAGTTGGACATACCCTCTGGTTTAGTTGTCAAGGACTCCAACCACTAGACCAGACATGGGCTATGTGCCGATAATGAATAAGATAATGATGATAATTATGACGATATGTCAGCGAACTAATAGAAGGATGACGATTATTTTAATGAAGTTAACAATAACGATAATGATCATTGTTTCAGTGATGATAATGATGATTCCTGTAACGAAAGCATCGAAGCCTATGAGCCTCTTTGTGTTAGCCTTCACTGCAATGACTTAACGGTTAATGTTTTGGGGTAGGAAGGGAGAACAATAAGCATAATAGAATTCAGCAGTAAAGCCTGCAGCCAAAGAAGAAGGAGACCTTTACACGAGGCAGGTCACGTCGCTTAAAATTCGCCACCCTCACAGAATCAGCTACACAAAGGAATAAAATCCACTGCTGACACAGCAAGAGGATGGGGAATAGAGAAGGAATGAGAATCAGACTGCATTTCCGTTGTCCTCCGTGAGGAGCGACCAACTCGCACCCTTCCCCCCCCCCCCCTCCACCCTTCTCTAACACTCCGTAGTCATCTCGAGCTGATCTCGTGATCGCTCGTTTCCTCTCTCAACAGCGCATCATTGCGTGAGGAAGAACGCGACAACAGAACGCGTCCTGGCCTCAGCATATTTCCCTTTTGCACTTTAGATGGTCAGAAAGTGGGAGGGAGGGCCGGAGAAGAGAAATGGGGGGGGGGGGGGGGGTAGGAGGCCATTACGTTCTCCTCGCGCTGGGTGCTGACAGACTAACGTGCGGCACAAGTCTTACCCTTTCAGCACATTATTTGCAGATAATACCACGCACTGGGAGTGTAAGAGGAGGAGGATGGCGTGCATGCTCGCGTGCGGACACAGCCTCTCCACGATGGACTTCTATTGTGAAACGAAGTCATCATGCGCAGGGTTAGTTCCCAAATTGAGCGGGGTCGATGAAGCCTGGAAACGGTGAAGAATTGCGCATTGTTTTCAGATCCCACATCTGTATTTGCAAACAATGTCCATTATAGATTACAAAGGAGATAGAAGAACCATCCTCAAGTTTTCTTACAAAATAGTTGGTAATGTATCAGAACCCCCAAATATTATATCAGAACGCTAAATTTTATATCAGAATCCCAAATTTATATATCAGAATACCAAATATTATTTTTTATATCGGAACTCCTAATTTTATATCAGAACAACAAACTTTACATCCTAATTCTGAACTTTATATCAGAAACCAAACTTTATATCCTAATTCTAAACATTATGTCAGAATCTAAACTTTATATATCCTAATTCTAAACTATATATCAGAATCTAAACTTTATATCCTAATTCTGAACTTTATATCAGAATCCAAACTTTATATCCTAATTCTAAACTATATATCAGAATCGGAATTTTATATCCTAATTCTGAACTTTATATCAGAATCCTAACTTTATATCCCAATTCTAAACATTATATCAGAATCCAAACTTTATATCCTAATTCTAAACTTTATATCAGAATCCAAACTTTATATCCTAATTCTAAACTTTATGTCAGAATCCAAACTTTATATCCTAATTCTAAACATTATATCAGAATCCAAACTTTATATATCCTAATTCTAAACTATATATCAGAATCTAAACTTTATATCCTAATTCTGAACTTTATATCAGAATCCAAACTTTATATCCCAATTCTAAACTTTATATCAGAATCTAAACTTTACATCCTAATTCTGAACTTTATATCAGAATCCAAACTTTATATATCCTAATTCTAAACTATATATCAGAATCTAAACTTTATATCCCAATTCTAAACATTATATCAGAATCCAAACTTTATATCCCAATTCTAAACTTTATATCAGAATCTAAACTTTACATCCTAATTCTGAACTTTATATCAGAATCCAAACTTTCTATATCCTAATTCTAAACATTATATCAGAATCCAAACTTTATATCCTAATTCTAAACTTTATATCAGAATCGAAACTTTACATCCTAATTCTGAACTTTATATCAGAATCCAAACTTTATATCCCAATTCTAAACATTATATCAGAATCCGAACTTTATATCCTAATTCTAAACTTTATATCAGAACCCCCGATTTTATATCAGAACCCAAACTGCCAACGTTCGAAATTTTTTTAGAAGTGTGTGGAACGAGAAGATATCCTCTCTCTTATCGATACTGCCCCTATCTATCGATATTGAACCCGGACTCTGCACCCTAAGGGAAAAAGCACTTTTGTACGGAATCTATACGTGCCTGAAATTGAAACTTTGAATTCTGAATTCTGAACTTTATATCAGAATCCAAACTTTATATCCCAATTCTAAACTATATATCAGAATCGGAATTTTATATCCTAAATTCTGAACTTTATATCAGAATCCTAACTTTATATCCCAATTCTAAACATTATATCAGAATCCAAACTTTATATCCTAATTCTAAACTTTATATCAGAACCCCCGATTTTATATCAGAACCCAAACTGCCAACGTTCGAAATTTTTTTAGAAGTGTGTGGAACGAGAAGATATCCTCTCTCTTATCGATACTGCCCCTATCTATCGATATTGAACCCGGACTCTGCACCCTAAGGGAAAAAGCACTTTTGTACGGAATCTATACGTGCCTGAAATTGTTTAATTATTCAAGTTCGGATTTAATAATTCATGTAGCATTTTAGACAGATCTCATTTCCTAGTATTGTTGTTTGTCACGAGTTTTAAGAATTATTTACTCTACCACTTTTATCAGGTTGTTGAAATGAATTGAATCCCAAACTTTATATCAGAACTTTGTATCAGAGATTATATTTATAGAATTATAATTATGTTACTAATATTTAAATATACGATAACTGCATATGAATATATATGCATCAGTATCATATATTACATAAAACAGTTTCGTATTGTAAACTGAGATCCTAAAAAACAATTTTCAAATCAAGATGACGTTTTAGATCACGATCCAGCAACCTCGTCTGAGAAATGAGCATTAAAGTGTCCAGTGATCAAACTGGAGAGCCAAAAATATTTTGAATAATCGCTTTATTCAAATAAAAAAATTTTAATTTTTGCAGTTTCATTCTTTATTCAGATCGTTGCCAACAGGTAGCTCGCTATATATTTTAATAAAAAATTTCCCCTTAAGGTATATTTAAACTCGTTATAGAATATATCACCTCTGCACCAGGGGCAGATTCAATTTTAAACAAAGTTTTAAACAACCTTCCCTAAAATTGGAAAAATAAACTTTTAGATATTTTCAATTTTATTTGGAAAACTCATGAACTCCCACTCTCATGGAAACATGTTTTAATCATATTTATTCAAAAACCTGGAAAAGATGCCATTAACCTAAATTCTTACAGATCAATTTCATCATCATCATCATCATCATCCTCAAGCAACCATGGGCTACGGAGGTCCAACCAGACCGTGCAATTTAGTTCTCCAAGCAAGTCTATCCTGAGCTACATCTACTGCATCTGGCCACTGCACACCAATTCTAATAAGGTCCTGTTTGACATTGTCTGCCCACCACATCCTAGGTCTCCCATCATCATCATCATCATCATCATCATCATCATCATCATCATCATCATCATCATCATCATCATCATCATCATCATCATCATCAAGCAGCCATGGGCTACGGAGGTCCTACAAGACCGTGCAATTTAGTTCTCCAAGCAAGTCTATCCTGAGCTACATCTACTGCATCTGGCCACTGCACACCAATTCTAACAAGGTCCTGTTTGACATTGTCTGCCCACCGCATCCTAGGTCTCCCCTTCTTTCTGAGGCCTTCAACATTCTTTGGTTTTCGCAAAAACTGTTCAGCAAAAGAAAATATTTCTCTTTTACTTAATGATATTAATATTGCTAATACCCCCGGATAAGGCATGGTTGTATGTGTCGTTTTTCTGCTGAGGTCCTGCCATCCTCTCAGATCTTCTACTTTGGCATATAAACTGACAGGCTCCTGTCAGACCTCTGTGACAAGCAGCTGCTTGAGGGGGTATTTATTATTTTTTTTATTTAATAATTCTAAACAAACTTTACTGGCTGTTTCAATAGACTTTTCACAAGCCTTTGATTCAATTTGGATCCATGGACTTTTATTAAAATTATTAAATATCAATCTAAGCTCAAACTTTATACTTTTCCTCTCTAATTTTCTACTACATAGAACACTACAAGTCAAAATTGGAGATTTATTATCAAAAACATATATTATTACGCAAGGTTTATCCCAGGGATCCATATTGTCACCAACTCTTTTTAATTTTTACATTCATGATATTAAAAACATATTTTTAAACGATATTTCATTTACAGGGTTTGCTGACGACCTTATTTTTTGGTCAACAAACAAAAATGAAAAACTTTTACAAAGAAATTTATAAACACAAATAAATTTACTACAAGAATATTGCCAAAAATGGCCTTTGGAAATTAATGTTAAAAAAAACATTTTGTATCCCCTCCTTTAAAAGGCGAAAATTTATTCCTACTTTTATTTTACAAATTGATAAAGAAAAACTTCCTTTACTCTATCAGGGAAAATTTTTAGGAATCAACCTTGACTCCAGATTGAACTAGGGCTGTCATTTGGAAAAAAAATATAATTCTGGTCTTAAATTAATTATTTTTTTAAAATTCTTTACCTTTAAAAATGGAGTGACAAATCAATTCTATCTTATAACACTTTATAAAAATTTAATACGTTCTAAAATCGAATATGAACTTGAATTTATACAAGGTGATTTAAACACAAAATTTAAATAATTAAACTCAATTAAAAATCAGTGCATTAAAATTGCACTTAGAGTACCAAACTTTAGTCCAACAATTTGTATTATAGCAGAATCGGCAGTTCCACCGTTTGAAATTCGACAAAAAATTCTTCTTCTAAAATACATTCTTAGATTACATTACAAACTTCCTAACCATCCCTTTTACAAAAACTTTAATAATAATTCCTTAATTAAAAATCTACAAAACGATGTATTATACATGAATTTTTTAACGTAAATTTAGGAAAATTATTAAAAGGAGACTTGCCAGATCTAATACCTGATTGGTGTTATGAAAAACCCGAAATGTTTAGTGAAATTCCCTAATAACATCTAAAAGGAATATTCCACCTGAAGCAGCATTAAAATTTCTTAAAAATTTTCAATTAAAAAAATATAAAAATCACCTCAACATTTTTACAGATGGATCTGTACTACCAGATAGTGGATCCTCTACAGCTGCATTTTTTGTTCCTCAAGATAAATTTGCTACAGTTTTTTAATTACCTCAAAATACTTCAATAATACATGCAGAATTAATAGCAATAATAGAAGCATTTAATTGGATTTTGAATAACTTAAATAATTGTAAAATTGCAATTTTTGTGGACTCCAAAAGGAGCCATACAAACATTACAACAAGAATTATACCAATCAGACTATAATATGCTCATAAACTTAACAAAATTAACAACTGCTTCAATTTTTATAACGCTATAAAAAGATATTAAAAAAATAGAATATAAATTGACCGAACAATTCTTTCAAATTGGAGCATCATTAAAAAATAACAACTTTAGATACGTTCTTTCAAAAAATAGTAATTATATTCAAAATCTGCCGTTTACAAGAACACAGTTAAGTATCCTCTATAGACTTAGAACAAATATAGCAATGCTAAATCAAACAAAATTTTATCTTAAACTTTCAAACTGCAAAAATTGTAACGTACCGAAACAATTCTTCATATTTTACTTAACTGTATAAACAACACAACTCAAAGGAAAAAAATTCTTTAAATCACTAGAGGAATATGGGTTTCAGGAGATTAGAACTGATTTAATTTTGAACCAGAAAGATTTTGATTCTAAAATTAAAATACATAAAATTTTATTTAGATTTCTTATCTCTACAGATTTATGGAACAGAATCTAAAAAATAAATAAATAAATAAATAAATAAATAAATAAACAAAAACAAAAAGAGTAAAATGAAAATTAACTAAAAAAGCATTACAGTTAATTAATATAAAAAATTGTATGATGAGGAAGCCTATATAAGGACCTCTCAAATATCTGTAACGTTGAATAAATAAATAAATAAATATCCCTCAATACACGCTATTTCAGTTTGTCAAAATAAAGAAAATGAACCCAGTTTTGTTTTACAGACTCAGTTTACACGGTACGTGTAAAACTGAGTCTGTAAAACACCATGGGCTAAATGGCCAGGTCAGAAGAACCCCGGAGGCTCAAAAAAGGTTGGGGGGAGGGGACCCGCTGGAACAGCTGTTGGGTTGTTTTACATCTGAGAGGCACTTTTTTGTGCACCATGGGCTAAATGGCCAGGTCACAAGGACCCCGAAGGCACAGAGAAGGTTAGGAGCGGGATTCACTGGAACAGCTGTTGGGAGAAGATGGTAGCCTCCCGTCAAGGCCATCCAGCGTGTTCTTTAACGTGCACAGGTTATGTCTCTGACGCACACGAACCACGGCTTAACGTCATATCCGACGGACGGCGGCCTTTCCTAGCCCATCAGTGTCCCCTACTGATCGTGGGCAGGGCGGGGAATTTTGCGGAGATAAATCTCAACGCTCAGCTGGGACTCGAACCTGGGAACTACAGATTACGAGCCTGGCGCGCTACTGACATAGCCACCCCCGCCCCTACACGTTACGAATTTAAGTTTTTTTTCAATGCATATAAAGCATATGAAGTAGTGAAATTTTACACTCAGCAAAACAAATGCAAATGCATGCACAGAGATATAATTTTCAGGAACGAAAGACCATTCCTGTATGACATTCCTACATTTTTTCAGACAGTTGTTTTATTGCTTCCTAATAAGTCACCTAATAAATTAATAAATTTGCGGTGATATTAAAATAAAAATGCAAAAGTACACTGCCTGCCCAAATTATTATGAAGAGCTCCCTAAAACTTTCTTGTATGTATCATGGTACTGTTCCAAATTTCAAAGTTTCAGTTCTCTGCGCATAGTTGAAATGGGTTTTGAAATGCTGTTAGCGTTCGTCTCTCTAAGCTGATGAATGGTGACATCTTTGTTTGCTGTACATTTCTTGCCAACAAAACGCCTGTCGCTGTCTGCCAGAGACTTTACCTTTCCGCATTTGCACTGATTGGTAGATGTTTTTTTAGACATTTAAACTTGAAATATTGTCCCCTTGCCATTTCTATACACTTGGGATATTGTAACTTTGCCATCCTCCATATAATTCAGATATTGTGTCCTTACCATTCCCCATACACTTTAGAAATCGTTTCCTTGCCATTCCTCATGCACTTGAGATATTGTGCTCTCACCATTCCCGTGCACTTGGGATATTGTGCCCTTGCCATTCCCCATACACTTCGGAGATTTTGCCCTTGCCATTCCCCATTCACGTGGGATATTTTGTCCTTGCTATTCCCCATACACTTGAGATATTTTGCCCTTGCCATTCCTATACACTTGTGATATTGTGCCCTTGCCATTCCCCATACACTTGAAAAATTGTGTCCTTGCCATTCCTCGTACACTTGGCATATTGTGCCCTTGCCATTCGCCATACACTTCAGGTATTATGCCCTTGCCATTCCCACACACTTGTGATATTGTGTCCTTGTCATTCTCCATACACTTGAGATATTGTGCCCTTGCCATTCCCACACACTTGGGATATTGTGCCCTTGCCATTCCCACACACTTGGGATATTGTGCCCTTGCCATTCCCCACACACTTGAAATATTGTGTCCTTGCCATTCCCATACACTTCGAATATCGTGTCCTTGGCATTCCCCATACACTTGAGATATTGTGTCCTTGCCATTCCCCATGCACTTGAGATATTGTGTCCTTGCCATTCATCATACACTTGGCATATTGTGCCCTTGCCATTCCCATACACTTGAGATATTGTGCCCTTGCCATTCCCACACACTTGTGATATTGTGCCCTTGCCATTCCCCATACACTTGAGGTACTGTGTCCTTGCCATTCCCTATACACTTGAGATATTGTTCCCTCGCTATTCCTACACACTTGTGATATTGTGTCCTTGTCATTCTCCATACACTTGAGATGTTGTGCCCTTGCCATTCCCCAAACATTTGAGATATTGTGTCCTTGCTATTCCCCATACACTTGGGATATTGTTCACCGTGATTTTCCACTGAATTCGATCACCTCCATTACGGATACTCCTATTTATTACGCTCCAACGATGAGCCTCTTTTCGAAGTCACTCAATCAGATCAGATTTTTGCCAATTTTGAACGTTTTTTTTTTTTGGCAGAACGAACTGACTTGCTAAACTTTTCAGTTTTCATAACTGTTAAAATACTGGACGAATATTGCTGAAAATCGAGATTTGAACAGATTTTATTAAGATCTTTAAATTACCTTCAGTAATACTTTTTTTTAAATATAAAAAGCTTATTTAAAATGTTACCGAGACGGATGACGTATCTGAGTTACTTTTAACATGATATGGAACTGTACCTAATAAACTTAGTGTATAATAGCAGGATATATATTGTTAAAAATGTTCGATATATTCAAGAAAGTTTCTGAAGAGTTGGGTTGTTTTACCTCTGTGCGGCACATTTTTTTTTTTTTTCTGTCCGCAATGGGCTAAATGGCCAAGTCACAAAAACCCCCTAGGGCTCAGAGAAAGTTGGGGGGAAGGGAACACACTGGATTGATGTTATGAGACATATGGAAGCCTCCCGTCTAAGCCATCCAGTGTGTTCTTTAACGTGCACAGTGTATGACACTCCTGAACACTGGGTCGCGGATTAACTTCGCATCCAACGGACGTCGGTCTTTCCAAGCCCATCGGTGTCCCCTACTGATTTAAGACAGGATGGGAGATTTAACGGAGATAAATTCACGTGGGTCTCAAACCTGGGAACTGCATTTGTACGAGCCTGATGCTCTACCGATAGAGACAACGCCGCCTCGTCGCTGAAGAGAATACGGATAAAGAAGAAACAGATCCATCAATCTCTATCTCTTCTCTTTCCAGGCCTATGCTTGTCCACATAATGTAATCCTTGGAATCTTAATCTAGCAAGCCCTGTTTTAAAATCTTCGCAGCAGTTCTAACTAGGAGACTTTTCAGTTAAGTTCAATCCAAAAATCAGCAACAAAAAACGTACTTTTACATAAATTTTTCCAGTTCGAAAGTTCATACACATGTGATTAACATAAATTATATTGTAAAGTATAAATTGCAATCTATTTTATAGGTAGTTATTTAAACAAACAAACTGAACAATATGAAAGAATTAAATAAATAAGAGAACTCCACTTGAGTCCGAGCTCGTGTGTGGAGAAGTTCACGAATATAACGTTTACAGAACTAATTTCAACAGAGTTATAAAAATTAAACATTTAAGCTAAAGATTTTATCTCTATAGATATTTCTCTACATCATCCCAATCCACTAACCAATCCCATATTAATCTCTTAAAAGCATAAATGTTTCTTTCATTTCTAATGTTAGCTGGCAGAGCATTAAAAAGTTCTGGTGCCAGATAAACGTAGTGTTTTTGGATGATAGTTATTTTTCATGAAACGGTGTGGATAAATGCATAGTAGATGATAAACGTGTATATTTGGAAAAGTTTTTAACATTAGACTCATCCCTATTTTGAATATTGTATACTAATAGGTGATAAATATATAATTTTCTAACTGGTAAGATATTCAATTTTTTATAATATTTTTTTTATACTATCAAATTTCTTTTTCTTTAGCATACATCTTATTATGTAATTTTCAGAGCCTTGTAATGGTTTCAGATTTGTCTCATATAGACCTCCCCAAGGTATAATGCCATAATATAAGATGACCAAGGTATAATGCCATAATATAAGATGCCAAAGGTATAATGTCATAATATAAGATGCCAAAGGTATAATGCCATAATATAAGATGCCCAAGTTATAATGCCATAATATAAGATGCCCAAGGTATAATGCCATAATATAAGATGCCAAAGGTATAATGCCATAATATAAGATGCCCAAGGCATAATGCCATAATATAAGATGCCAAAGGTATAATGTCATAATATAAGATGCCAAAGGTATAATGCCATAATATAAGATGCCCAAGTTATAATGCCATAATATAAGATGCCCAAGGTATAATGCCATAATATAAGATGCCAAAGATATAATGCCATAATATAAGATGCCCAAGGTATAATGCCATAATATAAGATGCCCAAGGTATAATGCCATAATATAAGATGCCCAAGGTATAATGCCATAATATAAGATGCCCAAGGTATAATGCCATAATATAAGATGCCAAAGGTATAATGCCATAATATAAGATGCCCAAGGTATAATGCCATATTATAAGATGCCCAAGGTATAATGCCATAATATAAGATGCCCAAGGTATAATGCCATAATATAGGATGCCCAAGGTATAATGCCATAATATAAGATGCCCAAGGTATAATGCCATAATATAGGATGCCCAAGGTATAATGCCATAATATAGGATGCCCAAGGTATAATGTCATAATATAAGATGCCCAAGGTATAATGCCATAATATAAGATGCCCAAGGTATAATGCCATAATATAAGATGCCCAAGGTATAATGCCATAATATAAGATGCCAAAGGTATAATGCCATAATATAAGATGCCAAAGGTATAATGCCATAATATAAGATGCCCAAGGTATAATGTCATAATATAAGATGCCCAAGGTATAATGCCATAATATAAGATGCCCAAGGTATAATGCCATAATATAAGATACCCAAGGAATAATGCCATAATATAAGATGCCAAAGGTATAATGCCATAATATAAGATACCCAAGGAATAATGCCATAATATAAGATGCCAAAGGTATAATGCCATAATATAAGATGCCCAAGGTATAATGCCGTAATATAAGATGCCCAAGGTATAATGCCATAATATAAGATGCCCAAGGTATAATGCCATAATATAAATGCCCAAGGTATAATGCCATAATATAAGATGCCCACGGTATAATGCCATAATATAAGATGCCCAAGGTATAATGCCATAATATAAGATGCCCAAGGTATAATGCCATAATATAAGATGCCCAAGGTATAATGCCATAATATAAGATGCCCACGGTATAATGCCATAATATAAGATGCCCACGGTATAATGCCATAATATAAGATGCCCAAGGTATAATACCATAATATAAGATGCCCAAGATATAATGCCATTTCGTCTGGAGTAAGCGGTGAATCAATTCACAAAGTGCTCGTCATATGTAAGCAAAAATAGATGAAACGTGGGGAATGGAATTAAAGCAGGAATTACATCTTTATTGGATGGAATACAGTCCTATTTCTTTATACTATAAACGGTTTTGGTTCATTTCTTATTAATGGTTATTATGCTTTCACATTTTTTTTAGATTTCGTCTTTCGTAGACGTTTTCATTGTCACAAATGATACATAGTTAGCGACTGAACTACGCACAACCAACCCATCGACGAATACATCTTTCCTGATTACAGCACCGCGACGCCTACCAAACAGCGAATCTTCGGAGTGAACTGGATAACTTTTCTGCTGCCGCGTGTGTCCAGGAGCAGCTCTCCTTTGTCCGCATGTGTTGGTGTGTGCAAAAAACTGCGCGTACTCAAATAAAAGTGTGGCGTGAGTGGTTTGCGTGCTCGCGGAGGTGCGCACAGCAGTTGACGCATCCCTCGCCAACCGGGTGCGTGTTCCCAGGTCTGGAAAAGGACCACATTTACTCTGAGAATGCTATTTGGCACGTCTGGTGGCGTGTGCGCATGCAGAAAGAGTCTCCGTGTCAGCGCGTGTCAACACAGCCTCCCCGAGTAAACAGGCCTTCCCTGATTAACGCCTCGCTGCGCTGTCCTGCTTCTCGTGGCATGAGTGCATGCGACCCACCTGAACGCACTTGCAATCGCTAGACATCGTTCTCTCTGAGGCTCAGTAATCAGTGCATCGTAGCTGAAGGTTGCCTCGTTATCAACACACACGCTCGTATGTATATGCGTTTCTTCCCCCCCCCTTCTCATCCACACTCTTCCTATCTACCATCTCTCCCTCCCAATCTCTCTCTCCCCCACTCCCCCGCCTTTCCAAAACCTCTCCCTCAGCGCGCACATAATCGCCTGCCAAACTAATGAGTTATTTTAATTGTCTGCTAACGTTTGTTCACTTTCCTGCGGCCAGTTGGACGAAGTAGTGCCGGCACGAGCTAGTGTCAGAGTCCATTGGGAAAGGTACATACCTAGCTCGCCTTTGTTTCAACTCCCCCCCCCCACCTCCTTCCGTTCCCGCCTACTCTTCTCCCCTCTTTTCCTCTCTGTACGTCTCTTCAGCCTTCCACTTACCAAGGAAATAAGTTCATTGGGAGTCGACGAAGGAGATTAGCCCAAGGTTTCCGGCGGCGGTGTTAATTGACACGAAAGAATGTGCCCACCCTGTACGTTCGAATAGCGTGCGCGTGAATGTGTGTGTGTGTGACTGGATGGATTCGTGCGGCGCGAGGAGTGAGACGACACTGCTTATTATCGACAAAGAATGAGAGACGCTGCAAAGGAGAGAAATGGAAGAAGACAGAAAGGATGAGGACGATGCACGCTCTGCCAGCGAATCTGCAGCGTCCTCTGCTTGGGGACACTCATTACCCCTGCCGCCGATGGGTAAGGGGAGGGAAGAAGTAAGGGGATGGTGACAAGCATGAGCTGCTAAATGAGTAATTACTGGGAGAAATTCAATTTGGTAATGGAACTTCGTTTGCGGTTCGAGTTGAATGTTCATCTGAATAAGTTTGGCGCCGAGCTATTTCAAGTGAGTTCGTCATTGTAAGAGGATGGAGTGGCTGTGCTCTTGCGCTTCTCTCAGGTTCAACATGGCTTAAGCCTCTTCTCATCGCGTGAAAGGAGACGAAGAAGAAACTCTGGAGGAACAAGGACGTCCATTGCAGTTGTTGCATTCATCCACCACGCATGCTCACTATTAATTCAGATGAGAGAAGACTTCTACAGATTGTCGAGAACAGAAGACAGGTGATCGAAACTTTCAAAACTCACCCGTATTTTCAGTTTAGATCTTCATCTTGACACTATCTCTATCTCTCATAACATTACATGCTCCTAACTCGACAATCCACTACTCAACGGGGCGGGGGTGGCTTAGTCGGTAGCGCGCCAGGCTCGTAATCTGTAGTTCCCAGGTTCGAGTCCCAGCTGGGTCAGCGTTGAGATTTATCTCCGCAAAATTTCCCGCCCTGCCCACGGTCAGTAGGGGACACCGATGGGCTTGGAAAGGCCGCCGTCCGTCGGATGGGGCGTTAAGCCGTGGCTCCGTGTGCGGGAGAGCCGTACCCTGTGCACGTTAAAGAACACGCTGGATGGCCTTGACGGGAGGCTACCATCTGTCTCCCAACAGCTGTTCCAGTGAGTCCCCTCTCCAAACCTTCTCTGAGCCTTCGGGGTCCATGTGACCTGGCCATTTAGCCCATGGTGTGCAAAAAAGTGCCGCTCAGAGGTAAAACAACCCAACTATTCGTGACTAAACTACTCAAATATTCGTGAATCATGATCAAATCATCCATTACATGACACTTCATTATACTCATCGTTTTACAAATCACCACTGACCATTCAAGTTTTCACACTACATTGCTCGAAGCTCCATAAATCATCATAACTTGACACTTCATAAATCATCATAATCTGACACTTTATTGCTCGAAACTCCATAATTCATCATGATTGACATTCCATTGCAAGAAGCTCCATAAATCATCATTTCATAACATGATAACATTCCATTACTCATTCACGCATTTCTCAAACCCCATAACTCGCCACTTTGTACTCATCTCCCCCCCCCCATGCTTGCCTCTCCATTACTCACCATTTTCTAACCCGACACTTTATGTTTAAAACTTCGTGAATCATCGTTTCATAACCTGACATCTATTGCTCGAAACTCCGTGAATCATCATTTCATAACCTGACATCTATTGCTCGAAACTCCGTGAATCATCATTTCATAACCTGACATCTATTGCTCGAAACTCCGTGAATCATCATTTCATAAACTGACATCTATTGCTCGAAACTCCGTGAATCATCATTTGTAAACAGATACTTCATTGCTCGAAACTCTGTAAATCATCCTTTCATGATCTGACAATCTTCTTCTGGAAACTCTATAAATCATCATTTCACAGCATGATAAAACTCAGAAACTCAATTATTCTTTTTTCAAACCCAATATTTCACTTTTTGACTCGTCGCTTCAATATTCATCATTTTGTAACCAGATACAATATTTGCTCGAAACTCTTATAACTCATCATTTCATAACCTGACAGTCTATTGCTCAGAATTCCATAACTGATCATTTCATAACCTGACAGTCTATTGCTCAGAATTCCATAACTCATCATTTCATAGCCTGACAGTCTATGCTCAGAATTCCATAACTGATCATTTCATAACCTGACAGTCTATTGCTCAGAATTCCATAACTGATCATTTCATAGCCTGACAGTCTATGCTCAGAATTCCATAACTCATCATTTCATAACCTGACAGTCTATTGCTCAGAATTCCATAACTGATCATTTCATAACCTGACAGTCTATTGCTCAGAATTCCATAACTCATCATTTCATAACCTGACAGTCTATTGCTCAGAATTCCATAACTGATCATTTCATAACCTGACAGTCTATTGCTCAGAATTCCATAACTCATCATTTCATAACCTGACAGTCTATTGCTCAGAATTCCATAACTCATCATTTCATAACCTGACAGTCTATTGCTCAGAATTCCATAACTCATCATTTCATAACCTGACAGTCTATTGCTCAGAATTCCATAACTCATAATTTCATAACCTGACAGTCTATTGCTCAGAATTCCATAACTCATCATTTCATAACCTGACAGTCTATTGCCCAGAATTCCATAACTGATCATTTCATAACCTGACAGTATATTGCTCAGAATTCCATAACTCATCATTTCATAACCTGACAGTCTATTGCTCAGAATTCCATAACTCATCATTTCATAACCTGACAGTCTATTGCTCAGAATTCCATAACTCATCATTTCATAGCCTGACAGTCTATGCTCAGAATTCCATAACTCATCATTTCATAACCTGACAGTCTATTGCTCAGAATTCCATAACTGATCATTTCATAACCTGACAGTCTATTGCTCAGAATTCCATAACTGATCATTTCATAACCTGACAGTCTATTGCTCAGAATTCCATAACTCATCATTTCATAACCTGACAGTCTATTGCTAAGAATTCCATAACTCATCATTTCATAACCTGACATTCTATTGCTCAGAATTCCATAACTCATAATTTCATAACCTGACAGTCTATTGCTCAGAATTCCATAACTGATCATTTCATAACCTGACAGTCTATTGCTCAGAATTCCATAACTCATCATTTCATAACCTGACAGTCTATTGCTCAGAATTCCATAACTCATCATTTCATAACCTGACAGTCTATTGCTCAGAATTCCATAACTCATCATTTCATAACCTGACAGTCTATTGCTCAGAATTCCATAACTCATCATTTCATAACCTGACAGTCTATTGCTCAGAATTCCATAACTGATCATTTCATACCTGACAGTCTATTGCTCAGAATTCCATAACTCATCATTTCATAACCTGACAGTCTATTGCTCAGAATTCCATAACTCATCATTTCATAACCTGACAGTCTATTGCTCAGAATTCCATAACTCATCATTTCATAACCTGACAGTCTATTGCTCAGAATTCCATAACTCATCATTTCATAACCTGACAGTCTATTGCTCAGAATTCCATAAATGATCATTTCATTACCTGACAGTCTATTGCTCAGAATTCCATAACTCATCATTTCATAACCTGACAGTCTATTGCCCAGAATTCCATAACTGATCATTTCATAACCTGACAGTCTATTGCTCAGAATTCCATAACTCATCATTTCATTACCTGACAGTCTATTGCTCAGAATTCCATAACTGATCATTTCATAACCTGACAGTCTATTGCTCAGAATTCCATAACTCATCATTTCATAACCTGACAGTCTATTGCTAAGAATTCCATACTCATCATTTCATAACCTGACAGTCTATTGCTCAGAATTCCATAACTCATCATTTCATAACCTGACAGTCTATTGCTCAGAATTCCATAACTGATCATTTCATAACCTGACAGTCTATTGCTCAGAATTCCATAACTCATCATTTCATAACCTGACAGTCTATTGCTCAGAATTCCATAACTGATCATTTCATAACCTGACAGTCTATTGCTCAGAATTCCATAACTCATCATTTCATAACCTGACAGTCTATTGCTAAGAATTCCATACTCATCATTTCATAACCTGACAGTCTATTGCTCAGAATTCCATAACTCATCATTTCATAACCTGACAGTCTATTGCTCAGAATTCCATAACTGATCATTTCATAACCTGACAGTCTATTGCTCAGAATTCCATAACTGATCATTTCATAACCTGACAGTCTATTGCTCAGAATTCCATAACTGATCATTTCATAACCTGACAGTCTATTGCTCGGAATTCCATAACTCATCATTTCATAACCTGACAGTCATTTCATGATTCTTCGTTTGGTTTACTCTATCACCATTTTATTCCGTAAGTGATCAGTTTGTGTCTTGACACTCTGTTGCACCCCAGTCTATAACAGTCAACACCTGACAGTCTATTGCTTAGAATTCATCATCTTTATGTAACCCTTCTTCCCGCAGCATGATTCTTTTTCTTTTTCATAATTTGATACTTTATTGTCGATATCCATAACTCGTCTAATTATTCTTTCTTCCCGCAGCATGATTCTTTTTCTTTTTCATAATTTGATACTTTATTGTCGATATCCATAACTCGTCTAATTATATTCGATGCTGCACAACTCGTAATTTCATAACTAGACATTCCATAGTCCATCTTTCATGGCTCAGCTTTCCATCATTCGATAATCCTTTAATCATCGGTTCATAACTTAGCATTCTATTGCTAGACACATGAAAAATCTCTTTAGCAGAGCATTTGGTGTCTCATCTCCCCGGGGCGGGGGTGGCTCAGTCGGTAGTTCCCAGGTTCGAGTCCCAGCTGGGTCAACGTTGAGATTTATCTCCGCAAAAATTCCCCGCCCTGCCCACTGTCAATAGGGAACACCGATGGGCTTGGAAAGGCCGCCGTCCGTCGGATGGGACGTTAAGCCGTGGCGCCGTGTGCGGGAGAGTCCTACCCTGTGCACGTTAAAGAACACGTTGGATGGCCTTGACGGGAGGCTACCATTTGTCTCCCAACAGCTGTTCCAGTGGGTCCCCTCCTCCAACCTTCTCTGAGCCTTCGGAGTCCTTGTGACCTGGCCATTTAGCCCATGGTGTGCAAAAAAGTGCCACTCAGAGGTAAAACAACCCAACCCATGACCTGAAGCCATGTAATATGACATTCCATAACTTCACATCCCTTTCTTTGACAGTTCCTGTAGTTCAATGTCCTGCAACTTGACATTCTCTCAACTCAATAATCACTATAACTTATGATTCAATAACTCGGGATTACGTTAATCAGCAGCCCACCTAGTTTGGTGACCATTTAGTAACTCATTTTAAAACTCAGAACGTTATTGAGAAAAAAAAGTGTTTTCATAAAAAATTTATGTTTGATGAAACTTTCATTAACAAAACAAAAACGCTAAACGAAAAATTCATAGGAAATTTAATTTATTTAATAATTAATAAAATAAATCAAAGTTTAAGACAGTTAGGTTGTTTTAGGTTGTTTTACCTCTGAGCGGCACTTTTTTGCACACCATGGGCTAAATGGCCAGGTCACAAGGACCCCGAAGGCTCAGAGAAAGTTGGGGGAGGGGACCCACTGGAACAGCTGTTGGGAGACAGATGGTAGCCTCCCGTCAAGGCCATCCAGCGTGTTCTTTAACGTTGGGTTGTTTTACCTCTGAGCGGCACTTTTTTGCACACCATGGGCTAAATGGCCAGGTCACAAGGACCCCGAAGGCTCAGAGAAAGTTGGGGGAGGGGACCCACTGGAACAGCTGTTGGGAGACAGATGGTAGCCTCCCGTCAAGGCCATCCAGCGTGTTCTTTAACGTTGGGTTGTTTTACCTCTGAGCGGCATTTTTTTGCACACCATGGGCTAAATGGCCAGGTCACATGGACCCGAAGGCTCAGAGAAGGTTGGGGGAGGGGACCCACTGGAACAGCTCTTGGGAGACAGATGGTAGCCTCCCGTCAAGGCCATCCAGCGTGTTCTTTAACGTGCACAGGGCATGGCTCTCCCGTACACGGGGCCACGGCTTAACGTCCCATCCGACGGACGGCGGCCTTTCCAAGCCCATCGGTGTCCCCTACTGACCGTGGGCAGGGCGGGGAATTTTGCGGAGATAAATCTCAACGCTGACCCAGCTGGGACTCGAACCTGGGAATTTAAGACAGTTTACCAATTTTTAAATATAATGTGTAGCAACAAATTTTCATTTAAATTAAAAAGAATAACAGATTCTCACCTATTTAGATATCGATAAATTGTTGAAACCAAGTTAAAAAAAAACGTTGAAATTGCTCTAACACTATTCAAATTAATTTTAATTGACGCATAATATAAATATTAATTATTGAATTCGCTTAAATATTGAATTCCTAAAAACTTACATACTTTGATTATTCACTTTAATTCGCATTAATTACAACACAAAGTTATGAAATATAAATTTTATTCCTTGACTTTCAATTGGAACTTTCTGTTTCAATGTTAACTTGAGTAAACCTAGATGATACTTAAAAAAATAGATTGTTTTTAAAAAATATAAAATAATATATAAATTTTCTGTAACCTTGACACTTTTATTTCACGAAAGACTGGATAGAGGCCAGTCTTGAATAAAAAAAAATCCACTAGCCAAAAGTAAAAACGAAAAAAAAAAAGGCATAAAAATTAATTTATTTAACATATTTCAAATTTTAATTTTTGTTCAAGTAGCTTTAAGATCTTAGGTAAAAATCCACCAAGATTCTATCAGTTAGAGTACTAATAAAAACAATCGTCAAAAAATAGACAGAACTAGTGAAAAAAAAATGAATAAAAATAGAAAAAGTACTAAATGGTAACACCGCAAATAAAAAAAAAGTAAAGATCATCCATTAAAAGTTTAGAAGCACTAGCTAAATAGCACATGAGGGCTGAAGAACTCACTTCCTCTTTTATTGCGTGCAACTCTTACAGCAAAGGGCAGTTTACGAATGGGCCGACACGCCAACCAACAGTTCTGACAGCGTCAATTATAGAGCAAGAGTCGAACAGGTCTGACGTACCTGTTAACAGCTTCGCTAGAGTTCAGAGGTCACTAATGCACGCCCTCCATTAGCGAATGGAGGGGCAGACGACCGCTGTCAGCCGCCACTCAGAACTGCTCACACTGGTTGGGTTGCTCATCGTCAGACGCAAGCATTTTAGTGCGAGTAAACGACTCTGTGGAAAGACACTGTCACCAACCTTCTCACGGTGCAGTCTCTCTCTTTGTTTTTGATAAAATCTGGCTGGTGGGATTCGAATGCTCAAATTGAGGTGGTTTTTCACAAACATTCTTTTAAGCGATTCATAGTAAATACACATACTGCCTGTAGAAAAAGACTTCAAACATTAGTTAAAAGTTTCTGAAAAAAAAATTCATCGCCGACACGACGGGAATCGAACTCGCATCTTCCAGATTCATGTCAGAACGCGCTACCATGGCACCACGCATCGAACGTGGTGCCATGGTAGCGCGCTCCGGCATGAATTTGGAGAGATGTGGGTTACATTCCCGCCGTGTCGGCGATGAATTTTTTTCAGAATCTTTTAACTAATCCTTTTAGGCTTCTGGGACCGGGGGTGGCTCAGTTGGTAGCGCGCCAGACTCTTAATCTGAAGTTACAGGTTCGAGTCCCAGCTGGGTCAGCGTTGATATTTATCTCCTCAAAACTCCCCGCCCTGTCCACGGCCAGTAGGGGACACCGATGGGCTTGGAAAGGCCGCCGTCCGTCGGATGGGACGTTAAGCCGTGGCCCCGTGTGCAGCACGCTGGATGGCCTTGACGGGAGGCTACCATCTGTCTCCCAACAGCTGTTCAAGTGGGTCCCTTCCCTCAACCTTCTTTGAGCCCTCGGGGTCCTTGTGGCCTGGCCATTTAGCCCATGGTGTGCAAAAAAGTGCCGCTCAGAGGTAAAACAACCCAACTCATGCAAATCGAAGCTCGTAACACGTAACACAGTGTGACAAAAGAAAGGTAAAGTTGCAGAACTTGAAAAAAAAAGACAAGAACCAACTTTATAGAACCGCCTATTATATAAATATCGGACATTAAGAAAGATTAGAGGAACTTTTATTCTAACTACGTCTTAAAGCCCGAATGTGTGATCACCTCCATCTTGACTCTTCTACATAATCACCACAGCTTTGATTAATGCAATTTCCTTTCTTCTTACAAATCTTCCCCGTTAAGCAACTTATCCTCTCTCCAACAGCATCTCTTGCAGAGTGATGCAAGGGAAGTTTCAGGACGGAAATCAGCCCTCTGCATCATGACTGCTTCTCCCTCCCTAGCCTCTCCTCCCCTCCCATCTTCCTGTCTTATCCTCCGCTTCTCAATCGTTCTCTGACAGAAACAACACAATTTCCTACCCCAGTTGCTGCTGGGCCGCAAAGTTCTGCCAGCCAGCAGCCGTTGCCGAGCTGTGCACAGTGATTGCATTGCAGGCAGCCCGCACTCACCTGCACCGGAGATTCAATCAGACCGGGATGGCTGCATTCGACGGCCAATATCCGAGACAGCGTCGCCATTTATTCAATCCTACTCGCGGAAGCAGCGACGGCGAAGATGTGTGATGACGAAGAGTGGGGGAGGACCGAGGGAGGGAGGGAGGGAGACCAGCGGTCAGTGGCGTGGAAGTCAGGGACGGAGGAAACTTGTTTGTTTGGACGGATATCCGCATCATCAGAGTGAAGGATTAGACGTCGCGGATTAGTCGTGGAGAGAATAGAAATATTAGATCTCACTTTCCTTGTTCGTGAGAGGCAGAGATGAGGAAGAAGACTTTGAGGCTCAAAGGTAAATCATTAAGCAAAAAGGGTTGTTGGGATGTTTTACCTCTGAGCGGCACTTTTGTGCACACAATAACCTAAATGGTAAGGTCACAAAGACCCCGAAGGCTCAGAGAAGATTGGGGGAGGGGACCCAATGGGACAGCTGTTGGGAGACAGGTGGTAGCTTCCCGTCAAAGCCATCCAGAGTGTTCTTTAACGTGCACAGGGCTCTCCAGGACATGGAACCACGTCTTAACTTCCCATCATTAGAACGGCAGCATTTCCAAGCCTATCGATGTCCCTTACAGACAGTGGGTAGTCGGAGAGTTTTGCGAAGATAAATCTCAACGCTGGTTCAACTGGACCAGCGTGACCTGGATCCTGGTCAACGCTGGTTCTGGTCCAGCTAGGAACTGAAAATTACGAGCCTGGCGCGCTACCGACTGAGCCATTCCAGCTCCAAACAAAAAGGGTTGAAGAAAACTGATGAACGCAAAATAGATTGCTTGGAATTGCCACGAAATTAATTAGACATAATTCTCATTCAGATGCGACAATCGGAGTGAGACACTTTAGATCACGTGAGATCTAGATCTAAGACACTCATCTGGCAACCGTCGTGTCACATGACACGACGATTGCCAGATCACTAATTTCTAAAAAAAATCGTTGCCAGATATTTTTCCTGAATTCTGTAATCAACCATAGTGTTCGGATACTTTTTTGAGCGACTGTACACGAGAGAGCCCTATCACGGGCACGTTAAAGAACAGACTGGATGACTTTAACGGGAAAGTTCACTTTGTCTTCAAATAGATGTCTAGTCCTGCTTTTTTCCCAATCTTCTCTGAATCCTTGGGATCCTTGTGACCTACAACTTAGTACATTGTGTGCGAAAAAGTGAAACTCAGAGGTAAAACAACCCAAACCAACTTTAAACCCCTGGCGTAAAAGCCTCCTTGTTCTTGATGCAGGTGATAGTCCTATCTCTCAGAGGCTTAAAGAAACATCAATGATAATCTACACTAAGAGAAGACGAAGTATGATTGCACAGCACTTTACAATACTAAGGTTCACTTTACAATACTAAGATTCACTTTACAATACTAAGGTTCAAGATACAAATCAAAAATTCTTTCGAATTAGAATGTAAAATGTACTTGGTGATTCTGTAACATATCTTCAGACCGTAAGCCAGCATCTTCCATTTTAAAGAGGGGATGTCTGGTCCAATCTCTTACTGAAGGGGCGGGGGTGGCTCAGTCGGTAGCGCGCCAGGCTCGTAATCTGTAGTTCCCAGGTTTGAGTCCCAGCTGGGTCAGCGTTGAGATTTATCTCCGCAAAATTCCCCGGCCTGCCCACGTTCAGTAGGGGACACCGATGGGTTTGGAAAGACCGCCGTCCGTCGGATGGGACGTTAAGCCGTGGTCCCGTGTAAGGGAGAGCCATACCCTGTGCACATTAAAGAACACGCTGGATGGCCTTGACGGGAGGCTACCATCTGTCTCCCAACAGCTGTTCCAGTGGGTCCCCTCCCCCAACCTTCTCTGAGCCTTCGGGGTCCATGTGACCTGGCCATTTAGCCCATGGTGTGCAAAAAAGTGCCGCTCAGAGGTAAAACAACCCAACCCAACTTGGTGATTCTGTAACATATCTTCAGACCATAAGCCAGCATCCTCCATTTTAAAGACAGGATGTCTGGTCCAATCTCTTACTGAATCATCTGAGAGAACGCTCAAAAGTGGCATCTGAGATCATGTGAGGGATTATTAATAGCACTTTGCATGCAAGTTACATAGGTTCGTTTCAAGAAGTCTAAAGATTCATAGGTTATGCTTTTAAAAACAATCTAGGATTGCACCACTTTCTACAAGTGTTCTTAAGATCGCATTGGTGAGTTTAATGTTGCATCTGTAACCTTCCATACATATGTAATATACGTATATATGTAAGTATGGATTCCAAGGTTGAATCAGTACGCATTTAAGGGTTTACGTTGCACCACTTTAGTATTAGAAGATTGCATCTATAATCTTTTAACCCTTTCAGGACCATAAGGTTTCTAAGAGTTTACTCTTAGAAACTTTATTATATTATTAGTATGTAACTGTTTATTTTAGTTTGTTTAGACGTAAAATAAATAAAAATCATAAGAAAATACATAACAATGTGTAGTTTTTTTGGAATTTTATGGGAAATATTTTTCCCAATGGACTATAAAGGTAACACAAATTATAGTTAGGCTTATTATGCAATGTCTTTTATTTATTGGTTTATTATAACGAAATGTTAACTAAAATAATACAAAATTATGAAATAAAATTACTATACAAAATGATGTGCTAATTATGATATTCTGCGAAGCCATTTCTTTTGGTAGTGAGGCAAAGATGGACATTGCACATAGTACATATATTAATTATTTGACATTCTGTATAAAAAATACAGATAAGGTTATAATTAAATACGACAATCACCAATTTTAAAATGGGAAAAATGTTTCCCTTAGTCGTGAAAGGCTTAAGGGTTTACTTGCGCCACTTAAGTGTTAGAAGATTGCATGAATAAGCTTTTAAGTTTTTTTTAGGTTGTATTGGCATGTCATTGGTTTTGAGCTTTCTAAGATTACAATGCGTTTAAGTATTTTAAATTTTGCATCTGTTTTTCTGAAAATATTATACGTTTTAGTTTGTTGTGGAAATTCTAAGTCTACATCGGTTCGAAAAAAAAATTCATAGGTTGCACTGGTCTGATTTAATTTTAGATGCTTGAGCCAGACCAATTTTTGACCATTTTTTTTTACGAATTCTGAATTTTGCTCATTGAGAGTATGGGGTACTTTTGGCGCTAAGTGTCCCAAGTCTCTATCAATTTGTTAAATTTTGAGTGTGGAGTATTTTCAACTGTATTATTTCGCCTATTGTGTGGAGTACTTTTAACTACACTGTTTCGCTCATTAAGAGTATGGGGGTACTTTTGACTGCGCTAAATGTTGCAAGTTTCCATCAATTTACTGAACTTGTGAATGTGGAGCATTTTTGACTGCACTGTTTTGCCCATTGTAAGTGTGGAGTACTTTTGACTGCGAGATTTATCTTAATGTAAGTATGGAGTACTTTTGACTGCGAGATTTATCTTAATGTAAGTATGGGGTACTTTTGACTGCGAGATTTATCTTAATGTAAGTGTGGAGTACTTTTGACTGCGATGTATATCTTAATGTAAGTGTGGAGTACTTTTGACTGCGAGATTTATCTTAATGTAAGTGTGGAGTACTTTTTGACTGCGATGTATATCTTAATGTAAGTGTGGAGTACTTTTGACTGCGAGATTTATCTTAATGTAAGTGTGGAGTACTTTTTGACTGCGATGTATATCTTAATGTAAGTGTGGAGTACTTTTGACTGCGAGATTTATCTTAATGTAAGTGTGGAGTACTTTTGACTGCAAGATTTATCTTAATGTAAGTATGGGGTACTTTTGACTGCGAGATTTATCTTAATGTAAGTATGGGGTACTTTTGACTGCGAGATTTATCTTAATGTAAGTATGGGGTACTTTTGACTGCGAGATTTATCTTAATGTAAGTGTGGAGTACTTTTTGACTGCGATGTATATCTTAATGTAAGTGTGGAGTACTTTTGACTGCGAGATTTATCTTAATGTAAGTGTGGAGTACTTTTGACTGCAAGATTTATCTTAATGTAAGTGTGGAGTACTTTTGACTGCGAGATTTATCTTAATGTAAGTATGGGGTACTTTTGACTGCGAGATTTATCTTAATGTAAGTGTGGAGTACTTTTTGACTGCGATGTATATCTTAATGTAAGTGTGGAGTACTTTTGACTGCGAGATTTATCTTAATGTAAGTGTGGAGTACTTTTTGACTGCGATGTATATCTTAATGTAAGTGTGGAGTACTTTTGACTGCGAGATTTATCTTAATGTAAGTGTGGAGTACTTTTTGACTGCGATGTATATCTTAATGTAAGTGTGGAGTACTTTTGACTGCGAGATTTATCTTAATGTAAGTGTGGAGTACTTTTTGACTGCGATGTATATCTTAATGTAAGTGTGGAGTACTTTTGACTGCGAGATTTATCTTAATGTAAGTGTGGAGTACTTTTGACTGCAAGATTTATCTTAATGTAAGTATGGGGTACTTTTGACTGCGAGATTTATCTTAATGTAAGTATGGGGTACTTTTGACTGCGAGATTTATCTTAATGTAAGTATGGGGTACTTTTGACTGCGAGATTTATCTTAATGTAAGTGTGGAGTACTTTTTGACTGCGAGATTTATCTTAATGTAAGTGTGGAGTACTTTTGACTGCAAGATTTATCTTAATGTAAGTGTGGAGTACTTTTGACTGCAAGATTTATCTTAATGTAAGTATGGAGTACTTTTGACTGCGAGATTTATCTTAATGTAAGTATGGGGTACTTTTGACTGCGAGATTTATCTTAATGTAAGTGTGGAGTACTTTTTGACTGCGATGTATATCTTAATGTAAGTGTGGAGTACTTTTGACTGCGAGATTTATCTTAATATAAGTGTGGAGTACTTTTGACTGCAAGATTTATCTTAATGTAAGTATGGGGTACTTTTGACTGCGAGATTTATCTTAATGTAAGTATGGGGTACTTTTGACTGCGAGATTTATCTTAATGTAAGTATGGGGTACTTTTGACTGCGAGATTTATCTTAATGTAAGTGTGGAGTACTTTTTGACTGCGATGTATATCTTAATGTAAGTGTGGAGTACTTTTGACTGCGAGATTTATCTTAATGTAAGTGTGGAGTACTTTTGACTGCGAGATTTATCTTAATGTAAGTGTGGAGTACTTTTGACTGCAAGATTTATCTTAATGTAAGTATGGAGTACTTTTGACTGCGAGATTTATCTTAATGTAAGTATGGGGTACTTTTGACTGCGAGATTTATCTTAATGTAAGTGTGGAGTACTTTTTGACTGCGATGTATATCTTAATGTAAGTGTGGAGTACTTTTGACTGCGAGATTTATCTTAATGTAAGTGTGGAGTACTTTTGACTGCAAGATTTATCTTAATGTAAGTATGGGGTACTTTTGACTGCGAGATTTATCTTAATGTAAGTATGGGGTACTTTTGACTGCGAGATTTATCTTAATGTAAGTATGGGGTACTTTTGACTGCGAGATTTATCTTAATGTAAGTGTGGAGTACTTTTTGACTGCGATGTATATCTTAATGTAAGTGTGGAGTACTTTTGACTGCGAGATTTATCTTAATGTAAGTGTGGAGTACTTTTGACTGCAAGATTTATCTTAATGTAAGTATGGGGTACTTTTGACTGCGAGATTTATCTTAATGTAAGTATGGGGTACTTTTGACTGCGAGATTTATCTTAATGTAAGTATGGGGTACTTTTGACTGCGAGATTTATCTTAATGTAAGTGTGGAGTACTTTTTGACTGCGATGTATATCTTAATGTAAGTGTGGAGTACTTTTGACTGCGAGATTTATCTTAATGTAAGTGTGGAGTACTTTTGACTGCAAGATTTATCTTAATGTAAGTATGGAGTACTTTTGACTGCGAGATTTATCTTAATGTAAGTATGGGGTACTTTTGACTGCGAGATTTATCTTAATGTAAGTGTGGAGTACTTTTTGACTGCGATGTATATCTTAATGTAAGTGTGGAGTACTTTTGACTGCGAGATTTATCTTAATGTAAGTGTGGAGTACTTTTGACTGCAAGATTTATCTTAATGTAAGTATGGAGTACTTTTGACTGCGAGATTTATCTTAATGTAAGTATGGGGTACTTTTGACCGCGAGATTTATCTTAATGTAAGTGTGGAGTACTTTTTGACTGCGAGATTTATCTTAATATAAGTATGGAGTACTTTTGACTGCGAGATTTATCTTAATGTAAGTATGGGGTACTTTTGACTGCGAGATTTATCTTAATGTAAGTGTGGAGTACTTTTTGACTGCGATGTATATCTTAATGTAAGTGTGGAGTACTTTTGACTGCGAGATTTATCTTAATGTAAGTGTGGAGTACTTTTGACTGCAAGATTTATCTTAATGTAAGTATGGAGTACTTTTGACTGCGAGATTTATCTTAATGTAAGTATGGGGTACTTTTGACTGCGAGATTTATCTTAATGTAAGTGTGGAGTACTTTTTGACTGCGATGTATATCTTAATGTAAGTGTGGAGTACTTTTGACTGCGAGATTTATCTTAATGTAAGTGTGGAGTACTTTTTGACTGCGATGTATATCTTAATGTAAGTGTGGAGTACTTTTGACTGCGAGATTTATCTTAATGTAAGTGTGGAGTACTTTTTGACTGCGATGTATATCTTAATGTAAGTGTGGAGTACTTTTGACTGCGAGATTTATCTTAATGTAAGTGTGGAGTACTTTTGACTGCAAGATTTATCTTAATGTAAGTATGGGGTACTTTTGACTGCGAGATTTATCTTAATGTAAGTATGGGGTACTTTTGACTGCGAGATTTATCTTAATGTAAGTATGGAGTACTTTTGACTGCGAGATTTATCTTAATGTAAGTATGGGGTACTTTTGACTGCGAGATTTATCTTAATGTAAGTGTGGAGTACTTTTTGACTGCGATGTATATCTTAATGTAAGTGTGGAGTACTTTTGACTGCGAGATTTATCTTAATGTAAGTGTGGAGTACTTTTTGACTGCGATGTATATCTTAATGTAAGTGTGGAGTACTTTTGACTGCGAGATTTATCTTAATGTAAGTGTGGAGTACTTTTTGACTGCGATGTATATCTTAATGTAAGTGTGGAGTACTTTTGACTGCGAGATTTATCTTAATGTAAGTGTGGAGTACTTTTGACTGCAAGATTTATCTTAATGTAAGTATGGAGTACTTTTGACTGCGAGATTTATCTTAATGTAAGTATGGGGTACTTTTGACTGCGAGATTTATCTTAATGTAAGTGTGGAGTACTTTTTGACTGCGATGTATATCTTAATGTAAGTGTGGAGTACTTTTGACTGCGAGATTTATCTTAATGTAAGTGTGGAGTACTTTTTGACTGCGATGTATATCTTAATGTAAGTGTGGAGTACTTTTGACTGCGAGATTTATCTTAATGTAAGTGTGGAGTACTTTTTGACTGCGATGTATATCTTAATGTAAGTGTGGAGTACTTTTGACTGCGAGATTTATCTTAATGTAAGTGTGGAGTACTTTTGACTGCAAGATTTATCTTAATGTAAGTATGGGGTACTTTTGACTGCGAGATTTATCTTAATGTAAGTATGGGGTACTTTTGACTGCGAGATTTATCTTAATGTAAGTATGGAGTACTTTTGACTGCGAGATTTATCTTAATGTAAGTATGGGGTACTTTTGACTGCGAGATTTATCTTAATGTAAGTGTGGAGTACTTTTTGACTGCGATGTATATCTTAATGTAAGTGTGGAGTACTTTTGACTGCGAGATTTATCTTAATGTAAGTGTGGAGTACTTTTTGACTGCGATGTATATCTTAATGTAAGTGTGGAGTACTTTTGACTGCGAGATTTATCTTAATGTAAGTGTGGAGTACTTTTTGACTGCGATGTATATCTTAATGTAAGTGTGGAGTACTCTTGACTGCGAGATTTATCTTAATGTAAGTGTGGAGTACTTTTTGACTGCGATGTATATCTTAATGTAAATGTGGAGTAATTTTGACTGCGAGATTTATCTTAATGTAAGTGTGGAGTACTTTTGACTGCAAGATTTATCTTAATGTAAGTATGGGGTACTTTTGACTGCGAGATTTATCTTAATGTAAGTATGGGGTACTTTTGACTGCGAGATTTATCTTAATGTAAGTATGGGGTACTTTTGACTGCGAGATTTCTCTTAATGTAAGTGTGGAGTACTTTTTGACTGCGATGTATATCTTAATGTAAGTGTGGAGTACTTTTGACTGCGAGATTTATCTTAATGTAAGTGTGGAGTACTTTTGACTGCAAGATTTATCTTAATGTAAGTATGGAGTACTTTTGACTGCGAGATTTATCTTAATGTAAGTATGGGGTACTTTTGACTGCGAGATTTATCTTAATGTAAGAGTGGAGTACTTTTGACTGCAAGATTTATCTTAATGTAAGTGTGGAGTACTTTTGACTGCGAGATTTATCTTAATGTAAGTATGGAGTACTTTTGACTGCGAGATATATCTTAATGTAAGTATGGGGTACTTTTGACTGCGAGATTTATCTTAATGTAAGTGTGGAGTACTTTTTGACTGCGATGTATATCTTAATGTAAGTGTGGAGTACTTTTGACTGCGAGATTTATCTTAATGTAAGTGTGGAGTACTTTTGACTGCGAGATTTATCTTAATGTAAGTATGGGGTACTTTTGACCGCGAGATTTAGCTTAATGTAAGTGTGGAGTACTTTTGACTGCGAGATTTATCTTAATATAAGTATGGAGTACTTTTGACTGCGAGATTTATCTTAATGTAAGTATGGGGTACTTTTGACTGCGAGATTTATCTTAATGTAAGTGTGGAGTACTTTTTGACTGCGATGTATATCTTAATGTAAGTGTGGAGTACTTTTGACTGCGAGATTTATCTTAATGTAAGTGTGGAGTACTTTTGACTGCAAGATTTATCTTAATGTAAGTATGGAGTACTTTTGACTGCGAGATTTATCTTAATGTAAGTATGGGGTACTTTTGACTGCGAGATTTATCTTAATGTAAGTGTGGAGTACTTTTTGACTGCGATGTATATCTTAATGTAAGTGTGGAGTACTTTTGACTGCGAGATTTATCTTAATGTAAGTGTGGAGTACTTTTTGACTGCGATGTTAATGTAAGAGTGGAGTACTTTTGACTGCGAGATTTATCTTAATGTAAGTGTGGAGTACTTTTTGACTGCGATGTATATCTTAATGTAAGTGTGGAGTACTTTTGACTGCGAGATTTATCTTAATGTAAGTGTGGAGTACTTTTGACTGCAAGATTTATCTTAATGTAAGTATGGGGTACTTTTGACTGCGAGATTTATCTTAATGTAAGTATGGGGTACTTTTGACTGCGAGATTTATCTTAATGTAAGTATGGAGTACTTTTGACTGCGAGATTTATCTTAATGTAAGTATGGGGTACTTTTGACTGCGAGATTTATCTTAATGTAAGTGTGGAGTACTTTTTGACTGCGATGTATATCTTAATGTAAGTGTGGAGTACTTTTGACTGCGAGATTTATCTTAATGTAAGTGTGGAGTACTTTTGACTGCAAGATTTATCTTAATGTAAGTATGGAGTACTTTTGACTGCGAGATTTATCTTAATGTAAGTATGGGGTACTTTTGACCGCGAGATTTATCTTAATGTAAGTGTGGAGTACTTTTGACTGCGAGATTTATCTTAATATAAGTATGGAGTACTTTTGACTGCGAGATTTATCTTAATGTAAGTATGGGGTACTTTTGACTGCGAGATTTATCTTAATGTAAGTGTGGAGTACTTTTTGACTGCGATGTATATCTTAATGTAAGTGTGGAGTACTTTTGACTGCGAGATTTATCTTAATGTAAGTATGGGGTACTTTTGACTGCGAGATTTATCTTAATGTAAGTATGGAGTACTTTTGACTGCGAGATTTATCTTAATGTAAGTATGGGGTACTTTTGACTGCGAGATTTATCTTAATGTAAGTGTGGAGTACTTTTTGACTGCGATGTATATCTTAATGTAAGTGTGGAGTACTTTTGACTGCGAGATTTATCTTAATGTAAGTGTGGAGTACTTTTGACTGCAAGATTTATCTTAATGTAAGTATGGAGTACTTTTGACTGCGAGATTTATCTTAATGTAAGTATGGGGTACTTTTGACCGCGAGATTTATCTTAATGTAAGTGTGGAGTACTTTTGACTGCGAGATTTATCTTAATATAAGTATGGAGTACTTTTGACTGCGAGATTTATCTTAATGTAAGTATGGGGTACTTTTGACTGCGAGATTTATCTTAATGTAAGTGTGGAGTACTTTTTGACTGCGATGTATATCTTAATGTAAGTGTGGAGTACTTTTGACTGCGAGATTTATCTTAATGTAAGTGTGGAGTACTTTTGACTGCAAGATTTATCTTAATGTAAGTATGGAGTACTTTTGACTGCGAGATTTATCTTAATGTAAGTATGGGGTACTTTTGACTGCGAGATTTATCTTAATGTAAGTGTGGAGTACTTTTTGACTGCGATGTATATCTTAATGTAAGTGTGGAGTACTTTTGACTGCGAGATTTATCTTAATGTAAGTATGGAGTACTTTTGACTGCGAGATTTATCTTAATGTAAGTGTGAAGTACTTTTGACTGCGAGATTTATCGTAATGTGAGTATGGAGTACTTTTGACTGCGAGATTTATCTTAATGTAAGTATGGAGTACTTTTGACTGCGAGATTTATCTTAATGTAAGTGTGAAGTACTTTTGACTGCGAGATTTATCGTAATGTGAGTATGGAGTACTTTTGACTGCGAGATTTATCAATCTAAGTATGGAGGAGTACTTTTGACTGCGCTAAATGTTGCAAGGTTGCATTAGTTTACTTAAACATTGAATGTGGAGTATTTTTAACTGCACTATTTCGCCATTGTGAGTGTGGAATACTTTTGATTACGCTATGTTCCCAGGTTCATCAATTTGCATAAAATTACATTTTTTTATCCTCCGTTTAATTCTCTACTACGAGAGAGGATTGAAATAAATCAATGAAAGGTCTACGCAAAAAATCGCAAATTTGCTATATATGAAACCGAAAACTTCTGTAAACCTATACTTATCTCTGAAACGGAAACACTTATGATTGACTGAAGATATCTCGGTTTTCTCCGTACTAGACTAAAGCCAAAATTTTTAAGGATTCGTTTTAAAAGGAAAAGGTGTCCATCTTAGTGGTCAGACAGCTTCAGAGTAAGTTAGTTCGATTAATATATGACAATTTAAATATACTTTCCAAACTTTAGCATAGAATGAGTTCAATACAAAAGAGTTTGGAATCATATGTTCATAATATTGAAACATCAGGGTTTTCTTTTTCTCTCATAGAATGTCTCACTTATTTAAAAGAAAATTTCATTCCGAGAATTAAGAGAGTTTTAAAAGTTAGAGCCAACGTTGGTTTCAGTCTTCGAATTTCAGAAAAAAATTAATTTGATCTAATAAGTCTAAAGCGCATACATACACAGACACGGGGCGGGGGTGGCTCAGTCGGTAGCGCGCCAGGCTCGTAATCTGCAGTTCGTGGGTCAGCGTTGAGATTTATCTCCGCAGAACTCCCCGCCCTTTTCACGGTCAGTAGGGGACACCGATGGGCTTGGAAAGACCGCCGTTCGTCGGATGGGACGTTAAGCCGTGGCCCCATGTGCGGAAGAGCCATACCCTGTGCACGTTAAAGAACACGCTGGATGGCTTTGACGGGAGGCCACCATCTGTCTCCCAACAGCTGTTCCAGTGGGTCCCCACCCCCAACCTTCTCAGAGCCTTCGGGTCCACGTGACCTGGCAATTTAACCCATGGTGTGCAAAAAAGTGCCACTCAGAGGTAAAACAACCCAACAACACACAGACACACTCAGCGGTTTCTTAGAAATTATTATTTTTTGCGTCTAAAATTCTGGCAGCAGTCCCGTGGCCGAGTGATTAATGTGCTTGGCTATTGATCAAAGGGCCTGTATTGGAGCATCGGGTAAGGCATGGGTGTTTGGGTTGTCTTTCTGCTGAGGTCTCGCCTTCTAACCCTCAAGCATCTGCTTGAGGGTTAGATTACACTACATTACATTACACTAGATACACTAGGGTTAGATTACACTACATTACACTACATTACATTACACTAGATCCCTCAAGCATCTGCTTGAGGGGATATTTTAATTTTTATTTTTCAAATCCTGGTGATTAAAAAAACAAAGAATATTTGCTAAATGTTCTTTGGTTGCTCAAACGTCAGCTACTCTACCGCCCTCTAGCAGCGTGTACAAACATTCTTAAAATAATTTCCTTCAAATTACTAAACACTCTGTCTCTGTTGTTTTACCTCTGAGCGACATTTTTTTTTTCCAAGCAATGGACTAAATGGCCAAGTCACAATGACCCCGAGAAGGCTAGGAAAGGTGACCCACCAGGTTGGTTGGGTTGGATTGTTTTACCTCTGAGCGGCACTTTTTTGCACACCATGGGCTAAATGGCTAGGTCACATGGACCCCGAAGGCTCAGAGAAGGTTGACGGAGGGGACCCACTGGAACAGCTATCGGGAGACAGATGGTAACCTCCCGTCAAAGCCATCCAGCGTGTTCTTTAACGTTGGGTTGTTTTGCCTCTGAGCGGCACTTTTTTTGCACACCATGGGCTAAATGGCCAGGTCACATGGACTCCGAAGGCTCAGAGAAGGTTGAGGGAGGGGACTCACTGGAACAGCTGTTGGGAGACAGATGGTAGCCTCCCGTCAAGGCCATCCAGCGTGTTCTTTAACGTGCACAGGGTATGGCTCTCCGCACAAGGGGCCACGGCTTAACGTCCCATCCGACGGACGGCGGCCTTTCCAAGCCCATCAATGTCCCCTACTGACCGTGGGCAGGGCGGGGAAATTTTGCGGAGATAAATCTCAACGCTGACCCAGCTGGGACTCGAACCTGGGAACTACAGATTACGAGCCTGGCGCGCTACCGACTGAGCCACCCCCGCCCCAGGGACCCACCAGAAAGCTGTTCAGAGACAGATAGTAGTCTCCCGTCAAGGCCATCCAGCGTGATCTTTAACACTAGATGGCACAGAGTAGAGCTCTTCTGCACATGGACGACGGCTTAATGTCCCATCCCACTGAGCCCCCCCCCCCCCCCCATCTGTCTCTATTGATATATGAGTTATTAGCATCTGAAAAGTGGGTACAGTTTATTGGAATACTCTGTACTTAACAGAGATACTTGAAACGTGTGGAAATCGGAAAGAAAATATAACATGTGAATACTGAGACCAAAAAAATATATTGACACATAATAAGTAGGCTTTGACGTTCAGTCGCTCAAAAAAGTATCCGAACACTATGATTGATTACAGAATTCAGGAAAAATAACTGGCAACGATTTTTTTTAGAAATTAGCGATCTGGCAACCTTCGTGTCACGTGACACGACAGTTGCCAGATCACTAACTTCTAAAAAAAAATCGTTGCCAGATATTTTTCCTGAATTCTGTAATCAATCATAGTGTTCGGATATTTTTTTGAGCGACTGTACGTCTGAATATATTGTTTTGCACTTTATGAGTGCGGAGTGTTTTTGTCTTGTACTAGTTCGCTCATTATGAGTATAAAATTATTTTCACTACACTAATCTTCTCATCGCCGTCCCGTGGCCGAGTGGTTAGCGCGCTTGGCTGCAAATCTAAGGGACCTGGGTTCGAGCCTCGGGTAAGGCATGGATGTATGTGTCGTTTTTCTGCTGAGGTCCTGCCATCCTCTCAGACCTTCTACTTGTGGCATATAAACTGACAGGCTCCTGTCAGACCTCTGTGGCAAGCAGCTGCTTGAGGGGGTATTTATTTATTTTTATTTAATCTTCTCATTGTGAGTGTGGAGTACTTACGACTGAACTATTTCGCTTATTTTGAAAAAATAGTTTATTTTTACTGCACTATTTTTCTCATTGTGAGAGTGGAGTACTTTTGTCTGTGTTATTTTTCTTCTTATAAGTAGTGGAGCAGTTTTGATTTGCACTAGTCCGTTCATTATGAGTGCAGAGTGCTTTTGACTTCATTATTTCGCCTATTGTGAGTATAGAGTACTTTTGGCTTGTACTATTTCGTCCATTGTGAGCATAGAGTACTTTTGACTTGTACTATTTCGCCCATTGTGAGTATAGAGTACTTTTGGCTTGTACTATTTCGTCCATTGTGAGCATAGAGTACTTTTGACTTGTACTATTTCGCCCATTGTGAGTATAGAGTACTTTTGGCTTGTACTATTTCGTCCATTGTGAGCATAGAGTACTTTTGGCTTGTACGATTTCGCCCATTGTGAGTATATAGTACTTTTCGCCTGCACTATTTCGTCCATTGTGAGTATAGAGCACTTTTGGTTTGTACTATTTCGTCCATTGTGAGTATAGAATACTTTTCGCTTGCACTATTTCGTCTATTGTGAGTATAGAGTACTTTTCGCTTGCACTATTTCGTCCATTGTGAGTATAGAGTACTTTTCGCTTGCACTATTTCGTCCATTGTGAGTATAGAGTACTTTTGGCTTGCACTATTTCGTCCATTGTGGGTATAGAGTACTTTTGGCTGGCACTATTTCGTCCGTTGTGAGTATAGTGTACTTTTAGCTTGCACTATTTCGTCCATTGTGAGAATAGAGTACTTTTGGCTTGTACTAGTTCACTCATTGTGAGTGAGGAATACTTTCAAATGCACCATTTCGTTTATTGTCAGTGTGGGGTACTTTTGACTGCATCGTTTCACTCATCGTATGTAGATGACTGCTATCGAATAGAAATGAGATCGGTGTTAGATTTTCGAAATCAAACCCTCGAAAATCCGATATGTTAGATTCTATTAAAGAAAATCTGACATAACATATGAAATACACACAGATTTAAACAATCTGATATAACATAAAAAATACACACAGATATGCGATAATATATCTGTGTGTATTTTTTACTAATTTCACTAACTTTAAACATTTTTGAAAACAAATTTAAGAACACAACATCGTTTGGAACTAAAAATATCAGAAGTGACCAATAATAACAGAAATTTCTTTAGTAACATAATTGCAAAAGATGAATGATTCATTTACTGACGTTGAAAAGTGTTCGTTAATCTTTAATTACTAATAAATAAAAATAAATAAACACCCCCTCAAGCAGCTGCTTGCCACAGAGATGTGACAGGTAAATGTTGATTAAATTTTGGATTGACTTATAATCAATATATATATATTTTTCATTTCACCTCTCTTTAGTTACTTGCTTCATAATTGCAATCAAATTTGGAAATTTAAATTATAACTGAGCCCGAATCCTTCCTTGTTTGAATCTTCGTCTTTACTAATCTTCCTTCTTTCTTCCTTCCTGATATCAGCCCGAACTGAGAGGGGCGGGGGTGGCTCAGTCGGTAGCGTGCCAGGCTCGTAATCTGTAGTTTCCAGGTTCGAGTCCCAGCTGGGTCAGCGTTGAGATTTATCTCCGCAAAATTCCTCGCCCTGCCCACGGTCAGTAGGGGACACCGATGGGCTTGGAAAGGCCGCCGTCCGTCAGATGGGACGTTAAGCCGTGGCCCGTGTGCGGGAGAGCCATACCCTGTGCACGTTAAAGAACACGCTGGATGGCCTTGACGGGAGGCTACCATCTGTCTCCTAACAGCTGTTCCAGTGGGTCCCCTCCCCCAACCTTCTCTGAGCCTTCGGGGTCCATGTGACCTGGCCATTTAGCCCATGGTGTGCAAAAAAGTGCCGCTCAGAGGTAAAACAACCCAACCCAACAACCCGAATTGAGATCGAATCTCTAACTATCTTTAGAAAAAAAATAACAATAATAACTGTTTTTTAATATACAAACGAACAGAATTTTTATTCTGCATCCACAGGTTGTATTCCTCAACCATTATCTTTCTTGTTCTAGCTTTTCATCTCATCAGAAGAAGAGCTCTCAGTGTTCTCAACTCTTTCCTCCCGATCTCCTCCGAAGTCTTTTCCAAAGGAGCCATTTCCTCACACAAAAAGAAAAGCTTCAGAATTCTGCAGTCGAGCCAAGTCCAACCCCTCCGAGCTCGTGCAAAGCCCGACAGCCGACGCTGTCTCCGCCTCTCCAGAGCCCTGGATCCGCCCAGACGCGCTCTAACACCCGCCACTGCCGGCGCTCGCATCCCCCTGCTGCAGATCCTCGCTGGATATCTGATACGGCACTGGCTGAAAGAGGAAGAAGAGTCTGCACGAGGCTCACTACTGGGAAGAGCTTTGACGGAGAGGAAGAAGCTGGATGGCTAGAGGAGGAGAAGAAATGGCGGCGCAGGAGGACTTCGCTGGGAAGGATGGGATCGATTTAAAGGAATAAAAAGTTTTATTTCATTTAACAAACAATAAACAAAGCAAATAATGTGAAAATAATACTTGGTAAAAGAAAAAAGAAAGCAGCATTTTTTTTTTTTCGATTTTAGTGAGAGATTAACTTCAGAGGAGATTTATAAGTTCGTGAATAGGAAATGGAACTAGAGAGAAAACTAAGATCACTTTCTCTGTGCATTTCCATTCTGTCTTTAATGGGTTCAGGTAAATAAGTCTCTTAACTTAATCTTGGCTTAAATATAGCCTAAAATATCGCCTTCTCGTGGTGCAGACCGTTAGTAAATTTCAAAAGAGATACTCTCTTGTGGAAGTGAACGGAAGGGGAGGGCTGCCAGATTAGTGTGGCCTACTGATTTGGATTAGACTGCATAATAGTTTGGTTCTTTCTAGGGTTAGTTATGGTAGTGACTCTTGGACACTTTGTAAACAAGATAACAGGAAATAGATGCTTTTGATTCCAGATGCTTATGCAGTATCTTGGGCATTAGGTGGTTCAACTTTGTAACTAATGATGAGGTTAGGCAAAGGAGTTTGCAACCTCCTTTAATCAGCATATTGTGCAGAGAGAGACTCCGTTGGTTTGGCCATGTTGCCCGTATGGATAATTATAGATTGGCGAATAGGGTTATGAACAGTGTGCCTAAAGGCCTCAGAAAGAAGGGGAGACCTAGGATGCGGTGGGCAGACAATGTCAAAGAGGACCTTGTTAGAATTGGTGTGCAGTGGCCAGATGCAGTAGATGTAGCTCAGGATTGACTTGCTTGGAGAACTAAATTGCACGGTCTGGTTGGACCTCCGTAGCCCATGGCTGCTTGAGGATGATGATGATGATGAATATATTGAACATCTTAAGGAATTGTTCCTCAAATACCGCTCCTCAGAAAATGTATTAATGAACATATAATCCTATTATTATCACTCAACAATCATGAAAACGACCAAGATGCGATTGGTTTTCGCCCCCATATTTCACATTTTCTTCTTAGTTTTCTCCTTTTAATTACTCAAAAGTTATAAAGTTTCGATATCCTGAATGATTTGTTGTTATAAAATTAAGTATGAAAATTTGCTCCTTTTATACGTCGGTACGTAGGTTTTAGGCGGACAAGATGTACACTCAACAAATATACTTTAAATTTCTGTATTCTTGTTTTAGTTTAGAGGCCCAACCTCTAAACTAAAATGTTGCCAACTTTTCGTACTCTCACAAAGGAATTGGGACTTCATTGCGTGCAGTAGGGAATAGAAATGCACGTGCAGATTCTACTGATCCGAGGCCCTTCAAAGGTGACTTATAAGTCAAAGAAATGTATTGTCACTTATTTCGCTTCTTCAAATATAGCTCGGTCGAGTTAGGTTGGGTTGTTTTACCTCTGACAGGCACTTTTTTGCACACCATGGGCTAAATGGCCAGGTCACATGGACCAAGAAGGCTCAGAGAAGGTTGGGGGAGGGGACCCACTGGAACAGCTGTTGGGAGACAGATGGTAGCCTCCCGTCAAGGCCATCCAGCGTGTTCTTTAACGTGCACAGGATATGGCTCTCCCGCACACGGGGCCACGGCTTAACGTCCCATCCGACGGACGGCGGTCTTTTCAAGACCATCAGTGTCACCTATTGACCGTGGGCAGGACGGGGAGTTTTGCGGAGTTAAATCTCAACGCTGACCCAGCTGGGACTCGAACCTGGGAACTACAGATTAGGAGCCTGGAGCGCTACCGACTGAGCCACCCCCGCCCCTGCTCGGTCGATGGCACACCAGGCTCCTAATCTACGAGTCCCAACTGCTACTGCTTTAAGAATTTTTTTCCCGATAACTCCTGACCTTGATGAGAAAGGGGACATCGTTCAGGATGGAAAGGCCACCGTCCGTCTGATGGGCGTTAATCCGTGGTCCCGTGTGAGAAGCGCCATTCTCTGTGCACATTAAAAACACGCTGGATGGCTTTGACGGGAGGCTACCATCTGTCTCCTAACAGCTGTCCAGTGAGTCCTTCCTCCCAAACATCTCTGAGTCTTTGGGGTCCTTGTGACATGGTCATTTAGCCCATTGTGTGCAAAAACGTGCAACTCAGAGGTAAAACAACCCATCCTACTTTGTATTTTACATGCTATTTATCAGAAAAATTTTAAACGATGAATCCAATTGAAAAATACTGCTTTAAAAAGAAGGTTGGGTTGTTTTATCTCTGAGCGGCACTTCTTTTGCACACAATGGACTAAATGGCCAGGTCACAAGAACCCCAAGGGAAAAGGTTACCACAGAACAGAGATGATAGCCTCCCGCCAAGGCCATCCAACGTGTTCTTTAACGTTCAGAGGACAAGACTCCCTTACACACAGAGCCACGGCTTAACCCCCCAATAAGAGTCATCACGTGACGGAAGATGTCGTTTACAAACACTATCGGCCTCCCCTTTCTGATAGAGAGAAGGGTAGGGCTTTAGCGAAGATAAATCTAAACCCTGACACAGATGAAATACCAGCTTGGAACCCGGGAACTGCAGATTACCAGCTTGGTACTCTACCGAGCCCTAGCTACTTTAGAAGAGTATGCATGCAAGTGTATGCAAATTTTCTTACTGACGTTAGTATTCTACGTCAATATGAAGTCCTCTAAAAGCCGTAAAGTCATGGCGGAAATCAAAGTCAAGTGCGAATGGGTAAAAAGAGTTCATCTGATTCACTTCAAAAAGGGGTTCATCTTTGGAGCGCGATGGACATGATGAATAAATAAATAAATAAATAAATACCACCTCAAGCAGCTGCTTGCCACAGAGGTCTGACAGGAGCCTGTCAGTTTATATGCCAGAGTAGAAGGTCTGAGAGGATGGCAGGACCTCAGCAGAAAAACAACACGAACATCCATGCCTTACCCGGGGCTCGAACCCAGGTCCCGTAGATCAGTAGCCAAGCGCGCTAACCCCTCGGCCACTGGACAGCTGGACATGATGAAACTGAGCAGAAAATCACGGGGCGCAATATCCTAAGTGCATGGAGAATTTACACAGTCTGAAAAATACCGCTAATCGTGGGAAATGAGGGACGGTTGGGTTGTTTTACCTCTGAGCGGCACTTTTTTGCACACCATGGGCTAAATGGCCAGGTCACATGGACCCCGAAGGCTCAGAGAAGGTTGGGGGAGGGGACCCAGTGGAACAGCTGTTGAGAGACAGATGGTAGCCTCCCGTCAAGGCCATCCAGCGTGTTCTTTAACGTGCACAGGGTATGCCTCTCACACACACGGGGGCCACGGCTTAACGTCCCATCCGACGGACGGCGCCCTTTTCAAGCCCATCGGTGTCCCCTACTGACCGTGGGCAGGGGGGGGGGATTTTGGCGGAGATAAATCTTACCGCTGACCCAGCTGGGACTCGAACCTGGGAACTACAGATTACGAGCCTGACGCGCTACCGACTGAGCCACCCCCGCCCCTGAAATGAGGGAAGAAAAAGACGCTGACGAACAGTCATTTGATGATATGAACTGTACGGCAAAACGGAGCTGAGAGAGATGAGGACTAACATTACTCCAAAAGCCATTTCAATGTGTTTGGTTTCAAACTCCAAACTTTGAGAATTATGCGCAGAGAATTGAAAATCTTCATCTCTGCCTTCGGAGGCCCGACGAAGTTTTTGGTGGGGCTCAACTATTTCAAAGAGAGAAAGGGGCCCCCTCCACTATTTCAAAGGAAGAAAGGGAGGCCTCCACTATTTCAAAGGGGGAAAGGGCCCCTCCAATATTTCAACGGGAGAAAATGGGCCTCTCAACTATTCCAAAGAGAGAAAGGGGCCCTCTCCACTCTTTCAAAGGGAGAAAGGGAGGGCCTCCACTATTTCAAAGGGTGAAAAGTTGCCCTCAACTATTTCAAAGAGAGAAAGGGGCTCCTCCACTATTTCAAAGGGAGAAAGGGGGTCTCCACTACTTCAAAGGGTGAAAAGTTGCCCTCAACTATTTCAAAGAGAGAAAGGGGCCTCTCCACTATTTCAAAGGGTGAAAAGGGGCCCTAAACTATTTCAAAGAGAGAAAGGGGCCCCTCCACTATTTCAAAGGGAGAAAGGGGGTCTCCACTACTTCAAAGGGTGAAAAGTTGCCCTCAACTATTTCAAAGAGAGAAAAGGGCCTCTCCACTATTTCAAAGGGTGAAAAGGGGCCCTCAACTATTTCAAAGAGAGAAAGGGGCTCCTCCACTATTTCAAAGGGTGAAAAGGGGCCCTCAACTATTTCAAAGAGAGAAAGGGGCCCCTCAACTATTTCAAAGGGAGAAAGTGGGCCTCCACTATTTCAAAAGGAGCATGCATTGTCCTTCTGCTCTGGTTCAGAACTTGACAAGAAAAAATAAAACTAATTACATCTCAAGGATCTGGTGACCACCGCAGGCGTACTGATGGGCCTGCAACTCCCGCAATGCAGGGATAGGGCGCATTAGGAGGTCCCCCTGCCAAAAAAAAATGCAAAATTTATGGTGAAGCTTGATATGCAACTATTTAAAAGAGCAGCCATTATTTTTTTATGTAGCTTTGAACGAATAGTAATAGACCATGGTCAAGCTTCGTTTCTCCTATTAGAAATTCACCTATTTGCTTCTTGGCCAGAACTTATTATCTCAAAGCCAAAGTTTGGCCGTAAACTTCGTAAACATAAGACCATGGCAGTCGTGTGTAATGACATTTCTTCCATCTGAGGAGCGATTTCTTGCGATAAGTTCAACCTCCTGTTTTACTCTTAACACTAGAAATATCAAATATTATGATATATATTATTAAACTAATTTATTATTATATATTATCAAATATCAAGCTCAATGCTGGCTCATCTGGGACTCGAACCTGAGAATTGTAGATTACAAGCCTGCCGTAAAAAGTTGCCTTAACCACCATCCCTCAATGGGGTTTGGGGGAGGAGATCGACTGTACAGTCGCTCAAAAAAGTATCCGAACACTATGGTTGATTACAGAATTCAGAAAAAATATCTGGCAACGATTTTTTTAGAAATTAGTGATCTGGCAAGTGATCTGGCAACCTTTGTGTCACGTGACACGAAGGTTGCCAGATCACTAATTTCTAAAAAAATCGTTGCAAGATATTTTTTTCTGAATTCTGTAATCAACCATAGTGTTCGGATACTTTTTCGAGCGACTGTACAAGTTGTTAACGCGCCTGCTTAATTTCTGTCCGACCGGAAAAGTGGACTATTTTTTTTTCTTTTTTAAGATGCAGTGGAATGTGGCCAAAAAACGATGGGAAGAAAATTCCACGTGGCGGTGATGCGGATCGCACCATCCTCTCGCCTCTTTCAATCCTGCATCCGCCATTTCCCGACGATGCGGCGAGTAACTCCCTCACCAGCTCGCTGACGTGACGCCTGCCAAAGTTTTGTTGTTCCTCTGACGCTGTCATCTAATCTCAGTTTAATTAACGGTAAGTAATTTCTGCATGCGAGCTCTCGGGAAGTGAGCAAGTCAAGTGGGAGCTTTCTGCGCTTTTCGCGAGCTCCTCTGCCGATCCTCGCAAGCGCACGTAACCTAAGCCTCTAATATCACGTGCTGCCTGACATCACTTCTGCCGAACAATGGTCTCTTTTGCTCTGCAGACACAAGAGCTTCATTCTCTGCGCTAAATAAGCAATAATGGGGAGGGCTAGTGATTGTGGAGACAGCCATGGGAGGACCAGGATTACCGCACGTCCTTAGTATGAGACGGAAAGCGGGAACCTCTCTCTCTCGTGCGCCCTGCAGAACGAGATGCATTAAGACCCCTCGCGCCGCTCGTCACGAGGCCGGGGCCTAGTGTCAGGTGATTAAATTCTGGAGCTTCTCGACTTTCAGAGCTCTATCTCTGAGCGCCTCTCTCAGCTGACTGGTGCTTTCCCCAGGGGTCGGACTTTACAGTGAGGCAGTCGGAGCATTAGGGGATTAATGCCAATGTAATTGAAATCATCATAATTGATGTGAACGGGCGCCAGAGTCCTAAACTGCTCTCTCTCTCTCTTTCCGTGTTGGGGAAGGTGGGGAGACGACGTTTTAACAGAGCAGGGGTGGGCTCACTTCGTTCTCTTCCATCAGCGCAAACTATACTGGATAGTGTCACGTCTTCTCTCCCTCCTCACTCGCACTCGCTTCACCATCGCATCCTCCCTCTTCTTTTCTTCCCCCTTCCCCCCAAATGATGCGGAGTGCAGCAAGTGGCAGGGCTTTTGCCTGGTTGGTTCTGTCTGTGCGCGCTTATGTGTGGAATGGATGGATGTGTGTATGTGTATATATATTCGGGACAATGGCAGAGCAGCTTTAGATGCCATTCTGCGAGGGTTGTCATCGTGACGCCTCCCGCATCTCGATAGTCGCTGCAAACGGAGAAGGAAGAAGAAGAGGATGAGGATTATTTTCGAGGAAGAGGATGCGACATAAGGCCGATGGATGACTCAGATGGTCTGCTTTTAATAATCTGTGGAGATGCATAAAAGAGAAATCGGAAAAAAGGAAAAAAAAATAAGAGTCAACGGAAAACGTTAATTTAATAAGAGATGTAAAACAATAGGGAGAGGGAGGAGGGAAGACAAATGAGAGGAAATGTGTCCTAGAAGAAAAAAAGAGAGAGCAGAGGAATTTTAAATAGAAAAAAATGGCGTGGATAAAGACAGAGAATGAGGAGAGGAAGAGAGGAGAAAAAACAGAAAGGGTAAAAAAACTGTAATGTGAATGGAGCGGAAGAATAAAGAGGTTCATCATGGAATGAGAGGAATGTAAAGAGCCCATTTCGAAATGAGAGGAATGTAAAGAGCCCGTTTCGGAATGAGAGGAATGTAAAGAGTCCATTTCGGAATGAGAGAAATGTAAAGAACCCGTTTCGGAATGAGAGAAATGTAAAGAGCCCATTTCGGAATGAGAGAAATGTAAAGAGCCCATTTCGGAATGAGAGAAATGTAAAGAGCCCATTTCGGAATGAGAGAAATGTAAAGAGTCCATTTCGGAATGAGAGAAATGTAAAGAGCCCGTTTCGCAATGAGAGGAATGTAAAGAGCACATTTCGGAATGAGAGAAATGTAAAGAGTCCGTTTCGAAATGAGAGGAATGTAAAGAGCCCGTTTCGGAATGAGAGAAATGTAAAGAATCCATTTCGGAATGAGAGAAATGTAAAGAGCCCATTTCGGAATGAGAGAAATGTAAAGAGCACATTTCGGAATGAGAGAAATGTAAAGAGCACATTTCGGAATGAGAGAAATGTAAAGAGCACATTTCGGAATGAGAGGAATGTAAAGAGCCCGTTTCGGAATGAGAGGAATGTAAAGAGCCCATTTCGGAATGAGAGGAATGTAAAGAGCCCGTTTCGGAATGAGAGGAATGTAAAGAGCCCATTTCGGAATGAGAGAAATGTAAAGAGTCCGTTTCGGAATGAGAGAAATGTAAAGAGTCCGTTTCGGAATGAGAGGAATGTAAAGAGCCCATTTCGAAATGAGAGAAATGTAAAGAGTCCGTTTCGAATGAGAGGAATGTAAAGAGTCCGTTTCGGAATGAGAGGAATGTAAAAAGCCCATTTCGAAATGAGAGGAATGTAAAGAGCCCATTTCGAAATGAGAGAAATGTAAAGAGCACATTTCGGAATGAGAGAAATGTAAAGAGAACATTTCGGAATGAGAGGATTGTAAAGAGTCCGTTTCGGAATGAGAGGAATGTAAAGAGTACAGTCTAAATTGGAAGAATCAATCCTGATGGCGGATGAACACGAAGAGCAAATGATAGGAATGCGAAGAGTGCGTCGTGGAATGATAGAAATCGAAATAATGCTGCAATGACAAAAATAGAAAGAGTGCGTCGTGAACGCAGATGAAGAGTGAACGATAGAAAGAGTGAAATACAAAGAATATACATCGTGGCAGCGAGAAGAAAAAGGAGAGTTCATCGTCGAAGATGAGGTGTAAAAAGAGGACGTTGTGAAATTCGAATAGGGTTTCGTGGAATGAGAGAGAGAAGGGAAGACTGCATCGTGGACTGAATAGGAATGTAACGAGCGCAATATGGAATGAGAGGAATGCAAAGATATATTCGGAAATTAAAGGATGGGAGGAATGCATTATGCAATGAGATGAATTCACAATGTACAGTCGCTCGAAAAAGTATCCGAACACTGTGGTTGATTACAGAATTCAGAAAAAATATCTGGCAACGATTTTTTTAAAAATTGGTGATCTGGCAACCTTCGTGTCACGTGACTTTTTCAGATCACTAATTTCTAAAAAAAAAAGTTGCCAGATAATTTTTCCGAATTCAGTAATCGACCACAGTGTTCGGATATTATTTTGAGCGACTGTACCATGGAATGAGAGGAATGCACAGAATGTTTTGTGGAATGAAGGAAGAGAGAGAAGAGTATCGTAAAATGAAGGGAATGTGAAGAGTGCATCATAGAGGGAAATGAAAATGGGAAAAGTACATTACTAAACAAAGGGAATGCAAAGAGTGCGTTGTGGAATAAAAAGAAAGCAGGAAGCTCAATACTAAATAAAAAAAAAATGAACAGTAGTATCGGGAATGAGAGGAATGAAAAGATTGCATTGGGGAATTAAGTAAAAAAGAAGAGCAGCGTGGAATGAGAGGAATAAGAAATGCGCTGCGGAATTAGAGGAATCGGAAATACACCACAGAATGAGACGATAGGGAAAGCATTGTGGAATGAGGAGGATAGCAAAATGATTCATTTCCTATTCCTCCCAGTCCACAATGCATTCTTTTTCATTCCTCTCATTCCACGATTCACTCTTCAAAATCGTTTCATTCCACGATTCACTCTTCAAAATCCTCTCATTCCGCAATTCACTCTTCGAAATCCTCAATTCCACAATTCACTCTTCGAAATCCTCACATTCCACGATTCACTCTTCGAAATCCTCTCATTCCGCAATTCACTCTTCGAAATCCTCAATTCCACGATTCACTCTTCGAAATCCTCTCATTCCGCAATTCACTCTTCGAAATCCTCAATTCCACGATTCACTCTTCGAAATCCTCACATTCCACGATTCACTCTTCGAAATCCTCACATTCCACATTTCACTCTTCGAAATCCTCTCATTCCGCAATTCACTCTTCGAGATCCTTCCATTCCACGATTCGCTCTTCGTTTTTGCCTTAAATCCCCAATGCACATCAATGAATGAGAGGAATAGGAAACACGTCATGGAATGAAAACTATAGGAACTGCATCATGGAATGAGGAAGACAGAAAATGCATCAAGGAATGAGACGAATAGGAAACGCCTCATGGAATAGAGGAATAAGAAATGCATTGTGGGATGAAAAGGAATAGGAAATGTACTACGGGAGGAGAAGAATAAGAAATCCATCATGGAATAAGTTGGTTGGGTTGTTTTACCTCTGAGCGTCACTTTTTTGCACACCATGGGCCAGGTCACATAGACCCCGAAGGCTCAGAGAAGGTTGGGGGAGGGGACCCACTGAAACGGTTGTTGGGAGACAGATGGTAGCCTCCCGTCAAGCCATCCAGCGTGTTCTTTAACGTTGGGTTGTTTTACCTCTGAGCGGCACTTTTTTGCACACCATGGGCTAAATGGCCAGGTCACATGAACCCCGAAGGCTCAGAGAAGGTTGGGGGAGGGGACCCACTGGAACAGCTGTTGGAAGACAGATGGTAGCCTCCCGTCAAGGCCATCCAGCGTGTTCTTTAACGTTGGGTTGTTTTACCTCTGAGCGGCACTTTTTTGCACACCATGGGCTAAATGGCCAGGTCACATGGACCCCGAAGGCTCAGAGAAGGTTGGGGGAGGGGACCCACTGGAACAGCTGTTGGAAGACAGATGGTAGCCTCCCGTCAAAGCCATCCAGCGTGTTCTTTAACGTTCACACTGTATGGCTCTCCAGCACACGGGGCCACGGCTTAACGTCCCATCCGACGGACGGCGGCCTTTCCAAGCCCATCGGTGTCCCCTACTGACAGTTGGCAGGGCGGAGAATTTTGCGGAGATAAATCTCAACGCTGACCCAGCTGGGACTCGAACCTGGGAACTACAGATTACGAGCCTGGCGCGCTACCGACTGAGCCACCCCCGCCCCCATGGAATGAGTGTAGTAGAAAGAGTTCATCGTGGAATAAAAGTACGGGAACAGTGCAATAGGAAATTAAAGAATGCTCTAAATGTATTTTGTAACAACAACAGCAGGAACAGTAAAAATGAAAAAACGACATGAATACTAAAAAAGGAAAGTGAAAAAGAATAATAAGGTGAAAAATAGTGTAATAAACAAATTAGATAGCGAGGAAGAGGAAAAAAAATTAAATATGAATGAAGGGGAATACCGAAGAGAAAACACGAGAATAGAGAGCAACATGTTCAATAAAAAATAAATAAATAAATACCCCCTCAAGCAGGGGGTGGCTCAGTCCGTAGCGCGCCAGGCTCGTAATCTGTAGTTCCCAGGTTCGAGTTCCAGCTGGGTCAGCGTTGAGATTTATCTCCGCAAAATTCCCCGCCCTGCCCACGGTCAGTAGGGGACACCTATGGGCTTGGAAAGTCCGCCGTCCGTCGGATGGAACGTTAAGCCGTGGCCCCGTGTGCGGGAGAGCCATACCCTGTGCACGTTAAAGAACACGCTGGATGGCCTTGACGGGAGGCTACCATCTGTCTCCCAACAGCTGTTCCAGTGGGTCCCCTCCCACAACCTTCTCTGAGCCTTCGGGGTCCATGTGACCTGGCCATTTAGCCCATGGTGTGCAAAAAAGTGCCGCTCAGAGGTAAAACAACCCAACCCAACACAACCCTCAAGCAGCTGCTTGCCACAGAGGTCTGACAGGAGCCTGTCAGTTTATATGCCATAGTAGAAGGTCTGAGAGGATGGCAGCACCTCAGCAGACAAACAACACAGACATCCATGCCTTATCCGGGGCTCGAACCCAGGTCCCTTAGATCAGTAGCCAAGCGCGCTAACCACTCGGCCACGGGATGGCGCCATGTTCAATACGGATAAGAAAACTACATGCAATGCAGAGAAATAGGAATAAGAGGGGTAAAATAAATAAAAATACCCCCTCAAGCAGCTGCTTGCCACAGAGGTCTGACAGGACCCTGTCAGTTTATATGCCATAGTAGAAGATCTGAGAGGATGGCAAGACCTCAGCAGACAAACGACACAAACAGCCATGCCTTACCCGGAGCTCGAACCCAGAGTCCCTTAGATCAGTAGCCAAGCGTGCTAACCACTCGGCCATGGGACAGAGAAAAAAAAATATTTGCAGCCGAACAGGAATAAAGGAGGAAAGAATTTCTCCAAAGGTACATGAAAGGGTTGGGTTGTTTTACCTCTGAGCGGCACTTTTTTTGCACACCGTTGGCTAAATGGCCAGGTCACATGGACCCCGAAGGCTCAGAGAAGGTTTTGGGAGGGAACCCACTGGAACAGCTGTTGGGAGACAGATGGTAGCCTCCCGTCAAGGCCATCCAGCGTATTCTTTAGCGTGCACAGGATATGTCTCTCCCGCACACGGGGCCACGGCTTAACGTCCCATCCGACGGACGGCGCCCTTTCCAAGCCCATCGGTGTCCCCTACTGACCGTGGGCAGGGCGGGGAATTTTGCGGAGATAAATCTCAACGCTGTCCCAGCTGGGACTCGAACCTGGGAACTACAGATTACGAGCTTGGCGCGCTACCGACTGAGCCACCCCCGCCCCAAACAATTAATACCTCTTCGAACACTGGGTTTGACGAATGGTTCCTATGACTTACTCTCCAGTGCAATCTCTGTGTTGAACCTTGGGGTCTTTGTGACCTGGCAATTTAGATCACGAGGCAGCAACGAAAATGTAGCAGCTTCCATTTGTCGAGTCCAGCACACATAACAAACTCAGTGACAGACAGCGAGAATAGGTGGCAGAACAGTTTGCGAACAAGCCGGCGCTCACATGTGGAAAGGCACACAAAACCCAACCGCCACCAACAGGTGAGAACAATCACCGGCCACGTGCTGATGCCATTAGTGTCTTGACATCTGTATTCGAGGCATTTCGGACTGGATGCTTAATGCGCCGAGTGTGGCTGCGAGTGGCGGCCAGGTAATGCCCATCCGTCACAGTGACAAGGGGACTAATTGAGTTGTCTACGAGACACAAAGGAGAAAATGGGAGCACCGGATAAAAGGACGAGAGATACCAGGATATTGTGAGGGGGCGGGGGGTAAAGGAGATGGGGGAGAGAGTCGTGTGAAAGGGCAGGTGTGAATCACAATCTAGTTAGGAAAAAGTGCGCTCTGGAAGAGGGAATATAAAAAGATCTGCTCCAAACAACTGGAAACCTTCCACCGGAGTTACGTTGTCAGAAAACGTAAAATGTGATGTCACTAGAACGAGTGCGTCAAGTGCACGTCATCACCTGTGGCAGCCGGAAGCGGATGGAAGCCTTACACGTGGAGGGACGAGCTCTTTTCTATTTGTTATTATTTTTCTTTTTCTGTTTCAGCGTGAAGTGAAAGCGAAAGACCAAAATGGAAGATTAGAAATTCTAGAAGAAAAGGTAAACACAATTTTTTTTTTCTCCCTGTTGAAATAAGAAAATAACGTGTTTTTTTTTATGTTGTTGTGTTGTTTTACGTCTGACTGGCACTTATTTTTTTTTTGCACACAAAGGGCCAAGTAGCCAGGTCACAAGGACTCCAAGTGCTCAGAGTTGTGTTGTTTTACCTCTGAGCGGCACTTTTTTGCACACCTGGGCTAAATGGCCAGGTCACATAGACCCCGAAGGCTCAGAGAAGGTTGGGAGAGGGGACCCACTGTAACAGCTGTTAGGAGACACATGGTAGTCTCCCGTCAAGCTCATCCAGCCTGTTCTTTAATGTGCACAGAGTATGGCTCTCCCGCACACGGAGCCACGGCTTAACGTCCCATCCGACGGACGGCGGCCTTTCCAAGCTCATCGGTGTCCCCTACTGACCGTGGGCAGGGTGGGGAATTTTGCGGAGATAAATCTTAACGCTGACCCAGCTGGGACTCGAACCTGGGAACTACAGATTACGAGCCTGGCGCGCTACCGATTGAGCCACCTCCGCCCCCCTTGTGCCGGAGAATCATACCTTGCGCACTTTAAAGAAAGAAAACGGTAAATAGTTTTGATGGAAGGCTTCCATCTGTGTCGTAACAGCTGTCTAGTGGAACCCCTTCTCCCAGTCTTCTCTGAGTCTTTGGGGTCCTTGCGACCTGGCCATTTAGCCCATTATTTGCAAAAAAACAAGTGCGTCTCAGAGGCAAAACAACCCAACCCAACAAAACTGAAAAGCAAAATTTCTGAAATCATTTTTCTTTTGACCAATCTCTTCCACAAAACTAATCTTAAACTGATTACAAACATGTTAACAAATCCGAATTCAACCACCAACTAACATCGTATATCGATTTAACTCTTCGATTTGTGCCATCCTCATCTGATGGATCACCATGACAACTGCCTCAGAGGTCGAGATGAGATTACGATAAACTTACGATTTATGGTCCTCGGCATCTCTAGAGGAGTGAAGACGTTCTCTGCCTTCTCCCAAAAGTCACGCACCTCCCCCCACTCTAACCCCACCCTCACCCCAAGTACAACAAACCTTCTCCCGATTTCGCGGCCACACCATCATCATCAACATCCTGCCTCGGGCGACGGAAACATAACCCGACATTATCTCTCGCCGTTTTCTGTTTGACACGAATCGTCCGTCTAGCTTCTGAAACGGGACCCTATCAGTGAAACCTGTTCGCTGTGGCCATTACACGCATGACGGGACCCGATGACCGCTGCCAAACAAGGTTCGCTTACACGCACCCCGTGCACATCTAATGTGTAATCACCACCTCTGCCAGAAGTAACAACAAGCACTTCATCTTTTCTTTTGTGCTGCCAGTTGTCTCGTTTCACCGCCATAGACGGCAGAATTGCACTTGTCCGCTACCGCGATTTGCATTTAATCACTGTGATTTGTAAAACCTTCCGTCATTTTAACTTCTAAAATAAACGTTGAGAAAAAAAGAAATTCCCGTTCTTTTATTTCATCTATCATCACTGTTTGAACATTGGGGCGGGGTGGCTCAGTCGGTAGCGAGCCAGGCTCGTAATCTGCAGTTCCCTGGTTCGAGTCCCAGCTGGGTCAGCGTTGAGACTTATCTCCGCGAAACTCCCCGCCCTGCCCATGGTTAGTAGGGGACACCGATGAGCTTGGAAAGGCCGCCGTCCGTCGGATGGGACATTAAGCCGTGACACAGTATGCGGGATAGCCATACCCTGTGCACGTTAAAGAACACGCTGGATGGCCTTGACGGGTTGTTACCATCTGTCTCCCAACAGCTGTTCCAGTGGGTCCCCTCCCTCAACCTTCTCTGAGCCTTCGGGGTCCTTGTAACCTGGCTATTTAGCCCATGGTGTGCAAAAAAGTGCCGCTCAGAGGTAAAGCAACCCAACATAAAGAACACGCTGGATGGCCTTGACGAGAGACTACCATCTGTCTCCCAACAGTTGTTCCAGTGGGTCCCCTCCCCTAACCTTCTCTGAGCCTCCGGGGTCCTTGTAACCCGGCTATTTAGCCCATGATGTGCAAAAAAGTGCCGCTCAGAGGTAAAGCAACCCAACATAAAGAACACGCTGGATGGCCTTGACGAGAGGCTACCATCTGTCTCCCAACAGTTGTTCCAGTGGGTCCCCTCCCCCAACCTTCTCTGAGCCTCCGGGGTCCTTGTAACCCGGCTATTTAGCCCATGGTGTGCAAAAAAGTGCCACTCAGAGGTAAAGCAACCCAACATAAAGAACACGCTGGATGGCCTTGACGGGAGGCTACCATCTGTCTCCCAACAGCTGTTCCAGTGGGATCCCTCCCCCAACCTTCTCTGAGCCTTCGGGGTCCTTGTAACCTGGCTATTTAGCCCATGGTGTGCAAAAAAGTGCCGCTCAGAGGTAAAGCAACCCAACATAAAGAACACGCTGGATGGCCTTGACGAGAGGCTACCATTTGTCTCCCAACAGTTGTTCCAGTGGGTCCTCTCCCTCAACCTTCTCTGAGCCTCCGGGGTCCTTGTAACCCGGCTATTTAGCCCATGGTGTGCAAAAAAGTGCCACTCAGAGGTAAAGTAACCCAACATAAAGAACACTCTGGATGGCCTTGACGGGAGGCTACCATCTGTCTCCCAACAGCTGTTCCAGTGGGATCCCTCCCCCAACCTTCTCTGAGCCTTCGGGGTCCTTGTAACCTGGCTATTTAGCCCATGGTGTGCAAAAAAGTGCCGCTCAGAGGTAAAGCAACCCAACATAAAGAACACGCTGGATGGCCTTGACGAGAGGCTACCATCTGTCTCCCAACAGTTGTTCCAGTGGGTCCCCTCCCTCAACCTTCTCTGAGCCTCCGGGGTCCTTGTAACCCGGCTATTTAGCCCATGGTGTGCAAAAAAGTGCCGCTCAGAGGTAAAGCAACCCAACATAAAGAACACGCTGGATGGCCTTGACGAGAGGCTACCATCTGTCTCCCAACAGTTGTTCCAGTGGATCCCCTCCCCCAGCCTTCTCTGAGACTTCGGGGTTCTTGTGACCTGGCTATTTAGCCCATGGTGTGCAAAAAAGTGCCACTCAGAGGTAAAGCAACCCAACATAAAGAACACGCTGGATGGCCTTGACGGGAGGCTACCATCTGTCTCCCAACAGCTGTTCCAGTGGGATCCCTCCCCCAACCTTCTCTGAGCCTTCGGGGTCCTTGTAACCTGGCTATTTAGCCCATGGTGTGCAAAAAAGTGCCGCTCAGAGGTAAAGCAACCCAACATAAAGAACACGCTGGATGGCCTTGACGAGAGGCTACCATTTGTGTCCCAACAGTTGCTCCAATGGGTCCCCTCCCCCAACCTTCTCTGAGCCTCCGGGGTCCTTGTAACCTGGCTATTTAGCCCATGGTGTGCAAAAAAGTGCCGTTCAGAGGTAAAGCAACCCAACATAAAGAACACGCTGGATGGCCTTGACGAGAGGCTACCATCTGTCTCCCAACAGTTGTTCCAGTGGGGCCCTCCCCCAACCTTCTCTGAGACTTCGAGGTCCTTGTAACCTGGCTATTTAGCCCATGGTGTACAAAAAAGTGCCGCTCAGAGGTAAAACAACCTAAACAACCCGTCATCCCGTTAAATTATTTCCCTCATGCCTTCTAGTTAAAATTTTCTGGATACCTCACTGACCTACAGAGACTTTTCGAATGGAAAAATCATTTGAAGAATCAGGAAAATGATTAATATATATACGTTATGAATAAAAAAAGAGGAGTACACACTTTTCGATACACTCTCCATATTTATTTGTTTGTTTATCATAGAAACAATAGTGACAAAATTGCCCAGATCCAGAAAACAATGATAATATAAACGATGCATCCATAGTAAATACACAGATTACTTGTAGATAGAGAATTCAACAATTACTCATCTGGAAAACACAAATGATGTTTATATAATTCAAACTCTGAATAGTCACTTTTATATTCGATAATGATCATGCAACAGCCACTTCGAAGCTCAGTCGGTAGCGCGCCAAGCTCGTAATCTGCAGTTCCCAGGTTCGTTGGGTTGTTTTACCTCTGAGCGGCACTTTTTCGCACACATGGGCTGAATGGCCAGGTCACATGGACCTCGAAGGCTCAGAGAAGGCTGGGGGAGGGGACCCACTGGAACAGCTGTTGGGAGACAGAGGGTAGCCTCCCGTCAAGGCCATCCAGCGTGTTCTTTAACGTGCACAGGGTATGGCTCTCCCGCACACGGGGCCACAGCTTAACGTCCCATCCGACGGACGGCGGTCTTTCCAAGCCCATCGGTGTCCCCTACTGACCGTGGGCAGGGCAGGGAATTTTGCGGAGATAAATCTCAACGCTGACCCAGCTGGGACTCGAACCCGGAAACAACAGATTATCCCAGGTTCGAGTCCCAACTGTGCCAGCATTGAGATTTATCTCTTCTAACTGTCGTCGTGCCTTTAGTGAGAAACATAACTACCGATGGATTTAGAAATATAGCCGTTCGTCGAATGACATGTTAAGCCGTATCTCAGTCTGCATGGGAACTCTGCTCACATTAAAGAAAACTCTGGATTGCCTTGAGAGGTGGCTTCCATCTGTCTAGAAGTTGCGGAGACTGATTTTCCCGTTGATCTCGGATTAGAACCCGGACTGCAGTGCTCACCTCGCAGAGTCACTGCAAATCAACATGACACATTCGCACCATCTGCGCATCTGTTCCTAATAAAGTCACCACTGAGTGTTAAAGTAATTCATTTACAGTTACACAAACAAACAACGAGATAGATCTCACCCCCCCCCCCCTCCATCAACTTATAAGGCCATCATGAAACCCAAATTTAATTTTTTAAACACCGTACAGATATAGGTTTTGAATCTGAAGATATAGGTTTTGAATCTGAAGATATAGGTTTTGAATCTGAAGATATAGGTTTTGAATCTGAAGATATAGGTTTTGAATCTGAAGATATAGGTTTTGAATCTGAAGATATGGAAGTTGATATTATGGCTCAGTGGATAGCGTACATTTTGAAAATCTAGGGTCACAAGGATCTCGAGACCTCAGAGAAGGTTGGAAGCCCACTGGACCATGGATAAAACAGACAATAGCTTCCCATCAAGGCCAACCAGCATGTTCTTTTAGGTACGGGTTGGTTTTTTTTTTACCTCTGAGTGGCATTTTTTTGCACACCATGGGTTAAATGGCCAGGTCACAAGGACCCCGAAGGCTCAGAGAATGTTGGGGGAGGGGACCCACTGGAACAGCTGTTGGGAGACAGATGGTAGCCTCCCATCAAGGCCATCCAGCGTCTTATTTAACGTGCACAGGGTATGGCTCTCCCGCACACGGCACCACGGTTTAACGTCCCATCCGACGGACGGCGGCCTTTCCAAGCCCATCGGTGTCCCCTACTGACCGTGGGAAGGGCGGGGAGTTTTGCCGAGATAAATATCAGTGCTGACCCAGCTGGGACTCGAACCTGGAAACTACAGATTACGAGCCTGGTGCACTACCGACTGAGCCACCCCCGCCCCACTTTAAGGTACGGATTATATGGCTCTTTCCTGCACGGTTTAAAGTCCCATCCGACGGAAAGGAACTTTCCAAGACCATCATTTCTCACAGTTAGGGGAGATAAATCTCAACGCTGACACAGTTAGGACTCGAACCAGGGTCAACGTTGAGATTTGTCTCCGCAAAATTCCCCGCCCTGCCCACGGTCAGTAGGGAACACAGATGGGCTTGGAAAGGTGGCCCATCCCTCGGACGGGACGTTAAGCCGTGGCTAAGTATGCGGGAGAGCCATACCCTGTGCACGTTAAAGAACATACTGTATGGCCTTGACGGGAGGCTACCATCTGTCTCCCAACAGCTGTTCCAGTGGTCCCCTCCCCCAACCTTCTCTGAGCCTTTGGGGTCCTTGTGACCAGGCCATTTAACCCATGGTGTGCAAAAAAGTGCCGCTCAGAGGTAAAACAACCCAACCCAACTCGAACCAGGGAACTGCCTATCACAAGCCTGGCACTCTATCAACTAAAGCAACCCTTGTTCCTCTGTATGCAGGAGAGCCATACCCTGTATACACTGGATGGACAACGAGTTGTTGGTTTGGGTTGTTTTACCTCTGAGCGGCACTTTTTTGCACACCATGGGCTAAATGGCCAGGTCACATGGACTCCGAAGGCTCAGAGAAGGTTGGGGGAGGGGACCCACTGGAACAGTTGTTGGGAGACAGATGGTAGCCTCCCCCCAAGGCCATCCAGCGTGTTCTTTAACGTGCACAGGGTATGGCTCTCCCGCACACGGGGCAACGGCCTAACGTCCCATCCGACGGACGGCGGCCTTTCCAAGCCCATCGGTGTCCCCCTACTGACCGTGGGCAGGGCGGGGAATTTTGCGGAGATAAATCTCAACGCTGACCCAGCTGGGACTCGAACTGGGAACTACAGATTACGAGCCTGGCGCGCTACCGACTGAGCCACCCCCGCCCCATGGACAACGAGAGACTTCCATCTGTTTCCTAACCTCAATCCAGTGGATACCATTCTCCAACCTTCTCTGGCCATTTAACTCAATAGTGTGCCAAAAAAAATGTGCCGCCCGGATCTAAAACAACCCAAATAAATATATAGTTGGTTTTCTTTTATTAAAAGTGTTGAACGTCTTTTAGATCACCTTGTATCTATAAAGTTTTTACCCAACGGGGTGTGACATTGTCGTTCCCCCGGCAACTGTGTAGTGTTGACATCGATGACAAAGGGAATTGCTGACTGCCATTAAACCATTGTTTAAATCCAACGACGCTATCATTTGGAATATTTTGTTGTTGAAGCGGAACTAAGAGCCTCTATGTCTTCCTCTCACGATCACGATGGATTTCTGAAAACACAGTGGGTGAACGCCATCTGCATCATCATCTCTTGCTAAGAGCATCATTTTCTCTCGTCTATCGCTCCTTTATCTTTATGGTATCCTCATTTAAATACATCCTTTATCAAGTTGGAGAAGATGCTCTTAAGAGATCTCTTCTTTCCGATTTTATTTTCTGCTTGTTAAGTGCTCCTAATCGCAGACACCGTCATCAAGTTAGATTAACCGGCATGCAACACCACCGACGACATTCAAATTGCAGACGTGATGCAGTCGTGCTTGGCCTCGCCCGCCATATTTGTTAAGCAAATGCGGTCCGAGGGGTTCCTCAGAGTGCAGCCCTATTCCATAAATAATAATCCACAGACTCCTCTAATTTCATTTGCAGAAAGCGAATCGGAATGTGATTGAAAAGGGCACGTCCAATCTCATCGTACCGGTTCCACCACCACTAATTGACTCGGGTTTCCCCATCAAATTTATTACGTCTGAAACTGGATGACTGCGTACAGATTATGGCTGGGGGTAAACTCTTTTCTGAGTGTTCGCCAATTTTGGGAGTATAATAAGCATCGCAATTGCTAGAATTTCTATTTCTCTGAGCATTATAACGATTGTGATCCGACTTTTTTCTTTTTCTTAGTATGAAATACGGCCTCATGAATTCTTATTGTTCACTTCATTAGCATAAAGGTGCGGTCTTCTTCCCAAAAGTACCATTGTTACAAACAAATAGAATAACTGTGTCCAGTAACAATATACAGTGTATGAATTCGTTACGGATACGTACGATTTGTTCCCATTGTCATGGAGATTATAGCCTACCAAAATGTTGAGAATTCCATATTAAGCAATGGAAATGTAATTTCGAAGCTCAATAACGTATAAAATATGCATTTAATGATAAAATGTGATTGAGGATAAATTATAGATCGTAATCAAATCTACTTAAAATCCCGATTTTCAACAATATTCGTTCAGTATTCAAAGAGTTATGGAAGCTGGAATATTTAAAAGTAAATGATCTTGTTTTATGGAAATCATTCATGATTGTCTGATATTGAAATAATCAATATGCAAACTTCTAAAGGCGCGCGCACTTCTCTTCCTCTTTCTGTTCACGATTTTCCGTTCCACTCAGACGTGGCTCGTTGCCTTCCATGTTGAAACGTGTTAATGCTCATATGTTGAGTTGGTTGTTTTACCTCTGACCGGCACTTTTTTGCACACCATGGACTAAATGGCCAGGTCACATGGACCCCGAAGGCTCAGAGAAGGTTGGGGGAGGGGACCCACTGGAACAGCTGTTGGGAGACAGATGGTAACCTCCCGCCAAGGCCATCCAGCGTGTTCTTTAACGTGCACAGGGTATGGCTCTCCCGCACACGGGGCCACGGCTTAACGTCCCATCCGACGGACGGCGGTCTTTCCAAGCCCATCGGTGTCCCCTACTGACCGTGGGCAGAACGGGGAATTCTGCGGAGATAAATCTCAACGCTGACCCAGCTGGGACTCGAACCTGGGAACTACAGATTACGAGCCTGGCGCCCTACCGACTGAACCACCCCCGCCCCTAATGCTCATATGCTTAGGAAGCTGTGTTTATGAATATTTCGCTTAAGAATATCTGAATTTTTGGATATTTAGAGCAGAATCAGGTAAGACTATTAGACTCATTTTCTTCAAATGTTAGGGACGAAGATGGTTAAGTCGGCAGCGCACTAGGCTCGTAATCTGCAGCTTCTAGGTTCGGGCCCCGTCAGCGTTGAGATTTATCTCTGCACTCCCCCCCCCCCCATTAGTAGGGGACATCGATGGGCTTGGAAAAGAAGCCATTTATCGGATGACACGTCAAGCCATGTACAATCGCTCAAAAAAAAATATCCGAACGCTATGGTTGATTACAGAATTCAGGAAAAATATCTGGAGCGTGTACAGCAACTGTACACGCTCCAGTTACCGTTCACAGCAAACTGGAGCGTGTGCAGTTACTGCACACGCTCCAGTTTGCTGTGAACGGTAACTGCACACGCTCAATATTTCCGTGAGTGAGCCCACACTATCTAGTATCAAAATAATATGACCACCTACAGTCGCTCAAAAAAGTATCCGAACACTATGGCTGATTACAGAATTCAGAAAAAATATCTGGCAACGATTTTTTTTTAGAAATGAGTGATCTGGCAACCTTCGTGTCACGTGACACGAAGGTTGCCAGATCTAATTTCTAAAAACAAATCGTTGCCAGATATTTTTCCTGAATTCCGTAATCAACCATAGCGTTCGGATATTTTTTTGAGCGACTGTACAGGACAGCCATTTTCTGCGCACTTTAAAGAACACGCTGGATGGTCTTCACGAGAGACTACTATCTATCTCCTAAGAGTTATCCAATGGTTAGCCACTTCTCGAGCCTTCTCTGAATCTATTGGGTCCTAATGCCTATTTAGGCCATTGTGTGCAAACAATTACCCCTGAGACAAAAACTTAACCCAACCCAAAAATAAAACGAGCTGAATAGTTAAAATTTTGACTAAATTTGTTCCCCAACTTAATAATCTTTATATTTAACTATATTCATTAATATTCTTTATATAAAAATCTTTATATTTAATATTAATATTCTTTATGGTACAGAAGCACACATTATGTTACAATTTCCTCCATTTTGATCTCACATCATTAGGGGCGATGGTGGCTCAGTCGGTGGCGCGCCAGGCTCATAATCTGCAGTTGCCACATTCGAGTCCCACCTAGACCAGTGTAGAGATTCATCTCTGCAGAACTTCCCGCCCTGCATTCGGTCAGTAGAGGACATCGATGGGCTTGAAAAAGCTGCTGCACGTCGAGTGGAAACTGTCCTCTTGTGCGGTAGAGCCATACCTTGTGCACGTTCAAGAACATACTGGATGGCCTTGACTGGACCCTACCATCTGTCTCCCAACAGCTGTTCCAGTGGGTCCCCTCCCCCAACCTTCTCTGAGCCCTCGGGGTCCTTGCGACCTGACTATTTATCCCATGGTGTGCAAAAAAAAGACGCTCAGAGTTTGGGTTGGGTTGATTTAACTCTGAGCGGCACTTTTTTGCACACCATCGGCTAAATGACCAGGTCACAAGGACCCCGAAGGTTCAGAGAAAGTTGGGGGAGGGGATCCACTGGAACAGCTGTTGGGAGACAGATGGTAGCGTCCAGTAAAGGCCATCCAGTGTCGTCTTTAACGTGCACAGGGTATGGCTCTCCCGCACACGGGCCCAGGTTCGAGTCCCATCTGGGTCAGCGTTGAGATTTATCTCCGCAAAATTTCCCGCTTTGCCCACGGTCAGTAGGGGACACCGATGGGCTTGGAAAGGCCGCCGTCCGTCGGATGGGACGTTAAGCCGTGGCTCCGTGTGCAGGAGAGCCATACCATGTGCACGTTAAAGAACACGCTGGATGGCCTTGACGGGAGGCTACCATCTGTCTCCCAACAGCTATTCTAGTGGGTCCCCTCCCCCAACCTTCTCTGAGCCTTCGGGGTCCATGTGACCTGGCCATTTAGCTCATTGTGTGCAAAAAAAGTGCCGCTCAGAGGTAAAACAACCCAACCCAACCCGCACACCGGGCCACGGATTAACGACGGACGGCGGCCTTTCCAAGTTCATCGATGTCCCCTACTGACCGTGGCAGGGCGGAGAATTTTGCGGAGATAAATCTCAACGCTGACCAAGCTGTTACTCGAACCTGGGAACTGCAAATTACGAGCCTGGTGCCCTACCGACTGAGTTAACAAGTTAGTTATCATAATGAAAGCTCTCTATAATAACACTGAGTCCGCCCCACTCAGAGGTAAAACAGTCCAAATTATTATCATTAAGAAATATCTAGTTGGAAAGATTCCAACCCAACGACGAACGAATTTCCACCGTCTCCGATTTTTCCTTTCCGGTTGTTATTATAAAATAAGAATAACAACAACCAATGCTTCTCATCAACAACTCTTTGTTCCACCATCGTCGACTAAAAAAGTCTCCAGAAAACCAACAATCGGCAACAACTCGTTCATGAAGGATTAGCAAATACATAAACAACTCGAATCACGATAGCAGTCACTGTTTACACCTCACCACGGGTGCCGGATGAAACCGGACAACAAAACGGACAGCGAAGAGATTGCATCAGCACCACCAGGCAACAGCATCATTTCGCTCTCACATCAGCAGACAGTTTAGAGAGAGAGAGACACGCACATGGCATTTGTAATTTTCTCGACACAACGCTTCAAAAACAGAAGCAAAAGAAAATAAACTTCTCCTCTTGATTCATTAGAAGAAGAGCAAGAGCATCATAAGTTGAGTCAGACGACGGCGTGGAAACTCAGCATCTATTTATCTTTACGACCCATTTTTTGATCAGATAGAAAGAAACGAACGAAGGGCGGGAGACGAAGGAAAAAAGAATCAGGAGGCAAAAAAAGCAACACAACAAGAACACACACACAAAACTCAGATAATGCTCGTGGATAAGCAACAATGTACATATCGCGTGCACGGGAGCCGCGAGGAGTTTGCGTCACATCCCGTAGTTGACAGCTACCTGCTACAGATGGGCGATGACAACGGAGGATAGTGAAGACTTCATTTTCGTTTAAGGCTGTCGCGTGTGCGGCGAGAGTGCGTCTGTGGGATGCGAGGAGGAAGAGGAAGAGCAAGAGAAGATGTAGCGATGAATGGGAGGAGAGAGAGAGAGGAAAAGTTTCGCCCTTATTTAAAGTAAAATTCTGAAATACTCAATTCGATTCCTTTCTCTCTTATCACTCTGGTGTTTCGTTTTAATGCATTCAAGCGAAGAAAACGAAGAAGCACAATTCGTGACAGACACGTGGATAAAAAAAAATGCGATTCGTTTCTGGGAGTATTTGTACATGCATTATTTCATCTGCATCGTCAAGAAACATGAATATTCCGTGAACAACATCCATAAAGTATTAAAGAAAAAAAAAATCTGGAGAGGGGTGGGGGCAGTTTTCTAGACGATCTATCAGTGCTTAGATCAGAGTGAAAATAAGCTTTTTGGAATCCAGGAGAACGCTTCTTTCTTATCCCCCCCCCCCTCCATCACATTCTCATTTCTCTCTTTCTTATCCCCCCATCACAGTCTCATTTCTCTCTTTCTTATCCCCCCATCACAGTCTCATTTCTCTCTTTCTTATTCCCCCATCAAAGTCTCATTTTTCGCTTCCTTATTCCCCATCACAGTCTCATTTCTCTCTTTCTTATCCCCCTATCACTGCCTCATTTCTCTTCTTCTTATCCCCCCATCACAGTCTCATTTCTCTCTTTCTTATCCCCCCATCACAGTTTCATTTCTCTTCTTCTTATCCCCCCATCACAGTCTCATTTCTCTCTTTCTTATCCCCCCCATCACAATCTCATTTCTCTCTTTCTTATCCCCCATCACAGTCTCATGTCTCTCTTTCTTATCTCCCCATCACAGTCTCATTTCTCTCTTTCTTATCCCCCCATCACAGTCTCATGTCTCTCTTTCTTATCCCCCATCACAGTCTCATTTCTCTCTTTCTAATTTCTCTCTTTCTAATCCCCCATCACAGTCTCATGTCTCTCTTTCTTATCCCCCATCACAGTCTCATTTCTCTCTTTCTAATTTCTCTCTTTCTAATCCCCCATCACAGTCTCATGTCTCTCTTTCTTATCCCCCATCACAGTCTCATTTCTCTCTTTCTAATTTCTCTCTTTCTAATCCCGCATCACAGTCTCATGTCTCTCTTTCTTATCCCCCATCACAGTCTCATTTTTCTCTTATACCCCATCACAATCTCATGTCTCTCTTTCTTATCCCCCCCATCCCAGTCTCATTTCCCTATTTCTTATCCCCCCCCATCACAGTCTTATTTCTCTCTTTCTTATCCCCCCATCACAGTCTCATTTCTCTTATTATTATTCCCCCATCACAGTCTCATTTCTCTTCTTCTTATCCCCCATCACAGTCTCATTTCTCTTCTTCTTATTCCCCCCATCACAGTCTCATTTCTCTTCTTCTTATCCCCCCATCACAGTCTCATTTCTCTCTTATCCCCCCATCACAGTCTCATTTCTCTCTTTCTTATCCCCCATCACAGTCTCATGTCTCTCTTCCTTATCCCCCATCACAGTCTCATTTCTCTCTTTCTAATCCCCCCGTCACATTCTCATGTCTCTCTTTCTTATCCCCCATCACAGTCTCATTTCCCTATTTCTTATCCCCCCCATCACAGTCTCATTTCTCTCTTTCTTATCCCCCCATCACAGTCTCATTTCTCTTCTTCTTATTCCCCCATCACAGTCTCATTTCTCTTCTTCTTATCCCCCCATCACAGTCTCATTTCTCTCTTATCCCCCCATCACAGTCTCATTTCTCCCTTTCTTATCCCCCCCATCACAGTCTCATTTCCCTCTTTCGACGCTTACTTAACGTTCAGCAGAAGCAGAGACGTGAATGCATTTGACTCTAGATTTATAATAAATTTTGCATCTGATCGCTGTGATATACGTTGTGGGTCAGAGCCATATCTATGCTATGGTCAATATGATGCTGGCCATAGATACAGTCGCTCAAAAAAGTATCCGAACGCTATGGTTGATTACAGAATTCAGAAAAAATAGCAACAACGATTTATTTAGAAATTAGTGACTGTACCTATGGTGAAATCCATTCAGTGAAATTAGAGGCTTTAAACTAGCACTGTGTGTTAGGTATCATTAGGCATTCAAACATTTTGCTATTTTATTACTGTGAGCATTCAGAGCTCATGCTTATGTGTAACTGGTGCAACTATGGGCCTTCAAAGTTCGCGATATTCTGTGACTCTGTACTATTGTGTTATTTTGTTTTAGATGAATTAGTTTTTAAAGCCGCTATTATCCTGCGATGTGTGCCTTTGAAATTGATTTTATCAAACGTTCAAAGCTGTTATTTTCTGTTTATTCATGAATTAGTGTCCATAAATGATTGCTCTGAGCAACACTTTAATGAATATTATGGGCTAAATGGCCATGTCGTAACCCACAAGGGCTCAGAGATGTTTAGCAGAAGGCGATACACTGGACGACTGTTAGGGGAAAGATGGAAGTCTCCTGAAATCCATCCAGCAGGTTCTGCAATGCCCACGGTCTGCAAAAGACTCATGGCTCCTTATCATCCATTCAAAGGACAACACTTGTATCCCTTTTCTCACCGAAAGATGGATGAAAGTTAGTAGAGTAGATCTCAATGCTGGAACAGTCGGAATTTGCATATGGGATCTGCAGATTACTGGATTGATACTCGTGCGTACTGGATAGATAAATGGTTACAGATAGAGACTGGTGCGTTCCCAACTGAGATGATACATGTCACGTGTTACACGTAACTATGGTTTCAAAGTTCATATTGTGTCATGTAGAATATTTAAAGCTCGTGTTCTCAATGTCACTGGCAACTGAAGCTAGTTTCTTGTGCCTTTTATAGGACATCGGGCCTTCAAGGCTAGTTTCTTCTGCCTTTTATAGGACATCGGGCCTTCAAAGCTAGTTTCTTGTGCCTTTTATAGGACATCGGGCCGTCAAAGTTAGTTTCTTGTGCCTTTTATAGGACATCGGGCCGTCAAAGCTAGTTTCTTGTGCCTTTTATAGGACATCGGGCATTCAAAGCTAGTTTCTTGGGCCTTTTATAGGACATCGGGCCTTCAAAGCTAGTTTCTTGTGCTTTTTATAGGACATCGGGCCTTCAAAGCTAGTTTCTTGTGCCTTTTATAGGACATCGGGCCTTCAAAGCTAGTTTCTTGTGCCTTTTATAGGACATCGGGCCGTCAAAGCTAGTTTCTTGTGCCTTTTATAGGACATTGGGCCTTCAAAGCTAGTTCTTGTGCCATTTATAGGACATCGGGCCTTCAAAGCTAGTTTCTTGTGCCTTTTATAGGACATCGGGCCGTCAAAGCTAGTTTCTTGTGCCTTTTATAGGACATCGGGCCGTCAAAGCTAGTTTCTTGTGCCTTTTATAGGACATCGGGCAGTCAAAGCTAGTTTCTTGTGAGTTTTATAGGACATCGGACCGTCAAAGCTAGTTTCTTGTGCCTTTTATAGGACATCGGACCGTCAAAGCTACTTTCTTGTGCCTTTTATAGGACATCGTCAAGCTACTTTTTTGTGCCTTTTATAGGACATCGGGCCGTCAAAGCTAGTTTCTTGTGCCTTTTATAGGACATCGGGCCGTCAAAGCTAGTTTCTTGTGCCTTTTATAGGATATCGGACCGTCAAAGCTAGTTTCTTGTGCCTTTTATAGGACATCGGGCCGTCAAAGCTAGTTTCTTGTGCCTTTTATAGGACATCGGGCCGTCAAAGCTAGTTTCTTGTGCCTTTTATAGGACATCGGGCCGTCAAAGCTAGTTTCTTGTGCCTTTTATAGGACATCGGACCATCAAAGCTAGTTTCTTGTGCCTTTTATAGGACATCGGGCCATCAAAGCTAGCTCCTTGTGCCTTTCATAGGACATCGGGCCGTCAAAGCTAGTTCCTTGTGCCTTTCATAGGACATCGGCCGTCAAAGCTAGTTCTTTGTGCCTTTTATAGGACATCGGGCCGTCAAAGCTAGTTTCTTGTGCCTTTTATAGGACATCGGGCCGTCAAAGCTAGTTTCTTGTGCCTTTTATAGGACATCGGACCGTCAAAGCTAGTTTCTTGTGCCTTTTATAGGACATCGGGCCGTCAAAGCTAGTTTCTTGTGCCTTTTATAGGACATCGGGCCGTCAAAGCTAGTTTCTTGTGCCTTTTATAGGACATCGGGCTGTCAAAGCTAGTTTCTTGTGCCTTTTATAGGACATCGGGCTTTAAAGCTAGTTTCTTCTGCCTTTATAGGACATCGGGCCGTCAAAGCTACTTTCTTGTGCCTTTTAGAGGACATCGGGCCTTCAAAGCTAGTTTCTTGTGCCTTTTATAGGACATCGGGCCTTCAAAGCTAGTTTCTTGTGCTTTTTATAGGACATCGGGCCGTCAAAGTTAGTTTCTTGTGCCTTTTATAGGACATCGGGCCGTCAAAGCTAGCTTCTTGTGCCTTTTATAGGACATCGGGCCTTCAAAGCTAGTTTCTTGTGCCTTTTATAAGACATCGGCCTTCAAAGCTAGTTTCTTGTGCCTTTTATAGGACATCGGGCCTTCAAAGCTAGTTTCTTGTGCCTTTTATAGGACATCGGGCCTTCAAAGCTAGTTTCTTGTGCCTTTTATAGGACATCGGGCCTTCAAAGCTAGTTTCTTGTGCCTTTTATAGGACATCGGGCCTTCAAAGCTAGTTTCTTGTGCCTTTTATAGTACATCGGGCCGTCAAAGCTCGTTTCTTGTGCCTTTTATAGGACATCGGGCCGTCAAAGCTAGTTTCTTGTGCCTTTTATAGGACATCGGACCGTCAAAGCTAGTTTCTTGTGCCTTTTATAGGACATCGGACCGTCAAAGCTAGTTTCTTGTGCCATTTACAGGACATCGGGCCGTCAAAGCTAGTTTTTTGTGCCTTTTACAGGACATCGGGCCTTCAAAGCTAGTTTCTTGTGCCTTTTATAGGACATCGGGCCTTCAAAGCTAGTTTCTTGTGCCTTTTATAGTACATCGGGCCGTCAAAGCTCGTTTCTTGTGCCTTTTAGAGGACATCGGGCCGTCAAAGCTAGTTTCTTGTGCCTTTTATAGGACATCGGACCGTCAAAGCTAGTTTCTTGTGCCTTTTATAGGACATCGGACCGTCAAAGCTAGTTTCTTGTGCCATTTACAGGACATCGGGCCGTCAAAGCTAGTTTTTTGTGCCTTTTACAGGACATCGGGCCGTCAAAGCTAGTTTCTTGTGCCATTTACAGGACATCGGGCCGTCAAAGCTAGTTTCTTTTGCCTTTTATAGGACATCGGGCCCTCAAAGCTAGTTTCTTGTGCCTTTTATAGGACATCGGGCCGTCAAAGCTAGTTTCTTGTGCCTTTTATAGGACATCGGGCCGTCAAAGCTAGTTTCTTGTGCCTTTTATAGGACATCGGACCGTCAAAGCTAGTTTCTTGTGCCTTTTATAGGACATCGGGCCGTCAAAGCTAGTTCCTTGTGCCTTTCATAGGACATCGGGCCGTCAAAGCTAGTTCCTTGTGCCTTTCATAGGACATCGGCCGTCAAAGCTAGTTCCTTGTGCCTTTTATAGGACATCGGGCCGTTAAAACTAGTTTCTTGTGCCTTTTATAGGACATCGGGCCTTCAAAGCTAGTGTTCTCAGATGTTTTACAAGACTGCCCCTTCAAAATTTACATTATCATAAGTTGTGTAACTGTTGGCCTTCAAAGTTTCTCTTTCCAAGTGTTGTGTGGCTGAGGGATCTTCAAAACTGGTGTTCTAAAGTATTTCTTGTGTGGTGAGGTTATTCAAAGCTTGTGTTATGAAGTCTTTCTTGTGTGTAACTAAAGTCATTCACAGCTTGTGTTCTCAAGTCCTTCTTGTGTGGCTGAGGTCATTCATACCTTGAGTTCTCAAGTCTTTCTTGTGTAACGGATAGCCTTCAAAGCTTGTGTTCTCAAGTCTTATGTGGCTGAGGTCATTCATACCTTGAGTTCTCAAGTCTTTCTTGTGTAACGGATAGCCTTCAAAGCTTGTGTTCTCAAGTCTTGTGTGGCTGAGGTCATTCATACCTTGAGTTCTCAAGTCTTTCTTGTGTAACGGATAGCCTTCAAAGCTTGTGTTCTCAAGTCTTATGTGGCTGAGGTCATTCATACCTTGAGTTCTCAAGTCTTTCTTGTGTAACGGATAGCCTTCAAAGCTTGTGTTCTCAAGTCTTGTGTGGCTGAGGTCATTCATACCTTGAGTTCTCAAGTCTTTCTTGTGTAACGGATAGCCTTCAAAGCTTGTGTTCTCAAGTCTTATGTGGCTGAGGTCATTCATACCTTGAGTTCTCAAGTCTTTCTTGTGTAACGGATAGCCTTCAAAGCTTGTGTTCTCAAGTCTTATGTGGCTGAGGTCATTCATACCTTGAGTTCTCAAGTCTTTCTTGTGTAATGGATAGCCTTCAAAGCTTGTGTTCTCAAGTCTTATGTGCTGAGGTCATTCATACCTTGAGTTCTCAAGTCTTTCTTGTGTAATGGATAGCCTTCAAAGCTTGTGTTCTCAAGTCTTATGTGCTGAGGTCATTCATACCTTGAGTTCTCAAGTCTTTCTTGTGTAACGGATAGCCTTCAAAGCTTGTGTTCTCAAGTCTTATGTGGCTGAGGTCATTCATACCTTGAGTTCTCAAGTCTTTCTTGTGTAACGGATAGCCTTCAAAGCTTGTGTTCTCAAGTCTTATATGGCTGAGGTCATTCATACCTTGAGTTCTCAAGTCTTTCTTGTGTAACGGATAGCCTTCAAAGCTTGTGTTCTCAAGTCTTATGTGGCTGAGGTCATTCATACCTTGAGTTCTCAAGTCTTTCTTGTGTAACGGATAGCCTTCAAAGCTTGTGTTCTCAAGTCTTGTGTGGCTGAGGTCATTCATACCTTGAGTTCTCAAGTCTTTCTTGTGTAACGGATAGCCTTCAAAGCTTGTGTTCTCAAGTCTTATGTGGCTGAGGTCATTCATACCTTGAGTTCTCAAGTCTTTCTTGTGTAACGGATAGCCTTCAAAGCTTGTGTTCTCAAGTCTTGTGTGGCTGAGGTCATTCATACCTTGAGTTCTCAAGTCTTTCTTGTGTAACGGATAGCCTTCAAAGCTTGTGTTCTCAAGTCTTATGTGGCTGAGGTCATTCATACCTTGAGTTCTCAAGTCTTTCTTGTGTAACGGATAGCCTTCAAAGCTTGTGTTCTCAAGTCTTATGTGGCTGAGGTCATTCATACCTTGAGTTCTCAAGTCTTTCTTGTGTAATGGATAGCCTTCAAAGCTTGTGTTCTCAAGTCTTATGTGCTGAGGTCATTCATACCTTGAGTTCTCAAGTCTTTCTTGTGTAATGGATAGCCTTCAAAGCTTGTGTTCTCAAGTCTTATGTGCTGAGGTCATTCATACCTTGAGTTCTCAAGTCTTTCTTGTGTAATGGATAGCCTTCAAAGCTTGTGTTCTCAAGTCTTATGTGCTGAGGTCATTCATACCTTGAGTTCTCAAGTCTTTCTTGTGTAACGGATAGCCTTCAAAGCTTGTGTTCTCAAGTCTTATGTGGCTGAGGTCATTCATACCTTGAGTTCTCAAGTCTTTCTTGTGTAACGGATAGCCTTCAAAGCTTGTGTTCTCAAGTCTTATGTGGCTGAGGTCATTCATACCTTGAGTTCTCAAGTCTTTCTTGTGTAACGGATAGCCTTCAAAGCTTGTGTTCTCAAGTCTTATGTGGCTGAGGTCATTCATACCTTGAGTTCTCAAGTCTTTCTTGTGTAACGGATAGCCTTCAAAGCTTGTGTTCTCAAGTCTTGTGTGGCTGAGGTCATTCATACCTTGAGTTCTCAAGTCTTTCTTGTGTAACGGATAGCCTTCAAAGCTTGTGTTCTCAAGTCTTATGTGGCTGAGGTCATTCATACCTTGAGTTCTCAAGTCTTTCTTGTGTAACGGATAGCCTTCAAAGCTTGTGTTCTCAAGTCTTGTGTGGCTGAGGTCATTCATACCTTGAGTTCTCAAGTCTTTCTTGTGTAACGGATAGCCTTCAAAGCTTGTGTTCTCAAGTCTTATGTGGCTGAGGTCATTCATACCTTGAGTTCTCAAGTCTTTCTTGTGTAACGGATAGCCTTCAAAGCTTGTGTTCTCAAGTCTTATGTGGCTGAGGTCATTCATACCTTGAGTTCTCAAGTCTTTCTTGTGTAATGGATAGCCTTCAAAGCTTGTGTTCTCAAGTCTTATGTGCTGAGGTCATTCATACCTTGAGTTCTCAAGTCTTTCTTGTGTAATGGATAGCCTTCAAAGCTTGTGTTCTCAAGTCTTATGTGCTGAGGTCATTCATACCTTGAGTTCTCAAGTCTTTCTTGTGTAACGGATAGCCTTCAAAGCTTGTGTTCTCAAGTCTTATGTGGCTGAGGTCATTCATACCTTGAGTTCTCAAGTCTTTCTTGTGTAACGGATAGCCTTCAAAGCTTGTGTTCTCAAGTCTTATATGGCTGAGGTCATTCATACCTTGAGTTCTCAAGTCTTTCTTGTGTAACGGATAGCCTTCAAAGCTTGTGTTCTCAAGTCTTATGTGGCTGAGGTCATTCATACCTTGAGTTCTCAAGTCTTTCTTGTGTAACGGATAGCCTTCAAAGCTTGTGTTCTCAAGTCTTGTGTGGCTGAGGTCATTCATACCTTGAGTTTTCAAGTCTTTCTTGTGTAACGGATAGCCTTCAAAGCTTGTGTTCTCAAGTCTTATGTGGCTGAGGTCATTCATACCTTGAGTTCTCAAGTCTTTCTTGTGTAACGGATAGCCTTCAAAGCTTGTGTTCTCAAGTCTTGTGTGGCTGAGGTCATTCATACCTTGAGTTCTCAAGTCTTTCTTGTGTAACGGATAGCCTTCAAAGCTTGTGTTCTCAAGTCTTATGTGGCTGAGGTCATTCATACCTTGAGTTCTCAAGTCTTTCTTGTGTAACGGATAGCCTTCAAAGCTTGTGTTCTCAAGTCTTATGTGGCTGAGGTCATTCATACCTTGAGTTCTCAAGTCTTTCTTGTGTAATGGATAGCCTTCAAAGCTTGTGTTCTCAAGTCTTATGTGCTGAGGTCATTCATACCTTGAGTTCTCAAGTCTTTCTTGTGTAATGGATAGCCTTCAAAGCTTGTGTTCTCAAGTCTTATGTGCTGAGGTCATTCATACCTTGAGTTCTCAAGTCTTTCTTGTGTAATGGATAGCCTTCAAAGCTTGTGTTCTCAAGTCTTATGTGCTGAGGTCATTCATACCTTGAGTTCTCAAGTCTTTCTTGTGTAACGGATAGCCTTCAAAGCTTGTGTTCTCAAGTCTTATGTGGCTGAGGTCATTCATACCTTGAGTTCTCAAGTCTTTCTTGTGTAACGGATAGCCTTCAAAGCTTGTGTTCTCAAGTCTTATATGGCTGAGGTCATTCATACCTTGAGTTCTCAAGTCTTTCTTGTGTAACGGATAGCCTTCAAAGCTTGTGTTCTCAAGTCTTATGTGGCTGAGGTCATTCATACCTTGAGTTCTCAAGTCTTTCTTGTGTAACGGATAGCCTTCAAAGCTTGTGTTCTCAAGTCTTGTGTGGCTGAGGTCATTCATACCTTGAGTTCTCAAGTCTTTCTTGTGTAACGGATAGCCTTCAAAGCTTGTGTTCTCAAGTCTTATGTGGCTGAGGTCATTCATACCTTGAGTTCTCAAGTCTTTCTTGTGTAACGGATAGCCTTCAAAGCTTGTGTTCTCAAGTCTTGTGTGGCTGAGGTCATTCATACCTTGAGTTCTCAAGTCTTTCTTGTGTAACGGATAGCCTTCAAAGCTTGTGTTCTCAAGTCTTATGTGGCTGAGGTCATTCATACCTTGAGTTCTCAAGTCTTTCTTGTGTAACGGATAGCCTTCAAAGCTTGTGTTCTCAAGTCTTATGTGGCTGAGGTCATTCATACCTTGAGTTCTCAAGTCTTTCTTGTGTAATGGATAGCCTTCAAAGCTTGTGTTCTCAAGTCTTATGTGCTGAGGTCATTCATACCTTGAGTTCTCAAGTCTTTCTTGTGTAATGGATAGCCTTCAAAGCTTGTGTTCTCAAGTCTTATGTGCTGAGGTCATTCATACCTTGAGTTCTCAAGTCTTTCTTGTGTAATGGATAGCCTTCAAAGCTTGTGTTCTCAAGTCTTATGTGCTGAGGTCATTCATACCTTGAGTTCTCAAGTCTTTCTTGTGTAACGGATAGCCTTCAAAGCTTGTGTTCTCAAGTCTTATGTGGCTGAGGTCATTCATACCTTGAGTTCTCAAGTCTTTCTTGTGTAACGGATAGCCTTCAAAGCTTGTGTTCTCAAGTCTTATGTGGCTGAGGTCATTCATACCTTGAGTTCTCAAGTCTTTCTTGTGTAACGGATAGCCTTCAAAGCTTGTGTTCTCAAGTCTTATGTGGCTGAGGTCATTCATACCTTGAGTTCTCAAGTCTTTCTTGTGTAACGGATAGCCTTCAAAGCTTGTGTTCTCAAGTCTTGTGTGGCTGAGGTCATTCATACCTTGAGTTCTCAAGTCTTTCTTGTGTAACGGATAGCCTTCAAAGCTTGTGTTCTCAAGTCTTATGTGGCTGAGGTCATTCATACCTTGAGTTCTCAAGTCTTTCTTGTGTAACGGATAGCCTTCAAAGCTTGTGTTCTCAAGTCTTATGTGGCTGAGGTCATTCATACCTTGAGTTCTCAAGTCTTTCTTGTGTAACGGATAGCCTTCAAAGCTTGTGTTCTCAAGTCTTATGTGGCTGAGGTCATTCATACCTTGAGTTCTCAAGTCTTTCTTGTGTAACGGATAGCCTTCAAAGCTTGTGTTCTCAAGTCTTGTGTGGCTGAGGTCATTCATACCTTGAGTTCTCAAGTCTTTCTTGTGTAACGGATAGCCTTCAAAGCTTGTGTTCTCAAGTCTTATGTGGCTGAGGTCATTCATACCTTGAGTTCTCAAGTCTTTCTTGTGTAACGGATAGCCTTCAAAGCTTGTGTTCTCAAGTCTTATGTGGCTGAGGTCATTCATACCTTGAGTTCTCAAGTCTTTCTTGTGTAACGGATAGCCTTCAAAGCTTGTGTTCTCAAGTCTTATGTGGCTGAGGTCATTCATACCTTGAGTTCTCAAGTCTTTCTTGTGTAACGGATAGCCTTCAAAGCTTGTGTTCTCAAGTCTTGTGTGGCTGAGGTCATTCATACCTTGAGTTCTCAAGTCTTTCTTGTGTAACGGATAGCCTTCAAAGTTTGTGTTCTCAAGTCTTATGTGGCTGCAGTCATTCAAAGACTGTGTTCTCAAGTCTTATGTGGCTGCGGTCATTCAAAGACTGTGTTCTCAAGTCTTGTGTGGCTGCGGTCATTCAAAGACTGTGTTCTCAAGTCTTGTGTGGCTGCGGTCATTCAAAGACTGTGTTCTCAATTCTTTGTTATGTGACCTGTGTTGTGGTCTTGTGTGACTGAGTTCTTTCAAAGTTTGTGTTATGAAGTCTTATGTGGCTGCGGTCATTCAAAGACTGTGTTCTCAATTCTTTGTTATGTGACCTGTGTTGTGGTCTTGTGTGACTGAGTTCTTTCAAAGTTTGTGTTATGAAGTCTTTTGCGACCGAGGGCTTTCAAATCTTTTGCTCATATGCGTTTTATATAACTCTTTTGCCAAAGCTAATGTTGCTGCTTCTGGTTTGTGGTAAAAACCTTCAACGTTCGAATTTTTATCTCGTTTTCAAAAAAAAAAGGTTTTAATGTTATGAATAAATAATAATGAATTAAGATAATGCAATGAAGCTACTATTATGAATTTTACTTGATTGGGACTTTACAAAATTTTGTTATGGTGTGTTTCTGTTCTATCAATCGTCACTTGTTATGACTGTGTGTCTTTAATATGACTGTGAATTTTCTGCACCCATACCCTCGAAGGCTGCGTGTCTTCCAAAGCTAATCCATTGTTATACGTGAATAGGCGTTCAAAACCATTCTTATTGTTACGTTTTTATGAGCCATCAAAATTCATGTTCCTGTGGCTTGGTTGTTTTTCTTCTGAGCGGCACTTTTTTTTGCACACAGTGGGCTAAATGTCCAGGTCACAAGGACCCCAAAGGCTCAGAGAAGGTTGGGGGAGGGGACCTGCTGGACAGCTGTAGGGAAACAGATGGTAGTCTCCTTTCAAGGCCATCCAGCACGTTCTTTAATGTGCACAGGCTGTGGCTCTCACGCACACAGAACCACGGCCTAACATCCCATCCAATGGACAGTGGCCTTTCCAAGCCCATCAGTGTCCAAAACTGACCGAGGACAGGATAGGGAGTTTTGCGGAGATAAATCTCAATGATGGCCCAGAAGGGACTCGAACCTGGGGAATGCAGATTAAGAGCCTGGCACTACAAACTGACCCACCCTCTCGCCATGTTTCTGTATGTTGCGCCTAAGTAAGTCTCTTCCAAGTTTATATTATTGTGTTTTCTGGACCTTCAAAGCTAGTGTTATTGTGTGTTTTACATAACTAAATATCAAACATTTTACTTTATTATTGTGTTACGACCTTGTGTTCTCAATGCACAATGCTATCGATTTTCGTGTGACTACATTCTAAGCTAGAGTTGCGCACGAGTGGCCTCCAAAAGCCAGGTTATTATTTGTTGTGAGTTACTGTGAAACTTCAAAGGGTTATGTGACTGTGATCTTTCAAGATTAACGCTGTAGATCAGGGGTTCTCAACGTGGGGTATGCGGTAAAAATTTTTTGGGGTAGGCCGTGAGAGCTGAAAAGTCGCTAGATCTAGTAACAAAGTCACTAAGTTGGCATTATTATACTATAACTACAGTTTTATCTATCTATATAAGGAGTACGCCAGTTACATACACATTTCCAGAGGGTACGTGAAGCATAAAAGGTTGTGATCCAGTGCTATAGATGACTGGGTGTTTAAACCTTAAGTTGTCATGTTCTATGTTTTACTGTAGGCTTCATGAACAGACTCATGACAACATCATGTGTTGTCATGAGTCTGGGGCCATCACGCTGGTGTTCTTTCATTCTCTCTGTGACTCTGGGTGTTCAAAGATCTTTTAATCATGTGTTTTACAACAGTTACCCTTTAGAGCTTTTCGTATGTTGAGGGGCGGGGGTGGCTCAGTCGGTAGCACGCCAGGCTCGTAATCTGTAGTTCCCAGGTTCGAGTTCCAGCTGGGTCAGCATTGAGATTTATCTCCGCAAAATTCCCCGCCCTGCCCACGGTCAGTAGGGGACACCGATGGGCTTGGAAAGACCGCCGTCCGTCGGATGGGACGTTAAGCCGTGGCCCCGAGTATGAGAGAGCCATACCCTGTGCACGTTAAAGAACACGCTGGATGGCCTTGACGGGAAGCTACCATCTGTCTCCCAACAGCTGTTCCAGTGGGTCCCCTCCCCCAACCTTCTCTGAGCCTTCGGGGTCCATGTGACCTGGCCATTTAGCCCATGGTGTGCAAAAGAGTGCCGCTCAGAGGTAAAACAACCCAACCTAACCCTTTTCGTATGTTGAAGGTCTAGTTTCCATTATTACATAACTGAGCCTTTAGTGTTAGGTTACCTGCAGGGACATAGATATCATGGTTCCAATGGTTCAACTGAGCCAGGATCCGATCTCGATAGGACTAGTGTTCGACACTACTTTTAAGACGCTACATGGCGCGCACTCAATGGCCTCGTAATGATTTCAGTAGAACAGGCCCGTGCTGTTAGACTTGCTACTTTAGTAAACATAAGAAATTTTGAGAAAACTAAAGCTCGAAGAATGAATTTTGTTTGTAGAATGATGATAATTATATAATGCGATAGTTAACAATGATATACATATATCGTGATTTAGGGATGGGGCTCAGTCGGTAGCACGCCAGGATTGTAATCTGCAGTTTCCAAGTTCGAGTCGCAGTTGGACCAGGGTTGAGATTTATCTCTTCAAAATTCCCCGCCCTGCCCACGGTGAGTAGGAAACACCGATTGGCTGGGAAAGACCGCCGTCCGTCGGATGGGACGTTAAGCCATTGCCCGTGTGAGGGCGAGCCATACCCTGCGCACGTTAAAGAACACGGTGGATGACTATGACGGGAGGCTACCATCTATCTCCCAACAGCTGCTCCCCCAACTTTCTCTGAGCCTTCGGGGTCCTTGTGACCTGACCATTTAGCCCATGATGTGCAAAAAAGTGCCGCTCAGAGGAAAAACGACCCAACCCAACCCTTGGTCAGTGGACACCGATGGGCTTGGAAAGGCCGCAGTCCATCGGATGGAACCTTAAGCCGTGGACCCCTGTGGGAAAGAGTTACACCATGTGCGCGTTAAAGAACACGCTGCATTGGTCTTTACGGGAGGCTACCATCTGTCTACCAACAGCTGTTCAGTGAGTTCCCTTCCCCCATTCTCTGATCCCTCGGGGTCCTTGTGACCTGGCCATTTAGCCCATCGCGTAGAAAAAAAGTGCCGCTCAGATGTAAAACAATCCAATATATCGTGATTTCTATTTGTACACTGTGCAATTAAATGAATGAAACTGTAAAAGAAAGCTATTTTTGTTTCATTAAAAAAATATCGTCTTAAGTATTTTTTTCCAAAAAATGTTTTGAAGGAAAGAGAAGAGGTCTCCCTTAAATAACTTTAAAATCCAAGTTGCCATATGTTGTGCATGACTGTAGGACTTAACATTCATGTCTTCGGTGTTGTGTACTGGTGAGCTTTCAAGTATCTTGCCCATTATACAGTCGCTCAAAAAAATATCCGAACACTATGGTTGATTACAGGAGTCAGAAAAAATATCTGTCAACGATATTTTTTAGAAATTAGTGATCTGGCAACCTTCGTGTCACGAAGGTTGCCAGATCATTAATTCGTAAAAAATCGTTGCCAGATATTTTTTCTCAATTCTGTAATCAGCCATAGTGTTTGGATATTTTCTTTTGAGCGACTGTATCCTGCATTAAACTACGGTTCAATGTAGAGGAGAGACGTACTCTGTTAAAAAAGGACATTCTAGGCATCTATCGACAGGTCACAAAGGCCCCTTGGAGACGGTGCAGGGAAAAGACGATGCCCCCGTACCATAGGTCAATGCCCCAGAGTAATTTGTTTTCAAATCTAATTTATGTGTGTTCGTATCGTAAATGCAATGAAAAAAGTGTCTTAAAGTGTTTGCTGTTCTGTTATAATAAAAATTATATTTTTGTAGAAAAATATTATTTCTTTTTTTTCCCTTCAAATTGAAATTTGCCACTTGTTATTATTATTAATCAAAAGGCTTCTTTATTTCAGTCATGAATTTCAAAATTCAAAGTACAGTCGCTCAAAAAAATGTCCGAGCACTATGGTGGATTACAGAATCCAGAAAAAAATATCTGGCAACGATTTTTTTCAGAAATTAGTGATCTGGCAACCTTCGTGTCACGTGACACGAAGGTTGCAAGATCACTAATTTCTTAAAAGAAATCGTTGCCAGATATTTTTCTGAATTCTGTAATCCATCATAGTGTTCGGATATTTTTTTGAGCGACTGTACATAAAATTCTTTTCCATTTTAAATAATTATTTCAGACTGGAAAGCAACAATGATTTTTCACCAAAACATATTTTTAAGTTTTAAAATTTACTGATATTAAAAAGGAATAATATACAGTGGTAACTTTTGGAAGCACATAGAAAACTGACAGGTCCTGTCAGACCTTTGTGGCAAGCAGCTGTTTGAGGGAGGAGAGATATTTTTTGTTTCTTTTAGAAAAAGAAACAAGAAGATTCCAGTGATCTCATTGGTAGAACATTCGCTTTTGGTAACCCATTCCAGGATTTAATTTTTTCAAGAAAAATTCTCAACGACTATAAACTCCAGACTCTTCCAGTAAATATGGGGGGCGGAGTGGCGCAGTCGGTAGCGCGCCAGGTTCGAGTCCCAGCTGGGTCAGCGTTGAGATTTATCTCCACAAAACTCCCCGCCTTGCCCACGGTCAGTAGGGGACACCAATGGGCTTGGAAAGGCCGCCGTCCGTCGGATGCGACGTTAAGCCGTGGCCCCGTACCCTGCACGTACGCACGTTAAAGAACACGCTGAATGGCCTTGACGGGAGGCTACCATCTGTCTCCCAACAGCTGTTCCAGTGGGTCCCCTCCCCCAACCTTCTCTGAGTTTTCGGGGTCCATGTGATCTGGCCATTTTGCCCATGGTGTGCAAAAAAGTGCCGCTCAGAGGTAAAACAACCCAACCCAGTAAATATGGCCGTCTTCTTAGCATCAAAGAGTTATTTACGACAACAGAATACTCCAAATGTCAGTAATAACCTGTAACAAACAATATTCCAATCATTTCCTATAATAACAATAAAATTTCTTAAGTCATAAACCAACAATATGTAAATTGTCTTAACATTATTATAAACAGCAATGTTTGTCTTAATACTACGACGACTCAACAATGTAATTTAATAGTTCCACAATCAACAATGTAATCAACAGTGTAGTTGCCTTAGCATTGCGTCAAGCAGCAATATAAATCCAACAGCGTATTTAAAACATAATGACAATAGCAATATATATTTTCGACAATGTATTTCCTAACAATACGTCATACAACATTATAAACGTTGTGTTACCAATACGGCTATAAATATTTCCAACAATATATTTCTTAACATTACAACAAAAATATATTTCTAACAATGTATTTCTTAACATTACAACAACGATATATTTCTAACAATATATTTCATAACAGTACATCAAGCAATGATGTAAAGATTTACCACTACGTTTATAAATAATAATGTATTTCCAACAATATTAAAAATAAATACCCCCTCAAGCAGCTGCTTGCCACAGAGGTCTGACAGGAGCCTGTCAGTTTATATGCCAGAGTATAAGGTCTGAGAGGATGGCAGGACCTCAGCAGAAAAACGACAAACATCCATGCCTTACCCGGGACTCGAACCCAGGTCCCGTGGATCAGTAGCCAAGCGTGCTAACCACTCGGCCATGGGATTATTGTTTAAATACTGCGTTACCTAACCTTACGAAAAAAACGATATATTTCCAACAATGTATTTTTCTACGAGGATTAACATTATTGCAAAGCAATATTTGTCTTAATACTATCCATCGCTCAACAATATATTTTAATAGTTATATTTACGAGAGAAAGAGTACGACAAACAACAATGTAAACATTCGTCTTAACACTAGGACAAACAACAATTGAAATGATTGTTGAAATGTCACGTAACAAAATAGAAAAAAAACCTGAAGTGACATACAAAGTGACACAGAAATCTGAGTTAGGTTGGATTGTTTTACCTCTGAGCAGCACTTTTTTGCACACCATGGGCTAAATGGCCAGGTCACATGGACCCCGAAGGCTCAGAGAAGGTTGGGGGAGGGGACCCACTGGAACAGCTGTTGGGAGACAGATGGTAGCGTCTCCTCAAGGCTATCCAGCGTGTTCTTTAACGTGCACAGGGTACGTCTTTCCCGCACACCGAGCCACGGCTTAACGTCCCATCCAACGGACGGTGGCCTTTTCAAACGCATCGGTGGCCCCTATTGACCGTGGGGAGGGCGGGGAATTTTGCGGAGATAAATATCGACGCTGACCCAGCTGGGACTCGAACCTGGGAACTACAGATTACAGAAATCTGACCTTTTGGATCAGTTACCAAGTACGCTAACCACTTGGCTACCGAGACATTTCTCATAAATAAATAATAAAATAAATACCCCCTCAAGCAGCTGCTTGCCACAGAGGTCTGACAGGAGCCTGTCAGTTTATATGCCACAGTAGAAGATCTGAGAGGTTGGCAGGACCTCAGCAGAAAACAACACGAACATCCATGCCTTACCCGGTGCTCGAACCCAGGTCCCGTAGATCAATAACCGAGCGCGCTAACCACTCGGCCACGGGACGGCTTCATTTCTCATAACAAACACGATTTTAATTTTCACAACAATTCCTCAACTGTTCATCGCAATAATATTCATACGTCATAGAAAATGACAGTCCCAATTTCTTTTCTAACAATAAATACAACAAAGAAACAGGGAGCAGACTGCCCTTCGTGTAATAAAGAGAGACAACAATTCCAACATTTGATCTATTGTCAAATTGCTTTCAACAACAAACGTTAACAACTCCCTTGTTAAGCAATTAACATTCCCGCCTATGCATTGTGCTTTCCAGGTCTTAACAGATTAAAAAAAATACACTCATTCATAGATCGATTCAATCTTATTAGCAAAAACAAAACTCAATGCTCTTTGCATTTTAATGAGGGATGCTAATATTCAAAGAGAAGGGATAGAAGTAATCATTTAGTAAGAGAGGAGATGGAACGGGTAATTTGTTGATGACTCTGATCCACTTAAGGAGGATATCGTATGTCATGTGACCCTTCGCCTTCCCTCCCCCCATCTTTTCCCCTTCAGTTTGGTGCAGTCGTGACCTTGCGTGCAAGTCGCAAAGACAGAGATAAGCCATCGTACCTGCTGCAGGAAATGGACTCCTCGATTACTGACAGTGATAGCGAAAAAGGAACCTAATGCCTCGCGCGGTCACGGTTGAAGAAGTTTGCCATTCGAGCAAGCTTGAAAAGAAAAACCTCACGACAGCCAAGCGGCTTTTATAACAATGGGTATTTCATCTTTTTCGTCAGGGATGGGAGTTGGCTCAGTCGGTTACGGGGCCAGGCTCGTAATCTGCCGTTTTCAGGTTCGAGCTCCAACTTTTCCTGCTTTGAGATTTATCTCCGTAAACCTCCCTCCCATCCCATCTTCTCCTCTGTCAGAAAGGCTGCCGTCCATTGGATGGGACGTAAAGCCGTCCTCTCGAGTGTAAGGATGGTGGTGGTGGTGGTGGTGGGGGGGGGTGGCTCAGTCGGTAGCGCGCCAGGCTCGTAATCTGTAGTTTCCAGGTTCGAATCCCAGCTGGGTCAGCGTTGAGATTTATCTCCGCAAAATTCCCCGCCCTGCCCACGGTCAGTAGGGGACACCGATGGGCTTGGAAAGGCCGCCGTCCGTCGGATGGGACGTTAAATCGTGGTCCCATGTGCGGGAGAGTCGTACCCTGTGCACGTTAAAGAACACCCTGAATGGCCTTGACGGGAGTCTTATCTGTCTCTCAACAGCTGTTCCAGTCGGTCTCCTCTCCCAACCTGCTCTGAGCCTTTGGGGTCCATGTGACCTGGTCATTTAGCCCATGGTGTGCAAAAAAAGTGCTTTTCAGAAGCAAAACAACCCAACCCAACCCGAGTGCAGGAGAGCCATACCTTGTGAAACATCAAAGAACAAGCTGAATGGCTTTGAAGGGAGGCTATCATCTGTCTCCTTACCCTACTCCAGTGGATTCTCTTCCCTCAGGGAACAAGAATTGGACCAGTTGGTACAATTCTTGGGCTTGTCCCCAGGCTTGTTATCTGCAATTCCCAGGTTCGAGTCCCACTCTGCCTGTGTTGAGATTTATCTCCTATAAACCCCCACCCTGTCTTCGATTAGAGATGCGAATGGTGAGTTTAGAGAGGCCGCCGTCCGTCGTACCGGTCGTAAAGCCGTGGTCATGTGCGCAGAAGTGCCAACTCTTTGCACGTTAAAAAACACGCTGGATGGCATTCATGTGAAGCTTCCATCTTTTTCGTAACAGCTGTTCCAGTGAGTTTTCTTCCTCTACCAAACTGTGAGAACTTCGGGGTCCTAGTGACCTGTCCATTTAGTTCTTTAAAACACAATTATTTCAAATGCGAACTATAAAACGTACTTGAAGACTGTTGAATTGTTGTCTATTTCGCAGCTAAACGATAGGGTTGGGCTGTTTTACCTCTGAGCGGCACTTTTTTTGCACATAGTGGACTAAATGACCATGTCACAAGGATCCTGAAGGCTCAGAGAAGGTTGGGGGAGGGGACTCACTCGATTGCTGTAGGGAAACAGATAGTAGCCTCCTTTCAAAGCCATCCAGTGTGTTCTTTAACGTGCACAGGATGTCGCTCTCCCGCACACGGGGTCAAGACTTAACGTCCCATACGAAGGACGACTGCCTCTCCAAACCCAGCGATACTGACGGAGACAACGAGTGGGATTTTTTCCGAAATAAATCTCAACGTTGACCCCACTGGGACTCGAACCTGGGAACTGCAGATTACGAGCCTGATGAGCAAACTAATGAGCCACCCTTCGCCCCTCTTAGAGATAGGAAAGAAGCCATTAAAAAGATAAAGGGCGCCCTCTTTTTGGCCAGTTTTTCAGTAATAGAAAGAAGCATAGGTTATATCTCGATGGTTAGGTCCAATGTTACCTCGATGGTTAAGGTCAAGGCTATTTCGATGGTTAAGGTCAAGGTTATTTCGATGATTAAGGTCAAGGCTATTTCGATGATTAAGGTCAAGGCTATCTCGATGGATAAGGTCAAGTCTATGTCGATGGTTAAGGTAAAGCTATCTCGATGGTTAAGGTCAAGGCTATGTCGATGGTTAAGGCCAAGGCTTTATCGATGATTAAGGTCAAGGCTATATCGATGATTAACACCAAGGCTATCTCGATGGTTAAGATTAAGGTTATATCGATGGTTAAGGCCAAGACAACTATTTCAATGACGTCACGTGAGGAGAGAAATTTTTTATAATTTTTGTTATAATATTATGGTAAGTAGTTACAGGATATACCTGGCAAATGAATAAAATATTAAATGTATTATTCTTATGGCAATAATGCAAAATAAAAGAAAAATAAACTCTGAATACTAATTTAATAATTGTTACATTAATTATTGTAATTTATTATTGTTTTATTCATTTCTAAGGAATAATTTCAAGTATCCTGCAATAATATTAAATCAACATTTAAAAAATAATTTTCCTCCATACGTGACGTCTTCAAAAGGGCTATCGTGACTTTCCTCGTCAAGGTTGCCTTCGTCAGCTTCGTAATCTGCAGTTCCCAGGTTCGAGTCCCACCTGGGCTAGGGTTGAGATTTATCTCCCCACCCTGCTCTCGGTCAGAAGGGAACACCGATGAGCTTGGAAAGGCCGCCGTCCGTGGAATGGGACGTTAAGCCGTGACTCCGTGTACAAGAGAGCCATATCCTGTGCAAGTTAAAGAAACGAATGATGGCCTTGGCGCGAGGCTACTATCTGTCTCCGACATCTCTCTAGTCGGTCCTCTACCCTCCACCTTATCTGCCCTTGTGACCTGGTTGGGTTGGGTTGTTTTACCTCTGAGCGGCACTTTTTTGCACACCATGGGCTAAATGGCCAGGTCACATGGACCCCGAAGGCTCAAAGAAGGTTGAGGGAGGGAACCCACTGGAACGTCTGTTGGGAGACAGATGGTAGCCTCTCGTCAAGGCCATCCAGCGTGTTCTTTAACGTTGGGTTGTTTTACCTCTGAGAGGCACTTTTTTGTACACCATGGGCTAAATGGCCAGGTCACATGGACCCCGAAGGCTCAGAGAAGGTTGGGGGAGGGGACCCACTGGAACAGCTGTTGGGAGACAGATGGTAGCCTCCCGTCAAGGCCATCCAGCGTGTTCTTTAACGTGCACAGGGCATGGCTCTTCCGCACATGGGGCCACGGCTTAACGTCCCATCCGACGGGCGGCGGCCTTTCCAAGCCCATCGGTGTCCCCTACTGACCGTGGACAGGGCGGGGAATTTTGCGGAGATAAATCTCAACGCTGACCCAGCTGGGACTCGAACCTGCGAACTACAGATTACGAGCCTGGCGCGCTACTGTGACCTGGTCATTTCGATATTGTGTGCAAAAAAAAGTGCTGCTCAGAACATAACACAAACAAACCTGTCAGGTTAGAAGAGCTTGGTTACAGACCTTTTGTAATTATTTTTTGTTTTGTATATCATTTTGTATTTCACCAAAGATACATGCCATGTAGGGACACCACGCAGTGCAGTGCTTGCTGGAATGTTAATCGATGTAGCAGGTCGGTAAGAGGAAGGTCTTTGGGTTGGATTGACCTCTGAGCGGCACTTTTTTCCACACCATGGGCTAAATGGCCAGACCACAAGGACCCCGAAGGCTCAGAGAAGGTTGGGGAAGCGGACCCACTGGACCAGCTGTTGGGAGACAGATGGTAGTCTCCCATCAAGGCCATCCAGTGTGTTCTTTAACGTGCACAGGGTATGGCTCTCCCGCACACGGGGTCACGGCTTAACGTCCCATCCGACGGACGGCGGTCTTTCAAAGCCCATCAGTGTCCCCTACTGACCGTGGGCAGGGTGGGGAATTTTGCGGAGATAAATCTCAACGCTGACCCAGCTGGGACTCGAACCTGCGAACTACAGATTACGAACCTGGCGCGCTACCGACTGAACCACCCCCTCTTAACCCCAGTAATAGCTAAAGATATTAGGACTCAAATTATACTTCTCCCAAAAATTAAATCTCCAGGTTTTGATGCATTAACCGCAGAAATAATTCATACTTTGGGAGAAAAATTTATTGAAATACTTGTAAATCTATTTAATCTATCCATTGAACAAGGAATTTTTCCTGATGTTTTGAAACAAACTACTATTGCTCCTATTTTTAAAGATGGTGACCCAAAAGAATTAGGGAATTATAAACCTATTGCTTTACTCTCTGTAATATCTAAAATTTTAAAAAAAAAATAGTGAAAAATAACTTATATGAATATCTGGAAAAGAAATGTTTTCTCAGTTTGAGTTGAGAGAAAAAATGGGTACGGATGATGCATTATTACAGGTAAAACAAATGCGATGTACTACAATATGAATAACAGTGATCATGCATTAACAATCTTTCTGGACATTAGAAAAGCATTCGATACGGTAAATCATCAAAAATTAATACAAAAATTACAAGCTGCTGGAGTTAGAGGAGTGGCATTGATTATTGGTTTCGCAGTTATTTAGCTAACAGAAGGCAAAGAGTAAAAATAAAAGATACATACAGTGCTTGGACTAAATTTGAATACGGAGTACCCCAGGGATCTGTTCTGGGTCCCTTATTATTTATTATTTACATTAATGATTCAGATTCCATTAACCTAACAAGTAGATTAACTATTTTTGCTGACGACACTTGCCTGACATATACTGGTTCTGATTCTTCGATTATTTTTAAACAAGCAAATAGTGATCTAGAATTAATTAGAAACTGGACCACGAGTAATTCTTTAACAATAAATCTGACAAAGACAAATGCAGTTTATTTCTACTTAAAGAAAAATAGTTCTGCTACAGATATTTTGCACCGTAACAAATGATACAAATTGTTCATCGAAAAGTCACTATAATTGTCCTCAAATTCCTTTTGTGCCGTCAGTGAAATATTTAGGTATTTGGATTGATGCAGGCCTAACTTGGAAAGTGCATGTAACATGGGTTAAAAGAAAGGTCATTCATAACCTGCCCCGCTTATATCTCATAAGACACTTAGTTACATTTAAATTTATGTGTACACTATATTATTCATTAATCCATTCTCAACTAACATATGGCATAAAATCTTGGGGGGGGGGGGGGTCATGTATTTCAATAAATTTTAAACAACTTTTAGTGCTGCAAAAGAGATTTATTCGCTTATTAACTAAAAGCCCAAAAACGCAACCTTCATTACCTTTGTTTCGAGAAGTAGGAATTTTGCCTTTACACTATGATTATTTTTTCCAAATTATTAAATACTTTTACTTTATTAATGAAAGCATTAAAACTGATACGAATAATTACCGATTAAGAGGAGATAAAAACATAAATTATGAAATTCCTGCATTACATAAGGAAATTTTTAGGCTCTATTATTTGTACTTAGTACCGAAATTCCTTTCCTCTCTTGCAGTCAGCATGAAAAGTATCAAGAATTATCATTTGTTTTCCAAAGTTCTCAAGAATTTCATTTTGAAACTGGATGATGTGGAAACTTTTTATGCATTGAATTACTACAACACTTTATATGTAACTTGGGTTGTTTTACCTCTGAGCGGCACTTTTTTGCACACCATGGGCTAAATGGCCAGGTCACATAGACCCCGAAGGCCCAGAGAAGGTTGGGGGAAGGGACCCACTGGAACAGCTGTTGGGAGACAGATGGTAGCCTCCCGTCAAGGCCATCCAGCGTGTTCTTTAACGTTGGGTTGTTTTACCTCTGAGCGGCACTTTTTTGCACACCATGGGCTAAATGGCCAGGTCACATAGACCCCGAAGGCTCAGAGAAGGTTGGGGGAGGGGACCCACTGGAACAGCTATTGGGAGACAGATGGTAGCGTCCCGTCAAGGCCATCCAGCGTGTTCTTTAACGTTGGGTTGTTTTACCTCTGAGCGGCACTTTTTTGCACACCATGGGCTAAATGGCCAGGTCACATAGACCCCGAAGGCTCAGAGAAGGTTGGGGGAGGGGACCCACTGGAACAGCTATTGGGAGACAGATGGTAGCCTCCCGTCAAGGCCATCCAGCGTGTTCTTTAACGTTGGGTTGTTTTACCTCTGAGCGGCACTTTTTTGCACACCATGGCTAAATGGCCAGGTCACATAGACCCCGAAGGCTCAGAGAAGGTTGGGGGAGGGGACCCACTGGAACAGCTGTTGGGAGACAGATGGTAGCCTCCCGTCAAGGCCACCCAGCGTGTTCTTTAACGTGCACAGGATATGGCTCTCCCACACACGGGGCCACGGCTTAAGGTCCCATCCGACGGACGGCGACCTTTCCAAGCCCATCGGTGTCCCCTACTGACCGTGGGCAAGGCGGGGAAATTTTGCGGAGATAAATCTCAACGCTGACCCAGCTGGGACTCGAACCTGGGAACTACAGATTACGAGCCTGGCGCGCTACCGACTGAGCCACCCCCGCCCAAATATATGTAACACAGATATTGAATGTTTCTACCTTTCTGACTTTCACACTTTCTGGATTACTAGATTTTTTTTAAGTTGTTTTCGTTTCTTGTGCATTATATTTAATGTGACGACTGATGTTTTCAATTTAAATTGTTTCTGTATGAAGATGTGATCTCAAAAGCTTTTGTATACTGTTATACATTATCTGAAATAAAAATTATCTATGTCTTTATCTAAGATCAGACGTGGAGAAAAGAGAGACAGGATCCAAGTTCACTCCGAGCGTCGAAAACTGCGGGCCCCTTGGCGGGGGTTCACATTTGTGATTGACCCAGGCCCCGTTTCATCTGTTTCAGGGGGGTGGCTCAGTTGGTAGCGCGCCAGGCTCGTAATCTGTAGTTCCCAGGTTCGAGTCCCAGCTGGGTCAGCGTTGAGATTTACCTCCGAAAAATTTCCCGCCCTGCCCACGGTCAGTAGGGGACACCGATGGGCTTGGAAAGGCCGCCGTCCGTCGGATGGGACGTTAAGCCGTGGCCCCGTGTGCGGTAGAGCCATACCTTGTGCACGTTAAAGAACACGTTGGATGGCCTTGACGGAGACTACCATCTGTCTCCCAACAGCTGTTCCAGTGGGTCCCCTCCCTCAACCTTCTCTGAGCCTTCGGGATCCATGTGACCTGGCCATTTAGCCCATGGTGTGCAAAAAAGTGCCGCTCAGAGGTAAAACAACCCAACCGAACCTGTTTCAAGCTCTCATGATGACGGAGTTGTTTTTTGTTTTCTTCCATAAATTTGAGAAGATCAAGATTCCCATTCGAAAGATGTGACGGAAACAAACGGAATGACTCAAACATTTTTTATTCCCCTTCAGAATTCGGAGCAGAGAAGTGTTCGCTACACAGCGGAAGATCCACTCACTTGTGGTCTCGCGGCGGCGCGGGAGGCGAATCGGACACGCAGGATGAGCTGGAATTGTATCCGTGGAGAAGCCTCCTCCTCATCAGAAGTATCAGCTTTCGCTACAAAAGCACGTCACTCAGCGGAGACACAAGGTCCGAGCACTTGCGCGTGGAAGGCGAAGACAATGCCGTCCGCACGAGGTGCGTGCTGGCGGCTGCCATTAGAGTCGTCATCTGGCGACTGCGTACCTTTCACCCGTCTGCATGCAGAGATCTGATAAGTGTAATGTGGCCGTAATTATGTGGCACGGGGGTGACCATGATAGCCGAGCGGAAACAGATTCCGTGGGACAGTGGAGTCGTCGTGGACACACGTTGGTGCCTAGACATCCGGACTCAGCATGATACGAGGGGTGGTAAATGCACGCAATCAAGCTCGCTCACTCACATACCCCTCTCTCGTACTTCGATGTCAAGGGTGAGATGACTGCAAGACATGTCAACAGGTGAAGCAGCGACTCTTTTAAGCTTAAAAGTGGAAGCTGGGGGAAGGGGGGGCTCTTCCTTGAGAACATTATATGTGTCTGGCTTAGGATAATATTGGACAGAAGTTGCTCTTGCATAGCTAATGATGTTACAATCGTTGTTATGTAATTTGATACTGTTTATTAATTCAGTGGTGTATCCAGTGGGGGTGAATGAGTACTTATGAACCACCCTCTTCTTTGTAAACAGTTGAAAACTCACTATCCCATGGTAATACTAGAAAGTAGTCTTAAAACTTTCTGAATAAGCTTTTGTAGGTATCAGCTAAATCTCTCAAAATCGCGGATTTTCAACAATATTCTTTCAGTTTTTAAAAAGTTGCGAAATCCCAATCCAGTCAAATCTCGATCAAATGGGGCAATGTGGGGGGTCACGAATAACCCAGAATCACGGTTAAATCAAAACTAGTTAAAACATAGTAATAAATAATAAATAAATAAATAAATACCCCCTCAAGCAGTGCTTGCCACAGAGGTCTGACAGGAGCCTGTCAGTTTATATGCCACAGTAGAAGGTCTGTGAGGATGGCAGGACCTCAGCAGAAAAACAACATGAACATCTAAGGGACCGGGACTCGAACCCAGGTCCCTTAGATCAGTACAAAATGGATTTTATGTTAGCTTACGTAGCTAAAATTTCATCAATATTTAAGAACATATTTACCTTTGATGTCAGAAATCATTTTCTTCCATGATTTAATTAATGTTAATGGTTTAATCATGTTCCATGCTAAAGCGATGTGATAGAGTTGGGTTGTTTTATCTCTGAGCGGCACTTTTTTGCACACCATGGGCTAAATGGCCAGGTCACATGGACTCCGAAGGCTGAGAGAAGGTTGGGGAGGGGACCCACTGGAACAGCTGTTGGGAGACAGATAGTAGCCTCCCGTCAAGGCCATCCAGCGTGTTCTTTGACGTGCACAGGGTATGGCTCTCTCCCGCACACGGGGCCACGGCTTAACGTCCCATCCGACGGACGGCGGCCTTTTCAAGCCCATCGGTGTCCAAGCGGTGTTCTTCATCGAATGGGACCGATGGTTCACATCGGTCCCATCGGTGTTCAAGCTATCGGTGTCCCCTACTGACCGTGGGCAGGGCGGGGAAATTTTGCGGAGATAAATCTCAACGCTGACCCAGCTGGGACTCGAACCTGGAAATTACAGATTACGAGCCTGGCGCGCTACTGACTGACCACCCCGCCCCGTGCACGGGGAGAGCCATCCCTGTCACTTTATAGAACATGCCTTGAAGGGAAGCTGCCATCTGTCTCCTACAAATTGTCTATGGGTTCCTTCTCCCCAACCTTCTAGGGGTCCTTGTGACCTGGCATTTAGCCCAATGTGTGCAAAAAAAGTGCCGCTCAGAGGTAAAACAACCTTACTTCCACTTAAATTTGTATCACAAAGAGATCGTTTGCAATATTTGTTAAAATATTTTACCATTTATTGTTTTTTTTCCCACAGTTAGATGCTGCTATTAAAGCCACTGAGAAATTTGGAAAACTTGAATTTTAAAATTTCATTAACAGCTATGCAAACCAATAGGAATTTGAAATGTCTCTCTAAAAATAAAAAAGTTGAATGTGTAAGGACCGAAAGACAATAAAGTAAAAACGTTAGATGTGTGTTTGTTGTTGTTGTTTTCTTTTTTGCAAAACGAGTTAAAAATCAAAAACAAAAAAAAAATATGCAGAGTTTCCGAAAAGTAATGGTGATCTTTCGTTGACCAATGTGTAGAAAACTAGCATTCATATTGAAGAAAGCGGGACAGATTTTTTTATGGGGGGAAGCAAGATAGTTCCCCCCCTCCAATGAGAGGAACTCGGACCCACGTCTCTCATCCCACTCCAGAAACTCTCATCCACGCCGAAAGCCACGATGCTCATGGCAGACGGATTTCGAAATAAACCAGAACACATATCGCCTCTGGGACGGGGGGTGGCTCAGTCGGTAGCGTGCCAGACTCGTAATCTGTACTTCCTAGGTTCGAGTCCCAGCTGGGTCAGCGTTGAGATTTATCTCCGCAAAATTCCCCGCCATGCCGACGGTCAATAGGGGACACCGATGGGCTTGAAAAGGCCGACATCCTTCGGATGGGACGTTAAGCCGTGGCTCCGTGTACGGGAGAGCCATACCCTGCGCACGTTAAAGAACACGCTGGATGGCCTTGACAGGACGCTACCATCTGTCTCCCAATAGCTGTTCCAGTGGGTCCCCTCCCCCAACCTTCTCTGAGCCTTCGGGGTCCTTGTGACCTAGCCATTTAGCCCATGGTGTGCAAAAAAGTGCCGCTCAGAGGTAAAACAACCCACAAATAGTAGTATTTTATTAGTAATTATATGTCTTTTATTTCTTAATTTAAAAAGTTGCTTTTCTCAAACCCCTCTGAGAAAAGGTGGCAGATTATTGCTGTCAGCGGATGAATATCTCACGACACTGTAACATCGAAATTTCAGATTTCTGCCATTAACAAATCACTTGCAACATCCGTAAAAGTTTTGGCGTTTCCATATTTAATTAATTCTTACGATATAAATTAAAACTGCCTTAGCACGCTTGGCTACTGATCTAAGGGACCTGGGTTCGAGCCCCGGATTTAGGCATGGATGTGTGTGTCGTTTTTCTGCTGAGGTCCTGCCATCCTCTCAGATCTCCTACTGTGGCATATAAACTGACAGGCTCCTGTCAGACCTCTGCGGCAAGCAGCTGCTAGAGGGGGTATTTATTTTATTTTTTTTATTATTGGGATAATACGAATTATAATATTTCGTTAGTACCAATCCAACTAAATAAAGAATTTTCCAATTATCTCTTAAATCAAAACAGTTGCTTTTTCCAACCACCCATTGGGGTAAGGGGTCAACTCATTGCTGCCAATGGACACCTTCATGGGCTTCATATTACCCCACCAAAATTTCAAAACCTAAACACATCATTTGCAACCTTCGTTAAAAAATTTTGAAATTTTCGATTGTTTAAAATGTTTGAGAGCGCAATTTTAGCTTTTGGGTTGGGTTGGGTTGTTTTACCTCTGAGCGGCACTTTTTTGCACACCATGGGCTAAATGGCCAGGTCAAATGGACCCCGAAGGCTCAGAGAAGGTTGGGGGAGGGGACCCACTGGAACAGCTGTTGGGAGACAGATGGTAGCCTCCCGTCAAGGTCATCCAATGTGTTCTTTAACGTGCACAGGGTATGGCTCTCCCGCACACGAGGCCACGGCTTAACGTCCCATCCGACGGACGGCGGCCTTTCCAAGCCCATCGGTGTCCCCTACTGTCAGTGGGCAGGGCGGGGAATTTTGCGGAGATAAATCTCAACGCTGACCCAGCTGGGACTCGAACCTGGGAACTACAGATTACGAGCCTGGCGCACTACCGACTGAGCCACCCCGGCCCCTTATAGCTTTTGGGAGATTCGGAAAGTGCAAATCATAATATTTCATTAATATCTATTCAAAGCAAGGAGAATTCTTAATTTATCTCTAAAAAACAAACAATTTTCTCTTAAAATTAAAAATTCATTTTGCCACCCCCACTGGTCTAGAGGGTCAACCCATTGTTGTCTACGGCAACTTCGTGACCTTCACATTCCACCACCAAAATTTCAAATTTCTAGCATAAATGCATAGTTTGGAATATTCGTTTGGAAATTTTCAAATTTTCCCACCGTTAGAGGGTGCAATTATAGCTATTGGAAGGTTCCGAAAGTGCGAATCGTAATATTTCATGGGGCGGGGGTGGCTTAGTCGGTAAAGTGCCAGGTTCGTAATCTGTAATTCCCAGGTTCGAGTCCCAGCTGGGTCGGCGTTGAGATTTATCCCCGCAAAATTCCCCGCCCTGCCCACGGTCAGTAGGGGACACCGATGGGCTTGGAAAGGCTGCCGTCCTTCGGATGGGACGTTAAGCCGTGGCCTCATGTACGGGAGAGCCATACGCTGTGCACTTTAAAGAACACGCTGGATGACCTGAGGGGAGGCTACCATCTGTCTCCCAATAGCTGTTCCAGTGAGCCCCCTCACCCAACCTTCTCTGAGCATTTGGGGGTCCATGTGACACAGTTGTTTTACCTCTGGCCGCATTTTTTTTTTGCACACAGTGGTTTAAATGGTCGGAATAAAAAGACTCCAAACGTTCAAAGAAGGTTGGGTACCCACTGGATAGCTGTTAGGAGACAGATGGTATCCTCTGGTCAAGGCCATCCGCCGTGTTCTTTAATCTGCACGGTTTTCCTGCCCACGAGCCACGGCTTACAAAACCCGTCGGCGTCCCCTTTTCCAACGAGGGCAGAAAGCGGGTTAACCGGAGCACTGCAGATCACGAATCGGCCCCGCTGCAGACTGAGGGAACCGCGGTGATAACCACCATCAACTATCAACACTGAAACGACATAAAAATCTCTCCTCTATAAAATGTCTTCGGAACTGAAATCCAGAACCCAAATAAAAAGAGAATGGAAAGTATAAATGTTTCTCTGGTCCTGAGACGATTGGCTGCGCTCGAGCGAATTCCCTCTTCCTCCCTGAAAGGAAGAATAGATCCGAGATTGAGATCGCTCTCGTGATGAAAGAGATGCAAAGACATGCTGATCCGGGTTAAACGCCAACCGAAGTTGAAGGGGCCTGATAAGATTTAAAAGAGAAAACCACGTCACTATCTGTCATCAGTTGAATCAAAGATTTTTCTGAACAGAAGAAAGTGTTTTTAGCTTTATGACTCCGATCTTTAAAAGATTTCTTTCTTGATTAGATATTATTTCACAGAACTTTGTGAAATCCTAAAATCATCAAAAGATAAACTATCCTTTTCAGAGTTACGAGGCCGTGTGTTTAATAAGGTGTTAAATAGGGTTGGGTTGTTTTACCTCTGAGCGGCACTTTTTTGCACACCATGGGCTAAATGGCCAGGTCACATGGCCCCGAAGGCTCAGAGAAGGTTGTGGGAGGGGACCCACTGGAACAGCTGTTGGGAGACAGATGGTAGCCTCCCGTCAAGGCCATCCAGCGTGTTCTTTAACGTGCACAGGGTATGGCTCTCCCACACACGGGGCCACGGCTTAACGTCCCATCCGACGGACGGCGGCCTTTCCAAGCTCATCGGTGTCCCCTACTGACCGTGGGCAGGGCGGGAAATTTTTGAGGAGATAAATCTCAACGCTGACCCAGCTGGGACTCGAACCTGGGAACTACAGATTACGAGCCTGGCGCGCTACCGACTGAGCCACCCCCGCCCCAGGTGTTAAATAGAGCAATAGTGTGCAACGTGAGATTTGGGTTGTTTTATCTCTGAGTGACACTTTTTTGCACACAATGAATCAAATGGCCAGGTCACAAGGACACCGAGAGCTCAGAGAAGGTTGGGGGGACCCACTGGACAGCTTTTGGGAGACAGATGGTAGCCTCCCGTCAAGACCATCCAGTGTGTTCTTTAACGTTCACAGGGTATGGCTCTCTCCTATACACGAGACCACAGCTTAACATTCTATCCGACAAGTGGTGGTCTTTCAAAGCCCATTGGTGTCCCATAGTGATGAGAGCAGGGCGGACGATCTGACCCAGGAGGAAACAAAGTGAGCCTCAAATAGTTCAAGGTATTTCAAGTGGAAAATCCGAGAGGATGTTTTGCTGTAAACTCTCTATTTCGAAAGATTAATAAGTATTAAAATTATAACACTGACCCAGGGTCGTTTTAAACGGTCGAGTACGGAACCCAATCAGTCAAATCCAAAAGGGTGAGGAAATTTGGATAATATGCGAGTTGGAAAAACCTTTTCCTCTCGCAAATTATCCAAATCATCACTGAGCAGCGTTTAAACCGACTGCTCAGTGTCTATAAAAAATGAGGCTTGGAAAGGCCGTCGTCCGTCGGATGGGGCGTTAAGCCGTGGCCCCGTGTGCGGGAGAGCCATACCCTGTGCACGTTAAAGAAAACGCTTGTTGGCCTTGACGGGAGGCTACCATCTGTCTCCCAACAGCTATTCCAGTGGGTCCCCTTCCCCAACCTTCTCTGAGCCTTCGGGGTCCATGTGACCTGGCCATTTAGCCCATGGTGTGCAAAAAAGTGCCGCTCAGAGGTAAAACAACCCAACGTTAAAGAACACGCTGGATGGTCTTGACAGGAGGCTACCATCTGTCTCCCAACAACTGCTCCAGTGGGTCCCCTCTCCCAACCTTCTCTGAGCCTTCGGGGTCCTTGTGACCTAGCCATTTAGCCCATGGTGTGCAAAAAAGTGCCGCTCAGAGGTAAAACAACCCAACGTTAAAGAACACGCTGGATGGCCTTGACGGGAGGCTACCATCTGTCTCCCAACAACTGCTCCAGTGGGTCCCCTCTCCCAACCTTCTCTGAGCCTTCGGGGTCCTTGTGACCTGGCCATTTAGCCCATGGTGTGCAAAAAAGTGTCGCTCAGAGGTAAAACAACCCAACCCTATAAAAAATGCGGCTCAGAGGAGAACTGTGTCACATGAACCCCAAAGGCTCAGAGAAGATTGGGAGAGGGGACCCACTGGAACAGCTATTGGGAGACTGATGGTAGCCTCCCGACAAGGCCATCCAGTGTGTTCTTTAACGTGCAAAGGGTATGGCTCCCCCGTACACGGCGCCACGGCTTAACGTCCCATCCGACGGACGGAGGTCTTTCCAAGCCCATCCAACAGACGGCGACTTTTGGCAAACCCATCGCTGTTCCCTTTCTTGCCACGTGGAGCAGTTAACGGAGATGGATTTCAATACTGGCAGAATTGGGACGGAACCTGGGCACTGCAGATTACAAGTCTGTCGCGCTATCGACTGAGCCATCCTCCTACCCCTTAGAGAGTTAATGTCGCTTATCCACTTAACACTTAGTATCCATAAAGTCACGTGCAGTTAATGCTGGACAACCGCGGGTAGTTAAGGTTCCTCATCTCTGATGCAAATCTGACTCTTACATAACTCTTGTACTTCAAACCCTGGAATGGGGCGGGGTTGCTCAGTCGGTATCGCGCCAGGCTCGTAAACTGTAGTTCCCAGGTTCGAGTCCCAGCTGGGTCAGCGTTGAGATTTATCTCCGCAATATTCCCCGCCTTGCCCACGGTCAGTAGGGGACACCGATGGGCTTGGAAAGGCCGCCGTCCGTCGGATGGAGACGTTAAGTCGTGGCACCGTGTTCGGGAGAGCCATACCCTGTGCACGTTAAAGAACACACTGGATGACCTTGACGGGAGGCTACCATCTATCTCTCAACAACTGTTCCAGTGGGTCTCCTCCCCCAACCTTCTCTGAGCCTTCGGGGTCCTTGTGATCTGGCCATTTAGCACATGGTGTGCAAAAGAGTGCTGCTCAGAGGTAAAACAACTCAACGTTAAAGAACACGATGGATGGCCTTGACGGGAGGCTACCATCTGTCTCCCAACAGCTGTTCCAGCGGGTCTCCTCCCCCAACCTTCTCTGAGCCTTCGGGGTCCTTGTGACCTGGCCATTTAGCACATGGTGTGCAAAAGAGTGCTGCTCAGAGGTAAAACAACTCAACGTTAAAGAACACGCTGGATGGCCTTGACGGGAGGCTACCATCTGTCTCCCAACAGCTGTTCCAATGGGTCTCCTCTCCCAACCTTCTCTGAGCCTTCGGGGTCCTTGTGACCTGGCCATTTAGCCCATGGTGTGCAAAAAAGTGCCGCTCAGAGGTAAAACAACCCAAAACCTGGAATGAGACCTAGAATCTTTCAGTAATTAATCGTACAGAGGGAAGTCCTGTTCATGACTGATGACCCATCAAGAATGTCTCCAAGAAACTAAACGCTATATTACTTATTTATATATTCATCAATAAAATGCCTAACAATTATATTAAAATCTCTCCTTCTTTGGTGTTTTTTTTTAAACAAGCTAATATTTTCACTCTCGTCAGCCTTGTTGGTTTCTAGATATTTAACTTTTTTTTTAACAAATAAATTCAAAATTTGTTTTGGATAGGTATTGAAATAGTAGGATTCACATTTTTGAAAAGCACCCAAGAGCTTAAATTTTTCATCGAGTTAGCTCATGGGTTGGGTTGTTTTACCTCTGAGCGGCACTTTATTTGCACACCATTGGCTAAATGGCCAGATGGACCCCGAAGGTTCAGAGAAGGTTGGGGGAGGGGACCCACTGGAACAGCTGTTAGGAGACAGATGGTAGCCTCCCGTCAAGGCCATCCAGCGTGTTCTTTAACGTGCACAAGGTATGGCTCTCCCGCACACGGCGCCACGGCTTAACGTCCCATCCGACGGACGGCGGCCTTTCCAAGTCCATCGGTGTCCCCTACTGACCATGGGCAGGGCGGGGAATTTTTGCTGAGATAAATCTCAACACTGACCCAACTGGGACTCGAACCTGAGAACTACAGATTACGAGCCTGGCGCGCTACCTACTGAGCCACCCTCGCCCCTCCCCCAGAAGTAAAACAACCCAACCAAAACGAAAAATGCTTCATGCAGATTGAAAAACACATATTCTCCTAAAAAAATTTCAGATAAGATTTGGCAAACATGCAAATAAAACCGAACATTTAAGAAAAACAGGTTAAGAGGGAAAAAAAAAAAGACTACTCCGTTTTAAAAAAAAACAAATATTTCCAAAACGCCGATGATGTGTTGTGAGAAATATGTTCTAAACTCAAAACTCTCTGTGGCTCATTGATTCGTCTGTCACGAACGATTAAACTAAAACGTCAGATTCCTCAGAAATTGTTGCGCAGTGAAAGAGTCGTTCGTCGGTTGCGGTTCGGTTTTCTCCCCGGAGACAGTTTTTAAAAAAATATGTTGCGTGTATGACATGTCGACTGCCCAAGATGATCACAGAAACAGTCTCCTAACACGCATTCTTCTTTGAACCCGAGAAAACAGACAGCATTCTGTAACGCTAACCCGTGATTTCTTATAGGGAGACTTGGCTTGCACTCTACCGAAGCTTTTTTATTGGAAGAGACAAGTTTATTTGTGGATTCTTTGTTCCCGATTCATCACGCTGTCGTACTTGAATACTGGGAATGGAACAAAACTAATTCTCGTTTGTCCTGAGAAAAGGATTTCGAGGAGATAAAATGCGGATGTCGGTTGTCAACAACTAGATAAGAAAGAGTTCTCCTTTGATGCGGTGATATGGTTTCTAATGGTTTCAGAAAGTTTGCTCTTTTCATGCATTCTATTCGTTCGGCATTGCAAGGAAAGAAGAGGCAGGAGTTGCCTCAGTAGGTAGCGTGACAGCTAAGTAATCTGTAGTTCCCAAATATGCCTCCCCACTGGGCAGTTCGAGTCTCAATTGTGACAGTCTCCAGTTCCAACCTCAATTGTGTCAATATGCAGTTCGAGTCTCAATTGCGCCAGTGTCCATTTCGAGTCTCAATTGCATCAGTGTCCAGTTCGAGTCTCAATTGCGCCAGTGTCCAGTTAGAGTCTCAATTGCATCAGTGTCCAGTTACAGTCTCAATTGCATCAGTGTCCAGTTAGAGTCTCAATTGCATCAGTGTCCAGTTAGAGTCTCAATTGCATCAGTGTCCAGTTAGAATCTCAATTTCATCATTGTCCATTTCGAGTCGCAATTGCATCAGTGTCCAGTTAGAATCTCAATTTCATCAGTGTCCATTTCGAGTCTCAATTGCATCAGTGTCCAGTTCAAGTCTCAATTGCATCAGTGACCAGTTCGAGTCTCAATTGCATCAGTGTCCAGTTAAAGTCTCAATTGCATCAGTGTCCAGTTAAAGTCTCAATTGCATCAGTGTCCAGTTCGAGTCTCAATTGCATCAGTGTCCATTTCGAGTCACAATTGCATCAGTGTCTAGTTCGAGTCTCAATTGCATCAGTGTCCAGTTAGAGTCTCAATTGCATCAGTGTCCAGTTAGAGTCTCAATTGCATCAGTGCCTAGTTAGAATCTCAATTGCATCAGAGTCCAGTTAGAGTCTCAATTGCATCAGTGTCCAGTTCGAATCTCAATTGCATCAATGTCCATTTCGAGTTTCAATTGCATCAGTGTCCACTTAGAGTCTTAATTGCATCAGTGTCTAGTTAGAGTCTTAATTGCATCAGTGTCCAGTTAGAGTCTCAATTGCATCAGTGTCCAGTTAGAGTCTCAATTGCATCAGTGTCCAGTTAGAGTCTCATTTGCATCAATGTCCAGTTAGAGTCTCAATTGCATCAGTGTCCATTTCGAGTCTCAATTGCATCAGTGTCCAGTTAGAGTCTCAATTGCATCAGTGTCCTGTTAGAGTCTCAATTGCATCAGTGTCCAGTTCGAGTCTCAATTGCATCAGTGTCCAGTTCGAGTCTCAATTGCATCAGTGTCCAGTTCGAATCTCAATTGCATCAGTGACCAGTTCGAATCTCAATTGCATCAGTGTCCAGTTCGAGTCTCAATTGAATCAGTGTTCAGTTAGAGTCTCAATTGCATCAGTGTCCAGTTAGAGTCTCAATTGCATCAGTGTCCAGTTAGAGTCTCAATTGCATCAGTGTCCAATTAGAGTCTCAATTGCATCAGTGTCCAGTTAGAGTCTCAATTGCATCAGTGTCCAGTTAGAGTCTCAATTGCATCAGTGTCCAGTTAGAGTCTCAATTGCATCAGTGTCCAGTTAGAGTCTCAATTGCATCAGTGTCCAGTTAGAGTCTCAATTGCATCAGTGTCCAGTTCGAGTCTCAATTGCATCAGTGTCCAGTTAGAGTCTCAATTGCATCAGAGTCCAGTTAGAGTCTCAACTGCATCAGTGTCCAGTTAGAGTCTCAATTGCATCAGTGTCCAGTTCGAATCTTAATTGCATCAGTGTCCAGTTAGAGTCTCAATTGCATCAGTGTCCAGTTAGACTCTCAATTGCATCAGTATCCAATTCGAGTCTCAATTGCATCAGTGTCCAGTTCGAGTCTCAATTGCATCAGTGTCCAGTTCGATTCTCAATTGCATCAGTGTCCAGTTCGAGTCTCAATTGCATCAGTGTCCAGTTCGAGTCTTAATTGCATCATTGTCCAGTTCGAGTCTCAATTGCATCAGTGTCCAGTTAGAGTCTCAATTGCATCAGTGTCCAGTTAGAGTCTCAATTGCATCAGTGTCCAGTTAGAGTCTCAATTGCGTCAATGTCCAGTTAGAGTCTCAATTGCATCAGTGTCCATTTCGAGTCTCAATTGCATCAGTGTCCAGTTAGAGTCTCAATTGCATCAGTGTCCTGTTAGAGTCTCAATTGCATCAGTGTCCAGTTCGAGTCTCAATTGCATCCGTGTCCAGTTCGAGTCTCAATTGCATCAGTGTCCAGTTCGAGTCTCAATTGCATCAGTGTCCAGTTAGAGTCTCATTTGTATCAATGTCCAGTTAGAGTCTCAATTGCATCAGTGCCTAGTTAGAATCTCAATTGCATCACAGTCCAGTTAGAGTCTCAATTGCATCAGTGTCCAGTTCGAATCTCAATTGCATCAGTGTCCATTTCGAGTCTCAATTGCATCAGTGTACAGTTCGACTCTCAATTGCATCAGTGTCCAGTTCGAGTCTCAATTGCATCAGTGTCCAGTTCGAGTCTCAATTGCATTAGTGTCCAGTTAGAGTCTCAATTGCATCAGTGTCCAGTTAGAGTCTCAATTGCATCAGTGTCCAGTTAGAGTCTCAATTGCATCAGTGTCCAGTTAGAGTCTCAATTGCATCAGTGTCCAGTTAGAGTCTCAATTGCATCAGTGTCCAGTTAGAGTCTCAATTGCATCAGTGTCCAGTTCGAGTCTCAATTGCATCCGTGTCCAGTTCGAGTCTCAATTGCATCAGTGTCCAGTTCGAGTCTCAATTGCATCAGTGTCCATTTCGAGTCTCAATTGCATCAGTGTCCAGTTAGAATCTCAATTGCATCAGTATCCAGTTAGAATCTCAATTTCATCAGTGTCCATTTCGAGTCTCAATTGCATCAGTGTCCATTTCGAGTCTCAATTGCATCAGTGTCCATTTCGAGTCTCAATTGCATCAGTGTCCAGTTAGAGTCTCAATTGCATCAGTGTCCAGTTAGAATCTCAATTTCATCAGTGTCCATTTCGAGTCTCAATTGCATCAGTGTCCAGTTCGAGTCTCAATTGCATCAGTGTCCAGTTCGAGTCTCCATTGCATCAGTGTCCAGTTAGAGTCTCAATTGCATCAGTGTCCAGTTAGAGTCTCAATTGCATCAGTGACCAGTTCGAATCTCAATTGCATCAGTCTCCAGTTCGAGTCTCAATTGCATCAGTGTACAGTTAGAGTCTCAATTGCATCAGTGTCCAGTTAGAGTCTCAATTGCATCAGTGTCCAGTTAGAGTCTCAATTGCATCAGTGTCCAGTTAGAGTCTCAATTGCATCAGTGTCCAGTTAGAGTCTCAATTGCATCAGTGTCCAGTTGGAGTCTCAATTGCATCAGTGTCCAGTTAGAGTCTCAATTGCATCAATGTCCAGTTAGAGTCTCAATTGCATCAATGTCCAGTTAGAGTCTCAATTGCATCAGTGTCCAGTTAGAGTCTCAATTGCATCAGTGCCTAGTTAGAGTCTCAATTGCATCAGTGCCTAGTTAGAATCTCAATTGCATCAGAGTCCAGTTACAGTCTCAACTGCATCAGTGTCCAGTTCGAATCTCAATTGCATCAGTGTCCAGTTCGAATCTCAATTGCATCAGTGTCCAGTTAGAGTCTCAATTGCATCAGTGTCCAGTTCGAGTCTCAATTGCATCTGTGTCCAGTTAGAGTCTCAATTGCATCAGTGTCCATTTCGAGTCTCAATTGCATCAGTGTACAGTTCGACTCTCAATTGCATCAGTGTCCAGTTCGAGTCTCAATTGCATCAGTGTCCATTTCGAGTCTCAATTGCATCAGTGTCCAGTTAGAGTCTCAATTGCATCAGTATCCAGTTAGAATCTCAATTTCATCAGCGTCCATTTCGAGTCTCAATTGCATCAGTGTCCAGTTAGAGTCTCAATTGCATCAGTGTCCAGTTAGAGTCTCAATTGCATCAGTGTCCAGTTCGAATCTCAATTGCATCAGTGTCCAGTTCGAATCTCAATTGCATCAGTGTCCAGTTAGAGTCTCAATTGCATCAGTGTCCAATTAGAGTCTCAATTGCATCAGTGTCCAGTTAGAGTCTCAATTGCATCAGTGTCCAGTTAGAGTCTCAATTGCATCAGTGTCCAGTTAGAGTCTCAATTGCATCAATGTCCAGTTAGAGTCTCAATTGCATCAGTGTCCATTTCGAGTCTCAATTGCATCAGTGTCCAGTTAGACTCTCAATTGCATCAGTGTCCAGTTCGAGTCTCAATTGCATCAGTGTCCAGTTAGAGTCTCAATTGCATCAGTGTCCAGTTAGAGTCTCAATTGCATCAATTCCAGTTAGAGTCTCAATTGCATCAGTGTCCATTTCGAGTCTCAATTGCATCAGTGTCCAATTAGAGTCTCAATTGCATCAGTGTCCAGTTAGAGTCTCAATTGCATCAGTGTCCAGTTAGAGTCTCAATTGCATCAGTGTCCAGTTAGAGTCTCAATTGCATCAATGTCCAGTTAAAGTCTCAATTGCATCAGTGTCCATTTCGAGTCTCAATTGCATCAGTGTCCAGTTAGAGTCTCAATTGCATCAGTGTCCTGTTAGAGTCTCAATTGCATCAGTGTCCAGTTCGAGTCTCAATTGCATCAGTGTACAGTTCGACTCTCAATTGCATCAGTGTACAGTTCGACTCTCAATTGCAACAGTGTCCAGTTCGAGTCTCAATTGCATCAGTGTCCATTTCGAGTCTCAATTGCATCAGTGTCCTGTTAGAGTCTCAATTGCATCAGTGTCTTGTTAGAGTCTCAATTGCATCAGTGTCCAGTTCGAGTCTCATTTGCATCAGTGTACAGTTCGACTCTCAATTGCATCAGTGTCCAGTTCGAGTCTTAATTGCATCAGTGTCCATTTCGAGTCTCAATTGCATCAGTGTCCAGTTAGAGTCTCAATTGCATCAGTATCCAGTTAGAATCTCAATTTCATCAGCGTCCATTTCGAGTCTCAATTGCATCAGTGTCCAGTTAGAGTCTCAATTGCATCAGTGTCCAGTTAGAGTCTCAATTGCATCAGTGTCCAGTTAGAGTCTCAATTGCATCAGTGTCCAGTTCGATTCTCAATTGCATCAGTGTCCAGTTCGAATCTTAATTGCATCAGTGTCCAGTTAGAGTCTCAATTGCATCAGTGTCCAGTTAGACTCTCAATTGCATCAGTATCCAGTTCGAGTCTCAATTGCATCAGTGTCCAGTTCGAGTCTCAATTGCATCAGTGTCCAGTTCGATTCTCAATTGCATCAGTGTCCAGTCCGAGTCTCAATTGCATCAGTGTCCAGTTCGAGTCTTAATTGCATCATTGTCCAGTTCGAGTCTCAATTGCATCAGTGTCCAGTTAGACTCTCAATTGCATCAGTGTCCAGTTAGAGTCTCAATTGCATCAGTGTCCAGTTAGAGTCTCAATTGCGTCAATGTCCAGTTAGAGTCTCAATTGCATCAGTGTCCATTTCGAGTCTCAATTGCATCAGTGTCCAGTTAGAGTCTCAATTGCATCAGTGTCCTGTTAGAGTCTCAATTGCATCAGTGTCCAGTTCGAGTCTCAATTGCATCCGTGTCCAGTTCGAGTCTCAATTGCATCAGTGTCCAGTTAGAGTCTCAATTGCATCAGTGTCCAGTTAGAGTCTCATTTGTATCAATGTCCAGTTAGAGTCTCAATTGCATCAGTGCCTAGTTAGAATCTCAATTGCATCACAGTCCAGTTAGAGTCTCAATTGCATCAGTGTCCAGTTCGAATCTCAATTGCATCAGTGTCCATTTCGAGTCTCAATTGCATCAGTGTACAGTTCGACTCTCAATTGCATCAGTGTCCAGTTCGAGTCTCAATTGCATCAGTGTCCAGTTCGAGTCTCAATTGCATTAGTGTCCAGTTAGAGTCTCAATTGCATCAGTGTCCAGTTAGAGTCTCAATTGCATCAGTGTCCAGTTAGAGTCTCAATTGCATCAATGTCCAGTTAGAGTCTCAATTGCATCAGTGTCCAGTTAGAGTCTCAATTGCATCAGTGTCCAGTTAGAGTCTCAATTGCATCAGTGTCCAGTTCGAGTCTCAATTGCATCCGTGTCCAGTTCGAGTCTCAATTGCATCAGTGTCCAGTTCGAGTCTCAATTGCATCAGTGTCCATTTCGAGTCTCAATTGCATCAGTGTCCAGTTAGAGTCTCAATTGCATCAGTATCCAGTTAGAATCTCAATTTCATCAGTGTCCATTTCGAGTCTCAATTGCATCAGTGTCCATTTCGAGTCTCAATTGCATCAGTGTCCAGTTAGAGTCTCAATTGCATCAGTGTCCAGTTAGAATCTCAATTTCATCAGTGTCCATTTCGAGTCTCAATTGCATCAGTGTCCAGTTCGAGTCTCAATTGCATCAGTGTCCAGTTCGAGTCTCCATTGCATCAGTGTCCAGTTAGAGTCTCAATTGCATCAGTGTCCAGTTAGAGTCTCAATTGCATCAGTGACCAGTTCGAATCTCAATTGCATCAGTCTCCAGTTCGAGTCTCAATTGCATCAGTGTACAGTTAGAGTCTCAATTGCATCAGTGTCCAGTTAGAGTCTCAATTGCATCAGTGTCCAGTTAGAGTCTCAATTGCATCAGTGTCCAGTTAGAGTCTCAATTGCATCAGTGTCCAGTTAGAGTCTCAATTGCATCAGTGTCCAGTTAGAGTCTCAATTGCATCAGTGTCCAGTTAGAGTCTCAATTGCATCAATGTCCAGTTAGAGTCTCAATTGCATCAATGTCCAGTTAGAGTCTCAATTGCATCAGTGTCCAGTTAGAGTCTCAATTGCATCAGTGCCTAGTTAGAGTCTCAATTGCATCAGAGTCCAGTTAGAGTCTCAATTGCATCAGTGTCCAGTTCGAATCTCAATTGCATCAGTGTCCAGTTCGAATCTCAATTGCATCAGTGTCCAGTTAGAGTCTCAATTGCATTAGTGTCCAGTTCGAGTCTCAATTGCATCTGTGTCCAGTTAGAGTCTCAATTGCATCAGTGTCCATTTCGAGTCTCAATTGCATCAGCGTACAGTTCGACTCTCAATTGCATCAGTGTCCAGTTCGAGTCTCAATTGCATCAGTGTCCATTTCGAGTCTCAATTGCATCAGTGTCCAGTTAGAGTCTCAATTGCATCAGTATCCAGTTAGAATCTCAATTTCATCAGCATCCATTTCGAGTCTCAATTGCATCAGTGTCCAGTTAGAGTCTCAATTGCATCAGTGTCCAGTTAGAGTCTCAATTGCATCAGTGACCAGTTCGAATCTCAATTGCATCAGTCTCCAGTTCGAGTCTCAATTGCATCAGTGTACAGTTAGAGTCTCAATTGCATCAGTGTCCAGTTAGAGTCTCAATTGCATCAGTGTCCAGTTAGAGTCTCAATTGCATCAGTGTCCAGTTAGAGTCTCAATTGCATCAGTGTCCAGTTAGAGTCTCAATTGCATCAGTGTCCAGTTAGAGTCTCAATTGCATCAGTGTCCAGTTAGAGTCTCAATTGCATCAATGTCCAGTTAGAGTCTCAATTGCATCAATGTCCAGTTAGAGTCTCAATTGCATCAGTGTCCAGTTAGAGTCTCAATTGCATCAGTGCCTAGTTAGAGTCTCAATTGCATCAGAGTCCAGTTAGAGTCTCAATTGCATCAGTGTCCAGTTCGAATCTCAATTGCATCAGTGTCCAGTTCGAATCTCAATTGCATCAGTGTCCAGTTAGAGTCTCAATTGCATTAGTGTCCAGTTCGAGTCTCAATTGCATCTGTGTCCAGTTAGAGTCTCAATTGCATCAGTGTCCATTTCGAGTCTCAATTGCATCAGCGTACAGTTCGACTCTCAATTGCATCAGTGTCCAGTTCGAGTCTCAATTGCATCAGTGTCCATTTCGAGTCTCAATTGCATCAGTGTCCAGTTAGAGTCTCAATTGCATCAGTATCCAGTTAGAATCTCAATTTCATCAGCATCCATTTCGAGTCTCAATTGCATCAGTGTCCAGTTAGAGTCTCAATTGCATCAGTGTCCAGTTAGAGTCTCAATTGCATCAGTGTCCAGTTAGAGTCTCAATTGCGTCAATGTCCAGTTAGAGTCTCAATTGCATCAGTGTCCATTTCGAGTCTCAATTGCATCAGTGTCCAGTTAGAGTCTCAATTGCATCAGTGTCCTGTTAGAGTCTCAATTGCATCAGTGTCCAGTTCGAGTCTCAATTGCATCCGTGTCCAGTTCGAGTCTCAATTGCATCAGTGTCCAGTTAGAGTCTCAATTGCATCAGTGTCCAGTTAGAGTCTCATTTGTATCAATGTCCAGTTAGAGTCTCAATTGCATCAGTGCCTAGTTAGAATCTCAATTGCATCACAGTCCAGTTAGAGTCTCAATTGCATCAGTGTCCAGTTCGAATCTCAATTGCATCAGTGTCCATTTCGAGTCTCAATTGCATCAGTGTACAGTTCGACTCTCAATTGCATCAGTGTCCAGTTCGAGTCTCAATTGCATCAGTGTCCAGTTCGAGTCTCAATTGCATTAGTGTCCAGTTAGAGTCTCAATTGCATCAGTGTCCAGTTAGAGTCTCAATTGCATCAGTGTCCAGTTAGAGTCTCAATTGCATCAGTGTCCAGTTAGAGTCTCAATTGCATCAGTGTCCAGTTAGAGTCTCAATTGCATCAGTGTCCAGTTAGAGTCTCAATTGCATCAGTGTCCAGTTCGAGTCTCAATTGCATCCGTGTCCAGTTCGAGTCTCAATTGCATCAGTGTCCAGTTCGAGTCTCAATTGCATCAGTGTCCATTTCCAGTCTCAATTGCATCAGTGTCCAGTTAGAGTCTCAATTGCATCAGTATCCAGTTAGAATCTCAATTTCATCAGTGTCCATTTCGAGTCTCAATTGCATCAGTGTCCATTTCGAGTCTCAATTGCATCAGTGTCCAGTTAGAGTCTCAATTGCATCAGTGTCCAGTTAGAATCTCAATTTCATCAGTGTCCATTTCGAGTCTCAATTGCATCAGTGTCCAGTTCGAGTCTCAATTGCATCAGTGTCCAGTTCGAGTCTCCATTGCATCAGTGTCCAGTTAGAGTCTCAATTGCATCAGTGTCCAGTTAGAGTCTCAATTGCATCAGTGACCAGTTCGAATCTCAATTGTATCAGTCTCCAGTTCGAGTCTCAATTGCATCAGTGTACAGTTAGAGTCTCAATTGCATCAGTGTCCAGTTAGAGTCTCAATTGCATCAGTGTCCAGTTAGAGTCTCAATTGCATCAGTGTCCAGTTAGAGTCTCAATTGCATCAGTGTCCAGTTAGAGTCTCAATTGCATCAGTGTCCAGTTAGAGTCTCAATTGCATCAGTGTCCAGTTAGAGTCTCAATTGCATCAGTGTCCAGTTAGAGTCTCAATTGCATCAATGTCCAGTTAGAGTCTCAATTGCATCAATGTCCAGTTAGAGTCTCAATTGCATCAGTGTCCAGTTAGAGTCTCAATTGCATCAGTGCCTAGTTAGAGTCTCAATTGCATCAGAGTCCAGTTAGAGTCTCAATTGCATCAGTGTCCAGTTCGAATCTCAATTGCATCAGTGTCCAGTTCGAATCTCAATTGCATCAGTGTCCAGTTAGAGTCTCAATTGCATCAGTGTCCAGTTCGAGTCTCAATTGCATCTGTGTCCAGTTAGAGTCTCAATTGCATCAGTGTCCATTTCGAGTCTCAATTGCATCAGCGTACAGTTCGACTCTCAATTGCATCAGTGTCCAGTTCGAGTCTCAATTGCATCAGTGTCCATTTCGAGTCTCAATTGCATCAGTGTCCAGTTAGAGTCTCAATTGCATCAGTATCCAGTTAGAATCTCAATTTCATCAGCATCCATTTCGAGTCTCAATTGCATCAGTGTCCAGTTAGAGTCTCAATTGCATCAGTGTCCAGTTAGAGTCTCAATTGCATCAGTGTCCAGTTCGAGTCTCAATTGCATCAGTGTCCAGTTAGAGTCTCAATTGCATCAGTGTCCATTTCGAGTCTCAATTGCATCAGTGTCCAATTAGAGTCTCAATTGCATCAGTGTCCAGTTAGAGTCTCAATTGCATCAGTGTCCAGTTAGAGTCTCAATTGCATCAGTGTCCAGTTAGAGTCTCAATTGCATCAATGTCCAGTTAGAGTCTCAATTGCATCAGTGTCCATTTCGAGTCTCAATTGCATCAGTGTCCAGTTAGACTCAATTGCATCAGTGTCCAGTTCGAGTCTCAATTGCATCAGTGTCCAGTTCGAGTCTCAATTGCATCAGTGTCCAGTTAGAGTCTCAATTGCATCAGTGTCCAGTTAGAGTCTCAATTGCATCAATTCCAGTTAGAGTCTCAATTGCATCAGTGTCCATTTCGAGTCTCAATTGCATCAGTGTCCAATTAGAGTCTCAATTGCATCAGTGTCCAGTTGGAGTCTCAATTGCATCAGTGTCCAGTTAGAGTCTCAATTGCATCAGTGTCCAGTTAGAGTCTCAATTGCATCAATGTCCAGTTAGAGTCTCAATTGCATCAGTGTCCATTTCGAGTCTCAATTGCATCAGTGTCCAGTTAGAGTCTCAATTGCATCAGTGTCCTGTTAGAGTCTCAATTGCATCAGTGTCCAGTTCGAGTCTCAATTGCATCAGTGTACAGTTCGAGTCTCAATTGTATCAGTGTACAGTTCGAGTCTCAATTGCATCAGTGTCCAGTTCGAGTCTCAATTGCATCAGTGTCCAGTTCGAGTCTCAATTGCATCAGTGTCCAGTTCGAGTCTCAATTGCATCAGTGTCCATTTCGAGTCTCAATTGCATCAGTGTCCATTTCGAGTCTCAATTGCATCAGTGTCCAGTTAGAGTCTCAATTGCATCAGTATCCAGTTAGAATCTCAATTTCATCAGCGTCCATTTCGAGTCTCAATTGCATCAGTGTCCAATTAGAGTCTCAATTGCATCAGTGTCCAGTTAGAGTCTCAATTGCATCAGTGTCCAGTTCGAATCTCAATTGCATCAGTGTCCAGTTCGAGTCTCAATTGCATCAGTGTCCAGTTCGAATCTCAATTGCATCAGTGTCCAGTTTGACTCTCAATTGCATCAGTGTCCAGTTCGAGTCTCAATTGCATCAGTGTCCAGTTCGAGTCTCAATTGCATCAGTGTTCAGTTAGAGTCTCAATTGCATCAGTGTCCAGTTAGAGTCTCAATTGCATCAATGTCCAGTTAGAGTCTCAATTGCATCAGTGTCCATTTCGAGTCTCAATTGCATCAGTGTCCAATTAGAGTCTCAATTGCATCAGTGTCCAGTTAGAGTCTCAATTGCATCAGTGTCCAGTTAGAGTCTCAATTGCATCAGTGTCCAGTTAGAGTCTCAATTGCATCAATGTCCAGTTAGAGTCTCAATTGCATCAGTGTCCATTTCGAGTCTCAATTGCATCAGTGTCCAGTTAGAGTCTCAATTGCATCAGTGTCCTGTTAGAGTCTCAATTGCATCAGTGTCCTGTTAGAGTCTCAATTGCATCAGTGTCCAGTTCGAGTCTCAATTGCATCAGTGTCCAGTTAGAGTCTCAATTGCATCAGTGTCCATTTCGAGTCTCAATTGCATCAGTGTCCATTTCGAGTCTCAATTGCATCAGTGTTCATTTCGAGTCTCAATTGCATCAGTATCCATTTAGAATCTCAATTTCATCAGTGTCCAGTTCGAGTCTCAATTGCATCAGTGTCCAGTTCGAATCTCAATTGCATCAGTGTCCAGTTAGACTCTCAATTGCATCAGTGTCCAGTTCGAGTCTCAATTGCATCAGTGTCCAGTTCGAGTCTCAATTGCATCAGTGTCCAGTTAGAGTCTCAATTGCATCAGTGTCCAGTTAGAGTCTCAATTGCATCAATGTCCAGTTAGAGTCTCAATTGCATCAATGTCCATTTCGAGTCTCAATTGCATCAGTGTCCAATTAGAGTCTCAATTGCATCAGTGTCCAGTTAGAGTCTCAATTGCATCAGTGTCCAGTTAGAGTCTCAATTGCATCAGTGTCCAGTTAGAGTCTCAATTGCATCAATGTCCAGTTAGAGTCTCAATTGCATCAGTGTCCATTTCGAGTCTCAATTGCATCAGTGTCCAGTTAGAGTCTCAATTGCATCAGTGTCCTGTTAGAGTCTCAATTGCATCAGTGTCCTGTTAGAGTCTCAATTGCATCAGTGTCCAGTTAGAGTCTCAATTGCATCAGTGTCCAGTTCGAGTCTCAATTGCATCAGTGTCCATTTCGAGTCTCAATTGCATCAGTGTCCAATTAGAGTCTCAATTGCATCAGTGTCCAGTTAGAGTCTCAATTGCATCAGTGTCCAGTTAGAGTCTCAATTGCATCAGTGTCCAGTTAGAGTCTCAATTGCATCAATGTCCAGTTAGAGTCTCAATTGCATCAGTGTCCATTTCGAGTCTCAATTGCATCAGTGTCCAGTTAGAGTCTCAATTGCATCAGTGTCCTGTTAGAGTCTCAATTGCATCAGTGTCCTGTTAGAGTCTCAATTGCATCAGTGTCCAGTTCGAGTCTCAATTGCATCAGTGTCCAGTTAGAGTCTCAATTGCATCAGTGTCCATTTCGAGTCTCAATTGCATCAGTGTCCATTTCGAGTCTCAATTGCATCAGTGTCCATTTCGAGTCTCAATTGCATCAGTGTTCATTTCGAGTCTCAATTGCATCAGTATCCATTTAGAGTCTCAATTGCATCAGTATCCATTTCGAGTCTCAATTGCATCAGTGTCCAGTTCGAGTCTCAATTGCATCAGTGTCCAGTTCGAGTCTCAATTGCATCAGTGTCCAGTTCGAGTCTCAATTGCATCAGTGTCCAGTTAGAGTCTCAATTGCATCAGTGTCCATTTCGAGTCTCAATTGCATCAGTGTCCAGTTAGAGTCTCAATTGCATCAGTGTCCTGTTAGAGTCTCAATTGCATCAGTGTCCAGTTCGAGTCTCAATTGCATCAGTGTCCAGTTCGAGTCTCAATTGCATCAGTGTCCAGTTCGAGTCTCAATTGCATCAGTGTCCAGTTCGAGTCTCAATTGCATCAGTGTCCATTTCGAGTCTCAATTGCATCAGTGTCCAGTTAGAGTCTCAATTGCATCAGTATCCAGTTAGAATCTCAATTTCATCAGCGTCCATTTCGAGTCTCAGTTGCATCAGTGTCCAGTTAGAGTCTCAATTGCATCAGTGTCCAGTTAGAGTCTCAATTGCATCAGTGTCCAGTTCGAATCTCAATTGCATCAGTGTCCAGTTCGAGTCTCAATTGCATCAGTGTCCAGTTAGAATCTCAATTTCATCAGTGTCCATTTCGAGTCTCAATTGCATCAGTGTCCAGTTCGAGTCTCAATTGCATCAGTGTCCAGTTCGAGTCTCCATTGCATCAGTGTCCAGTTAGAGTCTCAATTGCATCAGTGTCCAGTTAGAGTCTCAATTGCATCAGTGACCAGTTCGAATCTCAATTGCATCAGTCTCCAGTTCGAGTCTCAATTGCATCAGTGTACAGTTAGAGTCTCAATTGCATCAGTGTCCAGTTAGAGTCTCAATTGCATCAGTGTCCAGTTAGAGTCTCAATTGCATCAGTGTCCAGTTAGAGTCTCAATTGCATCAGTGTCCAGTTAGAGTCTCAATTGCATCAGTGTCCAGTTAGAGTCTCAATTGCATCAGTGTCCAGTTAGAGTCTCAATTGCATCAATGTCCAGTTAGAGTCTCAATTGCATCAATGTCCAGTTAGAGTCTCAATTGCATCAGTGTCCAGTTAGAGTCTCAATTGCATCAGTGCCTAGTTAGAGTCTCAATTGCATCAGAGTCCAGTTAGAGTCTCAATTGCATCAGTGTCCAGTTCGAATCTCAATTGCATCAGTGTCCAGTTCGAATCTCAATTGCATCAGTGTCCAGTTAGAGTCTCAATTGCATTAGTGTCCAGTTCGAGTCTCAATTGCATCTGTGTCCAGTTAGAGTCTCAATTGCATCAGTGTCCATTTCGAGTCTCAATTGCATCAGCGTACAGTTCGACTCTCAATTGCATCAGTGTCCAGTTCGAGTCTCAATTGCATCAGTGTCCATTTCGAGTCTCAATTGCATCAGTGTCCAGTTAGAGTCTCAATTGCATCAGTATCCAGTTAGAATCTCAATTTCATCAGCATCCATTTCGAGTCTCAATTGCATCAGTGTCCAGTTAGAGTCTCAATTGCATCAGTGTCCAGTTAGAGTCTCAATTGCATCAGTGACCAGTTCGAATCTCAATTGCATCAGTCTCCAGTTCGAGTCTCAATTGCATCAGTGTACAGTTAGAGTCTCAATTGCATCAGTGTCCAGTTAGAGTCTCAATTGCATCAGTGTCCAGTTAGAGTCTCAATTGCATCAGTGTCCAGTTAGAGTCTCAATTGCATCAGTGTCCAGTTAGAGTCTCAATTGCATCAGTGTCCAGTTAGAGTCTCAATTGCATCAGTGTCCAGTTAGAGTCTCAATTGCATCAATGTCCAGTTAGAGTCTCAATTGCATCAATGTCCAGTTAGAGTCTCAATTGCATCAGTGTCCAGTTAGAGTCTCAATTGCATCAGTGCCTAGTTAGAGTCTCAATTGCATCAGAGTCCAGTTAGAGTCTCAATTGCATCAGTGTCCAGTTCGAATCTCAATTGCATCAGTGTCCAGTTCGAATCTCAATTGCATCAGTGTCCAGTTAGAGTCTCAATTGCATTAGTGTCCAGTTCGAGTCTCAATTGCATCTGTGTCCAGTTAGAGTCTCAATTGCATCAGTGTCCATTTCGAGTCTCAATTGCATCAGCGTACAGTTCGACTCTCAATTGCATCAGTGTCCAGTTCGAGTCTCAATTGCATCAGTGTCCATTTCGAGTCTCAATTGCATCAGTGTCCAGTTAGAGTCTCAATTGCATCAGTATCCAGTTAGAATCTCAATTTCATCAGCATCCATTTCGAGTCTCAATTGCATCAGTGTCCAGTTAGAGTCTCAATTGCATCAGTGTCCAGTTAGAGTCTCAATTGCATCAGTGTCCAGTTAGAGTCTCAATTGCGTCAATGTCCAGTTAGAGTCTCAATTGCATCAGTGTCCATTTCGAGTCTCAATTGCATCAGTGTCCAGTTAGAGTCTCAATTGCATCAGTGTCCTGTTAGAGTCTCAATTGCATCAGTGTCCAGTTCGAGTCTCAATTGCATCCGTGTCCAGTTCGAGTCTCAATTGCATCAGTGTCCAGTTAGAGTCTCAATTGCATCAGTGTCCAGTTAGAGTCTCATTTGTATCAATGTCCAGTTAGAGTCTCAATTGCATCAGTGCCTAGTTAGAATCTCAATTGCATCACAGTCCAGTTAGAGTCTCAATTGCATCAGTGTCCAGTTCGAATCTCAATTGCATCAGTGTCCATTTCGAGTCTCAATTGCATCAGTGTACAGTTCGACTCTCAATTGCATCAGTGTCCAGTTCGAGTCTCAATTGCATCAGTGTCCAGTTCGAGTCTCAATTGCATTAGTGTCCAGTTAGAGTCTCAATTGCATCAGTGTCCAGTTAGAGTCTCAATTGCATCAGTGTCCAGTTAGAGTCTCAATTGCATCAGTGTCCAGTTAGAGTCTCAATTGCATCAGTGTCCAGTTAGAGTCTCAATTGCATCAGTGTCCAGTTAGAGTCTCAATTGCATCAGTGTCCAGTTCGAGTCTCAATTGCATCCGTGTCCAGTTCGAGTCTCAATTGCATCAGTGTCCAGTTCGAGTCTCAATTGCATCAGTGTCCAATTAGAGTCTCAATTGCATCAGTGTCCAGTTAGAGTCTCAATTGCATCAGTGTCCAGTTAGAGTCTCAATTGCATCAGTGTCCAGTTAGAGTCTCAATTGCATCAATGTCCAGTTAGAGTCTCAATTGCATCAGTGTCCATTTCGAGTCTCAATTGCATCAGTGTCCAGTTAGAGTCTCAATTGCATCAGTGTCCTGTTAGAGTCTCAATTGCATCAGTGTCCTGTTAGAGTCTCAATTGCATCAGTGTCCAGTTCGAGTCTCAATTGCATCAGTGTCCAGTTAGAGTCTCAATTGCATCAGTGTCCATTTCGAGTCTCAATTGCATCAGTGTCCATTTCGAGTCTCAATTGCATCAGTGTTCATTTCGAGTCTCAATTGCATCAGTATCCATTTAGAATCTCAATTTCATCAGTGTCCAGTTCGAGTCTCAATTGCATCAGTGTCCAGTTCGAATCTCAATTGCATCAGTGTCCAGTTAGACTCTCAATTGCATCAGTGTCCAGTTCGAGTCTCAATTGCATCAGTGTCCAGTTCGAGTCTCAATTGCATCAGTGTCCAGTTAGAGTCTCAATTGCATCAGTGTCCAGTTAGAGTCTCAATTGCATCAATGTCCAGTTAGAGTCTCAATTGCATCAATGTCCATTTCGAGTCTCAATTGCATCAGTGTCCAATTAGAGTCTCAATTGCATCAGTGTCCAGTTAGAGTCTCAATTGCATCAGTGTCCAGTTAGAGTCTCAATTGCATCAGTGTCCAGTTAGAGTCTCAATTGCATCAATGTCCAGTTAGAGTCTCAATTGCATCAGTGTCCATTTCGAGTCTCAATTGCATCAGTGTCCAGTTAGAGTCTCAATTGCATCAGTGTCCTGTTAGAGTCTCAATTGCATCAGTGTCCTGTTAGAGTCTCAATTGCATCAGTGTCCAGTTAGAGTCTCAATTGCATCAGTGTCCAGTTCGAGTCTCAATTGCATCAGTGTCCATTTCGAGTCTCAATTGCATCAGTGTCCAATTAGAGTCTCAATTGCATCAGTGTCCAGTTAGAGTCTCAATTGCATCAGTGTCCAGTTAGAGTCTCAATTGCATCAGTGTCCAGTTAGAGTCTCAATTGCATCAATGTCCAGTTAGAGTCTCAATTGCATCAGTGTCCATTTCGAGTCTCAATTGCATCAGTGTCCAGTTAGAGTCTCAATTGCATCAGTGTCCTGTTAGAGTCTCAATTGCATCAGTGTCCTGTTAGAGTCTCAATTGCATCAGTGTCCAGTTCGAGTCTCAATTGCATCAGTGTCCAGTTAGAGTCTCAATTGCATCAGTGTCCATTTCGAGTCTCAATTGCATCAGTGTCCATTTCGAGTCTCAATTGCATCAGTGTCCATTTCGAGTCTCAATTGCATCAGTGTTCATTTCGAGTCTCAATTGCATCAGTATCCATTTAGAGTCTCAATTGCATCAGTATCCATTTCGAGTCTCAATTGCATCAGTGTCCAGTTCGAGTCTCAATTGCATCAGTGTCCAGTTCGAGTCTCAATTGCATCAGTGTCCAGTTCGAGTCTCAATTGCATCAGTGTCCAGTTCGAGTCTCAATTGCATCAGTGTCCAGTTCGAGTCTCAATTGCATCAGTGTTCAGTTAGAGTCTCAATTGCATCAGTGTCCAGTTAGAGTCTCAATTGCATCAATGTCCAGTTAGAGTCTCAATTGCATCAGTGTCCATTTCGAGTCTCAATTGCATCAGTGTCCAATTAGAGTCTCAATTGCATCAGTGTCCAGTTAGAGTCTCAATTGCATCAGTGTCCAGTTAGAGTCTCAATTGCATCAGTGTCCAGTTAGAGTCTCAATTGCATCAATGTCCAGTTAGAGTCTCAATTGCATCAGTGTCCATTTCGAGTCTCAATTGCATCAGTGTCCAGTTAGAGTCTCAATTGCATCAGTGTCCTGTTAGAGTCTCAATTGCATCAGTGTCCTGTTAGAGTCTCAATTGCATCAGTGTCCAGTTCGAGTCTCAATTGCATCAGTGTCCAGTTAGAGTCTCAATTGCATCAGTGTCCATTTCGAGTCTCAATTGCATCAGTGTCCATTTCGAGTCTCAATTGCATCAGTGTTCATTTCGAGTCTCAATTGCATCAGTATCCATTTAGAATCTCAATTTCATCAGTGTCCAGTTCGAGTCTCAATTGCATCAGTGTCCAGTTCGAATCTCAATTGCATCAGTGTCCAGTTAGACTCTCAATTGCATCAGTGTCCAGTTCGAGTCTCAATTGCATCAGTGTCCAGTTCGAGTCTCAATTGCATCAGTGTCCAGTTAGAGTCTCAATTGCATCAGTGTCCAGTTAGAGTCTCAATTGCATCAATGTCCAGTTAGAGTCTCAATTGCATCAATGTCCATTTCGAGTCTCAATTGCATCAGTGTCCAATTAGAGTCTCAATTGCATCAGTGTCCAGTTAGAGTCTCAATTGCATCAGTGTCCAGTTAGAGTCTCAATTGCATCAGTGTCCAGTTAGAGTCTCAATTGCATCAATGTCCAGTTAGAGTCTCAATTGCATCAGTGTCCATTTCGAGTCTCAATTGCATCAGTGTCCAGTTAGAGTCTCAATTGCATCAGTGTCCTGTTAGAGTCTCAATTGCATCAGTGTCCTGTTAGAGTCTCAATTGCATCAGTGTCCAGTTAGAGTCTCAATTGCATCAGTGTCCAGTTCGAGTCTCAATTGCATCAGTGTCCATTTCGAGTCTCAATTGCATCAGTGTCCAATTAGAGTCTCAATTGCATCAGTGTCCAGTTAGAGTCTCAATTGCATCAGTGTCCAGTTAGAGTCTCAATTGCATCAGTGTCCAGTTAGAGTCTCAATTGCATCAATGTCCAGTTAGAGTCTCAATTGCATCAGTGTCCATTTCGAGTCTCAATTGCATCAGTGTCCAGTTAGAGTCTCAATTGCATCAGTGTCCTGTTAGAGTCTCAATTGCATCAGTGTCCTGTTAGAGTCTCAATTGCATCAGTGTCCAGTTCGAGTCTCAATTGCATCAGTGTCCAGTTAGAGTCTCAATTGCATCAGTGTCCATTTCGAGTCTCAATTGCATCAGTGTCCATTTCGAGTCTCAATTGCATCAGTGTCCATTTCGAGTCTCAATTGCATCAGTGTTCATTTCGAGTCTCAATTGCATCAGTATCCATTTAGAGTCTCAATTGCATCAGTATCCATTTCGAGTCTCAATTGCATCAGTGTCCAGTTCGAGTCTCAATTGCATCAGTGTCCAGTTCGAGTCTCAATTGCATCAGTGTCCAGTTCGAGTCTCAATTGCATCAGTGTCCAGTTAGAGTCTCAATTGCATCAGTGTCCATTTCGAGTCTCAATTGCATCAGTGTCCAGTTAGAGTCTCAATTGCATCAGTGTCCTGTTAGAGTCTCAATTGCATCAGTGTCCAGTTCGAGTCTCAATTGCATCAGTGTCCAGTTCGAGTCTCAATTGCATCAGTGTCCAGTTCGAGTCTCAATTGCATCAGTGTCCAGTTCGAGTCTCAATTGCATCAGTGTCCATTTCGAGTCTCAATTGCATCAGTGTCCAGTTAGAGTCTCAATTGCATCAGTATCCAGTTAGAATCTCAATTTCATCAGCGTCCATTTCGAGTCTCAGTTGCATCAGTGTCCAGTTAGAGTCTCAATTGCATCAGTGTCCAGTTAGAGTCTCAATTGCATCAGTGTCCAGTTCGAATCTCAATTGCATCAGTGTCCAGTTCGAGTCTCAATTGCATCAGTGTCCAGTTCGAATCTCAATTGCATCAGTGTCCAGTTAGACTCTCAATTGCATCAGTGTCCAGTTCGAGTCTCAATTGCATCAGTGTCCAGTTAGAGTCTCAATTGCATCAGTGTCCAGTTAGAGTCTCAATTGCATCAATGTCCTGTTAGAGTCTCAATTGCATCAGTGTCCATTTCGAGTCTCAATTGCATCAGTGTCCAATTAGAGTCTCAATTGCATCAGTGTCCAGTTAGAGTCTCAATTGCATCAGTGTCCAGTTAGAGTCTCAATTGCATCAGTGTCCAGTTAGAGTCTCAATTGCATCAATGTCCAGTTAGAGTCTCAATTGCATCAGTGTCCATTTCGAGTCTCAATTGCATCAGTGTCCAGTTAGAGTCTCAATTGCATCAGTGTCCTGTTAGAGTCTCAATTGCATCAGTGTCCTGTTAGAGTCTCAATTGCATCAGTGTCCAGTTCGAGTCTCAATTGCATCAGTGTCCAGTTAGAGTCTCAATTGCATCAGTGTCCATTTCGAGTCTCAATTGCATCAGTGTCCATTTCGAGTCTCAATTGCATCAGTGTTCATTTCGAGTCTCAATTGCATCAGTATCCATTTAGAATCTCAATTGCATCAGTGTCCAGTTCGAGTCTCAATTGCATCAGTGTCCAGTTCGAATCTCAATTGCATCAGTGTCCAGTTAGACTCTCAATTGCATCAGTGTCCAGTTCGAGTCTCAATTGCATCAGTGTCCAGTTCGAGTCTCAATTGCATCAGTGTCCAGTTAGAGTCTCAATTGCATCAGTGTCCAGTTAGAGTCTCAATTGCATCAATGTCCAGTTAGAGTCTCAATTGCATCAATGTCCATTTCGAGTCTCAATTGCATCAGTGTCCAATTAGAGTCTCAATTGCATCAGTGTCCAGTTAGAGTCTCAATTGCATCAGTGTCCAGTTAGAGTCTCAATTGCATCAGTGTCCAGTTAGAGTCTCAATTGCATCAATGTCCAGTTAGAGTCTCAATTGCATCAGTGTCCAGTTAGAGTCTCAATTGCATCAGTGTACAGTTCGAGTCTCAATTGCATCAGTGTCCAGTTCGAGTCTCAATTGCATCAGTGTCCAGTTAAAGTCTCAATTGCATCAGTATCCAGTTAAAGTCTCAATTGCATCAGTGTCCAGTTAGAGTCTCAATTGCATCAGTGTCCAGTTCGAGTCTCAATTGCATCAGTGTCCATTTCGAGTCACAATTGCATCAGTGTCTAGTTAGAGTCTCAATTGTATCAGTGTCCAGTTCGAATCTCAATTGCATCAGTGTCCAGTTAGAGTCGCAATTGTGCTACTGTGCAATTCGAGTCTCAATTGTGCCAGTGTCCAGTTCGTATCTCAATTGTGCCAGTATGTAGTTTCAATCTCAACACTCTTAGTGTCCAGCTCTAGTCTAAATTGTGCCAATGTCTAGTTCGAGTCTCAACTGTGTCAGCATTCAGATATCTCTCCATTAACTCCCCCCCCCCATCACCACCACCATGCCCAGGATTAGAAGGAAGACACAGATGTGTTTGGAAAGGTCCCGTCCGTCGTATGAGATATAAAGACGTAGTCTGTGTGCAGGACAGCACTTTACACGCTCAAGAACACTCTGAATGGTGGGCTATCATCTGTCTCCTAACAGCTGTCCAGTGGGTTTCCTTCCCCCAACCATCTGTGAGCCTTAAGAGCCCTTGTGACCTGACCCTTTAGCTCATTATGTGCAACAAATAGTATCGGTCAGAGGTATAACAACGCACCTCTCAATAATTGGAGTGGGGGGCGGGTCCTTCGGGACCCGCCCTCAATGGGGAAAGCTCGTATTTCGTCTTTTGACACTACACGAGCTGGCATGAGAAGCCTGGAAGTAGAAGATGAAGTTTGTCTCAGAGGAGACCAGTAAGGGTGTGGAGTATGGGTGGTGTCAAAGGGGGGTGCGGAGTGCAGCCCGGGTAGGAAATGGAAATTAAGTAAGAGAGCGAAAGCGGCTTCGGTCTCAAAGGAGTGAGTCCCAGAGCCAGCAGACGAGCAAGCCCTTGTCCCTCAGGTGCGCCCTAACTCGTGCACTCCTGATGGACACCGTGACCACCCCGCCTGCTACCTCACTGATCGATTGGGAGCTTTGGAGTTCGTTAGCGAACCCTTCCGTGATCGGACACCTGAAGATATAGTGCCTGACATCTACATCTGGAACCCCACAGCCGCAGTAACTGTGGGTAGCGATCTTTAAACGCTCCAGATATGCTGGGAAACCCCCATGTCCTGTCAGTACCTGAGTGAATTGTGGTCTGAGGGCATCAGTGATAGACCGACCCTTTGCAAGAATGTCTTTGTTTGAAGACCATTCTCGGTCGTATCCCAGAGCTTCTGCCACTCGTCCATTACTCTTTGACTTAAAATAGACTTCAGGGTAATTTTAGATGACTTTACCGCTATCTCAGGTTGAGTGTTATTACCTGCCGAGTGGGCCAGTTGGTCTGCCCGCTCGTTCCCTTCATGACTTGCATGTGCCTTGATCCAGGAGAAGGAGACTCTGGGCATGTTCTGATTGCACAGGAGACACTTATCCCATTTACTATTTGATGCCTACTATTTGCATCTTCAAGAGCTTGCAGAGCTGCCCGGCTGTCCGTGTACAGCCGGATGTCGCTATTCTGACTGCCGTCATTGAGGGCCCATATTAGGGCTTCTCTGATGGCAAGCAGCTCTGTTTGGAAGGATGAGCCATTTCCTGATACCTTCCTTTTATATCATACACATTGTCTCCTTGATTGAAGACCGTGTAGGCTAAGCCCACACCATCCTCGCCCTTGGGATCATCTGTGTATATCTTGACTCCTTGACCTGATGATAACGCCATGGACCATGACACACTCAATCTTCTGCTGGGATGGATGTCCCACTTAGCGGTTTCACTGTCATAAACCTCAAGGTCATACTAGACTCCAAGGAATGTTGCTTTTTCTTTAGCTTGCAGGACTCTGAAAATGATCGCTTCTTTTCCGACTGTCAAAAATAGCGGAGGGATCCCTGATAACACCAGGAGGACATCTGTAGATGTGGTCCTATAAGCCCTGGTGATTCGCAGTAAAGCCGGTCGTTGGGCTGCAAGCAGCTTTCTACACATGATGGAGTGGTCGTTGGGTGCCATTAGGCGCCCGCTCCTTAAGTTAGGTTTAGGGACTGGAGTGGCTCAGTCGGTAGCGCGCCAGGCTCGTAATCTGTTGTTCCCAAGTTCGAGTCCCAGCTGGGTCAGCGTTGAGATTTATCTCCGCAAAACTTCCCCGCCCTGCCCACGGTCAGTAGGGAACACCGATGGGCTTGGAAAGGCCGCCGTCCGTCGGATGGGACGTTAAGCCGCGGCCCGGTGTGTGGGAGAGTCATACCCTGTGCACGTTAAAGAACACGCTGGATGGCCTTGACGGGAGGCTACCATCTGTCTTCCAACAGCTGTTCCAGTGGGTCCCCTCCCCCAACCTTCTCTGAGCCTTCGGGGTCCATGTGACCTGGCCATTCAGCCCATGGTGTGCAAAACAGTGCCGCTCAGAGGTAAAACAATCCAATACAATCCAATCCATAAGTTAGGATCCACTCCGTGCCCCTCAGAAAAATTTCTTTGAGTTCATCTCCTCTGAGTCCCCACGAGATGCGAGCCATTCGCCCCAGTTTGCACATCACCTTTGTGCATTTTACCTTAAGGTCCTGCAAGTACGAGATCTAGCTCATCCTCTCATCCAGAGTGATTCCCAAGTATTTCATAGTCTTCCTATGGCAGATGTTTGAGCCATTCAGTTTAAAGATCGGGTACCTCTTTTTGAGGACACCCTCTTTTGCCACTGTCATTGATGTCGTCTTTGCACAGCTGAACCCAAGATTGTAGCACAGACTATATCATATCGGCATCCTCCAGAGAAAGACTGCCGGCAACGCAGCATTGTCGGTGCTCGAAGGATGGATTGCAGGCGTAAAGCAGCATGTCGTCTGCTTATGCCTGAAAGCCAGACACCCTAAGGTAGGGTTAATTCAAGGGCCGTGTCTGCAACTAAGTTCCAGAGGAACAGGCCACTGCACGAACCTTGTGGGCAGCCTCTATCCAAGTTTCTTGAGGTTGTTGTTGGGTTGTTTTTACCCCTGAGCGGCACTTTTTTGCACACCATGGGCTAAATGGCCAGGTCACATGAACCCCGAAGGCTCAGAGAAGGTTGGGGGAGGGGACCCACTGGAACAGCTGTTGGGAGACAGATGGTAGTCTCCCGTCAAGGCCATCCAGCGTGTTCTTTAACGTGCACAGGGTATGGCTCTCCTGCACACGGGGCCACGGCTTAACGTCCCATCCGACAGACGGCGGCCTTTCCAAGCCCATCGGTGTCCCCTACTGACCGTAGACAGGGCGGGGAATTTTGCAGAGATAAATCTCAACGCTGACCCAGCTGGGACTCGAACCTGGGAACTACAGATTACGAGCCTGGTGCGCTACCGACTGAGCCACCCCCGCTCTTCTTGAGGTTACCCCACTGGCATGGGAATATGTGACCACTCTTTTGCTGAGATAATTGGTCACCAAAATGAAGATGTTCCTAGGACAAGAACAATCTTTCAACCTACCCAGGATAGCGGGCCACCAGACGTTGTCGAATGCGCCCATTACATCCAAGGCGATATGGGAGGTGTGCAACTTGTTATCTCTGTTTACCTTAACAATGTCCACCACTTGTTTGATAGCAGCAGTGGTGGACTGGTCTGTCCTGAACCCAAATTGCCTATCGTTCAGGAAGTTGTTCTTACAACAGTGGTAATACAACCTATTTGTGAACAGTTTATCTAATATCTTTCCCATCACCGGCAACAGATCTTACAGACAAATTGGTCTGTAAGATCTTACATCTGCCTTGATAAAAAGAACCAGGTCCGCCTGTTTCCAGGCTTGTGGGAAGACTCCCAGCCTCAGACAGCTGTTATACAGCTGGGTAACAGATCTTTGTGTTCATTGAAAACTTGCATCACAATTTCCACTGTCAGACCATCGTGGCCTGGGGCTTTACCCCTGGCCATTGCCTTTATCACCTCTCCTACCTCCTCTTCTGTAAACGGAACATCATCTTCAACGTCCTGTTGGATCCTACTATAATTCCCTATAATCCCGTAGGAGTTGATGTTGGGCATCATCAGAGCTCCTATTGTCTTCAGGGAATAAGCCCTCTAGTAAGACCTGGATTGTTTCGTTAAACGAAGTGGTCTTCGACCTATCTTCTTTGCGAACATACTCAATGTCCAGGGGTTTTATATCTTTCCCTGTGGCCAGCTTATACTGCAGAGTAAAGGGGTTCTGTGCTGTAACCTCACTACAATACTTTTGCCAAGTGACCAACTGAGCTTGGCGAACAGCACGCTTGTACTCCGCCTGCTTTTTCCTATATAACTCCTCTCTGGAACTTCTTTCCCCATTGTGGCACCTTTGTTACCTTTTTCTTAAGGCTTGGACCCGTTTTCTTTTAATACCGAGGTCTGGTGTCCACCAGGGCACAGACTTTCTACCCTTAGGGAGCTTCCCTTAAACCCGAAGATTTTCTCGCAACCAGAACATATACACTCGGTTATATCTCTGACGATGTTGTTCAGAGAGTCACTGTCTTTAATGCAAGTAATAACACTGGCAGATCTTAGCCAGGTCCGATGCAACAAAGCGCACGAGCTTGCACCAGTCAGGGGTCTTGCGACGGCAAACCTTTTCGTGTTGTGAGGGGGCGGTGTACTGCCACCCACAAGGAACATTGTCGCTAACGAGCCAGTCTTGGATCAGTTGAATCATCCGTGACGTAGCCAGGGTCAGGTCAATCCAGCTCTGGACTCTTGGAGCATGAAAAGAAGCTGGTGTATCCAGATCATTTAATAAAATTAGATCAGCAGAGTTGATGAAATCCAGATCATATCTCCTCTGATATCTTGTCTACTCGATTCCCAAAGGGGGTGCTTTGCATTAAAGTCATCTCTCACCAGCTCTTACATTTGATCTGAGCTAGGACGTTTCGTACCTCAGTCAATGAGTCCTCAATATTTTGACTCGGTGGACAATATGTGGAGATGGCGTGTATATTTAAACTCCCAAAGCCAATCTCCACTGCTACCACTGTGGTGGAGTGATATGCCAGGATGACATTCACCTTGGGGTTCGAAACAACAATTCCAGCTTCTGGCTTGGCTTCTTTGGTGCAAAACAGCCTGCTGGTCAGAGGGAGCCCCCTTATGATATTCTCTTTGCAGTATGGTTCTTGCCCTAGAGTAACATCGACTCCTTCCTCTTTTATCTCCTGGTTGAGTAGGGCCGTTGCGGCCCATGCCCCGTTTAGATTTATTTGGAGAAATTTCAGACTCTCCCCACTGCCAACTTTTGACTTGGCTTCTTTGGTGCAAAACAGCCTGCTGGTCAGAGGGAGCCTCCTTATGATATTCTCTGTGCAGTATGGTTCTTGCCCTAGAGTAACATCGACTCCTTCCTCTTTTATCTCCTGGTTGAGTAGGGCCGTTGCGGCCCATGCCCCGTTTAGATTTATTTGGAGAAATTTCAGACTCTCCCCACTGCCAACTTTTGACTTGGCATCTTTGGTGCAAAACAGCCTGCTGGTCAGAGGGAGCCTCCTTATGATATTCTCTGTGCAGTATGGTTCTTGCACTAGAGTAACATCGACTCCTTCCTCTTTTATCTCCTGGTTGAGTAGGGCCGTTGCGGCCCATGCCCCGTTTAGATTTATTTGGAGAAATTTCAGACTCGCCCCGCTGCCAAAATCTGGACTCCTACTGTCCATAGTCTGTGCGTTTTCTTCGCAACTTTACTTCTCTAAGATACGACGGACAGTTGTTGTCCATTGCATCATGGCCCAGATTGTACTTGGACCCATATTCTTTGTTTGCTTCTTTACACACTTAAGTTTCGTCTTTGAGCACCCCCTGAACGAGTGCTTGCCCGCACACTTAGAGCACCGTTGTGGTTTCACGGTGCAGTCTTTTTGCATATGCCCAAAGGCACAGCACTTGTAGCAACAGAGTACCCTTATGTACTTCTTCACTATGTACCGTGACCAGCTCATGTTTAACTTACCTCCCTCCAATAACTTTCTGTGGGAGGCGAAACTAGTCTCCATGACCCAGTGGACTGTGTTCTCAATCTTTCCCTGTATGGAGTTGGGTTGGGTTGTTTTACCTCTGAGCGGCACTTTTTTGCACACCATGGGCTAAATGGCCAGGTCACATGGACCCCGAAGGCTCAGAGAAGGTTAGGGGAGTGGACCCACTGGAACAGCTGTTGGGAGAGAAATAGTAGCCACCCGTCAAGGCCATCCAGCGTGTTCTTTAACGTTGGGTTGTTTCACCTTTGAGCAGCACTTTTTTGCACACCATGGGCTAAATGGCCAGGTCACATGGACCCCGAAGGCTCAGAGAAGTTTGGGGGAGGGGACCCACTGGAACAGCTGTTGGGTAACAGATGGTAGCCTTCCGTCAAGGACATCCAGCGTGTTCTTTAACGTGCACAGGGTATGGCTCTCCCACACACGGGACCACGGCTTAACGTCCCATCCGACGGACGGCGGCCTTTCCAAGCCCATCAGTGTCTCCTACTGACCGTGGGCAGGGCGGGGAATTTTGCGGAGATAAATCTCAACGCTGACCCAGCTGGGACTCGAACCTGGGAGCTACAAATTACGAGCCTGACGCGCTACCGACTGAGCCCCCCCCCCTGTAGGGAGAATAGCGGGGTTAGATTCGCGTGTTTCTCCGAGAGTCCATTCTGAGTGTGGATAACTTTATGGAGTTCCTCACGGCTGATCTCCTTATCGACTCCGTAGATAACAATTTTGGTCCTAATCTTAGTAGCTGGCTTGGCTTCCAGAAAATCTTTTAGCGCTTCATTACTGTCTACTGCTTCATTAGACAGTCAACATCGCCCTGTGTGCCACACTCAATAATGACCCCATTTTTTCGCATGGGTTTTAGCGTCATTACCCCGAGATTCAACTCGGTGGGGTTTATATTCTTCCTAAGGCTATCCCTAACCTCTATTGCTGACCTTTCCTTGTCTTTTGAGAAGACCAGCAGGGTATGCCTTTGTTTAGCGGGGGGGGGCTTCTTAGCCACAGTCAAACCACCCTTTCCAACCCCCTTGTCCACCGACAGCTTTTGCCTAGATCGGTTTCTTCCTCGTTGTTTCTGGGGGACACACAGCCCTCTCGGCGAGGCGCCCATTGATGGTTGCTATCTGGAACTCTTGCTCACAAATAATAGCATGCAGCTTCTTGGCTGTACCCATCACTTTATTCTGAATTTCACTTTCAATTCTAAATTGGAACACCGCATCTGCTGGTTCCTCCAGAAGGTCCGCTGCTGCTGCTAACCTCCCCGAACCCCTCTCGTTGCCATTGGGTTCTTCTGTGTTGGGGGCCACTTTTGCGTTATCTTTTGGGTACCCCTTCTCTTCTCCTTTTTTAGGGTCCTCAACACTCTTTGGAGGCCCTTCTCTTATGTCACCATCGGTAATTGTGGTGGGAGGGGGAGTCTCTGGAACTTCCTCCACAACCACAACAGGATCGGCAGCTTCTTTATGCTTGCCATTCTTTTTCCCCATCCTTTTCGGCTTAACGCCTGTTTCAAGCGACATTTTTGAAGCCATGTCTGATAATAATGTTCAGCCCAGGCGGGTTGGGTTGGGTTGGGTTGTTTTACCTCTGAGCGGCACTTTTTTGCACACCATGGGCTAAATGACCAGGTCACATGGACCCCGAAGGCTCAGAGAAGGTTGGGGGAGGGGACCCACTGGAACAGCTGTTGGGAGATAGATGGTAGCCCCCCGTCAAGGCCATCCAGCGTGTTCTTTAACGTGCCCAGGGTATGTCTCTCCCGCACACGGGGCCACGGCTTAACGTCCCATCCGACTGACGACGACCTTTTCAAGCCCATTGGTGTCCCCTACTGACCGTGGGCAGGGCGGGGAATTTTGCGGAGATAAATCTCAACGCTGACCCAGCTGGGACTCGAACCTGGGAACTACAGATTACGAGCCTGGCGCTCTACCGACTGAGCCACCCCCGCCCCCCAGCCCAGGCGGTCTCCACCCACTATGGAGTCCTACAAGAGGAGGCCTCAGAGTTAAATTCGTCGCTCGAGGTACAGTCGGTCAAAAAAGTATCCGAACGCTATGGTTGTATACAAAGTTCAGAAAAAACAACTGGCAACGATTTTTTTAGAAATTAATGATCTGGCAACCTTCGTGTACCGTATACGAAGGTTGCCAGATCATTAATTTATAAAAAAAATCGTTGCCAGATTTTTTTCTGAATTTTGTATGCAACCATAGCGTTCGGATACTTTTTTGAGCGACTGTACCTCAGAGCTGTGCCCAGGCTATACCCAGACTTTAGATCTCCCCTCTGACCAGAGTGTGATCCGGGCTAGAGCCCCAAATAATCCGGATCCTGGTCCGGAACAACTCCTATCATCAGCAATCCCCTCCACCCGGTTGGCTCCCGCAACCGCCCCTGACCCACCGCGGACGTAGAGGAAGGACAGAGGATGCCTCACGAACCGATTGATCTGAGTGAGCCAGCTCAGACCTCCCGTTTTATTGAAGCAGGGGCCGAAGACGGTGTATTGGGCTTTCCAGCTTGCCTGACCCCCAAACGCCAGGATCCCCCTTTTCCACATTACGGGTCTCCACTTACGGTAAACAGGTGGGCCACTCATTGGCATAGCAACCATGATAAATCTCCCTCGTGCCCTTATTGGGCTAATCAAATCCTAATCAACTGGCCTGCCATTTCCCTGTTAGATACGTTGCTCAATTTCAGCAACCAAAGGCCAGTGTCCTCCCTTGAGTCCAGCTTGGAGGTGTGGACCGCACTCCCAGGTCGTATGAGGGGTGCTGTTTCCGAGTTAAGTCCGTGGGAGAAACCACTCGGAAACGGAAAAATTTGAAAAAGTATAAAAGGGGGAGGAGAGGAACCCATGTCCAATGGACCAAGGGCTCCTCCACCTCCCCCGTGTTAAATAAGTTACGACCTCAACCTAATCTCATCGAATGATTTGTGACCACAAAACTTGAAAAATAAAGGGGGGTTGGGTTGGGTTGTTTTACCTCTGAGCGGCACTTTTTTTACAAACCATGGGCTAAATGGCAAGGTCACATGGACCCAGAAGGCTCAGAGAAGGTTGGGGAGGGGACCCACTGGAAAAGCTGTTGGGAGACAGATGGTAGCCTCCCGTCAAGGCCATCCAGCGTGTTCTTTAACGTGCATAGGGTATGGCTCTCCCGCACACGGGGCCACGGCTTAACGTCCTATCCGACAGATGGCGACCTTTCCAAGCCCATCGGTGTCCCCTACTGACCGTGGGCAGGGCGGGGAATTTTGCGGAGATAAATCTCAACGCTGACCCAGCTGGGACTCGAACCTGGGAACTACAGATTACGAACCTGGCGCGCTACCGACTGAGCCACCCCCGCCCCCAAAAGAAGGGGGGGGGAGATGAGCCCATGTCCTTAGACGTAGGCCTCCTCTCCCTTTGATAACTACAGACCTGTAAACATGGCTCTCCCCTAAGCCTCTTAGTGTAAGTTCACCTCTCATTTTTCATAAATTCTTAATCTCTTTGACCTCAATTTAAAATTTTCCTCGGTCCTTTCCATTCTTTATATTTCTCAATATCCAATCCATCTAAACCATCAGATATATTCCATTTCAATTATTTCACATCTTTAGCATCCAACTTATTTCCCTCATCTGCCTCTTCCAATTCATTTCCATATTCCGATTTTTCCATTTTCCATCTCCTTCATCTCCTTCACATTATCTATCCTCTTACAGTCCACCTCCAGCAGAATTCAAGCCCATTTGGCTACGTTGACTTATTGTCAACAGACAACCACGCACAAATATGTGCTGTCCCTGTGGAAGTCATCTTAGATTGGGAACTCTTAGTCTGGCCCTTCTGTCTTGGCCTGTCCGACATGAATAACTCTAGTCGGTGTAGCCCTCGACGTCATTAAAGCACGCAAGCCCCCTCACCACGGCAAGGTGGTTCCCTTCGAGGGGGAGCAATCCAACTATGCCATTGTTGAGAATTTCTCCACTACTCCCATTCTGCCCTTCGTCAGAAAGGGTCATAGATGGGCATGGAAAGTCGTCGTCCGTCGGATGAAACATAAAGCCGTGGTTCGTATGCAGGAGATCCATACCCCGTGTACTTTAAAGAACACGCTGGATGGCCTTGACAGCAGGCTACTATTTGACTCCTAACAGTTATTCAGTGAATAGGCTCCCTTTTTGAATGCGAAAGTATGCGAAAAAACTGAGAGAATGTTACGGAAATTTCCTTTCCTTTACACTACGATGCTTTGATATGTTGGGTTGTTTTATCTCTTAGCAGCATATTTTGTATACACAATGGATTCAGAGAGGGTTGGGGAAGGGGATAACCCAGAGGGTTCGAGAAGGTTGTGGAACGGGATAATCCCAAGTGTTCGGTGAAGGTTGGGGAAGGCGAGAACCCTTAAGAGTTCAGAGAAGGTTGGAGAAAGGGATAACTCAGAGGGGTTCAAGAGGGTTGTGGAACGGGAAAACCCCAACCCCAACTATTCGGAGAGGGTTGCGGAAGGCGAGAACCCCAAGAGTCCAGAGAGGGTTGGGGAAGGCGAGAACCCTAAGAGTTCAGAAAGAGTTGGAGAAGGGGATAACCCAGAGGGTTCGAGACGATTGCGGAACGGGATAAACCCAAGTGTTCAGAGAAGGTTGCAGAACGGGATAACCCCAAGTATTTGGAGAGGGTTGGGGAAGATGAGAACCCTAAGAGTTCAGAGAGGGTTGGAGAAGGGGATAACCCAGAGGCTTCATGAGGGTTGGGGAACGGGATAACCCCAAGTGTTTGGAAAGGGTTGGGGAAGATAAGAACCCTAAGAATTCATAGAGGGTTGGGAAAGGGGATAACCCAGAGGGTTCGAGAGGGTTGCGGAATGTGATAATCCCAAGTGTTCAGAAGGGGTTGGGGAAGGCGAGAACCCTAAGAGTTCAGAGAGGGTTGGGAAAGGGGATAACACAGAGGGTTCGAGAGTATTGGGGGTTGGGATAACACTGATATTATCGACTTGTATGCTTTCCCACTCATCCATTCCCTAAGATTGCGAAGGAAGTAAATTATATTGTTTTAATTGGGCAATGAAAGAAATATTTTTCCACTGGGTTCTCATTAATAAAATGTTACCTTTGGCAATTTCCTATTCTTCCATTTGTTTCAATTTTTACTCTTAGAAGACGCTAAATTTAGACAAATCGCAAAATGTTTTTTTAAAATAGCATTTCATATGCCCCAAAGGATATTTTACTTGCTCGCCTTCTTTCAATTTATTCAGTTGCTTAAATGCGCCAGATCCAAAGGCTCCTCTGTTCAGATAGAGCTGGAGGAGGAGGAATCCACTTGAGAGCCGTTAGAATCAAATAGGAGACTAAAATTATGGTCATCCTGCATTTTTTAAACATTCCTAGAAAATAACCATCCTGCGCTCTGAACCTAAAATTCAGCAATACCTCCTGGGCGGGGATGAGTCAACGTAATAATGTGTGGCAATCCCGGTGATCCGCTATTCCGTGACAGCACTACACCTTGAGGGAGTTGCCACGAAACCACAATCCACTAGCCAGATAACATTCATTAGATCTTGCCTTCTTAGATGGGGCGGGGGTGGCTCAGTCGGTAGCGCGCCAGGCTCGTAATCTGTAGTTCCCAGGTTCGAGTCCCAGCTGGGTCAGCGTTGAGATTTATCTCCGCAAAATTCCCCGCCTTGCCCACGGTCAGTAAGGGATACCGATGCTCTTGGAAAGGCCGCCGTCCGTCGGATGGGACGTTAAGCCGTGGCCCCGTGTGCGGGAGAGCATACCCTGTGCACGTTAAAGAACACGCTGGATGGCCTTAACGGGAGGCTAACATCTGTCTCCCAACAGCTGTTCCAGTGGGTCCCCTCCCCCAACCTTCTCTGAGCCTTCGGGGTCCATGTGACCTGGCCATTTAGCCCACGGTGTGCAAAAAAAGTGCCGCTCAGAGGTAAAACAACCCAACCCTTCTTAGATCATACCTGCTGCGGGAGAAGACCTGTAGAAGAGAGAGACCTTACTTTTAGAAACAAGTCTCTCTGATGTAATAATCATTGAGGTGCAGTGAGTGGGTTTTTTTAATTTAGAAACTTGCCTAGGAAAAAGCCAAATAACTCACTGATTTTCGTCCAAATGTTATGCCAAAATCATATCAGATGGTATCTTCTTCTGAATTTAGAAGCCAAACTTTCAAGAAATCCTATCTTTTTAAGTCTTCCGCAGCAGAGACTCCCAGGCGGCCCCGCCCGGACCACGGCTAATCGGTGCCAGCCTAGCCTTTCAGCATGACCCTCAACTTCGTCCCCTCCATAGTGCCGACAGGAGGCCCCCAGCGAAGCGGACGCCACCCATTTCGGGGCTGCAAACGAGCCCTTCGCAGATGCAGGATAGGTCTGCCTAATCGGGTTGTCCAAGTCCTTTGCATGACCTCAACTTCGTCCCCTCCATAGTGCCGACAGGTGGCACCCAGCGAAGCGGACGCCACCCATTTCGGGGCTGCAAACGAGCCCTTCGCAGATGCAGGATAGGTCTGCCTAATCGGGTTGTCCAAGTCCTTTGCATGACCTCAACTTCGTCCCCTCCATAGTGCCGACAGGAGGCACCCAGCGAAGCGGACGCCACCCATTTCGGGGCTGCAAACGAGCCCTTCGCAGATGCAGGATAGGTCTGCCTAATCGGGTTGTCCAAGTCCTTTGCATGACCTCAACTTCGTCCCCTCCATAGTGCCGACAGGAGGCCCCCAGCGAAGCGGACGCCACCCACTTCGGGGCTGCAAACGAGCCCTTCGCAGATGCAGGATAGGTCTGCCTAATCGGGTTGTCCAAGTCCTTTGCATGACCTCAACTTCGTCCCCTCCATAGTGCCGACAGGAGGCCCCCAGCGAAGCGGACGCCACCCACTTCGGGGCTGCAAACGAGCCCTTCGCAGATGCAGGATAGGTCTGCCTAATCGGGTTGTCCAAGTCCTTTGCATGACCTCAACTTCGTCCCCTCCATAGTGCCGACAGGAGGCACCCAGCGAAGCGGACGCCACCCATTTCGGGGCTGCAAACGAGCCCTTCGCAGATGCAGGATAGGTCTGCCTAATCGGGTTGTCCAAGTCCTTTGCATGACCTCAACTTCGTCCCCTCCATAGTGCCGACAGGAGGCACTCAGCGAAGCGGACGCCACCCATTTCGGGGCTGCAAACGAGCCTTTCGCAGATGCAGGATAGGTCAGCCTAATCGGGTTGTCCAAGTCCTTTTAACAGACCCTCCCGTTCTAGTCATCTCCAGGAGGTTGCCGGCTGTCAGTCAGCAGCCTGGTTCTTAATCTGCATTTCCCAAGTTCGAGGGGGCAAGGGTGGCTCAGTCGGTAGCGCGCCAGGCTCGTAATCTGTGACTCGTAATCGTCAGCGTTGAGATTTATCTCCGCAAAATTCCCCGCCCTGCCCACGGTCAGTAGGGGACACCCATGGGCTTGGAAAGGCCGCCGTCCGTCGGATGGGACGTTAAGCCGTGGCCCCGTGTGCGGGAGAGCCATACCCTGTGCACGTTAAAGAACACCGCTGGATGGCCTTGACGGGAGGCTACCATCTGTCTCCCAACAGCTGTTCCAGTGGGTCCCCTCCCCCAACCTTCTCTGAGCCTTCGGGGTCCATGTGACCTGACCATTTAGCCCATGGTGTGCAAAAAAGTGCCGCTCAGAGGTAAAACAACCCAACCCAACCCAAGTTCGAGTCCCACTTGGGCCAGCATTGATATATATCGTCGCAAAACTCGTCGCCCTGCTTTCTGTCAATAGGAGACACTGAGGAGCTTGGAAAGACCACCGTTCGTCAAATGGGTCATAAAACCGTTTCCCGTGTGTGGGACAGCCATATCATGTGAACTTTAAAAAGCACGCTGTATGACCTTGACAGGAGGCTTTCATCTGTCTCCTAACAGCTGTCAGTGGGTTCGGTTCATCCTTCTCTGAGCTATTGGAGTCCCTGTGACCTGGCCATTTAATCCATTTGGTGCAAAAAAAATTTACAAAAAGTGTCGCTCAGATGTAAAAACAACTCAACCAACCTAGCATCCAATCCGACTGTGGATGTCCTTTCTTACACCCCAGACCTCTCCGTTCTCAACGAGGGTTGGATTGTTTTACATCTAAGCGGCACTTTTTTTTGCACACCATGGGCTAAATGGCTAGGTCACAAGGACCCCGGAGGCTCAGAGAAGGTTGGGGGAGGGGACCCACTGGAATAGCTGTTGGGAGACAGATGGTAGCCTCCCGTCAAGGCCATCCAGCGTGTTCTTTAATGTGCACAGGATATGGCTCTCCTGCACACGGGGGCCACGGCTTAACGTCCCATCCGACAGACGGCGGCTTTTCCAAGCCCATCGGTGTCCCCTACTGACCGTAGACAGGGCGGGGAATTTTGCGGAGATAAATCTCAACGCTGACCCAGCTAGGACTCGAACCTGGGAACTGCAGATTACGAGCCTGGTGCGCTACCGACTGAACCATCCCCGCCTCCTTCTCAACGAAGTTAAAGGTCATAGATCAAGAGAGGAAAGAAAAAAAACTGAAAATATAAGATCGATCCCAGAAACCAGAGATCCAAAAACCACTGAGTGAAACGTCACATTTTACGACCTTTAATCTATCCTTATTTATTATTGTGTTTAAGAATTCCTCTACATCCTGAAAACGAGAATGACTAACCGCTAATCCCCAATTTAATCATCCCAACAAAACCAGGAAAGTTTCAACTTTTTTTTTAAAAAAGAAAGCATTCTGATCTGATTGCCTGTCAAATGCTCTCGCAGAGTTTTCAGTCGACTTGTAACAGGAGTCATCCTCCTCATCTTTTCTCTCTGTTTTGCGAAATGAGACACTGAAGCGATAGCAGAAAGGATTACAGGAGAAAGAAGTAGCCAACTCGTGTTCAACACGACGGGGAGTCTTGTCAGTGGACGTGTTCCTGGCTCCTGATTAATGGTCGTCACGGGACTGAGAGCAGAATGGAACAGGTTTCATGTTTATTGCACTTGACGGAGGCAGAGGAAGGAAGCATCCTTCTGATGGGCGATGATCATCTCTTCATCCATATCGCGACACGCCGCGTTGCAGGCAGGAATGCGAAAGAAGATAAAAGATGAGAAGAGCCTTTATAGAGAATAGATCCGTCGATGACATTTAAAAAGCATCCGTATAAGTTGTTTTTTTATGAGGTGTTGTTGCTATCTCTACGTGTGATGATGTAAACGAGAGCGTTCGAGTCACGAAGTGTGTTCGTTGGGATCATTCAGATAGTGAATACTGATTTGCGATTCGCTGAGTGTACGAATGAGTCAGAACTGACACTTTTATTGTCTGTGTGTTTGTTAGTAGAGTGAATCGAAATGTCGTGCGCGCTACGTAGAAGGAACGACTCGAGTCGCAGCTTTCAAGTTGGGTTGGGTTGTTTTACCTCTGAGCAGCACTTTTTTGCACACCATGGGCTAAATGGCCAGGTCACATGGACCCCGAAGGCTCAGAGAAGGTTGGGGGAGGGGACCCACTGGAACAGCTGTTGGGAGACAGATGGTAGCTTCCCGTCAAGGCCATCCAGCGTGTTCTTTAACGTTGGGTTGTTTTACCTCTGAGCGGCACTTTTTTGCACACCATGGGCTAAATGGCCAGGTCACATGGACCCCGAAGGCTCAGAGAAGGTTGGGGGAGGGGACCCACTGGAACAGCTGTTGGGAGACAGATGGTAGCCTCCCGTCAAGGCCATCCAGCGTGTTCTTTAACGTGCACAGGGTATGGCTCTCCCGCACACGATGCCACGGCTTAACGTCCCATCCGACGGACGGCGGCCTTTCCAAGCCCATCGGTGTCCCCTACTGACCGTGAGCAGGGCGGGGAATTTTGCGGAGATAAATCTCAACGCTGACCCAGCTGGGACTCGAACCTGGAAACTACAGATTACAAGCCTGGCGCGCTACCGACTGAGCCACCCCGGCCCCTCGCAGCTTTCAAATCTCTGTTTAAGAAATCAAAGTTTTTTTTTTTAATTTTCGTCTTCTTTTATAATCCGCTAAACGACGAGTCTATAACGATCTTTCGGAATGATGATTGCAATAGATGCAATAGAATTCTCTAATAATTTTTTTTTCAGGGGTTTTTTGGTCAGTTGGTAGCGCTCCAAGCTCGTAATCTGTAGTTACCAGGTTCGAGTCCCACCTGGGGAAGGGTTGAGATTTATCTCCGCAAAACTAGTCGCCCTGCTTTCTGTTAATAGGAGACACCGAGGAGCTTGGATAGGCCACCTTCCGACGAACGGCGATCTTTCTAAGTTCATCGGTGTTCCCTACTGACCCGGGCGGGGGTGGCTCAGTCGGTAGCGCGCCAGGCTCGTAATCTGTAGTTCCCAGGTTCGAGTCCCAGCTGGGTTAGCGTTGAGATTTACCTCCGCAAAATTTCCCCGCCCTGCCCACGGTCAGTAGGGGACACCGATGGGCTTGAAAAGGCCACCGTCCGTCGGATGGGACGTTAAGCCGTGGCCCCGTTTGCAGGAGAGCCATATCCTGTGCACGTTAAGGAACACGCTGGATGGCTTTGACGGGAGGCTACCATCTGTCTCCCAACAGCTATTCCAGTGGGTTCCCTCCCCCAACCTTCTCTGAGCCTTCGGGGTCCTTGTGACCTGGCCATTTAGCCCATGGTGTGCAAAAAAGTGCTGCTCAGAGGTAAAACAACCCAACGTTAAAGAACACGCTGGATGGCCTTGACGGGAGGCTACCATCTGTCTCCCAACAGCTGTTCCAGTGGGTCCCCTCCCCCAACCTTCTCTGAGCCTTCGGGGTCCATGTGACCTGACCATTTAGCCCATGGTGTGCAAAAAAGTGCCGCTCAGAGGTAAAACAATCCAACCCAGTCCAGGATGGGAATCTTCAGATTTTGCTATTCTCTTTTTAAACCATTTTTTTAAAGTGAATTTTTAATTTCGATTACAAGGCAAGGGAAATTAAAAAATGATGTCCTCAGGGGTGGTATTGCAAGATTACTTCAAAGCCAAATCTGAAGAAAAAAAATCTATTATTCATATAACACCATTTATTAATATTTATATCTTTATACAAAACTAATTATTACATTCTACGCTAAGAATTATTTACATACATACAAAATCCTCGTGAAGCCGTGGGCTACGGTGTTCCAACCAGACTGTATAATTTAGTTCTCCAAACATATCTGTGCTGGACTACAGCTGCTGCAATTGGCCACTGTAATTTGATCTCCCAAAAGTTTAAATTGCGCCCTCTAAGGGCTTGTAAGCTGTCCGTGACTGAGTGGTTAGCGCGCTTAGCTACTGATCTAAGGGACCTGGGTTCGAGTCCGGAGTAAGGCATAGACGTTTATGTTGTTTTTCTACTGAGGTCCTGCCATCCTCACAGACTTTTGGCTACTGATCTAAGGGACCTGGGTTCGAGCCCCGGGTAAGGCATGGATGTATGTGTCGTTTTTCTGCTGAGGTCCTGCCATCCTCTCAGACCCTCTACTATGGCATATAAACTGACAGGCTCCTGTCAGACCTCTGTGGCAAGCAGCTGCTTGAGGTTTTTTTTAACTGACAGGCTCCGGTCAGACATTTGTGGCAAGCAGCTGCTTGAGTTTTTTTAACTGACAGTCTCCGGTCAGACCTCTGTGGCAAGCAGCTGCTTGAGGGTTTTTTTAAACTGACAGGCTCCGGTCAGACATTTGTGGCAAGCAGCTGCTTGAGTTTTTTTAAACTGGCAGGCTCCAGTCAGACCTCTGTGGCAAGCAGCTGCTTGAGGGGTTTTTTAACTGACATGCTCCTGTCAGACCTCTGTGGCAATCAGCTGCTTGAGTTTTTTTTAAAAAACTGACAGGCTCCGGTCAGACATTTGTGGCAAGCAGCTGCTTGAGGGGGTAATAAGCAATACAAGTGATGTATTTATGCTAGAAACTCGATATTTTTATGGTGGAACGTGAAGATTATGATGCTTGCATTGACAATAATAAGTTGCCCCGTACAGGAAAGTACCGGGGGGGTGGGGGATAAGGTGGTACAGTCGCTCAAAAAAAAGTATCCGAACACTATGGTTGATTACTGAATTCAGAAAAAATATCTATCAACGATTTTTTTTAGAAATTGGTGATCTGGCAACCGTGTCAGTGACACGAAGGTTGCCAGATCACTAATTTCTAAAAAATATATATGTTAATATTATAATATCTTATAATAGATATTTTTTCTGAATTAATATTTATCTTATAATAGATTTTTTTCTGAATTAATATCTTATAATAGATATTTTTTCTGAATTCTGTAATCAACCATAGTGTTCGGATACTTTTTTGAGCGACTGTACAATCCCCCCTCCCCCTCCCAGAATATTTTGTCATCTTAACACGAAATCAGAAACTTCTCTATCTGCTTTGAAATGCAAAACAGTGTTCTTTGGATAATTTTATTTTAACTCAAAACAGATTTAAAAAAAACTTAAATTTTATTCGATATAAAATATTATATTAACCTTTCTGGTTCGATGGAATATTTTAGTTATTGGGAAACATTACTCAAATCACATTCTCACCCCAACCCTGAAAACTAAAAAAGTAAACAAATTTTTCGCCCCCCCCCCCCAACTCCCCTCACGACTCTAAATACTGGATACGCCCCTGTATTACACCCAGGAAGATTACTTTTGTTTCTAAAGAGAAAATTGAAAAATTATTTTTTTCAATTATCTCTTTCGAGATTGCTTAATAATCGAAGCGGCAAAATTTTTAACGAATGTTGCAAGTGATGTATTTTATGAAGGAAATTTGAAATTTCCGTGGTAAGATAAAAAAAAAATATTAGTATTTGCATTTTCCCGACCATCCATTTATTTCGAATTAAAACCTTTAAAAAAATTCAAGGTTGAAAAGTTCAGTCGGTAAACGGAAAAACTTCGTTCTCTTTCAAAACGACATTTCCATATTCGCCAGGGGCGATATGTGTTCAATTCAAAAAAAAAAAAGTTAAATGTTTTCACTTTATTGTTCGTCTGTTTGTCCGTCTGTAAACATTCAACTTTTCTTTTTGCTTTTAAAGATAATTTGAAAATTCAGCTCGGGTTGGAAGAAGACGAGGAAACCTCTGAAGACGGAAAAATTTGATCAATACAAAATTTTAAATTTAACGTTATCAACGCTCAACTTGTGACAGTAGTTTGAAATTTTGACGGTAGAGTGTGATAGTCACGAGGTTTATATTAGCAGCAATGATTTACCCCTTTACCACGTGGTAAAATGCAATTAGTTTTTTTCTTTAAGGAATAAATGAAAATTCCTTTTGTGTTGCACAGTTAACATTAAAATATTATTATTTGTCTCTTTCCAATCATACATTAGGTCGAATTTCCGCCGTTAGAGGGCATTAGCGATGGAAAATGAAAAAAAAAGAAATCCTTCTCTTTGAAAACCATCATCATCCTCAAGCAGCCATGGAGGTCCGACCAGACCGTGCATTTTAGTTCTCCACGCATGTCTGTCCTGAGCTACATTTACTGCATCTGGCCACTGCACACCAATTCTAATAAGGTCCTGTCTGCCCACAGCATCCTAAGTCTCCCCCTTCTTTCTAAGGCCTTTAGGCACACTGTTCATAACCCTATTCGCCAATCTATAATTATCCATACGGGCAACATGGCCAAACCAACGGAGTCTCTGTCTGCACAATATGCTGCTTAAAGGAGGTTGACGATTCCTTTTGCCTAACCTCATCATTACTTACAAAGTTTAACCACCAAATACCCAAGATACTGAGTAAGCATCTAGAATCAAAAGCATCCCATATTCACCAGAAGTGATATGCTATTTTTTTGGTCAGAATTAGGAATCAATGTAGGAGAAATTTCTCGACGTTTTTGTTCAACCGCCATCACTCTTTAACGTCGATATCACATCTAGAGGAAAAATTGCCTTGAGCCGGGTGGGATCCGAACCCACGACCTCCTGATAACATGTCAGGTGCTCTGACCGCTGAGCTACCGACCGCCAATCAAGATCTCTTCTAACTGACGTTATGAACGTTCTACCTACAGTACAGTCGCTCAAAAAAATACCGGAACACTATGGTTGATTACAGAATTCAGAAAAAAATATCTGGCAACGATTTTTTTTAGAAATTAGTGATCTGGCAACCTCTGTGTCACGTGACACGAAGGTTTCCAGATCACTAATTTCTAAAAAAAAATCGTTGCCAGATAATTTTTCCTGAATTCATTAATCAACCATAGTGTTCGGATACTTTTTTGAGCGACTGTAGGTGGTCATATTATTTCGATACTAGATCGTGTGGGCTCACTCACGGAAATATTGAGCGTGTGCAGTTACCGTTCACAGCAAACTGGAGCGTGTGCAGTAACTGCACACGCTCCAGTTTGCTGTGAACGGTAACTGGAGCGTGTACAGATGCTGTACACGATCCAGTTACCGTGTCAGTCTGCGCACGCAGTAACTGCACACGCTCCAGTTTGCTGTGAACGGTAACTGGAGCGTGTACAGATGCTGTACACGCTCCAGATATTTTTCCTGAATTCTGTAATCACGTGACACGAAGGTTGCCAGATCACTAATTTCTAAAAAAAAAATCGTTGGTAGAAATTTTTTCTGAATTCTGTAATCAACCATAGTGTTCGGATACTTTTTTGAGCGACTCTACATAATTTGCTGTGTCTCATGAATGCATTGTCCCAGCTGCTCACCAACAGCCTCAAGAAGCATATGACAAGATGGCAAGTGTGTTACAAGAATACAATTGAAAAATTGAATGAATTGTTTCATAAGCGTTATCCAGAGGTCCTGGTTCGCATCCCACCCGGCTCAATACAATTTTTTCCTCTAAAATTGTTATCAATGTTAAACTAGAAGTAACACTTTCCATGACAGTAGGAATCAATATTTTTTACTGCACACTATAAAAAAAAATTCCTTTATAAACTTTTCTAATCTCTTTCATAACAAGAAAAAAAAATTAACCTTATCTTCAACCCAGACCATCTTAGGTTGAAGTAGTTTAGCACTTACTAATCTACGAACAGAGATACCGTTTCCAAACTTGAAAAAGGCACGTATGTTCGTAAAAAACATAAAACAAGAAAAATTACTTAAAAAAAAACACTCTTTAGTTAATAGAAGGAACTCTTTGTCATTCAGAAAAGTCCCCACAGCACTTTTTCTTCGGTTGGTGTCGCGGCATTCGGCACTTCTTTACATTTTACAAGCATGTAAACAACACAGTCTCGGAGAAATTTCTTGTTAGCGTCTTTCTTACAACGACCCACATAGCACGAAAGTTCGGTAATTAAACTTTAGGGGCAGCAAGAGATTTTCGATCAGCAATCCACTCATTACAAAAAAAACGAGTGTGCAAGAATATAAAGAAAAAAAATCGTTCGGTAGGAGGGAGAAGAAGAAGACGGGGGGGGGATGATGAAAAAATGACCCTCCCCCTATAAGAGGAAGTGCCCAGCAAAACGAACAACTGGTTTTATTGTTGGGGGTTAATAATGCCTTGCCAGTTTATTGTTAGCATTATAATAGCCTTCGGGTTCTTGGCACTCTATTCTTACTCTCGAGAACGGTGACTTTGTTCTGCGCGTGTCGTCCAAGACACCTTTCCATTTATTTTTTTCCTTCGTCTTAGGTCTTTTTAATCCGACGTGATTTTTTCAGCTCTCTGTATATTTTTTTTATCTCCTTGACAATTTCTCTTTTATTACGCGTCTTAGTCTTGTGCTGTCAATACACCTGACTCTTAATTAAAGCAAGCCTGGTCGGAGATATCTTCGTAAAATCTCCTTTTATTGCGCTAGACTAGAACGTCTTGCGAAGAAGTTTTTTTCCCAACGTCGCAATGAAGTGGTAGCGCCATCTGGCGATGGACAAGTGCTGCGAATAAATAAATATCGAGTAGATAAAGAAAGAAATCACTCTTCTTTACAGGAAGTAAGAGGTCCGCAAGAGTGCTGCTATGTCGCGTGGCCAACTTTTCCTTAGGCCAGCGATAAAAATTTCACAAATCTCGTGAAGAATTCCAAGAATATTTCTTTTATACATTTAAAAGGCTTGTTTTTTATGCATAGTTAATTCATTAGCTTTATTCAGTGCTGTAACGGGGATTTTTAAACTAGGAGTATCCCCCTCCCCCAAAAAAAATAATAAATAAACATAAAAAAAATTACCCGAAATTACACTGAAATCGACGGGTCTGTGTCTGTGTTTTTTTTTATAAGTTTTTCACCACTCGATCTTCGGAAATAGTGGGACGCTGTCCTATATATTGTTCCACCCCATTTACACCACTGTATTCAATATATTCTCACCTCTATATTCAATATATTTCCACCACCGTGTTCAATATATTCTCACCGTTTTATTCAATATATCCCCACCATCGTGTTCAATAATTCTCACCGCTGTATTCAATAAATTTCTACTAATGTGTTCAATATATTCCCACCACCATGTTCAATATATTCTCACCGTTGTATTCAATATATTTCTCCTAATGCGTTCAATATATTCCCACCACCATGTTCAATATATTCTCACCGCTGTATTCAATATATTTCCACTAATGCGTTCAATGTATCCCCACCACCGTGTTCAATAATTCTCACCGCTGTATTCAATATATTTCCACTAATGCGTTCAATGTATCCCCACCACCGTGTTCAATATATTCTCACCGCTGTATTCAATATATTTCCACTAATGTGTTCAATATATTCTCACCACCGTGTTCAATATATTCTCACCACTGTATTCAAAATATTTCCACCAATATATTCCCACCACTGTGTTCAATATATTCGCACCACTGTATTCAATGTATTTCCACCTCTTTATTCAACATATTTTCACCCACTGTATTCGATATATTCTCACCGCTGCATTCAATATATTTCCACCGCTGTATTCAATCAGGAAATTTTTAGGCACTATTATTTGTATTTAGCACCGAAATTTCTTTCCTCTCTCCCAGTCAGCATGAAAAATATCACGAATTATCATTTGTTTTCTAAATTTCTCAAGAAATACATTTTGAAACTGGATGATGTGGAAACTTTTTTGCATTAATCTACTATAACTGTTATATGTAACATGGATATTGAATGTTTCTGACTTTCTGACTTTCACACTTCTGGATTACTAGAAATTTTTTGTTCTGAGTTGTTTTCGTTTTTTTTTTGTGTATTATTCAATGTGACGACTGATGTTTTCAATTGAAATTGTTTCTATATTGAGATCTCACGAACGAGCCGAGCCTGCTCTTGTGAGACCTAAAAAGTTTTTGTATACTGTAAAACATTTTCTGAAATAAAAATTATCTATCTATCTAATGTGTTCAATATATTCCCACCACCATGTTCAATATATTCTCACCGCTGTATTCAATATATTTCCACCGCTTTATTCAATATATTTCTACTAATGTGTTCAATATTTTCTCACCACCGCTTTCAATATATTCTCACCTCTATATTAAAAATATTTCCACCAATATATTTCCACCACTGTGTTCAATATATTCCCACCACTGTATTCAATGTATTTCCACCTCTTTATTCATGGGGCGGGGGTGGCTCAGTCGGTAGCGCGCCAGACTCGTAATCTGTAGTTCCCAGGTTCGAGTCCCAGCTGGGTCAGCGTTGAGATTTATCTCCGCAAAATTCCCCGCCCTGCCCACGGTCGCTAAGGGACACCGATGGGCTTGGAAAGGCCGCCGTCCGTCGGATGGGACGTTAAGCCGTGGCTCCGTGTGCGGGAGAGCCATACCCTGTGCACGTTAAAGAACACGCTGGATGGCCTTGACGGGAGGCTACCATCTGTCTCCCAACAGCTGTTCCAGTGGGTCCCCTCCCCCAACCTTCTCTGAGCCTTCGGGGTCCATGTGACCTGGCCATTTACCCATGGTGTTCAAAAAAGTGCCGCTCAGAGGTAAAACAACCCAACCCTATACAAAATGCTACTCAAAGGTAACCTCAATGACCCCTTCACCTAACCTCATTATTAGTAACGGAGTGAAACCACCCAATGCCCCAGATCTTGCGTAAACATCTAGAATAAAAGGCAATCACGTTATCTTGCTTATAAAGGGTCCACATTTCGTTACCATAGCAAACTTTAGAAAGTACTAAACTATAATACAGTTTGCATTTGCTCTTCAGATGTATACGCCTATTTCTCTACAATCACCAGAGGTTATTAAAGGCCCATCAGCAATGCCTGCCAATTTATCTCCTGTTGCACATCGCCATATTTTGTCACACAACTCCAAAGATAATTAAATTGAGAAATTTGCTCAAGAGCACAACCATTCACGGAAACTTCAATGTCATCCACCTGAATATTTTTCCCCTCAGTTTCCTCTCTCTATTTATCACCAAACTTATTACTAGCCCCATCAAAGGCTTTAATGAAAGAGTTATTCACGTCAACATCATTTGTCCCAAGGGCCAAATCGTCGACATAATACGTCAGATATTTTCTTTATCTCCAGATCATCTACAATCCAAGTCTCTTCCTTCCAAGGCATTCCTCGTAATATAAGCAATAAACAAACTAAAAAGGGGACAAAGGACAAGCCTGTCGAATTCCATTAGTAATAAATAAAAATAAATACCCCCTCAAGCAGCTGTTTGCCACAGAGGTCTGACAGGAGCCTGTCAGTTTATATGCCACAGTAGAAGATCTGAGAGGATGGCAGGACCTCAGCAGAAAAACAACACGAACATCCATGCCTTACCCGGGGCTCGAACCCAGGTCCCGTAGATCAGTAGTCAAGAATACCCAACTAATCACAGCAAAACTTATATAAATAGAATAAATTAATATCTCTAGCAACTGTTTGCCACAGAGGTCTCACAGGATCTCGTCAGTTTAATATACCATAGAGAACGGGAGCTGGGTTCGAGTCCCGGGTAAGGCATGGATGTTCGTGTTGCTTTCTGCTGAGGTCCTGCCATCCTGTCAGATCTTCTACTGTGGCATATAAACTGACAGGCTCCTGTCAGACCTCTATGGCAAGCAGTTGCTTGAGTGGGTATTTATTATTTAGAGAAGATATGTGAGGAAGGCGAGCCCTTAGTAGAAAGAACAAAAAAATATCAATGCCTTTCCTAGGTACCTTTAATAAATGTATAAGGGAGCTGATTACTTGTCCACAAGACGGCAAAACTACTCTCAAAAAATAACCAAATGTTTTTGTGGAAGAAATTTGGAATTTAGCATAACATTTTGCCAACTCTTTCTACACCAATGTTTCCCAAAGTGGGCGATACCATTCCTGGGGGGCGCTGGAACGATCCAGGGGGTCGGTAGTAGCCTCGGGTGCAATTGGGGGGCGGTGGAAGCATAAAGAAAGAAGGGAAGATAAGAAATTTTTCGAAAACCGTTCATACATGTTTCATCTGTTGTGTAACTTAGAGTTAAAGTCGTGGTGATTACTTTATTTTCCAAATAAACACATAAAATTATCCTTCGTTATCTTAATTTTCTGTGTGTATTACGAATGCTACTATGGTTGATTTTAATAAATTATTTTATAATTTCAAGTTTCAAGGTGTCTTATTTACAACAACATCTTTCTTTACTATGTTGTAGAACAATGTCTCGCAAACTGTGTGCCGCGGCACAGTAGTGTGCCGCGCCCCCCAGGAACGGTATCGCCCACTTTGGGAAACATTGGTGTAGAAAGAGTTGGAAAAATGTTATGCTAAATTCCAAATTTCTTCCACAAAAACATTTGGTTATTTTTTGAGAGTAGTTTTGCCGTCTTGTGGACAGTAGTGTGCCGCGAGAGATTCCAAGTGTGCCGCGAGAGATTTTCAAATTGACACTAGATATTCCAAAGGTTTCATTTTGACTTGACTTGTGTTATCGACGTGATTTAATAAAAATCTTTAAGATTTTATCAACTGGGATCTTGTAAGTATTTATCAAGCTTTTTCCAATTTTGGTATTAATTTTTGATTATTTCAAGCTATAGAATGGACAAATATTTAAAACAAACACCGAGTTATGAATTAAAGAACGAGAGCAAATCTTCAAGTAAAACCAGGCTGATGACTTCAACAAAGCGCAAATATAATGACGATTATATAGAGTTTAGGTGTGCCGCGGAAAAAACAATAGATTCAGTGTGCCGCGGAAAAAATTAGATTCAGTGTGCCGCGGAAAAAAATAATAGATTCAGTGTGCCGCGGAAAAAATTAGATTCAGTGTGCCGCAGAGTAAAAAAGTTTGCGAGACACTGTTGTAGAACGTAGGTAGAAATACAGATATATAAAAGAACGCAAATTTGTCAATGCATCTTTCTGTTTGTTCGCTTAAAGAAGGTAAATTTCCAGGGGGGCGCTGAGTAAATTTATTTATTTTTTCTGAAAAGGGGGCGATAGAAGAAATAAGTTTGGGAACCTCTGTTCTACACGATCAAACGCAGCAATCCGGTTTTTTTCTTCTTTTTTTTAATTAACTCTTGCGGTTTTAATATTCAAATCTCCCACCCTATTCTCTGACTAAATTCAGGATCAACATTTGTCGTCTCTTAGGTCATGCACAAGAGAAAGCTGGCGTGACAGTTTTAACGAGCGAAAAGAGCGACTCTTCCGTCATCTTTTGTGTCATAGCCAGCTTGTCGTAAACTTCCAACGAGACAAAACTCGTAAGGGTCACGTGTATGTGAGTAACCCTGTCATCGACATCAGTGCCTCATTCTCCTGTGTGTGACGATGAGCATCGAAGGCAAGAGGATGCGAAGTGATCATCTGACTTTTCATTACTCCTCTCCGGTGAGTTGACAATCTGAGTGTGATGTGTCGATGCGCGTGACTTTGTGTTTAACATTTCCCGCTTCCATCTGCACGTTCCCTCTGTTAAATTGGCGTAAAAAAACAGTGTCATTGTTAACCATGTCGCGATGTTCAACATTTTAGAAGAGGAAAAAGAAAAGGAAAGGCTTAGGCATTAAAAAAAGATCTTGAGCAGAAGCTGATGGTCAGATAGCTTGAACGAAAAGTTTCTTGAATGCATTATTAGTGGGATTATAACTGACTGTCTACCCTTCTGTGTTGCAATTCTCGGTAGAGTGGGTCGCTCTGGCTTTAAAGAGAAGAAGGATTAGACACGAGCGAGCAGTTTGTTAAAGAGCGTGACGCTGGGTGAATTACGTGAGCGTTTCGACCGAGTATCGTCGTGAAAGTGAACTTGATTTACACGCCGTCGTTCGAAGGAAGAGTCGCGAAGGTTCACGTAGACAGAAAGGAAAGAGGAACTGGAGATTGTGCTCTCTTGTTAGGGGTGAAGAGATTTTCAGTCACGGTTCTGGACGAGAGTTGTTTTTTGAATCGTTTTGTCTTCGTAGACTTTCAACGCTTATAATCAAATCACTAATTTCTCTAACACATAGAGAAAGATTGATTTTTAAGTTTTGTTCGATGTTATTTCGAACCACGCCATTTAATTCGAGGTTGGGTTGGGTTGTTTTACCTCTGTGCGGCACTTTTTTGCACACAATGGCTAAATGACCAGGTCACAAGGACCCGAAGGCTCAGAGAAGGTTGGAGGAGGGGACCCACTGGAATTGCTGTTGGGAGACAGATGGTAGCATCCCGTCAAGGCCATCCAGCGTGTTCTTTAACGTACACAGGGTATGGCTCTCCCGCACACGAGGCCACGGCTTAACGTCCCATCCGATGGACGGCGGCCTTTCCAAGCCCATCGGTGTCCTTATTGACCGTGGACAGGGCGGGGAAAAGAGGTTGGGTTGTTTTCTAAGACAGCTAATATCTTTTGAGCACATGTTACAATGAAATTATTATTTTATTATACCAATTTTTACTTGGGGGCTTTGCGTGGTCGGTAGCGCTCCAGGCTCGTAATCTGCAGTTCTCAGAGGTTCGAGTCCCACTTGTGCCAATATTGAGATTTATCTTCATTAACTAGGTCCTAGGTCCATTAACTCCCCTTCCTTGTCCTGGGTCAGACAGGATGTGCTAATGGGCTTGGAAAGACCGCCGTCTATCGGATGGGACGTTAAGCCGTGGCCCCATGTGCAGGAGAGTCATACCATGTGCATTTTAAAGAACACGCTGGAATTAAAAAACAAGTAGTAATCCAGTCCAGTGGGTCCCTTTCCCCCAACTTCGAGATCCTAGTGATCTGGCTGTTTAGTCCATTTGGAGTGCAAAAAAACTGCCGCTCGGAGATAATCCAACCTATTTTTACTTCGCCATTTCTTCGGTTGTTTTACCTCTGAGTGGAACTTTTCTTTCGCACGCAATGGGCTAAACAGCGACGTCAAGGACTCCAAGGGTTCAGAGAAAGTTGGAAAAGGGGACCCACTAGAAAGATGTCAGATGACAGACGGTAGCTTCTCGTCAAGGCCATCCAGAGTGTTCTTTAACATGCACAAACTACAGCTCTCCTGCACCACGAGACTATTTCTTAAAGTTCCACCGAAACACGGCGGCTTTTTCAATCCAGTTTTTTTTAAGCCATTAAGGTGGTGCGTGTTTTGAGAATTTCGAAAAAAACGTTGAATTTTTCTCTTTTTTTTTTTGCTTTTAGATTTATCAGAATCCAAACTCATTAACTCTAAATATTACTTCAACTACAAATACCTTTTTTGTGTTCTTACCATTAGATTTTCTTAGAACCCGAACATTTTCAATATTTCAAAATATATTTGTTTGGAAGATTGCACTGCGTGATCAAATTGCTGAATTTAAGATACCTTCAGGGGAAATTTTAATTTTTTTTTCAGAATTTTCTTACGAAAATATAGAAAGATTTTTTCCATAGATTACTTGAAAGGGACAATACCTATTCGTCGCTGGGTTGTTTTGCCTCTGAACTTTTCTTTGCACACAATGGGCTAAATGATCAGGTCACAAGGACCCCGAGAAGGCTGGAAGAAGAGACCAACTGGACATCTGTTGAGAGACAGATGGTAGCCTCCCGTCAAGGCCATCCAGCGTGTTCTTTAACCTGCACATGGTATGGCTCTCCCGCCCACGGGACCACGGCATAACATCCCATCCATCGGACGGCAACCTTTCCTACTCCATCGGTGTCCCTACTGACCGAGGTCAGGGAGCTTTGCGGAGATAATCTCAACGCTAGACCAGGTGGACTCGAACCTGAGAACTGCACATTAAGAGCCTGACGTGCTACCGACTGAGACACTCCTGCCTCTACCTATCAAAGTCAAATCCAAGTCAAAGTTTATTTGTTCAATCTTTTCGCCATATTAAGTACATAAATTTCAACCTGCTAAACCAAAATCTTATCAGCAAGTCCTTATACAATTGGGGCGGGGGTGGCTCAGTCGGTAGCGCGCCAGACTCGTAATCTGTAGTTCCCAGGTTCGAGCCCCAGCTGGGTCAGCGTTGAGATTTATCTCCGCAAAAATTCCCCGCCCTGCACACGGTCAGTAGAGGACACCGATGGGCTTGGAAAGGCCGCCGTCCGTTGGATGGGATGCTAGGCCTTGGCCCCGTGTGCCAGAGAGCCATACCCTGTGCACGTTAAAGAACACGCTGGATGGCCTTGACGGGAGGCTACCATCTGTCTCCCAACAGCTGTTCCAGTAGGTCCCCTCCTCCAACCTTCTCTGAGTCTTCGGGGTCCATGTGACCTGGCCATTTAGCCCATGGTGTGCAAAAAAGTGCCGCTCAGAGGTAAAACAACCCAACGTTAAAGAACACGCTGGATGGCCTTGACGGGAGGCTACCATCTGTCTCCCAACAGCTGTTCCAGTGGGTCCCCTCCCCCAACCTTCTCTGAGCCTTCGGGGTCCATGTGACCTGGCCATTTAGCCCATGGTGTGCAAAAAAGTGCCGCTCAGAGGTAAAACAACCCAACCTTATACAATTACAAATGAACCAATGGTTCTTCTTATTACAACACAGTTAATAAATAATATATAATAATTAGAATAATTTAAGAGAAATAATAATCAGAAATTTATTCCAGTATCAATTTACAAATGATTCATCATACTATTAATATTTTTCTATATAGGTATTTGAACCACGAAATTACAGTGACCGTTCGTCCTATATTTTAAACGACAATCCTATATTTTAGGGCTTTGTCCTATATATTTAAGAAAAATTCAGAAACATTCTTTTATCCTATATTTTCCATTCTGTCTTTTAAAAGTCGTATATGTTTCATACAAATAGAAATCGTACAATCTTGCCATTAATTTTGATAAATTTTTCTCATTATTGCTGATGGGATTGGGGAACTAATAACACATCTGTAATATTAATTATTCGGAATCATTTAATTGTACTAGATTATTAAATAGTTTTTATAACAGTGTAAACCTTTGACAAATTGAAAATCATTTTATTAATATGTTTGCTCCACTTTACGTCTCTGAATAATTTATGCAGATTTCAAATAAAAGTTATGTATGCATATCATTTAATCACGTCAACATCGTTCAATCACGTCAACATCATATCAATCACGTCAACGTCATATCAATCACGTCAACATCATATCAATCACGTCAACGTCATTCAATCAGTCAACATCATTCAATCACGTAAACATCATATCAATCACTTCAACATCATATCAATCACTTCAACATCATATCAATCACGTCAACATCATTCAATCACGTCAACGTCATATCAATCACGTCAACATCATATCAATCACGCCAACATCATATCAATCACGTCAACATCGTATCAATCACGTCAACATCATTCAATCAGTCAAGATCATTCAATCACGTCAACATCATATCAATCACTTCAACATCATATCAATCACGTCACCATCATATCAATCACGTCAACATAATTCAATGAGTCAACATCATATCAATCACGCCAACATCATATCAATCACTTCAACATCATATCAATCACGTCAACATCATTCAATCAGTCAACACCATATCAATCACATCAACATCATATCAATCACGTCAACACCATATCAATCACGCCAACATCATTCAATCACGTCATCATCATATCAATCACGCCAACATCATTCAATCACGTCATCATCATATCAGTCACGTCAACATCATATCAATCACGTCAACATCATTTGCCCCAAGAGCCGGTATCCTACTTTCCTTTATTTTAAAGCATTTTAGGATAATTACCACTTTTTGAAGATGCTAAATATAACATAGAATTTTTTTGCTAAATATAACATAAAACAGTATCAGCCCCGAATCTAGAAAAAAATCTAGGAAGGGGGGGAGACACTGGATTTCCAATGTGGTATAACATTTCCCCCTCCATTTTACAAATCTTTAAAAAAAAAATTCTTGAAAAATGCATGAAATAAGTTTCATTTTCTTTTTGCCTCTTTTACTATAATTAGCATTCCAATAGAGGGGGGGGGACTAGATCCGGCCCTCATGACAAAAATTATCGAACAAATTATGATTAACTAAAACAACTGCTATAAAATACATTTTTAAAGAAGTGTCTTACATTTTCGTCGACGAAAAATGTCCACCATACACACATAGCCAATTCTCTTGGGAGGGGGGGCTCAGTCGGTAGCGCGCCAGGCTCGTAATCTGTAGTTCCCAGGTTCGAGTCCCAGCTGGGTCAGCGTTGAGATTTATCTCCGCAAAAATTCCCCGCCCTGCCCACGGTCGGTAGGGGACACCGATGGTCTTGGAAAGGCGCCCGTCCGTCGGATGGGACGTTAATCCGTGGCCCCGTGTGCAGGAGAGCCATACCCTGTGCACGTTAAAGAACACGCTGGATGGCCTTGACGGGAGGCTACCATCTGTCTCCCAACAGCTGTTCCAGTCGGTCCCCTCCCCCAACCTTCTCTGAGCCTTCGGGGTCCTTGTGACCTGGCCATTTAGCTCATGGTGTGCAAAAAAGTGCCGCTCAGAGATAAAACAACTCAACGTTAAAGAACACGCTGGATGGCCTTGACGGGAAGCTACCATCTGTCTCCCAACAGCTATTCCAGTGTGTCCCCTCCCCCAACCTTCTCTGAGCCTTCGGGGTCCTTGTGACCTGGCCATTTAGCCCATGGTGTGCAAAAAAGTGCGGCTCAGAGGTAAAACAACTCAACGTTAAAGAACACGCTGGATGGCCTTGACGGGAAGCTACCATCTGTCTCCCAACAGCTGTTCCAGTGGGTCCCCTCCCCCAACCTTCTCCGAGCCTTCGGGGTCCTTGTGACCTGGCCATTTAGCCCATGGTGTGCAAAAAAGTGCCGCTCAGAGGTAAAACAATCCAATCCAATTCTCTTGGGAAATTTTATGTAGCTTCAAAATTTCTCTAGGCATAAACAGATATGGCTTTCAAACAAAATATTTGCCAATTTCAACGCGATTTAAAATAAACAACCTTCCACCCTCTTTCACAATAGAGCAAAGTTGGCAATATTATTGTAACGGATCTTGTAAGTTAGCTTGCTACCATCCTGTCACTCTCCCTCGTTTTCTTAATCCTTCTTGTCTTTAACATTTCACCTTCGAAACTTCATACTAGCGCCATATTTCGCCAGACAGATTAAAGACGACGGCGCATGTTTCACGTGACTTCGTGCTAGCATCGTCACTAACAAGGATTTTCTTTCAACGAAAAGGGGATAGGTGAAGAAGCTCAGGAGAGAAGAGATCTGTTTGGATAGAGAGGAAATTCCCCCGAAGTGAAAATCCTAGGGAATTACTTATCGTTCGCAAATTATCAGCTTTGCTTGTTTTTTAATCTTGTGTACTCTTCGATCATTGCCGACTTAGCAAAAAAAAATATGTCAACTGTGCAGTCTGAATCGCTATAGGTTAATTCCTCCGTAAACATCAGATCTGGGCAGACACCAAAACACATTCTCTGCAATATTTGAGTTGTTTTGCATCTGAGAGACACTTTTTTCTGCACACAGTCGCCAGGCTCGTAATCTGTAGTTCCCAGGTTCGAGTCCCAGCTGGATGAGAGTTGAGATTTATCTCCGCAAAATTTCCCCGCCCTGCCCACGGTCAGTAGGGGACACCGATGGGCTTGAAAAGGCCGCCGTCCGTCGCATGGGACGTTAAGCCGTGGCCCCGTGTGCGGGAGAGCCATACCCTGTGCACGTTAAAGAACACGCTGGATGGCCTTGACGGGAGGCTACCATCTGTCTCCCAACAGCTGTTCCAGTGGGTCCCCTTCCCCAACCTTCTCTGAGCCTTCGGGGTCCTTGTGGCCTGGCCATTTAGCCCAAGGTGTGCAAAAAAGTGCCGCTCAGAGGTAAAACAATCCAATCTGCACACAGTAGGCTAAATGGCCAGTCACGAGGACCCCAAGGGCTCAGAGACGATTTGGGGAAGGGTTGAGTTGTTTTACATCAGAGCGGCACTTTTTTTGCACACAATGGGCTAATGGCCAGGTCACAAGGACCCCGAGAGCTCAGAGAAGGTTGGGGGAGGGGACCCACTGGGTTGGGTTGTTTTACCTCTGAGCTGCACTTTTTTGCACACAATGGGCTAAATGGCCAGGTCACATGGACCCCGAAGGCTCAGAGAAGGTTGGGGGTGGGGACCCACTGGTACCTCTGTTGGGAGACATATGGTAGCCTCCCGTCGAGGCCATCTAGCGTGTTCTTTAACGTGCACAGGGTATGGCTCTCTCGCACACGGGGCGAAGACTTCACTAAGATTGCTCATAGTGATATGTAAATACTATTAATTCGCGAAATTCACATTTCTTATTCTTATTCCCTGAAGATAATCAAGTGCTTTTTTGATGGACTTTTATGATTCTAAATAATCCTTATAATAACTAGAATAATGAGAGGAAATAAAATGATTTATCCTTCTGACAAGTGCTTGCCACAGTAGTCTGACATTAGCCTATCAGTATAATACATAACAGAGGTCTCTAATGGAGGCGACATTTACGCAGAAAACAAAAAAAGAAAACATCAGTGTATTACCTAGAGCTCGGGCTCGCTCTCTGCCTAATCAGGTCCCTTCGATTGGCAGACAAACACGAGACCAAGAGAGGAAACGATATGAAACATGTCAGCGAAAGAAAAGACAGAGGAACAGTCAGTGTGCCTCTGGCAACCTTCGTATCACGTGACACGAAGGTTGCCAGATCACTCATTTCTAAAAAAAATCGTTGCCAGATATTTTTTCTGAATTATGTAATCAATCATAGCGTTCGGATACTTTTTTGAGCGACTGTAGGTGGTCATATTATTTTGATACTAGATCGTGTGGGCTCACTCACGGAAATATTGAGCGTGTGCAGTTACCGTTCACAGCAAACTGGAGCGTGTGCAGTAACTGCACACGAGGTCTGTCTTTTCTTTCGCTGACAAGTTTGCTGTGAACGGTAACTGGAGCGTGTACAGTTGCTGTACACGCTCCAGATATTTTTCCTGAATTCTGTAATCACGTGACTGAATTCTGTAATCAACCATAGTGTTCGGATACTTTTTTGAGTGACTGTACGACTGTGGTGCGTCTAATTAAAAGAACAACGAATTCTGTTCGTTACACAATGAGATTATTAATAAAATAAATAAAAATAAATACCCCCTCAAGCAGCTGCTTGCCACAGTGGTCTGACAGGAGCCTGTCAGTTTATATGCCATAGTAGTCTGAGAGGAAGGCAGGCCCTTATTGCAATGACTAAAATGCCATCAACTACACAGGAAAAGATTCAAATCTCACGATCTCGATGTTTGTTCTAAAATTTATTAGTCCTAATTTTCCTTATTGTTGTTCCTCTTATTATTTTTTTCGGGTTGGGAAATAGGTTGCGATGATGTTCTCAGAAGATTCAGATGCACTTTGAGAAGTTTACCTTTTTTTTTGTGGGAGGAAAAAGTTCACTTATAAAAATGCATTTTTCCTTCTGTCTATCCCTGTACGACATGATTGTTAAAAAGTCAACATTCAATTGGTGTCGGGCAACTTTTTCTTTTCAAGTGAGTTTTTTTGTATTTTTTTTTAAAGCTGAGCGACTCTAATAAAAGAGTTCGCATGTGAACTAGGTTGATTTGAAGGTTGTTGGGTTGTTTTACCTCTGAGCGGCACTTTTTTGCACACCATGGGCTAAATGGCCAGGTCACATGGACCCCGAAGGCTCAGAGAAGGTTGGGGGAGGGGATCCACTGGAACAGCTGTTGGGAGACAGATGGTAGCCTCCCGTCAAGGCCATCCAGCGTGTTCTTTAACGTGCACAGGGTATGGCTCTCCCGCACACGGGGCCACGGCTTAACGTCCCATCCGATGGACGGCGTCCTTTCCAAGCCCATCGGTGTCCCCTACTGACCGATGGGCAGGGTGGGGAATTTTGCGGAGATAAATCTCAACGCTGACCCAGCTGGGACTCGAACCTGGGAAGTACAGATTACGAGCCTGGCGCGCTACCGACTGAGCCACCACCCGCCCTGTTGATTTGAAGGTGAACATTAGTTAAGGATCACTTATTGATTTTAAGATGAAGAAAGATGACATTTATACTGGACACATTTGGAGATACAGTTAATGATTTACACTAATGCAGAAAACTGAATTTAATTTTTTTTTTAATCTTCACGGAAAGAAGCATTTCAACATTTTTTTTATGTTTAAAGAATTACAGAAGCTGGCATGATTAACAGTAGCATCGTTAGTCTTTGGGTTGGGTTGTTTTACCTCTGAGCGGCACATTTTTGCACACCATGGGCTAAATGGCCAGGTCACATGGACCCCGAAGGCTCAGAGAAGGTTGGGGGAGGGGACCCACTGGAACAGCTGTTGGGAGACAGATGGTAGTCTCCCGTCAAGGCCATCCAGTGTGTTCTTTAACGTTGGATTGTTTTACCTCTGAGCGGCACTTTTTTGTACACCATGGACTAAATGGCCAGGTCACAAGGACCCCGAAGGCTCAGAGAAGGTTGGGGGAGGGGACCCACTGGAACAGCTGTTGGGAGACAGATGGTAGCCTCCCGTCAAGGCCATCCAGCGTGTTCTTTAACGTGCACAGGGTATGGCTCTCCCGCACACGGGGCCACGGCTTAACGTCCCATCCGACGGACGGCGGACTTTCCAAGCCCATCGGTGTCCCCTACTGACAGTGGGCAGGACAGGGAATTTTGCGGAGATAAATCTCAACGCTGACCCAGCTGGGACTCGAACCTGGGAAGTACAGATTACGAGCCTGGCGCGCTACCGACTGAGCCACCCCCGCCCCCTCGTTAGTCTTAAGAAACTTCTACAGAATTAGCGAACTTTGAAAAAATTATTCATTCAGTGTCCTGAAACTCAAAAAGTATTATATCAAATTCTTTAAAAAAAAAAATTAACTAACTTCAGAGGAAAATTCTTATTAATTGGTTTTAATTAATTGAAATATCCTTATAACTTTTTAAACATATGTTATTGAAAATCAAGATTTAGATAGATTAAACTGATTTTTTTTTAAATCTTTAGCTATACTTTACCATGTCAATAACGCTTTACCTATCAGATGCGTTCCAGGCTCGTAATTGGAAACTGTTTTTATTTTACCAAACAACTGTGGGGCGGGGGTGGCTCAGTCGATAGCGCGCCAGGCTCGTAATCTGTAGTTCCCAGGTTCGAGTCCCAGCTGGGTCAGCATTGAGATTTATCTGCGCAAAAATTCCCCGCCCTGCCCACGGTCAGCAGGGGACACCGATGGGCTTGGAAAGGCCGCCGTCCGTCGGATGGGACGTTAAGCCGTGGCCCCGTGTGCGGGAGAGCCATACCCTGTGCACGTTAAAGAATACACTGGATGGCCTTGACGGGAGGCTACCATCTGCCTCCCAACAGCTGTTCCAGTGGGTCCCCTCCCCCAACCTTCTCTGAGCCTTGTGACCTGGCCATTTCACCTGTCCATGTGACCTGGCCATTTAGCCCATAGTGTGCAAAAAAGTGCCTCTCGGAGGTAAAACAACCCGACCCAACCCAATCAGATGCGTTCCAGGCTCGTAATTGGATTATTCCCATTTTCAAATCCCAAACTGCACCCACCAACATCGAGATTTATCTCCTCTAACATCCGCCCTTACTCCTCGGTGAGAAAGAGGACTCCGATGGGTTTATAACGCAGCCGTCCATCAGATGGAATATCAAACCGTGGCTCCGTGTGCAGTAAAGCTGAGTTCGGGCTCAAATTTTCGAGCCCTCCCTAGCTCAATTTGGGGGAAAGCATTTCTCTGACGCAGGTCGTTCATCATTTATCTTATTCTTGTATTATTAATTATCTAGAATCAAAAGCATCTAGTTTCCTGTTGATTCTAGATGCTTACTCAGTATCTTGGGCATTAGGTGGTTCAACTTTGTAACTAATGATGAGATTAGGCAAAGGAGTCGGCAACCTCTTTAAGCAGCATATTGTGCAGAGAGAGACTCCGTTGGTTTGGCCATGTTGCCCGTATGAATAATTATAGATTGGCGAATAGGGTTATGAACAGTGTGCCTAAAGGCCTCAGAAAGAAGGGGAGACCTAGGATGCGGTGGACAGACAATGTCAAACAGGACCTTGTTAGAATTGGTGTTGCAGTGACCTTGGAGAATTAAACTGCACCGTCTGGTTAGACCTCCGTAGCCCATGGCTGCCTGAGGATGATGATGATGATTAATTATAATCATTTTATGACAAAATTAAAATGTTAACATTACATTCAGTGATAAATTGTCACGGGAAAAGTCTTGTAGACAAGGAACACTTGAAAAAAAAAATTGAGATGAAAAAATTGGTTATCCTGATTAGGATTCGAACCCTAGTCTCCCAGAAGCATGCCGAGCGTCAGTTAGTTGGAGAGTTGGTCAGCTCCTCAGTGGTCTAGCGGTTAAGCGCCCGGCATTCTTCTGGGAGACCTGGTTCGAATCCCAGTCAGGATAACCTTTTTTTTTTTTAATGTTAATGTTATTTGAACGAAAAACATCGGAAACTGAAAGCTCATGGGTAACATCATGCAAACACAGAGAGCTATTCATTCATCATACAAACACAGAGAGCATACAAACACAGAGAGCTATTCATTTATTAAAGATAAAGAATATGCAAAAAAATAATTAAAAGCAGCATAGTACTTATTTTAAATTAATAAAGACCAATTAAAAGGTTGAAATTATAATCAAAAAAGAATTTGTGTTCTTAGTTATGCTTTTCACAATTTACAACCAATATTTGAAATTTAAATTATTCTGAAGCCGAGCTCGAAGTTTTTTGTGTAACTTTGACCGTGGCAGGGCTCCGACTCAGTCAGGCAAAGCCCTGAGTCCGAACTCATCTGGGGTGGGGATGACTCAGTCGGTAATGCGCCAGACTCTTAATCCCAGCTGGGCCAGCTCTGAGATTTATCTCCACAAACCTCCCCGCCTTGCTGTCGATCAGTAGAGGACCCCGATTGGCTTGGAAAGGCCGTCATCCATCAGATAGGACGTTAAGCCTTGCCTCCTCGTGCAGGACAGCCATACCAAAGGAGGTCTAAAGAGAAGTAGGCTAGCTTTGTACAAGCGTAAGTAGCGCCGTTCTGCGGAATTTTACCAAAGCCGAACGTGGCAAATTGATGTGCAGGCACAAAAGCAACTGTAAGGGGCGATCTGCGCATGCGCAGTGCAATCGTTTTAGCCCACTGCAGCTATGGTTTGTCTTACTATTGGTATATATATATATTGCGAGTTAACCAGTGTTTCCAAATGTCTAACAGCCATGGCTGTTTGGCACAGTGGTAGCTGACCCTAAAGTTATCCAATGAGTGTTTTATCCCGTTCAGGAGTACATTTTACGATACCTGGAAAAGCCGTTGTACGTTTATTTTGATCAATTTTGCAGAATTTTTAAAATTAATATACAAATTAATACATTTAATCATCTTGCGAATATATATAAGTCAATGCATGTTGCAGGTTTGTGTTCCCTGGAGCATATCGATGTACATTGGCTTCTGCACTTTGCTCTAACAGTGTAATTCTCTTTTTATGGTTGATACGGGAAGTGCCTGCTGCCATCTGTTGAACGTTTATACAAGTAAAAAACTCGATATGATATTTATTGAAAATATCAGCAATTGTATAAAATAGAATTATATAGATCATGTTATCGTGCATTGTAACATAAATCTCAATTTATTATAAAATACTAAATGCTGTAGGTTGTTTAAAATATTAAAATTTTGTTCTTTAGCATAGCTACTACTAGTTTTACAAAATTGGATTTTATTAAAGAAAATGGTGTCATTGTTTCTTGATATTTTTTCTCAAACAAAAAAATTTTGATTTGTATTTCAGAGTGTATGAAAAATTAGTCACGTGGTGTAAGCAATTGGTGTAAGCAATTGAAAACTTTGCTCGGCGGTGGAAAAATAATGCAGAGAACTCGCTCCTCTTCCTGGCTAGGTGACTGCAATGCACGAATTTTTCATGTTTAGAGGGCAATAGAAAAGTTTACATTACGTCTATGGAATGTCTCTTCTCCCTTAGACACTCCTTGGTGTGGTGTCCAGGCGTATTGTATCAAAGTGACCTTGATCAGCTACAAAATTCGGGACCTTTCGGCCACGGACGTCGGAAATAACAGAATACCAAAATCTGTCGCAATGAAAATCTGAATGAATGAATCTGAATGCTTCTACTGGTATCGTCAAATTCTACATTGGAGGAAGTCTTCCAGTGTATATGGCTTGGTGGGAGAACGGGACTTTGCCTCATGCCAGCGATTAGGAGGCTGTTTAATATTGTCGGCGTTCCCTCTCTCAATAAACATAGTTTCTTTAAACATCCCACTAACCATTTTCTCTCCATAGGTAGTTGGAATGTGAGGACTCTGCACAGAGTTTTTTCTCTTGATGTCCTCACACAACAATTCCACCATTATAATTTAGATATTCTCGGCTTGCAAGAGACCAGATGGACAGATAAAGGTCAGATTCTTAAAAATAATCTTAAATTTCTCTTTTCAGAGAGGGACGACAATAAGCATCACCAAGGCGTGGGTCTGCTTCTCAACAGACACGCTAGTGATGCTCTTTTAGGATATGAGTGCATTAATGAAAGGTTTCTTACAGCAAAATTTCAGACAAGCTTTAAAGATTTTAATCAAGATTGGCGACTCTAATTATTCTTCACGACCATATTCATCATTTCGAATTTTTTTCTAATATTTTTTTTATCTTCAGTTCCAGTAGCAATGATCCACCCGAGCAGTTTTCTGAACTTATAAAAAAATGAAATTTTCTTTTTCGCTCTTCGAGAGAGTAAGAAATTATTCCTTTAAGCTAAAAAGCGATCACCCCAATATCGGAGGTTGTGGACATTAACTGTCAAAATTGTGGAACCGTTATGAAGATGCGTTGCGAGCCATCAGTAGAGGCAAGAGTTAAGAGAGTTGTTGGGTTGTTTTACCTCTGAGCGGCACTTTTTTGCACACCATGGGCTAAATGGCCAGGTCACATGGACCCCGAAGGCTCAGAGAAGGTTGGGGGAGGGGACCCACTGGAACAGCTGTTGGGAGACAGATGGTAGCCTCCCGTCAAGGCCATCCAGCGTGTTCTTTAACGTGCACAGGGTATGGCTCTCCCGCACACGGGGCCACGGCTTAACGTCCCATCCGACGGACGGCGGCCTTTCCAAGCCCATCGGTGTCCCCTACTGACCGTGGGCAGGGCGGGGAATTTTGCGGAGATAAATCTCAATGCTGACCCAGCTGGGACTCGAACCTGGGAACTACAGATTACGAGCCTGGCGCGCTACCGACTGAGCCACCCCCGCCCCCAAGTTAAGAGAGGGATTAATATTAACGGACAGTGGATGGAAGTGGGGATGAAAAGAGAACTGCCGCCACGAGGTACGGAAAGGAAATTTTTTTAGAATGAAAATTAAAAAAAAATAAATAAAAATAAATTTTAGAAATTTTAGAATGAAAATGCAAAATTGGCTACGACTTCTGAGAAATCAGCAGTAGTTTCTTATATAATAGAGTAATGCGTACATATGACATTTATCGGTAAAACTCAGCTTCTACTTCCGACATCGCTTTCCTCATCGCTTGTACAGTTGCTCAGGATCATTTTTGGCGAGCGTCCAACAGTAGTCAGCCAACATTGAAGTGGAACAGTTTCCCTGGTATTGTTTCTCCATCGTTGCAATGTCCTGGTGAAAACGTTCCCCATGCTCATCACTGACCATGCTGCAGTTGTTGGGGGAAGAAGTCTAAGTGGGAATGAAGAAAGTGGATCTTTAAGGAAAGAAAAATAGAAGGCGTCGAAACTTAACATAAAAGTTATTTATAATTATTTTTAAATTTCTAGCAGCAAATGTTCCTAAATGAAAGAATTAGAGTCATGTATTAGGTCGAAAAACAATGGAAAAAATAAACGTTATAAATTTCAGGTTCCAAACAACTTTCTTGTTAACATGAATATTTATGATAAATTTTATTTTAGATATTTTTATTTTATCTACTATAATAATAGGATAACTTTTTAAAGCAGTCGGTTTACAGATCGTGAAATCAAACTATAAATTGGAATGTGTTTTTAACCGATTATGAGAAGATTGGTTTTTCGTTGAATGGCAACTTCACCCTCACAGTAAACAGTTCGTACGTTATCGTTTTGCGCAACATTCGAAATTTCGAAGCATGGCACTAATGACTTTTTCAACTTAGGAGCATCGAATGATAGAAAGAAGGAATAATAATTATATATGAAAGTGTGCTGTGAAATACTTGCAGGAATAGATGCATCAGTTGAGTAAGAGTCGAAATTTGTAACTGGAAAATGTATTTTACTAGATTATTAGAAGTTTACTTTTCATTGAATTTAGACTCTTATGTTACCAGATGTTGTGGCAACCACGGCAATCCCCGGTTCCGCCTTACAGCACTACCAAGTTAATGGAAAGCCGTGACTATCTATAGTCGGGGGCAAGAATAAACCATATAGATGTATCTCATCCCCCACTTCCTATGGCGAGCAGTCCTATAGAAGGAAAGCCCGACCATGGGAGAAACCTTAGATTTACTCTGTTCCCCGGTCAGCCATGAACAAGGATATGTAGATCCAAGTTCGCTCGGGACCCAGGGTGGAGACTCTTAGTGCGGCCCAGACTTTGAAAAAGGGATCGTGCCTATTAGGGGACCAATCCGTTCAGCCGTGCTCCTGAACTGCTCCACTGAGCGCCTAATTTTAAGGTCTTGGCACCGTCCAACCGGGCCACAAAACTGGTCAGCAATGCCTTCGACCTCGGTTGGTCTTGGCTCTGTCCAACCGGGACCCATACCGTCGGCAGAGTCTTCGACCGGTTGCTAGGCACGACGCCCCCCCCCACCACCACCACCACGTCAAGGTGGTCCCCTATCGGGCGGGAATTTCCATTGCATGGCAATTTCATTGAACAGTAACAATTACTCCTTTACATTTCATTTTTCAATCTCCGCTTCCGCAGAGATCTTTCTAGAGCACACACCTTTAGATTTGACTGTACCCCGAATAAACGAAAACAATAAATCTTCTATCCACGTAGCTAAATTTTATACCGGTGGCTTTAGAGCAATGAAAAGCTGACAATTTTAATAGCACAAAATTAAGAATCGATAATATTTATTTTTATTCTTTTTTATTTCATATGTTTATACAAAATATTTAAGTCTCATCAGGAATAGCTTAGCCGAATTATTTTTCCATGCCATGTAATAGTATATGTAATTGATAATACACGTATTAAAAATACAAAGTGGGAATAAAAGTATTTTTAAAGATTTTCAATTATATTTGGATATTTGGCAACGGAACGTGAATCCCAAATAAATAAACAAACTATAAATGAACTGATTTATTAACTAAGGCAACAAAATTGCATAAATCATTAACAATTTCTTCACTAATCACACAGAACAACAATATGCTATTAATTAATATAAAATGATCCCAATGATCGTAATTGCCAGATTTTCTTTCAAACAAAGTGCATTTTGCTGCTATACAGATAAATTGCTATTTTACTTGAAACAAAAACCTCTCTTATCAGTTAAACATCCAAAACTGATCACTGAACGTAACACAAACTAAAAGTATCTCCAAAACCACACTTCTTACTACGAACGCTCACAGATTACGATTAATCTCTTTCTTCTATAAACAGATTCTCCGAACTACTATTAGACATTCAACTACCTGGTACAAAATCACAGGCAAGCAGAGAAGAAACAGAATTCTGTTCTTTCATTTCAACTTCATCGTTCGAACTCGTAAGTGGCGTAATTCTCACCCCGTGCTATACCTCAAGTGACACGTTGTAACACAGTCTCGTTTTCCTTTTGTACGTGCATGTTCCGTTTCATTATATTGTAAATTGAAGTCTTGTTCAAAGTACATATATAGAAAGAAAATCCTTCTCAGCCATTGGTTACGGGTTGGGTTGTTTTACCCCTGAGCGGCACTTTTTTGCACACCATGGGCTAAATGGCCAGGTCACATGGACCCCGAAGGCTCAGAGAAGGTTGGGTGAGGGGACCCACTGGAACAGCTGTTGGGAGACAGATGGTAGCCTCCCGTCAAGGCCATCCAGCGTGTTCTTTAACGTGCACAGGGTATGGCTCTCCCGCACACGGGGCCACGGCTTAACGTCACATACGACGGACGGCGGCCTTTCCAAGCCCATCGGTGTCCCCTACTGACCGCGGGCAGGGCGGGGAATTTTGCGGAGATAAATCTCAACGCTGACCCAGCTGGGACTCGAACCTGGGAACTACAGATTACGAGCCTGGCGCGCTACCGACTGAGCCACCCCCGCCCCCAAGTTAAGAGAGGGATTAATATTAACGGACAGTGGATGGAAGTGGGGATGAAAAGAGAACTGCCGCCACGAGGTACGGGAAGGAAATTTTTTTAGAATGAAAATTAAAAAAAAAAATAAAAATAAATTTTAGAAATTTTAGAATGAAAATGCAAAATTGGCTACGACTTCTGAGAAATCAGCAGTAGTTTCTTATATAATAGAGTAATGCGTACATATGACATTTATCGGTAAAACTCAGCTTCTACTTCCGACATCGCTTTCCTCATCGCTTGTACAGTTGCTCAGGATCATTTTTGGCGAGCGTCCAACAGTAGTCAGCCAACATTGAAGTGGAACAGTTTCCCTGGTATTGTTTCTCCATCGTTGCAATGTCCTGGTGAAAACGTTCCCCATGCTCATCACTGACCATGCTGCAGTTGTTGGGGGAAGAAGTCTAAGTGGGAATGGAGAAAGTGGATCTTTAAGGAAAGAAAAATAGAAGGCGTCGAAACTTAACATAAAAGTTATTTATAATTATTTTTTATTTCTAGCAGCAAATGTTCCTAATAATGAAAGAATTAGAGTCATGTATTAGGTCGAAAAACAATGGAAAAAATAAACGTTATAAATTTCAGGTTCCAAACAACTTTCTTGTTAACATGAATATTTATGATAAATTTTAATTTAGATATTTTTATTTTATCTACTATAATAATAGGATAACTTTTTAAAGCAGTCGGTTTACAGATCGTCAAATCAAACTATAAATTGGAATGTGTTTTTAACCGATTATGAGAAGATTGGTTTTTCGTTGAATGGCAACTTCACCCTCACAGTAAACAGTTCGTACGTTATCGTTTTGCGCAACATTCGAAATTTCGAAGCATGGTACTAATGACTTTTTCAACTTAGGAGCATCGAATGATAGAAAGAAGGAATAATAATTATATATGAAAGTGGGCTGTGAAATACTTGCAGGAATAGATGCATCAGTTGAGTAAGAGTCGAAATTTGTAAATGAAAAATGTATTTTACTAGATTATTAGAAGTTTACTTTTCATTGAATTTAGACTCATGTTGCCAGATGTTGTGGCAACCACGGCAATCCCCGGTTCCGCCTTACAGCACTACCAAGTTAATGGAAAGCCGTGACTATCTAGAGTCGGGGGCAAGAATACACCATATAGATGCATCTCATCCCCCACTTCCTATGGCGAGCAGTCCTATAGAAGGAAAGCTCGACCATGGGAGAAACCTTAGATTTACTCTGTTCCCCGGTCAGCCATGAACAAGGATATGTAGATCCAAGTTCGCTCGGGACCCAGGGTGGAGACTCTTAGTGCGGCCCAGACTTTGAAAAGGGGCTCGTGCCTATTAGGGGACCAATCCGTTCAGCCGCGCTCCTGAACTGCTCCACTGAGCGCCTAATTTTAAGGTCTTGGCACCGTCCAACCGGGCCACAAAACTGGTCAGCAATGCCTCCGACCTCGGTTGGTCTTGGCTCTGTCCAACCGGGACCCATACCGTCGGCAGAGTCTTCGACCGGTTGCTAGGCACGAAGCCCCCCACCACCACCACCACCACCACCACGTCAAGGTGGTCCCCTATCGGGCGGGAATTTCCATTGAATGGCAATTTCATTGAACAGTAACAATCACTCCTTTACAATTTCATTTTTTCAATCTCCGCTTCCGCAGAGACCTTTCTAGAGCCTGCACCATTGGGGTTGAGCACATCCTGATTAAACGAAAACAATAAATCTTCTATCCACGTAGCTAAATTTTATACCGGTGGTTTTAGAGCTATGAAAAGCTAACAAACTTAATAGCACAAAAATAACAATCGATAATATTATTGTTATTCTTTTTTATTTCATATGTTTTTACAAAATATTTAAGTCTCATCAGGAATAGTTTAGCCGAATTATTTTTCCATGCCATGTAATAGTATATGTAATTGATAATACACGTATTAAAAAATACAAAGTGGGAATAAAAGTATTTTTAAAGATTTTCAATTCTATTTGGATATTTGGCAACGGAACTTGAATCCCAAATAAATAAACAAACTATAAATGAACTGATTTATTAACTAAGGCAATAAAATTGCATAAATCATTAACAATTTCTTCACTAATCACACAGAACAACAATATGCTATCAATTAGTATAAAATGATCCCAATGATCATAATTGCCAGATTTTCTTTCAAACAAAGTGCATTTTGCTGCTATACAGATAAATTGCTATTTTACTTGAAACAAAAACCTCTCTTATCAGTTAAACATCCAAAACTGATCACTGAACGTAACACAAACTAAAAGTATCTCCAAAACCACACTTCTTACTACCAACGCTCACAGATTACGATTAATCTCTTTCTTCTATAGACAGATTCTCCGAACTACTATTAGACATTCAACTACCTGGTACAAAATCACAGGCAAGCAGAGAAGAAACAGAATTCTGTTCTTTCATTTCAACTTCATCGTTCGAACTCGTAAGTGGCGTAATTCTCACCCCGTGCTATACCTCAAGTGACACGTTGTAACACAGTCTCGTTTTCCTTTTGTACGTGCATGTTCCGTTTCATTATATTGTAAATTGAAGTCTTGTTCATAGTACATATATAGAAAGAAAATCCTTCTCAGCCATTGGTTACGGGTTGGGTTGTTTTACCTCTGAGCGGCACTTGTTTGCACACCATGAGGTCACATTGACCCCGTAGGCTCAGAGAAGGTTGGGGGAGGAGACCCACTGGAACAGCTGTTGGGAGACAGATGGTAGCCTCCCGTCAAGGCCATCCAGCGTGTTCCTTAACGTGCATGGAGTACCATTGGTTATGGAGTCTAAACCATATTACGTAATTTTGTTCGACAAACGCATCTGTCCTGAGCTGCATCTGGTCATTGTAGACCAATTCAAACAAGGTCCTGTTTGACATGTCCGCACATCTCATCCTATGTCTCCCTCTCTTTCTGAGGCCTTTAGGCACACTGTTCATATCCCTATTCGCTAATCTACAATTATCCATACGGGCAAAATGGCCAAACCAACGGTGTCTCTGCACAATATGCTGTTTAAAGGAGGTTGCCGACTGCTTTGCATAACCTCATCATTACTTACAAAATCAAACCACCTAATGCAAAAAGTGCTAAATCATCAGTATATTCTAAATCAGAAATATTCAGAACTCGGGACCATATAAGGCCAATATTTGTACGTGCAGTGAAATTCGAATAACGTAATCAATATACAAGGTAAAAAGAAAAGGAGTCAAAATACACCCTTCGTGAACATTTGAAGCAATGCTAAACAAACTGCTACAAGCCTTAAAAACTTTCACATACGACTCAGTGTTATTATACAGAACTTTCATTATGTTAATCAACTTGTCCGGTATGCCATACGATCTCACAATCAACCACAAATTAAGACGATCAACAGAGTGAAAACTCTTTTTTATAATCAACAAAGCTAGTAACCAAAGGTTTCTGAAACAAACATTTGTCAAGAATCTGCCTATGTGAATAAATGTGATCTACACATCCCCCACTAATTTTGACTACTCATCAGGCAATTGTCCGTTAACCAAATTCTTAATTCTGTTAAGCACAATCATGCAAACAACAACTAATCAAAGGGACCAAGGTTCAAATCCCGGGTAAGGTATATAGATGTCTGCATTGTCTTTCTGCTGAGGTCTGGAATTCCTCACAGATCTCCTCTATTATACTGACAGGCTCCTGCCAGACCTCTGAGGCAAGTAGTTGCTTGAGGGATTATTTTTTATTAACACCTATTTCATACCTCTCTGAATCATAAACATTTGCTTATTTATATATTACAAATACAATTTAATGTTATATTCGTTATAATAAATAATATATAATTATTAAAATAATTATTATATTAACGTGTCCCATGGTAGGAAGGAACCAGATTTTTTTCACCCAATACGGGTTCAGACAGGGGGACCCAACTTGTAAGAAATTTGACACCATTCGTACAGTGTTTCGGAAATGGAAGGGGACCAAAATTTCTCCAAATGGAAATAATTTCCATAGAAACGAAGCAACGGGCAATGAGAGCTCACGTGGACAACGATACTCAAGAACACCGCTCAATTTTTCTATTCGCTAATATACCAGAGTAAAATAAATTATACTTTATTGTGTATATGCAATACTCTATTATTAAGAAAATAATTTTTAATCACCTACAGCAACAAAGTATGCATATTTATTACCTACATTAGAAAAAAGTACTTATTTCTCTCATAAATTGTGGAACTTTTTGCTGTGGCGGAGTATTACCTCTTCGAACCTAGAACTCGCGTTGATGTGGCCTCTTTTCATTGGTTGATTGTCTTCTCTGATCTTTACATTTTGACTCTCCATTTTTTATCTGAAAAGGAGTATAGTTGAATGATGATATTCAAATTTCGTTGTTTTAAAGTTTCGTACGACAGTTTACTGGAAACTATCCTTCATTTCTTTATTTTAGACATTATTTCTTCAAAATTTTCTAATTTTCACCTGTGTTTCTCTCCGACTCTTTTTGACAGACTTCAGACGGGAACTGTAGCAATGATACAAACTCACATAATTTCTCGGGGCGGGGGTGGCTCAGTCGGTAGCGCGCCAGGCTCGTAATCTACAGTTCCCAGGTTCGAGTCCCAGCTGGGTCAGCGTTGAAATTTATCTCCGCAAAATTCCCCACTCCTGCCCACGGTCAGTAGGGGACACCGATGGGCTTGGTAAAGGCCGCCGTCCGTCGGATGGGACGTTAAGCCGTGGCCCCATGTGCGGGAGAGCCATACCCTGTGCACGTTAAAGAACACACTGGATGGCCTTGACGGGAGACTACCATCTGTCTCCCAACAGCTGTTCCAGTGGGTCCCCTCCCCCAACCTTCTCTGAGCCTTCGGGGTCAATGTGACCTGGCCATTTAGCCCATGGTGTGCAAAAAAGTACCGCTCAGAGGTAAAACAACCCAACCCACATAATTTCTTAAACGACTGTGCAAATATTTTGAACGAATAACATAGCGCGTAACGCTAGTTCTAATTATTACTTGTTAATTACTCTAACAATGTGTGGGTTTGACATAGCCGATTTTATTTGTTTACCTAACAAGTTAATCTGTGTTTTTAGTATGGATCGCTTTTTAATCATATATACGATTGAGCGTTATCGACCTTCTCATTAACATCTGAAATTCAATAGCAACGATTGGAAAAAGTTGCATCTCCTTGAATATAGATGGCGCTGTGTCAACCACGTCTCAGTGAAGAATTATAAGGTATTATTTGAAAAATTTAATTTTTCGAGGGTGGTACAACGGTAGTGCGCTCTAGCATGAATCTGGAGAGATGCGGGTTCGATTCCCGCCTTGTCGGCGATGATTTTCTTTCGGAATATTTTAACTAATGTTTGAAGTCTATCTCTACAAGTAATCTCTGTGTTTACTATGGATCGTTTTTTAAACATACCACATGACCAGAGTGCTGCTCAAGGTCATTAATTCACCTGACCATCTACAGCAAGGGCAAAAAACCTTTTAAAAATCACTTAACAAGCATCACATTCCAAAATTTTCCCAAATCTCTTACTCAAAAAACATTAACATAAGGACACTCGCTTTATAACACTTGTGCTAATCTAACATCACTCTCCTAACATTAACCTCAGTGACAATGACGCTGTGGAGGCTCTCTTCTCCAACATGTAACTTTCTGATCAATACAACATGATAATTACCTGTGGCTCTAAGAGAACTTCGAGTTGTTTGTGTTGTTTTACCTCTGAGCGGCACTTTTTTTGCACACCATGGGCTAAATGGCCAGATCACATTGACCCGAAGGCTCAGAGAAGGTTGGGGGAGGGTACCCACTGGAACAGCTGTTGGGAGACAGATTGTAGTCTTCCGTCAAGGCCATCCAGCGTGTTCTTTAACGTGCACAGGGTATGAATCTCCCGCACACGGGACCACGGCTTAACGTCCCATCCGACGGACGACGACCTTTCCAAGCCCATCGTTGTCCCCTACTGACCGTGAGCAGGGCGGGGAATTTTGCGGAGATAAATATCAACGCTGACCCAGCTGGGACTCGAATCTGGGAACTACAGATTACGAGCCTGGCACGCTACCGACTGAGCCACCCCCGCCCCTGAGAGAACTTCGATGCGGCTAACTTATTCACGATAACAAATACACAACATCGATCTATTATGAACAAGACTTCAATTTCAGTATACTGAAAAGGAACATGCACCTAAAACAATGAAAAACGAGACTCTGTTACAATGTGCCACTCGAGGTATAGCACGGAATGAGAACTACGTCACTTACGAATTCGAACGATGAAGTTGAAATGAAAGAACAGAATTCTGTTTCTTCTCTGCTTGCCTGTGATTATGTACCAGGTAGTTGAATGTCTAATAGTAGTTCGGAGAATCTGTTTATAGAAGAAAGAGATTAATCGTAATCTGTGAGCGTTGGTAGTAAGAAGTGTGGTTTTGGAGATACTTTTAGGTTGTGTTATATTCAGTGATTAGTTTTGGATATTTGACTGATAAGAGAGGTTTTAGTTTCAAGTAAAATAGCAATTTATCTGTATAGCAGCAAAATGCACTTTGTTTAAAAGAAAATCTGGCAATTGTGATCATTGGGATCATTTTATACTGATTGATAGCATATTGTTGTTTTGTGGGATTAGTGAATAAATTGTTTACCATATATGTAATTTTGATGCCTTAGTTAATAAATCAGATCATATGTAGTTTGTATGGCCGAGTGGTTAGCGCGCTTGGCTACTGATCTAAGGGACCTGGGTTCGAGCCCCGGATAAGGCATGGCTGTTTGTGTCGTTTATCTGCTGAGGTCCTGCAGATAAACTCCTTCATAGGACTTCATAGACTCCTTCATAGTAGAAGGTCTGCCATCCTCACAGACCTTCTACTATGGCATATAAACTGACAGGCTCCTGTCAGACCTCTGTGGCAAGCAGCTGCTTGAGGGGGTATTTATTTATTTGTTGGGGGTATTTATTGTATTATTAAATTTATTGTATTATTATATTTATTGTATTATTAAAGGGGGTATTTATTGTATTATTTATTTATTTTTTAATTCACTTTACGTTCCAAAATATGCAAATAGATTTGAAAATCTGTAAAAATACTTTTATTCACGATTTGTGCTTTTGAATAGGTGTGATATCAGTCATATATTGCATTGCGTGACTTGGAAAAATAATTTGGCTAAACTATTCGTGATGAGACTTCAATATTCGTGTAAAAACATATGAAATAAGAAAGGATAAAAATAATATTCTCGATTATTATTTTGGTGCTATTAAGCTTTTTCGCTTTTCATACCTAAATGCAACTACCTGTATAAAATTGAGATATAGTGATATAAGTATTATTATTTTCGTTTAATGAATGTCGTTATTGTACAGGTAAGGCAGGTAAAGGGAGAAGAAGACTAGCTTTGCACAAGCCCCCCGTTCTGCGGAATTTTACCGCAGAACGCGCACGCGAAAAATGGCGCCCGTTCTGCGGAATTTTACAGAACGTGGCAAATTGATGTGCATGCACAAAAACAACTATAAGGGGCGATCTGCTCATGCGCAGTGCAATCATTTTAGCCCACTGCAGCTATGGTTTGTCTTACTATTGGTATATATATATATTGCGAGTTAACCAATGTTTCCAAATGTCTAACAGCCATGGCTGTTTGGCACGTGGCAGCTGACCCTAAAGTTATTCAATGAGTGTTTTATCCCGTTCAGGGGTACATTTTACGATACCTGGAAAAGCCATTGTATGTTTATTTTGAGTAATTTTGCAGAATTTTTTAAATTAATATGTAAATTAATACATTTAATCATCTTCCGAATATATATAAGTCAATGTATTTGCAGGTTTGTGTTCCCTGGAGCATATCGATGTACATTGGCTTCTGCACTTTGCTCTAACAGTGTAATTCTCTTTTTATGGTTGATACGGGAAGTGCCTGCTGCCATCTGTTGAACGTTTATACAAGTAAAAAACTCGATATGATATTTATTGAAAATATCAGCAATTGTATAAAATATAATTATATAGATCATGTTATCGTGCATTGACACATAAATCTCAATTTATTATAATATACTAAATGCTGTAGGTTGTTCAAAATATTAAAATTTTGTTCTTTAGCACAGCTACTACTAATTTTACAAAATTGGATTTTATTAAAGAAAGTGATTCGTTAATTCTTGATATTTCTCTCTAAACGAAAAGAAAACTGCGATTGACAATTTGCGATAGTCACATGGTGTAAGTTTGCTCGGCGGTGGAAAAATAATGCATGGAACTCGCTCCTCTCCGTGGCTAGGTGACTTCACTGCAGTGCACGAATTTGCCATGATTAGAGGGCGCTGCAATCTAAAAGTTTACATTACGTCTATGGAAGCTACTCTCTTCTCCCTTAGACACTCCTTGGCCATATTGTGTCCACATTAAAGAACATGTTGAATGGCCTTGACGGAAGGACTGTCTCCTAACAACTGTCCAGTGGGTCCCCTTTCCCCACAAACTTCTCTGAGCCCTCGGGATCCTTGTGACCTGGCTGTTTAGCCCATTGTGTTCAAAATAATGCCGCTCAGAGGTAAAACAACACAACCGAACTCATCTCTAGTGTGCAGGAGAGCCATATCCAGTGCACTTTAGAGAAGAACCTGGATGACTTTGATATGAGGCTTTTCCCTGTGGATTCTCTTCCACAACTCTCTCTGTACCTTTGTAGTCCTCTTGAGACGGGGCGGGGGTGGCTCAGTCGGTAGCGCGCCAATTCGTAATCTGTAGTTCCCAGGTTCGAGTCCCAGCTGGGTCAGCGTTGAGATTTATCTCCGCAAAATTCCCCGCCCTGTCCACGGTCAGTAGGGGACACCGATGGGCTTGGAAAGGCCTCCGTCCGTCGGATGGGACGTTAAGCCGTGGCCCCGTGTGCGGGAGAGACATACCCTGTGCACGTTAAAGAACACGCTGGATGGCCTTGACGGGAGGCTACCATCTGTCTCCCAACAGCTGTTCCAGTGGGTCCCCTCCCCCAACCTTCTCTGAGCCTTCGGGGTCCATGTGACCTGGCCATTTAGCCCATGGTGTGCAAAAAAGTGCCGCTCAGAGGTAAAACAACCCAACCTCTTGAGACCTGGCCATTTAATCCAATGAGTAAAAAAAAAATTTCAGCTCAAGCACATGACAACCCAACCATAAGAAAAAGTGGCGGGGCTCGGAATTTCCCTCCCCACTGACATAATATGAGGATGACTCCATTTTCCTGCCCAGCGACTGTATCGATTATCTCTGCTTATCGAAACGATTTCGATTTAAATCGAACAAAACGCGATTTTCTTGCTTCTCTGGCGAATGGCTTCTGACAGATTTCTCGTTTCTTTCTTTTGCCAGAGGGTGTATAGTTGAGATGACGAACTACCTGATCCGGTAAACATAAATATAAACATTCCCACGTTACAACAATAAACAACACTTAGATGTGCAACATGCCCGCTTGGATGAATGTCTGAATGTCTCCCCGGCCGGGTTTTTTATCGGAGGAACGACTTATCCCTTGAAGTTTTTCTTCAAGACTTGCTTTCAGACAAGATCACTGCACCGATGCGCAGCGCTCACCCGATTACAATCGACTCTATCTCGATCTGATGTGAGGGGCGGGGGTGGCTCAGTCGGTAGCGCGCCAGGCTCGTAATCTGCAGTTCTCAGGTTTGAGTCCCAGCTGGGTCAGCGTTGAGGTTTATCTCCGCAAAACCAGAGTTGAGATTTATCCCGCCCTGCCCACGGTCAGTAGGGGACACCGATGGGCTTGAAAAGGCCGCCGTCCTTCGAATGGGACGTTAAGCCGTGGCTCCAGGTGCGAGAGAGCCATACCCTGTGCACGTTAAAGAACACGCTGGATGGCCTTGACGGGAGGCTACCATCTGTCTCCCAACAGCTGTTCCATTGTGTCCCCTTCTCTGAGCCTTCGGGGTCCATGTGACCTAGCCATTTAGCCCATGGTGTGCAAAAAAGTGCCGCTCAGAGGTAAAACAACCCAACCCACCTCGATCTGATGTCTATCGAAATGTATTTAAATCATCCAGTTTCTTTAGTACATCAAAAGTAGAATCTCGCATTCACTTGCAGACATCTCTCATTCAGAATACGCTATCTAACTGTATACAAGATCACGTGAAAAAATGACTAATCTACTCCTCATGCATCTGCTTGCCACAGAGGTCTGGAAGGAACTTATCCATTTAATACGCCGTAGAGAAGATCTGTGAGGAATCCGAGACCTCAGAAGAAAGACAACAGAAATATCCATGCCTTACCCGGGACTCAAACACAGGTTTCTTTGGCCAATGAGGCGGGGGTGACTCAGCCGGTAGCGCACCAGGCTCGTGATCTGCAGTTTCCAGGTTCGAGTCCCAGCTGGGCCAGCTTTGAGATTTATCTCCGCAAAATTCTCCTCCCTCCCTCCCCACGGTCAGTAGGAGATACCACTGGGCTTGGAGAAAGGCCACCGTCCGGCGGATGGGACATTAAGCCGTGGCCCCGTGTGCAGGAGAGCCATACCCTGTGCACGTTAAAGAACACGCTGGAGGGCCTTGACGGGAGACTATCATCTGTTTCCTAACAGCCGACCAGTGGATCCTCCTTCCCCACCTTCTTTGAGTGCTCAGGGTCCTTGTGACCTGGCTATTTAGCCCATTGTCTGCAAAAAAGTGCCACTCAGAGGTAAAACAACCCAACGTTTGATGAGTGGTAGCGCCAAACGCATTAGCCACTTGGCCATCGAGGACCTAACGGTACCCCCCCCCCCGCTGGTTTAACACTTTATAAAAGGTAAATAAAAATTATAATCAATATTATTTTAATTTTATAAAGTGATTTAACTACTTTATAAAAGATATTTATAAAATGTCATGTGGCATTTACAAAAGATTAAAACTTGCGTTAAAGTTACATTTTACAAAATAACGAAGTAAGAAAAGCAATTGTGTGTTTAAAACGCCAAGAAACTTTAAAAGTTTCCTAGTTGTTGCCAGCGTCGAATTAGTATCACATGTTTCCAAATCGCTGAATTGATATCGGCCGATCTCGTGCCTCCGAAAATATATATATATTCCACTGGACTTTTCGTTTTGGGAGATACGGTAAAAACATCGCTAATTCTGAAAAAAAAATAAGTTACATCGTTTAAAGCAGAGCCGTCCAACTCACTGCTCATTCCAGATCTTGGGACTCGTCAAACAGATCATCAATATACTAAATCTGATTCATTTCTTTGGATTTTTTAACCAACATTTTTAGGTGCATAACTAAAAGGATTATACTCATTAGAAACGCATAACTCATTAGAAACGCATACTTTCGTTTTTAAGTACAGAATTTTTCATGCGATTCTTGAAGAATTAACTTTTTTTTGCCTAGTGGCTCTTGAAAAATTCAGTTTCTTTCTTACCTAGTGGCTCTTGAAGAATTTAGTATTTTTTACCTAGTGGCTCTTGAAGAATTTAGTTTTTTTTTACCTAGTGACTCTTCAAGAATTTAATATTTTACGTATTGACTCTTGAAGAATTTAGTTCCTTTACCTAGTGGCTCTTGAAGATTTTTTTTACCTAGTGGCTCTTGGAGAATTTAATTTTTTTTTCTCTAGTGGCTTTTGAAGAATTTAATTTTTTTACCTAGTGGGCTTTTTTACCTAGGGAGGTTTTTATTTGATGGACTTGACGGAGGCTTTTCATCGGATGGCCTTATAGGAGGTTATCATCTAATGGCCTTGTAGGAGGTAATCATCTAGTGGCTTCATAGGAGGTTATCATCTAATGGCCTTATAGGAGGTAATCATCTAATGGCCTTATAGGAGGTAATCATCTAATGGCCCTATAGGAGGTTATCATCTAATGGCCTTAAAGGGAGGTTTTCATCTGGTGGCCTTAAAGGGAAGTTTTCATCTGGTGGCCTTAAAGGGAGGTTTTCATCTGGTGGCCTTAAAGGGAGGTTTTCATCTGGTGGCCTTAAAGGGAGGTTTTCATCTAATGGCCTTAAAGGGAGGTTTTCGTCTGGTGGCTTTAAAGGGAGGTTTTCATCTGGTGGCCTTAAAGGGAGGGTTTCATCTAATAGCTGTTTAATGAGTTCCGTTCTCCCAGCCCTTGGATCCCTTGCAACCTTGCTATTTACACATTTGTGTGCAAAAATGGTTCTTACTACAAAAAAATGGGGGAAGGACACTGACTGGACAACTCTTAGGATATATACGGAAGCCTCCCGTCAAGACCACCAGAGGGTTCTTTAAAGTGCACATGGTAATAACTCTCCTGCGCACAGACCACGTCTTTACGTCTCACACGACGAAGGCGGCCCTTCCAAGTCCATCGGTGTCCTATTTCTCACCAAGAGCAAGGTGAGAATTAGCGGAGATAAATCTCAAAGTTGGACCAGATAAGACTCGAACCTGGGAATATCAGATACACCAATAACTCCGCCAGTGCCGCTCAGAGGTAAAACAACCCAACCAAAATGAAAGTCACTAAGAAACATAATTTCCTTTCTACTCTTGGCGTCCTTTACAAAAATACCTTAAAAGTTACAAAAACCTTATAAAAGCAAATGATGGATCAAAGATCATTACTGCAGATTTCTGGTCGTTCAGATATCATTCCCTAAAATAGATTTCGAGAAAGTGATATCACACGGCTTTAAAACGCCTTCACCAAAACGGAGGGGGGAGGGAAAGCAAACTTATCTTCAGACGAGTCGCATTTAATAGTGTGGGCTGGGATGATTTCAAAACAGGGCGAAACCTGTTCGTAGCTGAACTAAATGCCGTCTCGATAAAAAACCCACGAAGTGTAGTTGAATAACGGGCATATCTCCGGGAGGAAAAAGAAAGACTTACCCCAGTGGATAAGGGAAAGTCCAGAGGGCTGAACGACCGATAATTCATCGATGGATTAATGCAATCATCGATTGTAATAAAAAACACTGATACAATGAGGGTAAAAATCGCATTTTTTTTTTAATACCACAAATTATGCTGTTGAGCATGATGGATCGAAATATTTGCTGAAATAAAGAAAAGAATCATTTATGTGACGCATCAATAAGCGGAAGATGACGTCATCGGGGCACGAGGCAGGATCAGTTGTTGTTGGATTATTTTACCTCTGAGCTGCACTTTCCTTTTTGCCTACAATGGGCTAAATGGCCAGGTCACAAGCACCCGAGGGCTCTGAGAGGGTTGGGGGAAGGAGACCCACTGGACAACTGTTAGGAGACAGATGGTAGCCTCCCGTCAAGGCCACGTAGTATTTTTTTTAATTGCACAGCATATGGCTATCCTGCACAAGGAGCCCAGGCCTAACATCCCGTCAGACGGACGGTGGCATTTCCAAGCCGGTTGGTGCCCCCTTACTGTCGCGGGTAGAATGAGAGTTAGCGAAGAAAAATTCTCGAAGAAGGCACAGTTGGGATTTGAACCTAGAAACTGCAAATTAAGAGCCTAAAGCGCAAACGGTTGACTTCCGTTCCCTACTAGGATCCACTGTTCAACTCTTATTATTGGGGCGGGGGTGGCTCAGTCGGTAGCGCGCCAGGCTCGTAATCTGTAGTTTCCAGGTTCGAGTCTTAGCTGGGTCAGCTTTGAGATTTATCTCCGCAAAATTCCCCGCCCTGCCCACGGTCAGTAGAGGACACTGATGGGCTTGGAAGTGCCGAGGATGGGATGCTAAGCCGTGGCCCCGTGTGCGAGAGAGCCATACCCTGTGCACGTTAAAGAACACGCTGGATGGCCTTGACGGGAGGCTACCATTTGTCTCCCAACAGCTGTTCCAGTGGGTCCCCTCCCCCAACCTTCCCTGAGCCTTCGGGGTCCATGTGACCTGGCCATTTAGCCCATGGTGTGCAAAAAAGTGTCGCTCAGAGGTAACCCAACCCAACTCTTATTATTAGGAGAAAGGACGTAAGCCTCACGTCCCGAATTCCTCACCAAACGTAGAATGAAGATTAAGCGAGATAGAAAATCAGAACGTAGGCATAGTGGGGACTTGAACCTGGGGGAACATCAGGTTGAAATCCTGGCACAATACCGACTGAGCAACCTGTAACTCTCGATACTGAGAGAATGCTTCAAGACAGAATCCTTTCTCAGAACAGCGAATAGACAAGACTTCGAGAAAGAATAAAACCACGAAAAGGGGCGATTTAAAGTCCCTCGAGACCAGATCGTTCTCTTCCCTTCACAAAGGCTCTTCTGGATCCAACTCTCTGTTGTCACGGATCAGTTTCGACGCGTTTGTTTACTTAGAAGTGAACAGTGTTTCTACAGAGACTGAAAAGGTCGCGGAAAGCCTCTGCAGCATCGTTCCTCTTTCTGAGAATAAGTTGCAGCTGAGGCTTCTTCGAAGAAGAGATCTGCTCTCAGATTTCTTTACACAAATGCTGCTCCATATTTCCCACTACATTTTCACTGTTTGTTTTGAACAAGAGGAGAGGAGAATATTTCCTTTCTGAGTGAAACTGTAGACGAAAATGATATCCACAACTGTTAGAATATTTACTTTACCAGGGGTGTCAGGCACTGCGAGGAAGCGAGGACTATAGGAAAAGTTTTGGGACCAGAAAAAATACCACTAAAAAAACACGCCAAATTTTTAATAATCTTTAAAATAGCTATCTATTTTTTTGCAGCGTATGTTTTCTAACTGTATTTATTTACATGTAAATAAATACGTAAAACTAAGAAGAATGACGTTATCGCCTGTAGTAAATACTTGATACAGTCGCTCAAAAAAATATCCGAACACTTGATTGATTGGTTGATTACAGAATTCAGAAAAAATATCTGGCAACGATTTTTTTTTAGAAATTATATATCTGGCAACCTTCGTGTAGTGTACACGAAGGTCACTAGTGATCGTGTACTGTATAGATCATTAATGATCACTAGTGATCGTGTGCTGTATAGATCATTAATGATCACTAGTGATCGTGTACTGTATAGATCATTAATGATCATTAATGATCACTAGTGATCGCGTATTGTATAGATCATTAATGATCATTAATGATCACTAGTGATCGCGTATTGTATAGATCATTAATGATCATTAATGATCACTAGTGATCGCGTATTGTATAGATCATTAATGATCATTAATGATCACTAGTGATCGCGTATTGTATAGATCATTAATGATCATTAATAATCACTAGTGATCGCGTATTGTATAGATCATTAATGATCATTAATGATCACTAGTGATCGTGTACTATACACAAAGGTTTCCAGATAACTAATTTCTAAAATAAAAACGTTGCCAGATATTTTTTCTGAATTCTGTAATCAACCATAGTGTTCGGATTTTTTTTTTTGAGCGACTGTACTTGTTTTTAGAGAGAAGAAAGTTCTATATTTTTTTCCGATGCAAATGATTTCTACCAATTTAAGCCTCTTGATCACAATACTGCACCATAAAAATTTAAAATCTTTAGCATAAATATATCATTTGTAACATTCGCTTTTAAAGTGTTGGCATTTTACAAGCTTTTTCACTGACAGACGGCGCTTTTAAAGCTCATTATTTCCCACATTGCTCACTATTTAAAGAAGAAATTCGAACTAACGGATCGTTGGGAAAAATTCAAGCGTTATTATTTTATTACTATTTACAAAATGGAAAACTAATTTTTCATTTATCCCCTAAAAATGGGGCGGGGTGGCTCAGTCGGTAGCGCGCCAGGCTCGTAATCAGTAGTTCCCAGGTTCGAGTCCCAGCTGGGTCAGCGTTGAGATTTATCTCCACAAAATTCCCCGCCCTGCCCACGGTCATTAGGGGACACCGATGGGCTTTTAAAGGCCGCCGTCCGTCGGATGGGACGTTAAGCCGTGGCACTGTGTGCGGGAGAGCAATACACTAATCACGTTAAAGAACACGCTGGATGGTCCTTGACGGGAGGCTACCATCTGTCTCCCAACAGCTATTCCAGTGGATCCCCTCCCCCAACCTTCTCTGAGCCTTCGGGGTCCATGTGACCTGCCATTTAGCCCATGGTGTGCAAAAAAGTGCCGCTCAGAGGTAAAACAACCCAACAACCCAACCCAAATCCCCTAAAACAAGAAAGCAGGATTTTACCCCCACCCCCCGGGGAGTAAAGGCTGCCATCAAACCACTGACAGCAATAACTGTTAACGGAGAATTCTGTTAAGAAAATTTTAAGACCAAAATTCTCACCAGTTTTTTCTCACTTTGTCACGTTTTTTTCTCACTTTTTTTTCAATATTCATTTAAAGTTTTAGCACATTCCACCTCTCTCCACTTCTAGAGGATTTTGGATTGGATTGTTTTACCTCTGAGCGTCACTTTTTTGCACACCATGGGCGAAATGGACAAGTCACATGGACCCTGAAGGCTCAGAGAAGGATGGGAGAGGGGACCCACTGGAACAGCTGTTGGGAGCCAGATGGTAGCCTCCCGTCAAGGCCATCCAGCGTTTTCTTTAACGTTGGGTTGTTTTACCTCTGAGCGGCACTTTTTTGCACACCATGGGCTAAATGGCCAGGTCACAAGGACCCCGAAGGCTCAGAGAAGGATGGGGGAGGGGACCCACTGGAACAGCTGTTGGGAGACAGATGGTAGCCTCCCGTCAAGGCCATCCAGCGTGTTCTTTAACGTTGGGTTGTTTTACCTCTGAGCGGCACTTTTTTGCACACCATGGGCTAAATGTCCAGGTCACATGGACCCCGAAGGCTCAGAAAAGGTTGGGGGAGGGGACCCACTGGAACAGCTGTTGGGAGACAGATGGTAGCCTCCCGTCAAGGCCATCCAGCGTGTTCTTTAACGTTGGGTTGTTTTACCTCTGAGCGGCACTTTTTTGCACACCGTAGGCTAAATGGCCAGGTCACATGGACCCCGAAGGCTCAGAGAAGGTTGTGGGAGGGGACCCACTGGAACAGCTGTTGGGAGACAGATGGTAGCCTCCCGTCAAGGCCATCCAGCGTGTTCTTTAACGTGCACAGGGCATGGCTCTCCAACACACGGGGCCACGGCTTAACTTTTAGAGTCGCTATGAAACCTATTGTGAGATAAGGAAAGCGCAAATCGGAAAAATTCATCATTATTCAACCTAAAAAGAATTTTTTAATTTATCTCTAAAAATGAAAGGTAGACAGACGACAAATTGAAAACATAAGATCGTTTTGTTATTTTTGAAAACGAGATAAAAAAAATAATGTTATAAGTGCAAAACAATTTTGCTTAAAGAAAACTGCACTTATTACATCATCAATCTAAAGTTTCAGCACATCCCACCACTTTCCAATTTTCAGTATCATGCAGCATGTATGTAAATGTTTTGAAATCTAAGAATGACATTTTAATTTTTGACATTATTATAAATTTTTTTTTACACGAATATTGTTTTTTATTGGGGTTAGTCCATTTCCCGAAGCTTCCGTACCTTTTTAAAATTACGATTAAATTTTTTTTCCTTATCTTCATACTTTCTCTCCATTCTTATTTACTTTAAAAGGGGTGTCAGGCACTGATAAATGGTAATCCTCTATGCAAATCATATTTTTGAGGTTACGGTCTTTTGAATTATCAATTCACTACTATCACATTGAATTGACCAACATGCTACTGAATTGGTCATCCACCAGCATCATATTGAATTTAAATGCCCACCAGCATCATATAGAATTTAGACGCTCACCAGCATCATATTGAATTTAGACGCTCATCTGCATCACATTGAATTTAGACGCTTACCAGCATCATATTGAATTTAGACGCCCACCAGCACCATGTTGAATTTAGACGCTCGCCAGCACCATATTGAAATTAGACGCCCGCCAGCACCATATTGAATTTAGACGCCCGCCAGCATCATATTAAATTTAGATGCCCACCAGCATCATATTGAATTTAGACGCTCACCAGAATCATGTTGAATTTAGACGTTCATCAGCATCACATTGATTTTAGACGCTTACCAGTATCATATTGAATTTAGATGCCCACCAGCACCATATTGAATTTAGACGTTCGCCAGCACCATATTGAATTTAGACGCCCGCCAGCACTATATTGAATTTAGACGTCCACCAGCATGACACTGAATTGGCCATCCACCAGCAGCATATTGAATTTAGACGCCCACCAGCACCATATTGATTTAGACGCCCACCAGCACCATAGTGATTTAGACGCCCACCAGCACCTTATTGAATTTAGACGTCCACCAGTATCATATTGCAGCCACCAGCATGAATTTACATGAATTACTACACCAGCATGAATTTAATTGACCTACATCTGCATGACACTTATTTTACCACCTTTAATTTAATTAATGACCTTAATGACTTAATAAATCCACCAGTATGATACTGAATTGATCATCCCTCAACATGACACTGGAGGGGCTATCCACCAGCATGACATTAAACTGACCTTCCACTAACATGAGAACGAAGTGGCCACATATCTTTGGAAACATATCAACAAAAGAACACTATATTCCGAAGTATTGCGGAATTTGAAATCAATAAATCCGAACTTAATTTCCCTGTTATCAGAATTAGAAAAAAAAACTGTTTTTCCCCCCAGGATATGAAGCTCAAGATCAGTGAAGCGATTAACTCTTTTTCAGAATCTCATCCCCACATTCGTAAACTCAAAGATTACGTTTCCATGGCTCCTGTTCTGCTGATCTTCTCAACAGCTGCTTGGCCTACCTCTGATGTCATTGCACGCCACGGATCCCCATCATCTCCTCCAGCCATCCCCCATCACACACCCCTTCTCTGTCCATCATCTCTTTCGCATATTACCCTCTCTCAATCTCACGGCTGGCGCTCTTACTCCCTGCAGAGCTAACATCCGGGGCCACGGGAATTCAGAAGCAGAGACTTCCGTAGTTAGAATTTCAGAAAGGGAGCGCGCTATTTACTCTACCCTCCCCTCCCCCGCAACACACACCCATCATCCCCCAAATTTTCCTCTCTTCCTGCTTCGTCTAGGATCAGTCTTCCCCTCACTTTCCTCCCTCAGCTTCTCAGAAGATCTGCTATGCTGTTAACTGAAGCGAAAACAAGTTTCTTTGAATCGCGAAGATGGGATACCGCCAAACTTATTAGCAGAAACAGAAGTGGCCTCACAGCGAATTGGGAACATTCTGGAGTTTTAAAATAAAACCATTATTAAGAAACGGAGACGGCGCTTTGGCTCAGTTGGCAACATGCATATTAGAAATCTCAGGTTCGTGTTCCAGATATGTCAGCTAGGGTTGTTTCACACGGTGGACTAATGACCAGGTCACAAGGACCCCAAGGGGCGGGGTGGCTCAGTCGGTAGCGCGCCAGGCTCGTAATCTGTAGTTCCCAGGTTCGAGTCCCAGCTGGGTCAGCGTTCAGATTTATCTCCGCAAAATTCCCCGCCCTGCCCACGGTCAGTAGGGGACACCGATGGGCTTGGAAAGGCCGCCGTCCGTCGGATGGGACGTTAAGCCGTGGCCCCGTGTGCGGGAGAGCCATACCCTGTGCACGTTAAAGAACACGCTGGATGGCCTTGACGGGAGGCTACCATCTGTCTCCCAACAGCTGTTCCAGTGGGTCCCCTCCCCTAACCTTCTCTGAGCCTTCGGGGTCCATGTTACCTGGCCATTTAGCCCATGGTGTGCAAAAAAGTGCTGCTCAGAGGTAAAACAACCCAACCCAACCCACAAGGACCCCAAGGGCTCAGAAAAGATTTTGGAAGGGGACCCAGTGGACATCTGTTGGGAGACAGATGATAGCCAGAGATGGTATCCTCCCGTCAAGGCCATTCAACGTGTTCTCTAACGTGCAAGTATGGCTGTCTCTCGCTCACGGACCACGACATAACGTCCCATCCGATGGACGTCTACCTTTCCAAGTCCATTAGTGTCCCTTACTTACCGAGGGCAAAAGCGGGGGCAGGGGGGGGGGGGCAGATGACTCGAACCTGGGAACTGCAGATTACGAGCCTGACCCGTTACCGACTGAGCCCTCCTCACCCTTCTGCAAAAGTAAAGCAAAATATAAAATATAGAAAACATTAAAATATATCAGAAACAGCATCCGTCCCAAAACAGACTTCTGAGACACTCCAATATATATATATAACAGAAACATAATTTGTGTATTTATTTATAACAGATCCATAAGTTGTGTATCTATCAATCTTAATTCTTTGGGTTTTTTTTATCCGTTAAAGATGTATTTACCCAATTTAAAACTGACCTGGGTGGGCTCAGTCTGTAGCGCTATGGCAAAATTTGTTCACTTATCAAAACGGCCCTAACTGCAGGTTGGAAGTAGTGAAGAGGAAGGAATAGCATTGATTGGATGAGCCGATTTAAAATCTCCGCCGTTTTCGGACGGTATGGTACTGAAAGGTCTAGAGTCTAGACTATCTCTCTATAGTATCCTTTTAGGGGTAAGTGAATTCACTCTCGAAATCATCAGTTCCCGGGTTCGAATCCCACCTGTGCCAGCGTTGAGATTTATCTCCGCAAAATTCCCCGCCCTGCCCACGGTCAGTAGGGGACACCAATGGGCTTGGAAAGGCCGCCGTCCGTTGGATGGAACGTTAAGCCGTGGCCCCGTGTGCGGGAGAGCCCCTGTGCACGTTAAAGAACACGCTGGATGGCCTTGACGGGAGGCTACCATCTGTCTCCCAATAGCTGTTCCAGTGGGTCCCCTCTCCCAACCTTCTCTGAGCCTTCGGGGTCCTTGTGATCTGGCCATTTAGTCCATTAAAAAAATAAATAAAAATAAATACCCCCCCAAGCAGCTGCTTGCCACAGAGGTCTGACAGGAGCCTGTCAGTTTATATGCCACAGTAGAAGATCTGTGAGGATGGCAGGACCTCAGCAGAAAAACGACACATACATCCATGCCTTAACCCGGGGCTCGAACCCAGGTCCCCGTAGATCACTAGCCAAGCGTGCTAACCACTCGGCCACGGGACGGCTACGTACAAAAAAATAGTGCCGTTCAGAGAAAAACAACCCAATTTAAAATATATCCACAAATCCCCGAAACTTTATTTTATTTTATTTTTTTTTCTAATAAGAACGTGATTGTATGGCATTTGGGGAGTGAGAAAGTACAGTCACTCAAAAAAATATTCGAACACTATGGTTGATTACAGAATTCAGAAAAAATATCTGACTATGATTTGTTTTAGAAATTAGTGATCTGGCAACCTTCGTGTCACGTGACACGAAGGTTGCCAGGTCGCTAATTTCTAAAAAAAGTTGCCAGATATTTTTTCTGAATTCTGTAATCAACCATAGTGTTCGGATATCGTTTTGAGCAACTGTACTTTTGTTTTTGTTTTAAATAAATAAACTTTGTGAAAGGTCTTTTGAATTGTCACACACTAGTTTTGTCTACAAGATTCCGTTTATCGCTAAAAAATCTTATTTTTAAAAGCGCATGTCCCCCCCCCCCCCCAGAAAACCCCAGAAAACTCTCCTAAAGTTAAGGTACTGCCAAAAACACAGTAGAACTGACAACCCACATCAGAATATTTAGTGTAAGAAATAAATAATAAATACTCCTTCAAGCAGCTGCTTGCCACAGAGATCTGTCAAGAACCTGTCAGTTTATACGCCACAACAGAAGGTCTGAGAGGATGGCAGGACTTCAGCAGAAAAAAATCACAAACATCCTGGTTTTCCCGGGGCTCGAACCCAGGTCCCTTATATCAGTAGCCAAGCGTGATAAACCAATTTTAAAATAATAAATAAATAAATACCCCCTCAAGCAGCTGCTTGTCACAGAGGTCTGACAGGAGCCTGTCAGTTTATATGCCATAGTAGAAGGTCTGAGAGAATGGCAGGACCTCAGCAGAAAAACGACACAGACATCCATGCCTTACCCGGGGCTCGGACCCAGGTCCCGTAGATCACACAAGCCAAGCGTGCTAACCAGACTTCGATAAAATCACCAACTTGTTCCATCTTCACGGTCCACGAGAAAATTTTCTTCGCATGTCTAGACAGCGACTCTTCCCTACCACACCCAACCTCGGAAACTCTCCCCGCCCCCCCCTACTTGACTACCTCTAAAAGGACGCTATAATGAGATCGTCGAGCCACTTCTCCTGACAGGTCAACAGAGTTTGGCAAGTCTTGACAGTGACATGTTTGTCGCAGCGCAAGCCCTCACCTGCCCTACTCCTGCAGACACTCCCCTAGCGCACTCCTACCGAGGCACACTGTCTTTCGACCATTTGACCGATGGGGGGGATCATCCCCCCTCCTCCACCACCATTCGGAAGCACTCCGCAAATATTTGACCTGTCTCGGAAAATCCCCTCAGACTGTTGTTGTGCCCATCTCACATGCGGGACGAGATCGCTCACTGTCCGGCACAGTATTGCGCCTCGTTCGGAGTCAAGTGGCCGTCACATTCAAGTCTGACATCACCTGGAAGTAACACCGGGCTCATCACATGACGCACCAAATCACGCTTCGCAAAGCATTGGCCACATCCTGATGTGCAGCTTTCCTCATCGTGAAGATTTAACAATGTCAGAAATCTCTGGTGGGGAATCACATCCTTTGGAAGCGTTATCTATGTCAGTTTATTTTTTAAAGTTCTCTCACGAAAAGGAATTTCTTTCTTTCCAAGGACGGTTTAACGATTTTAGCTCCTTTCATACGTTTCATTTAGATGTTTTATGGTGTTTATAAATCGCAATCACAGATTATTCATGACGTTATGAAAATTAATCCAACCGATACCGTCGCTTGTAAATTATAATCTACCACACGTGGATACATCGTGCAGTGTGTTCGTGTCGAATTTCGATTTATTTACTTTGTAGAATTGATATTGCATGGAACATCAACTCATCATCATAAAATAAAGCGTGAGGGGGCGTGAGGGAAAAATAAAAGTGGGAGGTTGGGTTGTTTTATCTCTGAGCGGCACTTTTTTGCACACCATTGGCTAAATGGCCAGGTCACATGGACCCCGAAGGCTCAGAGAAGGTTGGGGGTTGGTTTGGGTTGTTTTACCTCTGAGCAGCACTTTTTTGCACACCATGGGCTAAATGGCCAGGTCACATGGACCCCGAAGGCTCAGAGAAGGTTGGGGGAGGGGACCCACTGGAACAGCTGTTGGGAGACAGATGGTGGCCTCCCGTCAAGGCCATCCAACGTGTTCTTTAACGTGCACAGGGTATGGCTCTCTCGCACACGGAGACCACGGCTTAACGTCCCATCCGACGGACGGCGGCCTTTCCAAACCCATCGGTGTCCCCTACTGACCGTGGGCAGGGCGGGGAATTTTGAGGAGATAAATCTCAACGCTGACCCAGCTGGGACTCGAACCTGGGAACTATAGATTACGAGCCTGACGCACTACCGACTGAGCCACCCCCGCCCCAAAAGTGGGAGGAAACACTGGTTTTTCTATTGCAATACAGCATTTTTCTCTGCGTTCAACTGGTCTTTACTCCTCCTCTTTGAGAATGCTAGGAAATTCTCTTGAGAACGCCCACCCCCACTCCCACCCCCAGATCCGATCCTGACAGACAGCATAACGCTCGAAACAGAATCAGTCTGTCTACTTCGAAATCAGTCCGAGTTTGCAAGCATTGTTTATTTACAGGTCCCGAGTGGTTAGCGTGCTTGGCTAGTGATCTAAGGGACCTGGGTTCGAGTCCCGGGTAAGGCATGGATGTATGTGTCGTTTTTCTGCTGAAGTCCTGCCATCCTCTCAGACCTTCTACTGTGGCATATAAACTGACAGGCTCCTGTCAGACCTCTTTGGCAAGCAGCTGCTTGAGGGGGTATTTATTTTTGCCGTCCTGTGGACGAGTGGTTAGCGCACTTGGCTACTGATCTAAGGGACATGGGTTCGAGTCCCGGGTAAGGCATGGATGTATGTGTCGTTTTTCTGCTGAGATCCTGCCATCCTCTCAGACCTTCTGCTGTGGCATATAAACTGACAGGCTCCTGTCAGACCTCTGTGGCAAGCAGCTGCTTGAGGGGGTATTTTTACTGGACATAAAAATGGAAATAATTCCATGTTTTCTCAATAGAAAATCGCATTCATAGCTCAATCACTTCTCCAATATGATTTTTAATGAAAAATGTATCTGAAGTTGAATTAAATACATCAATCAAATCTATCTAAATATCGTTTTAAACAAAATATATGTTCAGTATTGGAAGAGTTATGAATGCTGGAATATTTAACAGGTTGCAAAAAAATTTTAATTCACTCTAGTAGAGTCAACTATGTCACTACTAGAGTGACTATCAGAGTCAACTACTAGAATGACTACCAGGGTGAACTACTAGAGTGACTACCAGGGTCAACTACTAGAGTGACTATCAGAGTCGACTATGTCACTACTAGAGTGACTACCAGAGTCGACTATGTCACTACTAGAGTGACTACCAAATCAACTATGTCACTACTAGAGTGACTATCAGAGTCAACTATGTCACTACTAGAGTGACTACCAGAGTCAACTATGTCACTACTAGAGTGACTACCAAATCATCTATGTCACTACTAGAGTGACTACCAGAGTCGACTATGTCACTACTAGAGTGACTACCAGAGTTGACTATGTCACTACTAGAGTGACTACCAGAGTCGACTATGTCACTACTAGAGTGACTACCAGAGTTGACTATGTCACTACAGAGTGACTATCAGAGTCAACTATGTCACTACTAGAGTGACTATCAGAGTCAACTATGTCACTACTAGAGTGACTACCACAGTCAACTATGTCACTACTAGAGTGACTACCAAATCAACTATGTCACTACTAGACTGACTACCAGAGTCGACTATGTCACTACTAGAGTGACTACCAGAGTCGACTATGTCACTACTAGAGTGACTACCAAATCAACTATGTCACTACTAGAGTGACTATCAGGGTCAACTATGTCACTACTAGAGTGACTACAAAATCAACTATGTCACTACTAGAGTGACTATCAGAGACAACTATGTCACTACTAGAGTGACTACCAGAGTCAACTACTAGAATGACTACCAGGGTGAACTACTAGAGTGACTACCAGGGTCAATTACTAGAGTGACTACCAAATCAACTATGTCACTACTAGAGTGACTATCAGAGTCAACTACTAGAATGACTACCAGGGTGAACTACTAGAGTGACTACCAGGGTCAACTACTAGAGTGACTACCAGGGTCAACTACTAGAGTGACTATCAGAGTCGACTATGTCACTACTAGAGTGACTACCAGAGTCGACTAGGTCACTACTAGAGTGACTACCAGAGTCGACTACGTCACTACTAGAGTGACTACCAGAGTCGACTATGTCACTACTAGAGTGACTATCAGAGTCAACTATGTCACTACTAGAGTGACTACCAAATCAACTATGTGACTATCAGAGTCAACTATATCACTACTAGAGAGACTACCAGAGTCAACTATGTCACTACTAGAGTGACTATCAGAGTCAACTACTAGAATGACTACCAGGGTGAACTACTAGAGTGACTACCAGGGTCAAGTACTAGAGTGACTATCAGAGTCGACTATGTCACTACTAGAGTGACTACCAGAGTCGACTATGTCACTACTAGAGTGACTATCAGAGTCAACTATGTCACTACTAGAGTGACTATCAGAGACAACTATGTCACTACTAGAGTGACTACCAGAGTCGACTATGTCACTACTAGAGTGACTACCAAATCAACTATGTCACTACTAGAGTGACTACCAGAGTCGACTATGTCACTACTAGAGTGACTACCAGAGTCGACTATGTCACTACTAGAGTGACTATCAGAGTCAGTCAACTATGTCACTACTAGAGTGACTACCAGAGTCAACTATGTCATTACTAGAGTGACTACCAAATCAACTATGTCACTACTAGAGTGACTACCAGAGTCGACTATGTCACTACTAGAGTGACTACCAGAGTCGACTATGTCACTACTAGAGTGACTACCAGAGTCGACTATGTCACTACTAGAGTGACTACCAAATCAACTATGTCACTCCTAGAGTGACTATCAGAGTCAACTATGTCCACTACTAGAGTGACTACCAAATCAACTATGTCACTACTAGAGTCGACTATGGCACTACTAGAGTGACTACCAGAGTCGATTATGGCACTACTTGAGTGACTACCAAATCAACTATGTCACTACTAGAGTGACTATCAGAGTCAACTATGTCACTACTAGAGTGACTACCAATCAACTATGTCACTACTAGAGTGACTATCAGAGTCAACTATGTCACTACTAGAGTGACTACCAGAGTCGACTATGTTACTACTAGAGTGACTATCAGAGTCGACTATGTCACTACTAAGTGACTACCAAATCAACTATGTCACTACTAGAGTGAATATCAGAGTCAACTATGTCACTACTAGAGTGACTACCAGAGTCGACTATGTCACTACTAGAGTGACTACCAGAGTCGACTATGTCACTACTAGAGTGACTACCCAGAGTCGACTACGTCACTACTAGAGTGACTACAAAATCAACTATGTCACTACTAGAGTGACTATCAGAGACAACTATGTCACTACTAGAGTGACTACCAGAGTCGACTATGTCACTACTAGAGTGACTACCAAATCAACTATGTCACTACTAGAGTGACTATCAGAGTCAACTATGTCACTACTAGAGTGACTACCAGAGTCGACTATGTCACTACTAGAGTGACACCAGAGTGAACTATGTCACTACTAGAGTAACTACCAGAGTCGACTATGTCACTACTAGAGTGACTACCAGGGTCAACTACTAGAGTGACTACCAGAGTCGACTATGTCACTATTAGAGTGATTACCAGAGTCGACTATGTCACTACTAGAGTGACTACCAGAGTCAACTATGTCACTACTAGAGTGACTCTCAGAGTCGACTGTGTCACTACTAGAGTGACTACCAGAGTCGACTACGTCACTATTAGAGTGACTACCAGAGTCAACTACTGGTGTGAATACCAGAGTCGACTATGTCACTACTAGAATGACTACCAGGGTCAACTACTAGAGTGACTACCAGTCAACTATGTCACTACTATAGTGACTACCAGAGTCAATTATGATATCTGATCTGTTAACTTGTTTTAATATTTTAAGTAAACTTGAGATCAATTTTTTGCAGTCTGTTGAATATTCCATCGTTCATAACCTCTTTGATTAGTGGACAAAATACTGTTTGAAATCGATTTTGAGATATATTTATCATTAGACATATTTTCCATTAAAAATCGTATTAGAAGAAATGATTGAGCTCTGATTGTTATTTTCGATTGAGATACAATGAAACTCATTCCGTTTTTCTGTCCAGCGCCTGTAGATATAATTCAAATGCAGATATTCGAATTTGTATTTTTTTAAGTGAAATAAGAAATAATAACTGCAGTTTCATTAAATTTGCAAATAAATAAAGTACTGAAATTTAAAAAAAAAATATTAAAATAAAAGTTTTGAAGGAAAATAAAGCTTTTTCCTATAGTTCAAGGGTCCCCTTGAATCGGGGGCCCAATGCCGTCGCATTGGTGTAGTTTATAGCACTCGATCACTATCACTTCATAGATCAGTGGTTCTCAATCTTTTATGCTTCACGTACCCCCTGGAAATGTGTATGTAACTGGCGTACCCCTTGTATAGATAGATAAAACTATAGTTGTAGTATAACAATGGGAATAAAATAAAACATATATATAAGTGGTTCTCAACCTTTTATGCTTCACGTACCCCCTGGAAATGTGTATGTAACTGGCGTACCCCTTGTATAGATAGATAAAACTATAGTTGTAGTATAACAATAGGAATAAAATAAAACATATATATAAGTGGTTCTCAATCTTTTATGCTTCACGTACCCCCTGGAAATGTGTATGTAACTGGCGTACCCCTTGTATAGATAGATAAAACTATAGTTATAGTATAATAATGGGAATAAAATAAAACATATATATCAGTGGTTCTCAATCTTTTATGTTTCACGTACCCCCTGGAAATGTGTATGTAACTGGCGTACCCCTTGTATAGATAGATAAAACTATAGTTGTAGTATAACAATGGAATAAAATAAAACATATATATCAGTGATTCTCAATCTTTTATGCTTCACGTACCCCCTGGAAATGTGTATGTAACTGGCGTACCCCTTGTATAGATAGATAAAACTATAGTTGTAGTATAACAATGGGAATAAAATAAAACATATATATAAGTGGTTCTCAACCTTTTATGTTTCACGTACCCCCTGGAAATGTGTATGTAACTGGCGTACCCCTTGTATAGATAGATAAAACTATAGTTGTATTATAACAATGGGAATAAAATAAAACATATATATCAGTGATTCTCAATCTTTTATGCTTCACGTACCCCCTGGAAATGTGTATGTAACTGGCGTACCCCTTGTATAGATAGATAAAACTATAGTTGTAGTATAACAATGGGAATAAAAAAAACCATATATATCAGTGGTTCTCAACCTTTTATGCTTCACGTACCCCCTGGAAATGTGTATGTAACTGGCGTACCCCTTGTATAGATAGATAAAACTATAGTTGTAGTATAACAATGGGAATAAAATAAAACATATATATAAGTGGTTCTCAACCTTTTATGTTTCACGTACCCCCTGGAAATGTGTATGTAACTGGCATACCCCTTGTATAGATAGATAAAACTATAGTTGTAGTATAACAATGGGAATAAAATAAAACATATATATAAGTGGTTCTAAACCTTTTATGCTTCACGTACCCCCTGGAAATGTGTATGTAACTGGCGTACCCCTTGTATAGATAGATAAAACTATAGTTGTAGTATAACAATGGGAATAAAATAAAACATATATATAAGTGGTTCTCAACCTTTAAGGTTTCACGTACCCCCTAGAAATGTGTATCTAACTGGCGTACCCCTTGTATAGATAGATAAAACTATAGTTGTAGTATAACAATGGGAATAAAATAAAACTTATATCTAAGTGGTTCTCAATCTTTTATGCTTCACGTACCCCCTGGAAATGTGTATGTAACTGGCGTACCGCTTGTATAGATGGATAAAACTATAGTTATAGTACAATAATGGGAATAAAATAAAACATATATATCAGTGGTTCTCAATCTTTTATGTTTCACGTACCCCCTGGAAATGTGTATGTAACTGGCGTACCCCTTGTATAGATAGATAAAACTATAGTTATAGTATAATAATGGGAATAAAATAAAACATATATATCAGTGGTTCTCAACATTTTATGCTTCACGTACCCCCTGGAAATGTGTATGTAACTGGCGTACCCCTTGTATAGATAGATAAAACTATAGTTGTAGTATAACAATGGGAATAAAATAAAACATATATATAAGTGGTTCTCAATCTTTTATGTTTCACGTACCCCCTGGAAATGTGTATGTAACTGGCGTACTCCTTGTATAGATAGATAAAACTATAGTTATAGTATAATAATGGGAATAAAATAAAACATATATATCAGTGGTTCTCAGTCTTTTATGTTTCACGTACCAACTGGAAATGTGTATGTAACTGGCGTACCCCTTGTATAGATAGATAAAACTATAGTTGTAGTATAACAATGGGAATAAAATAAAACATATATATCAGAGATTCTCAATCTTTTATGCTTCACGTACCCCCTGGAAATGTGTATGTAACTGGCGTACCCCTTGTATAGATAGATAAAACTATAGTTGTAGTATAACAATGGGAATAAAATAAAACATATATATAAGTGGTTCTCAACCTTTTATGCTTCACGTACCCCCTGGAAATGTGTATGTAACTGGCGTACCCCTTGTATAGATAGATAAAACTATAGTTGTAGTATAACAATGGGAATAAAATAAAACATATATATAAGTGGTTCTCAATCTTTTATGCTTCACGTACCCCCTGGAAATGTGTATGTAACTGGCGTACCCCTTGTATAGATAGATAAAACTATAGTTATAGTATAATAATGGGAATAAAATAAAACATATATATCAGTGGTTCTCAATCTTTTATGTTTCACGTACCCCCTGGAAATGTGTATGTAACTGGCGTACCCCTTGTATAGATAGATAAAACTATAGTTGTAGTATAACAATGGAATAAAATAAAACATATATATCAGTGATTCTCAATCTTTTATGCTTCACGTACCCCCTGGAAATGTGTATGTAACTGGCGTACCCCTTGTATAGATAGATAAAACTATAGTTGTAGTATAACAATGGGAATAAAATAAAACATATATATAAGTGGTTCTCAACCTTTTATGTTTCACGTACCCCCTGGAAATGTGTATGTAACTGGCGTACCCCTTGTATAGATAGATAAAACTATAGTTGTATTATAACAATGGGAATAAAATAAAACATATATATCAGTGATTCTCAATCTTTTATGCTTCACGTACCCCCTGGAAATGTGTATGTAACTGGCGTACCCCTTGTATAGATAGATAAAACTATAGTTGTAGTATAACAATGGGAATAAAAAAAACCATATATATCAGTGGTTCTCAACCTTTTATGCTTCACGTACCCCCTGGAAATGTGTATGTAACTGGCGTACCCCTTGTATAGATAGATAAAACTATAGTTGTAGTATAACAATGGGAATAAAATAAAACATATATATAAGTGGTTCTCAACCTTTTATGTTTCACGTACCCCCTGGAAATGTGTATGTAACTGGCATACCCCTTGTATAGATAGATAAAACTATAGTTGTAGTATAACAATGGGAATAAAATAAAACATATATATAAGTGGTTCTAAACCTTTTATGCTTCACGTACCCCCTGGAAATGTGTATGTAACTGGCGTACCCCTTGTATAGATAGATAAAACTATAGTTGTAGTATAACAATGGGAATAAAATAAAACATATATATAAGTGGTTCTCAACCTTTAAGGTTTCACGTACCCCCTAGAAATGTGTATCTAACTGGCGTACCCCTTGTATAGATAGATAAAACTATAGTTGTAGTATAACAATGGGAATAAAATAAAACTTATATCTAAGTGGTTCTCAATCTTTTATGCTTCACGTACCCCCTGGAAATGTGTATGTAACTGGCGTACCGCTTGTATAGATGGATAAAACTATAGTTATAGTACAATAATGGGAATAAAATAAAACATATATATCAGTGGTTCTCAATCTTTTATGTTTCACGTACCCCCTGGAAATGTGTATGTAACTGGCGTACCCCTTGTATAGATAGATAAAACTATAGTTATAGTATAATAATGGGAATAAAATAAAACATATATATCAGTGGTTCTCAATCGTTTATGTTTCACGTACCCCCTGGAAATGTGTATGTAACTGGCGTACCCCTTGTATAGATAGATAAAACTATAGTTGTAGTATAACAATGGGAATAAAATAAAACATATATATCAATGATTCTCAATCTTTTATGCTTCTCGTACTCCCTGGAAATGTGTATGTAACTGGCGTACCCCTTGTATAGATAGATAAAACTATAGTTGTAGTATAACAATGGGAATAAAATAAAACATATATATAAGTGGTTCTCAACCTTTTATGTTTCACGTACCCCCTGGAAATGTGTATGTAACTGGCGTACCCCTTGTATAGATAGATAAAACTATAGTTGTAGTATAACAATGGGAATAAAATAAAACATATATATAAGTGGTTCTCAACCTTTTATGTTTCACGTACCCCCTGGAAATGTGTACGTAACTGGCGTACCCCTTGTATAGATAGATAAAACTATAGTTGTAGTGTAACAATGGGAATAAAATAAAACATATATATCAGTGGTTCTCAATCTTTTATGCTTCACGTACCCCCTGGAAATGTGTATGTAACTGGCGTACCCCTTGTATAGATAGATAAAATTATAGTTATAGTATAACAATGGGAATAAAATAAAACATATATATCAGTGGTTCTCAACCTTTTATGCTTCACATACCCCCTGGAAATATGCATGTAACTGGCGTACCCCTTGTATAGATAGAACTATACTATAGTTATAGTATAACAATGGGAATAAAATAAAACTTATATATCAGTGGTTCTCAACCTTTTATGCTTCACGTACCCCCTGGAAATGTGTATGTAACTGGCGTACCCCTTGTATAGATAGATAAAACTATAGTTGTAGTATAACAATGGGAATAAAATAAAACATATATATAAGTGGTTCTCAAACTTTTATGCTTCACGTACCCCCTGGAAATGTGTATGTAACTGGCGTACCCCTTGTATAGATAGATAAAACAATAGTTGTAGTATAACAATGGGAATAAAATAAAACATATATATCAGTGGTTCTCAACCTTTTATGCTTCACATACCCCCTGGAAATGTGTATGTAACTGGCGTACCCCTTGTATAGATAGATAAAACTATAGTTATAGTATAACAATGGGAATAAAATAAAACATATATATCAGTGGTTCTCAACCTTTTATGCTTCACGTACCCCCTGGAAATGTGTATGTAACTGGCGTACCCCTTGTACAGATAGATAAAACCATAGTTATAGTATAACAATGGGACAAAAATAAAACATATATATCAGTGGTTCTCAACCTTTTATGCTTCAAAAACCCCTGGAAATGTGCATGTAACTGGCGTACCCCTTGTATAGATAGATAAAATTATAGTTATAGTATAACAATGGGAATAAAATAAAACATATATATTTGTGGTTCTCAACCTTTTATGCTTCACATACCCCCTGGAAATGTGTATGTAACTGGCGTACCCCTTGTATAGATAGATAAAACTATAGTTATAGTATAACAATGGGAATAAAATAAAACATATATATCAGTGGTTCTCAACCTTTTATGCTTCACGTACCCCCTGGAAATGTGTATGTAACTGGCGTACCCCTTGTATAGATAGATAAAACTATAGTTATAGTATAACAATGGGAATAAAATAAAACATATATATCAGTGGTTCTCAACCTTTTATGCTTCACATACCCCCTGGAAATGTGCATGTAACTGGCGTACCCCTTGTATAGATAGATAAAACTATAGTTATAGTATAACAATGGGAATAAAATAAAACATATATATCAGTGGTTCTCAACCTTTTATGCTTCACGTACCCCCTGGAAATGTGTATGTAACTGGCGTACCCCTTGTATAAATAGATAAAACTATAGTTATAGTATAACAATGGGAATAAAATAAAACATATATATCAGTGGTTCTCAACCTTTTATGCTTCACATACCCCCTGGAAATATGCATGTAACTGGCGTACATGCCATGTATAGATAGATAAAACTATAGTTATAGTATAACAATGGGAATAAAATAAAACATATATATCAGTGGTTCTCAATCTTTTATGCTTCACGTACCTCCTGGAAATGTGTATGTAACTGGCGTACCCCTTGTATAGATAGATAAAACTATAGTTATAGTATAACAATGGGAATAAAATAAAACATATATATCAGTGGTTCTCAACCTTTTATGCTTCACGTACCCCTTGGAAATGTGTATGTAACCTTGTACCCCTTGTATAGATAGATAAAACTATAGTTATAGTATAACAATGGGAATAAAACATATATATGTATTAAATTTTGCATTCACAAATTACATATATAGATAAACACAAAAAATGACATAAACAATTTAACAAATCTTATAAAATAATAAACATTTTACTGAGTAATCAGTGAAACTGCTCTCACGGTGTACCCCAAAAAATTTTACGGCATACCCCACGTTGAGAACCCCTATCATTGAGGATTGGGAATTAGCCCAATTGGCATCGTGTCAAGGTTCTTAAAATGATGCTTCGTGTGCCAATTGTTCAGTGGCTCCACTTCCCAACTCTGAGCCTGAGCCCTTGGGATCTTCCTGACCTGGCCATCAAGAAAAATATACGTGTGTGTGTGTGTGTCGAGGGGGGGGGGGGGGGGGGGGGCACGCCCCTATGACGGTTGACAAGCGATGCAGTCGAACCGAAAAAGGTGAAGGGGTGAGGAAAGAGATTGAATTTCGATTGCAGTGTACCATTTTCCCCCTTCATTTTAAGCTAAAAGAGGGTTTTTTTCCGAAAATAGTACTCCTCATAGTCACCAGATGGCGCCACTGGTTAAATAGGGGGAGGCTGGTTTTAATAAGGGGGAGAAATTTTTAATAAAGGGTGTTTTAATTATGAATTATTAATAAGAGGGCGTGGTCTGTGACGTCAGAGGTGGCGTGATCTGTGACGTCATGGGGGGGGGGGGGGCGGTGACGTCGTGGGGCGTGGTCGGTGACGACATAGGGAGAAAGCACAGTGCGTGGGGATGACCTGGGTTGGGACTAAACTACTGAAATATACACAAGTTTAATCATTTTTAGCCTCCCTTATCCTTACTGGCACTTTGAAGGGGGGAGGAGATGCCCCCACCCCCACCGTAGATCCGGCTCTGTTCACAGCTCACCGTAGAAACTCGAATTTTTGAGCAGCAGAATCAAATGGCATAAATGAAATTTTTCGCACCTGCAAAATATTTGAGCTAACTTTAGTAACTTTATTAATGTATGCTTCAGAAGGAACAGTTTAACCTCATCAAGTTTTAATTTCTAAAGCTGTCTTTTTAATAAGTTTCCCTGTATAAAATTACTTGAAAACCAGTTGATTAAACACAGAAGTAGAGATTTTTTTTTTTTTTTTTTATGGGGGGGGGGGGGCAGGAGCCAAAACACCAAAGGAAAAGGAAAACTAACAAATTTCGAGAGCTGCAAATTGTAATCTTTATCGGTTCAAGAGCTATTACAAGAATAAAAACCCGCAGAATATTTTATTTAAAAAAATAAAAGCATGAAGTATCATTTTAAAATCGCTGTGTGCTCAAGTGCTGTTGGGTCGTTTAATCTGTGAGCGGCATTTTTTTTTTTTTTTGCATACAATGGGCTAAATGGCGAGTCACAAGGACCCCGAAGGCTCAGAGAAAGTTGGAGAAAGAGGACTTACTGGACGAATGTTCAGAGACAGATGGTAGCCTCCCGTCAAGGCTATCCAGCGTGTTCTTTAACATGCACAGGCTCTCGTGCACACGGGGCCACGGCTTAACGTCCCATCCGACGGACGGTGGCCTTTCTAAGCCCATCTTTGACCCTTACTGACCGACGGCGGAAAGTTTTTCCGAGACAAATCTCAACGCTGTCCCAGCTGGGACTCGAACCTGGGAATTGCAGATTACCAGCCTGGCACGCTACCGACTGAGCCACCCCATTAAAACTATTAAAAATAATTATTAGAAAAATTTGCCTTCCATTATGAAATATTAGAAATTCTTCAGCGTGACTTTTGAGTTTGAGGTTTCTCTACCAACTTATTCAAATCAAGGAACAGGGGTTCTCAACTTGGAAGCAAATTTTTTCATGTTTGTTTTTAATTATGAATTAGACTTGATGGGTTGTTGTTTTGGGTTGTTTTACCTCTGAGCGGCACTTTTTTTGCACACCATGGGCTAAATGGCCAGGTCACATGGACCCCGAAGGCTCAGGGAAGGTTGGGGAAGGGGACCCACTGGAACAGTTAGTGGGTGGCAGATAGTTGCCTCCCATTAAGGCCATCCAGTTGTTCTTTAACGTGCAAAAGGTATTGCTGTTTTCCGCACACGGAGACACGGCTTAACGTACCGTCCGACGGACGGCGGCCTTTCGAAGCCCATCGGTGTCCCCTACTGACCAAGGATAGGGCGGGGAATTTTGCAGAGATAAATCTCAACGCTGACTCAACTGGGACTCGAATCTGGGAACTACAGATTACGAGTCTGGCGCGCTACCGACTGAGCCATCCCCTTAGACTTGATGATAAATAAGAGATGCGAAGGCTTGAGGGTTTCTCAAAAATCAAAAGGACAGCGAGAGTGATGTCAAACAGTTGAGAATCCCTGATTTAGGGCGTTTGAATTGCATCAGTGCTTTCAAACTATCATCGGCCAGTCTGTTCTGATGCTTCATTGTAATGAAAGACATAAAGAAAACAACTTTCAGATGAATTTTTTATAATTTTTTAATTGAATGTTGAGTTGGGTTGTTTTACCTCTGAGCGGCATTTTTTGCACACCATGGGCTAAATGGCCAGGTCACATGGACCCCGAAGGCTCAGAGAAGGTTGGGGGGAGGGGACCCACTGGAACAGCTGTTGGGAGACAGATGGTAGCCTCCCGTCAAGGCCACCCAGCGTGTTCTTTAACGTGCACAAAGTATGGCTCTCCCGCACCCGGGGCCACGGCTTAACGTCCCATCCGACGGACGGCGGCCTTTCCAAGCCCATCGGTGTCCCCTACTGACCGTGGACAGGGCGGGGAATTTTGAGGAGATAAATCTCAACGCTGACCCAGCTGGGACTCGAACCTGGGAACTACAGATTACGAGCCTGGCGCGCTACCGACTGAGCCACCCCTGCCCCTATTGAATGTTGAACCAAAGCGTCAAGAACTGCGCTTTAGAGCTCTCAGAGCCGCCGGTTTCCGATCTCTTGATGACCTACAAACCCACCAAACACAAATTTACCCCCCCCCCTCAACACACACCCTAAGGGAAGGTGACACCCCCCGGTGGGAACCACTGATTTAAATTTATCGTCATACATTTCCAAAATTTCTAAATGTCTGAAACTGGTAAATCTCCTTTCTTGAATTGAAACCTGCCAGCTTTGGTTAAATCACGTCATTGCCTCAGCTATATCAACATTTTTTAAATTTGACAACAAAAAAAAAATGAAAACTTTTTTCCAAAAAAAAAATCCATTTTCTTCCCCTCCCCCTCACATTTATTTCCACGCTCTGCTCTCGTGCTCCTTAAGTCAAAATTTATTTCCCGTCGGCTTTAATCCGGGAATCTAACTGCATAAGATTGCTGTCCGCCAGAAAATAAAAAAAAAAGCCAATCGAATATTTCTCTTCCCCCCCCCCCCCAGCGTGACAATCCGCCTGAAGCCTCTTATTTTTTCCACGAAGAGAGTTAACGATCCTTAATCCAGTCCACCTAACCGAAGTGTCACTTTCAGTGCCATGTCATCCGTTACCTCTGGGTCAAGGGGTCCCGCGACGGCCGTTGTTTAAGCTTAAGGTGCCTGTCTGCAGGCCAGTGGCCCGGAGCATTTCCAGCCAATTCACCCATCTGTAATGCAGCCGAAAAAGATGAAAGATAAGATAGATGTCGGGAAGGTGCGGGGGAGGACACTTATACCAGAGAAAGGGGGGAGCGGGGGGGAACGTAGGTGGTCTCTAGGGAACGCACGCTTTGGTAACTGAGCATGGAGGATGTCGCCAGAATGACCCGAATTTCAGTGTCGTCTGCCGTCGTGGTCGAGTGGAGGAGGACCTGTTTTGTGGCGGGACAAGAAGCACGGACGGCTTCGACGATCAATGGGGGCTGGGCAGCAGCTGGGACAATGGGCAAGCGTTGAAAGACGGTTAGCAACACCTCCTGAGAACGTGCGCTGCTCATTTCATCTCTGGACTGTAGCGATGATCGGGTTGGGTTGTTTTACCTCTGAGCGGCACTTTTTTGCACACCATGAACTAAATGGCCAGGTCACATGGACCCCGAAGGCTCAGAGAAGGTTGGGGGAGGGGACCCACTGGAACAGCTGTTGGGAGACAGATGGTAGCCTCCCGTCAAGGCCATCCAGCGTGTTCTTTAACGTTGGATTCTTTTATCTCTGAGCGGCACTTTTTTGCACACCATGGACTAAATGGCCAGGTCACATGGACCCCGAAGGCTCAGAGAAGGTTGGGGGAGGGGACCCACTGGAACAGCTGTTGGGAGACAGATGGTAGCCTCCCGTCAAGGCCATCCAGCGTGTTCTTTAACGTTGGATTCTTTTACCTCTGAGCGGCACTTTTTTGCACACCATGGACTAAATGGCCAGGTCACATGGACCCCGAAGGCTCAGAGAAGGTTGGGGGAGGGGACCCACTGGAACAGCTGTTGGGAGACAGATGGTAGCCTCCCGTCAAGGCCATCCAGCGTGTTCTTTAAAGTTGGATTCTTTTACCTCTGAGCGGCACTTTTTTGCACACCATGGACTAAATGGCCAGGTCACATGGACCCCGAAGGCTCAGAGAAGGTTGGGGGAGGGGACCCACTGGAACAGCTGTTGGGAGATAGATAGTAGCCTCCCGTCAAGGCCATCCAGCGTGTCGTTTAACGTGCACAGGGTATGGCTCACCCCTACACGGGGCCACGGCTTAACGTCCCATACGACGGACGGCGGCCTTTCCAAGCCCATGGGTGTCCCCTACTGACCGTGGGCAGGGCGGGGAATTTTGCGGAGATAAATCTCAACGCTGACCCAGTTGGGACTCGAACCTGGGAACTACAGATTACCAGCCTGGCGCGCTACCGACTGAGCCACCCGCGCCCCAGCGATGATCAGAAAGCAGATCGGACGGATGGACATTCGTTTGGCAACTGCCGACGCTTTTTCGCGATTCGCCTGTTCTCAGTGCTTCGGAACGATCCGCAGTCATCAGTAAGACGCAACTTGATCAAATGATGATCGTTCTTCAGTCATCTATGAGGCGTAACTCGACCGGAAGATGACCTTCCATCAGTCATCAGGGCATGGCTCTCCTGCATTTGATTGAATGACGACCGTTCCTCGGTCATCTACGAGACGTAACTGATTCGGGTGATGATCGTTCCGTGGTCATCGGCGATGCGTAACTCGATCGGATGATGACTGTAACTCGGTCATCCGTGATACGTAACTAGACCAAATGATGACCGTTCTTCGAGCATCGGTAAGATGTAACTCGATAGAATGACGTCTGTTTGGCGGTCATCAGTGAGATGTAAATCGATCGATTGATGACCATTTCTCAGTGACAGTGAGATGTAACTCGATAGAATGATGACTCGGTGATCGGTGAGAGGTAACTCGATTAAACGTTTGCGTAATAGAATAATTCTTGAATCACTCTTTTGTAGACTGAGAATGAAGCGTTTGATGACTCTTCTGATTTAGCGGAGATAAGTCTGGCCCAGGATGAACTCGAACTCTGGGAGCTAAGCCCGACTGAGCCAACACCCTCCCCATGGTCGAAACGGCAAAAAAAAATCATTTCCCGCCTCTGAGATGGAGATGAATTTCTTTTCTCCCATTTCCAATGGAGCGGGGGTGGCTCAGTTGGTAACGCGCCAGGCTCGTAATCTGTAGTTACCAGGTTCGAGTCCCAGCTGAGTCAGCGTTGAGATTTATCTCCGCAAAATTCTCCGCCCTGCCCACGGTCAGTAGGGGACACCGATGGGCTTGGAAAGGCCGCCGTCCGTCGGATGGGACGTTAAGCCGTGGCCCCGTGTGCGGGAGAGCCATACCCTGTGCACGTTAAAGAACACGCTGGATGGCCTTGACGGGAGGCTACCATCTGTCTCCCAACAGCTGTTCCAGTGGGTCCCCTCCTACAACCTTCTCTGAGCCTTCGGGGTCCATGTGACCTGGCCATTTAGCCCATGGTGTGCAAAAAAGTGCCGCAGAGGTAAAACAACCCAACCCATTTCCACTGCAAAAGTTCGTCTCATGTTCAATCGTCCCGACAATCGTCACAGAATTGGACGCATCACTGATTGACAGCGATCTACTCCGACATTCCCCCCTCTCCCTCTTCCCCGGTGGTGCTTCCGCTCTGTGCCTACAAATTTTCCTTCGTTCGCATTCGGAATTCCCTCTCGATAATCGTTCTCCTCTCCCCTCCCCTTCCACCCCCCTTCCACCAATAGCAGATTGAGGAGTTTCTTGGATGCACCAGCTGGAATGATGGGAAACATAACTCACGGATGTGGCGCGCACCGCCAGCGCTGATGACGTCGGCAGCAGACCTTGTCCGATCGTTGATCGTTTCCCGATCCGTCGCTTCGTGTCAACGTATCGGACCAGACGGCGATTAGGTGACGTCACGGCCCCCCAACGCAAGAGTCTCGTGCCAAAAAAAATAACGAAAACATCTCAACCGGAGGCAGAGAGAGATCGAAATTCAGCAACATCCAGTTAGAAGTGATCATCTCTTACCTGGACTCTCAGAATCACTTCGTGGTGCAAAAAAAATAGCTCTCGGCTCCCAGGTTCGAGTCCCAGTTGTGCCGTCCGTCGGATGGGACGTTAAGCAGTGGACCGTATGCAGGAGAGGTATATACTGTGCATGTTAAAGAACAAGATGGGTGGTCTTGACGTGAAGCTTCCATCTGTCACCTAGGGTTGGGTTGTTTTACCACAGAACTGGACTTTTTTTGCTGAAAAATAGCCAGGTCACAAAGACCCCAAGGGCTCAGGGAAGGTTGGAAGAAGGGAAACCCTTCGATAGCTGTCGAGAGACAGATGGAATTAAATTACTAGAATTGAATTAATAGAAGTTATTAAGGATAACTCAAATTGTACTGGAAATTGTTAAGGATTAGTCAAACTGGACTGGGAGTGTTAAGGATAAGCAAACTGGACTGGAAATTCTTAAAGATAAGTCAATCTGTACTGGAAGTTGTTAAGATAGGTCAAACTGTACTAGAAGTTATTAAAGATAACTCAAACTCTAATGGAAGTTGTTAAGGATTAGTCAAACTGGACTGGGAGTGTTAAGGATAAGCAAACTGGACTGGAAATTCTTAAAGATAAGTCAATCTGTACTGGAAGTTGTTAAGATAGGTCAAACTGTACTAGAAGTTATTAAAGATAACTCAAACTCTAATGGAAGTTGTTAAGGATTAGTCAAACTGGACTGGGAGTGTTAAGGATAAGCAAACTGGACTGGAAATTCTTAAAGATAAGTCAATCTGTACTGGAAGTCGTTAAGATAGGTCAAACTGTACTAGAAGTTATTAAAGATAACTCAAACTCTAATGGAAGTTGTTAAGGATTAGTCAAACTGGACTGGGAGTGTTAAGGATAAGCAAACTGGACTGGAAATTCTTAAAGATAAGTAAATCTGTACTTGAAGTTGTTAAAAATAGGACAAACTCTACTTGAAGTTATTAAAGATAACTCAAACTGTATTGGAAGTTGTTAAGGATTAGTCGAACTGTACTGGAAGTTGTTAAGGATAAGCAAACTGGACTGTAAATTCTTAAAGATAAGTAAATCTGTACTGGAAGTTGTTAAAGATAGTCAAACTGCACTGGAAGTTATTAAAAATAACTCAAACTGTAATGGAAGTTGTTAAGGATTAGTCAAACTGGACTGGGAGCATTAAAAATAAGCAAACTGGACTGGAAATTCTTAAAAATAAGTCAATCTCTACTGGAAATTGTTAAAGATAGGTCAAACTGTACTATAAGTTATTAAAAATAACTCAAACTGTATTGGAAGTTGTTAAGGAAAAGTCAAACTGGACTGAGAGTATTAAAGATAAGCAAACTGGACTGGAAATTCTTAAAGATAAGTCAATCTCTACTGGAAGTTGTTAAAGACAAACTGCTCCTTCAGCTCCGAGATGACTTCTCCTCCAACAACGCGTTCACTAACGATGAAATTCACCTACAGATGGCGCCTCAGCACGCTCGTCATTTTGATCTGAAAAAAGAGCAAAGTACAAAAAACACAACAAAATTCAAAATCTACCACAGTAAAAATAAATACCTGTGAGGGTGCTCCTGTTCCAACACAAAGCACGGAAAATCGGAAGTGCTGCAATACCGGTCCAACCAGCGACGAATGCAGGAAGTGCACGCGTCAACCGTTGAACGGCAAAAAATAATAAAATAAATACCCCCTCAATCATGTGCTTGCCACAGAGGTCTGACAGGAGCCTGTCAGTTTATATGCCATAGTAGAAGGTCTGAAAGGATGGCAGGACCTCAGCAGAAAAACGACACAAACAGCCATGCCTTATCCGGGGCTCGAACCCAGGTCCCTTAGATCAGTAACCAAGCGCGCTAACCACTCGGCCATTGGAGCGAAAAACTAATTACCAGAGTACCAAATTCTTGAAGGAGGCAGGACAAGCACACGGATCCTCCAACGAACTCCAAGGAAAAGATACTACACTTTGATCTTAGCCAAAAAGTCAGTTACTGTAGAATAGTTCTTCTTCTAGTAAAAATGAGACAACCAACAGTAATGGAGTTAAAAGAAATAAGTGTTACTGGAACGGACTTAAAATACGACGGTTATAAAAATACGTATGTTAATATGAAAGGACTATCAGGGTTCATTATAAGAAATACGTAGGTTATAAACGAAGGTTACACAGAAAAGAGCTAGTTATAAAGAAATAAATGCGAAGGTTGTAAAAAACGTAGGATAATAAAAAAAAAACTACGTTAATATCTGAAATAGCTCTTAATAAAGAAATACTTAATATATAGCGATGGGTTATACCCCGTTTAGAGATACGTAATTTACAGCGATGGGTTATACCCCGTTCGAGCCAAAACATTAAGTACGACGCATAGTCGTGTGCGATAACGTCCGGCTATCGACACTGAGGTAGCAGGTTCAAATCACGGCATCGGAAGCATTTTTTTTTTTAAATACAGGAGACGCACTAAAAATAGTACGGACGTTGGATGACACCGATTAAATGCACATAGAGGAAACTGATTCACCACGCGATGGAACAACCAGAGGGTCTATGAAGAGGGTAGGTCTTAAAATATAGGTGGGTCAACCAGGGAATTCGAGAAGGGGGGCTTAAAATATAGGTGGGTCAACCAGGGGGTCTGAAATCAAGAAAAAACGAGAAGGGGACTTAAAATATAAGTTGGTCAACCAGGGGGTCTTTAAAGAGGGGTCTTAAAATATAGGTCAACCAGGGGGTCTTTAAAGAGAGGTCTTAAAATATAGGTCAACCAGGGGGTCTTTAAAGAGGGGTCTTAAAATATAGGTCAACCAGGGGGTCTTTAGAGAGAGGTCTTAAAATATAGGTCAACCGGGGGTTACGACTAAAATCAAGGGGTTTTCTAAAAAATAGTTCTCATCATATACACTAGATGGCGCCACGAGTTTTTTAATAAAGGGGAGTCAAATATGAAATATGAATATTAATATGATGCACGACCGGGTGCCATATCCCATGACAGTTGCGACAGAGGGGTCAAAGTTCAATCTGAGAAGGCAACGTGGGCGATTGCGACATAGGGGTCAAAGTCCGGGGCGATTGCGACATATCACGTGACCGGGTGGTGGTGCCATAGGGTTAAAGTCCGGGCAGTGACGTCATAGAAGGGAAAGCACTGTGAAAAGGGTAAACCGTGGGTTGTGAACAAACTACTCACTTACGACTTCGAACGATGAAGTTGAAATGAAAGAACAAAATTCTATTTCTTCTCTGCTTGCCTGTGATTTTGTACCAGATAGTTGAATGTCTAATAGTAGTTCGGAGAATCTGTTTATAGAAGAAAGAGATTAATCGTAATCTGTGAGCGTTGGTAGTAAGAAGTGTGGTTTGGGAGATATTTTTAGTTTGTGTTATGTTCAGTGATCAGTTTTGAATGTTTAACTGATAAGAGAGGTTTTTGTTTCAAGTAAAATAGCAATTTATCTGTATAGCAGAAAAATGCGCTTTGTTTGAAAGAAAATCTGGCAATTATGATCATTGGGATCATTTTATACTAATTGATAGCATATTGTTGTTCTGTGTGATTAGTGAAGAAATTGTTAATGATTTATGCAATTCTGTTGCCTTAGTAAATAAATCAGTTCATTTATAGTTTGTTTATTTATTTGGGATTCACGTTCCGTTGCCAAATATCCAAATATATATTTGTATATTAAAAATATGTACTTTGTATTTTTTAATACGTGTATTATCAATTACATATACTATTACATGGCAAGGAAAAATAATTCGGCTAAACTATTCCTGATGAGACTTAAATATTTTGTAAAAACATATGCAATAAAAAAGAATAACAATAATATTATCGATTGTTAATTTTGTTATTAAGTTTGTTAGCTTTTCATAGCTCTAAAACCACCGGTATAAAATTTAGTTACGTGGATAGAAGACTTATTTTTTCGTTTAATCGGGGTACCAAAGCATGAACCGAATAGACTCTAGAAAGGTCTCTGCGGAAGCGGAGATTGAAAAAATGAAATTGTAAAGGAGCAATTGTGACTGTTCAATGAAATTGTCATTCAATGGAAATTCCCCCCCCCCCCAATAGGGGACCACCTTGACATGGTGGGGGGGCTTCGTGCCTAGCAACCGGTCGAAGACTGCCGACGGGTCTGATACGACATAGCCGACGAGCAGTGACGTCATAGGGGGAAAGCACTGTGCAAAGGGGATTTCGTGGGTTGTGAACAAACTACCTAAATGTCGTAATTCTCACCCCGTCTATACCTCAAGTGACACGTTGTAACACAGTCTCGTTTTCCTTTTGTACGTGCGTGTTCCGTTTCATTATATTGTAAAATTGAAGTCTTGTTCATAGTACATATATAGAAAGAAAATCCTTCACAGCCATTGGTTACGGAGTTTAAACCATATTACGTAATTTTGTTCGACAAACGCATCTGTCCTGAGCTGCATCTGCTGCACCTGATCATTGTAGACCAATTCTAACAAGGTCCTGTTTGACATGTATGCACATCTCATCCTATGTCTCCCCTCTCTTTCTGAGGCCTTTAGGCACACTGTTCATATCCCTATTCGCTAATCTACATTTATCCATACGGGCAAAATGGCCAAACCAACGGAGTCTCTGCACAATATGCTGTTTAAAGGAGGTTGCCGACTGCTTTGCATAACCTCATCATTACTTACAAAATCAACCCACCTAATGCAAAAAGTGCTAAATCATCAGTATATTCTAAATCAGAAATATTCAGAACTCGGGACTTCTCTAAATGGTCAGATCACAAGGACTCCAAGGGACCAGAGAAGGCTAAGGGATGGTTCCGTTGGGTTGTTTTACCTATGAGCGGAACATTTTTACGCACAATGGGCTAAATGGTCAGATCACAAGGACTCCAAGGGACCAGAGAAGGCTAAGGGATGGTTCTGTTGGGTTGTTTTACCTGTGAGTGGCACATTTTTATGCACAATTGGCTAAATGATCAGATCACAAGGACTCCAAGGGACCAGAGAAGGCTAAGGGATGGTTCCGTTTGGCTGTTTTACCTATGAGTGGCACATTTTTGCGCACAATGGGCTAAATGGTCAGATCACAAGGACTCCAAGGGACCAGAGAAGGCTAAGGGATGGTACCTTTGGGTTGTTTTACCTAAGAGTGGCACTTTTTTGCGCACAATGGGCTAATTGGTCAGATTACAAGGACTCCAGGGGACCAGAGAAGGCTAAGGATGATTCTTTTGGTTTATTTTACCCATGAGTGGCACTTTTTTGCACACAGTGGGCTAAATGACCAGGTCACAAGAACCACGAGGGCTCAGAAAAGGTTGGGGGAGGGACCCACTGGGCAACTGCTAGAAGACAGAAGGTCCCATCATGGTAATCCAGAGTGCTTGGTATGGTTCTCTCACACACGGACCCACAGCTTTACGTTCCATCCAAAAGACGGCTGCCTTTCGAATTTCGTCGGTGTCCCCTGCTGACTGAGGGCAGGGTGGGGAGTTTTATGGGACTCGAACCTGGGAACTGCAGATTACGAGCCTGGCATCCTATGGACCGAGCAACCCCCCCCCCCCCTCCAGTTTCAGGAAGGGAATCCTGTCTTCGAAGTAATTCTCCCCCTAACTGCTGTTAGAGGTCAGATGGTAGCCTCCCGTCCAAGCTATCCAGCATATTCTTTAAAGTACACAGAGTATGGCTCTCCTGCGAAAAGGGTGATAACTTAATGCTCCATCAAATACACGACAGTGTTCCTAACCCAGTTCAGGAGAGCAGTATTATTCGATTACAAATAAACGCACGTGGGAACCATTGTGCTTAACTTTTTTTCGCATACAATCGCTTAATGCAAGAATGCCCAAAGTTTGTTACTTGGAAAAATCCTCAGTCTAAGATGCAAAGAGCGAGATGTCCAATTAATAGGTAATTATTTTCATTAATACGGAAAGCATTTGCTAAATCACACAATTTTTACCAATGATAAAAAGAAACAAGTTGCATTGAAAAAGAGATGTGCAGTCCACAAAGTGCAATTTAGATAGTCGTGTCTTGAAGAGATTGTTCTTATTTGGGTTGTTTTATTTTTAAATGGTATTCTTTTGCACATAATGGGTTGGGTTGTTTTACCTCTGAGCGGCACTTTTTTGCACACCATGGGCTAAGGTCACATGGACCCCGAAGGCTCAGAGAAGGTTGGGGGAGGGGACCCACTGGAACAGCTGTTGGGAGACAGATGGTAGCCTCCCGTCAAGGCCATCCAGCGTGTTCTTTAACGTGCACAGGGTATGGTTCTCCCGCACACGGGCCCACGGCTTAACGTCCCATCCGACGGACGGCGGCCTTTCCAAGCCCATCGGTGTCCCCTACTGACCGTGGGCAGGGCGGAGAATTTTGCGGAGATAAATCTCAACGCTGACCCAGCTGGGACTCGAACCTGGTAACTACAGATTACGAGCCTGGCGCGCTACCGACTGAGCCACCCCCGCCCTGCACATAATGGGATAAATAGCCAAGTCACAAGGACCCCAAGGTCTCAGAGAAGGGTGTGGGAGGAGACCCACTGGATGGCTGTTAAGAGACAGATGGTAGCCTCCCATTAAGGTCATCCAGTGTGTTCTTTAACGTGCACAGCGTATGGCTCTCCTGCACACTGGGCCAAAGCTTAACGCGCTATCTGACAGACGATGGCCTTTCCAAGAACATCAGTGCCACCTACTAACCGACAACAGGACCAAGAGTTTTGCGGAAATAAATTTCAATGCTGGCCCAAGTGAGACTCAAACCTGGGAACTGCAGACAACAAATCTGACACACTACCTGCTGAGCCACCACGCCCTGTGTCTTAAGGAGAACTTTATTCCATTCGATTCTGTCCAGTCGATTCTGAAGTCTAAAAAGAACAGATTCTGGTCCACGTTCCCATTTCAGTTGTGCATCCTGTCTTAACTACTGTGGTCAGTGAAGAGAGCTCTGCAAACAGCTGTTAAGTAACCAAAAGATCTCTGTAGAAAGAGAAAAACTTGCGATATTTCCCACAAAAAGACTATCAATATCAGAACGCGGTTAATTCCTCATTGAGGTTTTCCATGGCTTCTCTGAGGCATTGTGATCGTTGTCCTGGATATTTAATTCATTGTGTGCCAAAAAAAAGAATGCCGCTCACACGTAAAAGAACTCAACCTTTTTGATCTGGCTGTTTAGCCAAATGTGTCCAACAAAAAAGTGTTGCTAAGAAACAAATTGTGTCTCAGGATGATGGAAAGAGATGATATAAGTGCCGAATTCTTCATCATTCTCATAACCGTATCACCTTATGATTTAAATATTATTGCTGACCAAAAGACCAGAAATAAGCATTTGGGTTCTCCTGTGTCGTCTCTGTTGGCTGGTGCTGCCATCTATCATTGCAAACTAGAACTTATTTAAATAAATAATTTCTTTAGAGTTTGTTAATATACTCGGTTGACTATCTATACAAAAAACAAAAGGGATTATCAGAAAAAAAAAGAATGGGGTGAAAAATGTAACTTATATTTACGTTTAAGACTCCAAGGATTTTCAATTTAGGTTATAACAATGCCCACTGCTCTTATCGGCTCCTTTCTGAACTTTAAATAAATAAAAATAAATTAATAAATATTCCCCTCAAGCAGCTGCTTGCCACAGAGGTCTGACCTGTAAAAATTTCTGTTGTGCCTGTCATTTTGTATGCCATATAGAAGGTCTGTGAGGATGACGGAACCTCAGCAGAAAAATGACAGGAACATCCATGCCTTATATGGGGCTCGAACCCAGGTCCCTTAGATCAGTAGCCAAGCGCGCTAACCACTTGTTAGCAAAGTGATACCGTTCATATCAATCTCGGTATTAATAGCTCCGACAGCAAATTTTTCATTCTTTAATGACATTCGAAATATGAGATCATTACACTTCTTCTTGCTATTGCCACTTATATATAAAACCTCGCTTACAATTTGCCTCTTCCATATACTACTTCGGTATTCCATATACGACCCACTTGATCAACGACATTTAAAGTTATCAAGAAACCATTGATTACGAGATCTGGATGCGTCGTCTTGAAACTAGTGCTGCCATCTATCGACTTTGAAAAGACTTATTTTTATGTTCCTATATCTAAACATTGGAAATTTTCACAGGAACAGACTTTGGCCATCTGACGGCTTAAGCCAGAGGTGGGCAAACTGTGACATGCGAGGGCATTTAATGTTTCCCACGGGAATCTCGTGACATTAAAATTTATATACTTAGCGCAAAAATCTTCTTCAAGATAAAAAAATTTATGTAGATGATTCTCATCATCCTCAAGCAGCCATGGGCTACGGAGGTCCAACCAGACGTGCAATTTAGTTCTCCAAGCAAGTCTAACCTGAGCTACATCTACTGCATCTGGCCACTGCACACCAATTCTAACAAGGTCCTGTTTGACATTGTCTGCCCACTCCATCCTTGATCTCCCCCCTTTTTTTAAAGCCTTTAGGCACACTGTTCATAACCCTATTTGCCAATCTATAATTATCCATACGGGCAACATGGCCAAACCAATGGAGTCTCTCTCTGCACAATATGCTGCTTAGAGGAGGTTGCAAACTCCTTTGCCTAACCTCATCATTAGTTACAAAGTTGAACCACCTAATGACCAAGATACTACGTAAGCGTCTAGTTTCCTGTTATCTTGTTTACAAAGTGTCCAAGTTTCACTACCATAACTAACCCTAGAAAGAACCAAACTATTATACAGCCTAATTTTAGTCTTTAGGTGTATACGCCTATTTCTCCACACTCTCCATAGATTCTGAAAAGTCCCGGCAGCAATCCTTATTAGTCTGTCAATCTCATGCCGCACATCACCATTATCTGCTACATAGCTCCCAAGATAATTAAACTGTGACACCTGCTCAATACTGCAACCATTCAGATTAACTGAATCACAGCCTGCCTGACCAATTTTCATCACTTTAGTTTTCTCTCTGTTTATAACCAAACCTACTCTACTACCAGTCTCATCAACAGCTCGAATGAAAGAGTTAATCTCATCAACATCATTTGCGAAAAGGGCTAAATCATCAGCATAATCTAAATCAGAAATTTTCGTATCTCCCGCCCATTTAAGGCCAAAATCTTTCCCTCGAAGTGAATTTCGCATAACATAATCAATAACCAAGCTAAAGAGAAAAGGAGACAAAATGCACCCTTGTCGAACACCAGAAGTAATGCTAAACCAATTGCTACAAGCCTTACCAACTCTCACACACGACTCAGTGTTATTATAGAGAGCTTTCATAATGTTAACTAACTTGTCTGGTATACCATATGATCTCACAATCAACCACAAATTATGACGATCAACAGAGTCGAAAGCCTTTTTGAAATCAACAAAGCTAGAAACCAAAGGTTTCTGAAACTCTAAACATTTCTCAAGAATCTGCCTAAGTGAAAATATCTGATCCACACATCCCCTACCACTTCTGAATCCACATTGCTCATCACGCAATTGACTGTCAACCAGATTCTTAATTCTATTAAGCACAATCATGGAAAGAACTTTACCTGGAACAGAGAGTAGGCTGATACCCCTATAGTTATCACAAGAACTGCGATCACCTTTTTTGAAAATAGGGATAACAATAGCTCTGGTAAAATCCTTAGGAACCATGCCTTTATCATAAAAGATATTCAGAATTTCAGTCATCCAACTGGTAACCGAAACATTCCCAGCTCTAAGCATTTCCGTAGTAATTTCATCTACCCCTGGGGATTTATGAAGTTTAAGTTTAGAAACAGCCAAAATAACTTCAGATTGTGTTATAGGGCCTATATTATATATTTAATGTTGATTAAAGCCACCAATGCATCTATCATCATTGGAAACAATGGGAGTAGAACTAACTACATTGTTTAGAACATCACTGAAATGCTCAGCCCACCTAGCCATGACAGAATCCTCCCCTTCTATAACCTTACCTTGTTTATCCTTCAATCCTTGTATGCCTGTCCGTTTTCTACCACACAAAACATTAACTATCTGATACAGCTCTCTACTGTTGTGCTGTCTAACTGCTTCCTCGGCTTTGTCAGCCAAACCATCAAGCCAAAGAGTCTTATCAGCAGCTAACTGATCCTTTACAAGTTTATTAAGGTCTCTGTAATGCTTTCTATTAGGACTAGTAGGGTATTGATTAAGGGCATTCCTGCAGTTCTTTCTTTCCGAAATAAGCTCAAGTGCCTTATCACTCAGATAATTTTGCCTCTTCTGCTCCTTTTTTCCTAAAAGAGTACTGTTAGTGTCCAAAAAAGCCTGTTTAAAATGATCCCATTCTTCCTCAACTTCAGTAGTAAGCAAACTATGACTGTCATAATGACTAAGTAACCTATCATGGTAAGCTTTGACTATAACTGGATCTTTCAGAGCTTCAGTATTAAAAGCAAATTTTTTAACCCTAGCACAACACTTTTTAAGTCTAAGTTGCAACACACTTTTAACAAGGTAATGGTCAGATCCAATTTCAGCTCCCCTATATGCCCTGGTATTCCTAACAGAACTAGCCCATTTGCTGTTAATTAATATGTAATCAATCATATTCTTATGCAGCCCATCAGGTGAAACCCATGTGTACTTATGTATGTCGCGGTGTTTGTAATAAGTGTTAGTTATTCTGAATCCATTGAGTTTACTTACCTGTAGGAGACGTTGCCCATTGCCATTGCAGCTACCAATACCAAAAGGGCCTATTACTCCTCCCCAAAGGTCAGAGTCAGTACCAACTTTGGCATTGAAGTCACCAAGAACAAGGGTAATATCTCCTTTCTTGACAGAATTCAAAATATCCTGAAGTTGTTCATAAAACCTATCCTTCTCATCCTCAACGGGATCCTCTAGACTAGCATTTAATAAGGTAAACTTAGCCAATAATAGAAGTGATGAATAGTGAAAGAATTCTTCACACAAACTTATAAAATTCACACATATTTTATTAAACACTTCAATACAATATTATTACTAAGTTTTTAAGTAACTTCTGAGTTGGGTTGTTTTACCTCTGAGCGGCACTTTTTTGCACACCATGGGCTAAATGGCGAGGTCACAAGGACCCAGAGGACTCAGAGAAGGTTGGGGAGGGGACTCACTGGCACACCGGTTGGGAGACAGATGGTAGCCTCCCATCAACGACATCCAGCGTGTTCTTTAACGTGCACAGGGTATGGCTCTTCCACACACAGGGCCACATCCTAACATCCCATCCGACGGACGGTGGCCTGTCCAAGCCCATCGGTGTCCCCTACTGACTGTGAGGAAGGCAGGGAGTTTTGCGGAGATAAGTCTCAACGCTGACCCAGCTGGGACTCGAACCTGGGAACTGCAGATTACGAGCCTGGCAGTAACTTCTGAAATCAATATTTGTGACTGGCATTGTTATTGTTAAATATTTCCAACTTCCCAAACTCATTAAATATTGAACGAATACTGTTGAAAAACGAGATATTGATATATTTGATTGAGATTTTAATCTGCCATCACATTTTTCAAAACAAAAGAAATTATTTCAGAAGTTATAAGTCTTCGACATTAGTTTCCCATTGATATAACATAATGTTTTTCCTTAATCTATGGAAACCAGTTTATGTTGTCAGCTATTCCCTTTAGCATTGTTTGTTAAAGATTATTATCAGAATTGATTTGAAGCCTTTGTTTTGTCACGCGCAATATGTAAAATAATCCCGTAATCGATGGTCAGATGAATGAGATTATTCTTGAAATACATTTACGGATGACAGAGATGTTTTTCGATGATAAAATAAAAGAAAAATAAAGTGCTGTCATTTCAAACGAAAATAACGCAAGATCGATGCTCTCTGTTCTGCGTGCTATGTTTGTTTTCTGTCTAATATATTATTACTATCCTTTTCACAAACCAGAAGGTTGGGTTGTTTTACCTCTGAGCGGCACTTTTTTTTACACACCGTGGGCTAAATGGCCAGGTCACAAGGACCCCGAAGGCTCAAAGAAGGTTGGGGGAGGGGACCCACTGGAACAGCTGTTGGGAGACAGATGGTAGCCTCCCGTCAAGGTCATCCAGAGGGTTCTTTAACGAGCACAGGGTATGGCTCTCTCGCACACAGGGCCACGGCTTAACGTCCCATCCGACGGACGGCAGCCTTTCCGAGCCCATCGGTGTCCCCTACTGACCGTGGGCAGGGCGGGGAATTTTGCGGAGATAAATCTCAACGCTAACCCAGCTGGGATTCCAACCTGGGAACTACAGATTACGAGCCTGGCGCGCTACCGACTGAGCCACCCCCACCCCAAAACCAGCAGGTTTATTTAGGTCTGTATTATAGCAGTGTAACCAATGGGTTCTCTTAGAATTTGGGGCGGGGAGCTCAAGACCCCCCCCCCCCCCTCCCCAAGGTGGGGGTTCTTGAGCAAATATTTCTATTCGATCATTATTATTCGTTACTTGATATTTCTGTTCGATCGCTATTATTTAATCTAAAATTCACTCACCACTTAAACAGAGGTCTTCCAACCTTTTTAATCCCAAGTGTTATTTTCTAATGCACACTTTTATCAAGAATATTTAATTATTAAAATGATTTTAAAAATAAAAATTTTCAATGTCACTTATGCCATCAAATATAGTTTTCTAAACACCCTCTTCATGGAATAAAACTCTCCTCAAAACTCCCCGCCCTGCCCACGGTCAATAGGGGACACCGATGGGCTTGGAAAGGCCGCCGTCCGTCCGATGGGATGTTAAGCCGTGACCCCGTGTGCGGGAGAGTCATACCCTGTGCACGTTAAAGAACACACTGGATGGCCTTAACGGGAGGCTACCAACTGTCTCCCAACAGCTGTTCCAGTGGGTCCCTTCCCCCAACCTTCTCTGAGCCTTCGGGGTCCTTGTGACCTGGCCATTTAGCCCATGATGTGCAAAAAAGTGACGCTCAGAGGTAAAACAACCCAACGTTAAAGAACACGCTGGATGGCCTTGACGGGAGGCTACCATCTGTCTCCCAACAGCTGTACCAGTGGGTCCCTTCCCCCAACCTTCTCTGAGACTTCGGGTCCTTGTGACCTGGCCATTTAGCCCATGATGTGCAAAAAAGTGTCGCTTAGAGGTAAAACAACCCAACGTTAAAGAAACGCTGGATGGCCCTGACGGGAGGCTACCATCTGTCTCCCAACAGCTGTTCCAGTGGGTCCCTTCCCCCAACATTCTCTGAGCCTTCGGGGTCCTTGTGACCTAGCCATTTAGCCCATGATGTGCAAAAAAGTGCCGCTCAGAGGTAAAACAACCCAACGTTAAAGAACACGCTAGATGGCCTTGACGGGAGGCTACCATCTGTCTCCCAACAGCTGTTCCAGTGGGTCCCTTCCCCCAACCTTCTCTGAGCCTTCGGGGTCCTTGTGACCTGGTCATTTAGCCCATGATATGCAAAAAAGTGCCACTTATAGGTAAAACAACCCAACCCAACCCATGGAATAAAACTAATTCCTCTTGTATGAAACTAGTTGGAAACTAGATGGCGCCACAGCTGCCGCTATCGGCTCGACAGACCAAACGGACCAACAAATTTCTAAAATAATCCGCCTGTGGAACATCTAAACGAAATAGTCTGAAAAAGTCGTTATTTTTTCTATAAGCTGGACTTCTTAATTTTTTGAAGAATTCAATAATACTAAAACGAAAAGATGAGAGAGTAATTTTGTGTTTGTAGATTAAAATATTGAGGGAGAAGGACGGCGAGTGGGGTTAGTCAGAATCAGTTTTGCAATTGGTGCTGCCATCTATCGCCAATAAATCGAAGTGTTTAAATTTAATACTACTTTTCAAGCGAGTATACCAATGCATACCAATGCAACCAGCGCCTTAAACACGAAATAATGAAAAGGTGATATAAACAAAAAAGGCTCAATCCACTTTGATTTTAATACGTTGTCTAGTAATAATTATTTAGGTTTTATTTTGCAAAAAACAGATTTCAGTTGGCGAAACCCTTCCTCCGTTACACTCAGCTATCAGTAAATAAATATAAAATCAATATAACTGAAGTATCGGCAAGGGCTTATTTAATTTTTGAATAATCATAATTATTTAAAGTTTGAAACCCACCTGGAGCAGGGTTGAGATTGATCTCCACAAAACTCCGCTCCTTGCCCTCAGTCAGTAGGGGATACTGATGGGCTTGGGAAAGCCGCCGTCCGTCAGATGGGATGTTAAACCATGGCACCGTGTATAGAAGCGCCATACCTTGTGCACATTAAAGGACACTCTGAATGGCATTCATTGGAGGCTGCCATCTATCTCCTAACAGCCGTCCAGTGGTCTCCTCCCACACACTTCTCTGAGCCCGTGGGGTCCTTGTGACCTGGCCATTTAGCCATTGTGTGTAAAAAGGTGCCGCTCATAGGTCACTCAGCATCACCCCTACTCCCCACACACATACAAAAAATATATCACTTGCGGGGGCTATAAAGCTGCAGATGATCTGTGAGTTTTTATTTCAACAGGCAGCCATTTTCGCATTCCTGAAGGAATTAGTGGTGTGGTGTGTGATCGCCATTTTCACATTCCTGAAGGGATTAGTGGTGTGGTGTGTGATCGCCATTTTCACATTCCTGAAGGGATTAGTGGTGTGGTGTGTGATCGCCATTTTCACATTCCTGAAGGGATTAGTAGTGGTGTGTGATCGTCATTTTCACATTCCTGAAGGGATTACTGGTGTGGTGTGTGATCGCCATTTTCACATTCCTGAAGGGATTAGTGGTGTGGTGTGTGATCGCCATTTTCACATTCCGGAAGGGATTAGTGGTGTGGTGTGTGATCGCCATTTTCACATTCCTGATGGGATTAGTGGTGTGGTGTGTGATCGCCATTTTCACATTCCTGAAGGGATTAGTGGTGTGGTGTGTGATCGCCATTTTCACAGTCCTGAAGAGATTAGTGGTGTGTTGTGTGATCGTCATTTTCATATTCCTGAAGGGATTAGTGGTGTGGTGTGTGATCGCCATTTTCACATTCCTGAAGGGATTAGTGGTGTGGTGTGTGATCGCCATTTTCACATTCCTCAAGGGATTCTGGCCTGAGTGTACCTGAGGGTAATCTGGCAACCTTCGTGTCACGTGACACGAAGGCTGCCAGATCACTAATTTCTGAAAAAAACGTTGCCAGAGTGGGCGGGGTGGCTCAGTGGGTAGCCCACCAGGCTCGTAATCTGTAGTTCCCAGGTTCGAGTCCCAGTTGGGACCAGCGTTGAGATTTATCTCCGCAAAAATTCCCCGCCCTGCTCACGGTCAGTAGGGGACACTGATGGGCTTAGAAAGGCCGCCGTCCGTCGGATGGGACGTTCAGCCGTGGCCCCGTGTGCGGGACAGAGCCATACCCTGTGCACGTTAAAGAACACGCTGGATGGCCTTGACGGGAGGCTACCATCTGTCTCCCATACAGTTGTTCCAGTGGGTCCCCTCCCCCAACCTTCTCTGAGCCTTCGGGGTCCATGTGACCTGGCCATTTAGCCCATGGTGTGCAAAAAAGTGCCGCTCAGAGGTAAAACAACCCAACCCAACGTTGCCAGATATTTTTTCTGAATTCTGTAATCAACCACAATGTTCGGATATTTTTTTGAGCGACTGTGCTTAACTGTTAAGACCAGTGGCAAAGTCCTTGTGTAAGTGTTTGTATGTGAAACCAGGACAAACTTAATGCAGCTTCTTTGTGCAGAAAAGTACCTTCCACCTTTCTTTTTTAAAATAAAAAAAAACACCTCATACAAAACTGAAAACTGAGTAGCAGGTCCTCTTACATATCCAGAGAAAACCTGGCCACTTCCAGCTTTTGAATTGAATAAGTTTATTTCACCCAAACATACATATATTGGAACATAAAACACAGACAAGTTCACAGGTGAAAAGGAAGAACATAATAAGTCGTAGCTTTTGAATAAATGTTTCCTGAAATACACTTAAATTTAAAACATTACATATTTTAAAACATATTATTACGGTTGGCCTTAATTTATGCATTTATTTGAGCACGTGAATTTTTGTGGTCTGACTCTATCATTGCCTTGATAATAAATATAGTTTATATTTATATCTAAAAGTTCTATACTGTTCCATTGCAGCAGTATCCTCTGGAATCTCGTCATTCCAAATCTTAATGCCAATGTACCGTATTGATCTCTGGCCTATAGATTTCTTATAAAGGGGCAACATGATCTTGTTCTTAAGTCGAGTATCATAACTGAAAGTCTTCGTTCTTTCTAAGGAGCAGTAAAGTTCCGAGTACTCTGTCATTTTATTCTTCACTCTGTATACAAAATTCCCCATAACATACTTGTAAATATTATATATATATTTAGTATTCCATTTTCTGCCATCAAGCGTTGTACCGGATTTCTGTAATTTAATCTTAGAATATATCTCATAATTCTCTTTTGCAGACAAAATAAACTATTCAAATTGGCTGAACTAGTATCTCCCCAAACACTAATTCCATATATTAAATGTGGGTACACTAATGCATAATATAAATTTATCAAAGTTTGTTGATTTACATATTTTTTAATCCTCCCAATCGATCAAATATTTTTTGAAATAGTAGCTCTTAGCTGGTTAATATAATTCCAAGTTAAATTAGCATCTAACAAAGAAATTTTACATATTCACATACTAAAGACTCATAACAAAAGAAATAATAAAGGTCCTAGCACAGAACCCTGTGGTAATTCCCTACTGAAATTGATTTGGTCTGATATACTCCCATTGACTTGTACAAACGCTGGTATTTGAAATAGGTAGCTTTAAATCCGTAAGGTCTAATCTTTTCCAAGAGAATTTCATGACGACAATCGAATGCTTTAGACAAATCTAAATATACAGCTAAGCCAATTCGCTGGTGTTCAAGATTATTAACAATATATTCATACGTATCTATAAGAGTAGCTTATGTAGAACCCTAATTAAAAAAAAATTATCGGTATTATTTATGAATGTTTTTAATCCTAATTTGGCAATATCTAAATGAAAAAAGCGTTACCCCTAAATGCATCTGCTTGTCACAGAAGTCCAACAGAATCTGCTAAGTATAATACGCCATGAAGAAGGTCCGTAGGTAAGGCGAAACTCTAGCAGAAGAACAACACAAGAAACACCCATGTTTTTCAATTTGAGACTCGTCAAGTTCAAAATTATATCTTTTGCTCAATCACATCTTTTACTGTTCAATCTGAGGGGCGGGGGTGGCTCAATCGGTAGCGCGCCAGGCTCGTAATCTGTAGTTCCCAGGTTCGAGTCCCAGCTGGGTCAGCGTTGAGATTTATCTCCGCAAAAATTCCCCGCGCTGCTCACGGTCAGTAGGGGACACTGATGGGCTTGGAAAGGCCGCCGTCCGTCTGATGGGACGTTAAGCCGTGGCCTCGTGTGCGGGAGAGCCATACCCTGTGCACGTTAAAGAACACGCTGGATGGCCTTGACGGGAGGCTACCATCTGTCTCCCAACAGCTGTTCCAGTGGGTCTCCTCCCCCAACCTTCTCTGAGCCTTCGGGGTCCTTGCAACCTGGCCATTTAGCCCAATGGTGTGCAAAAAAGTGCCGCTCAGAGGTAAAACAACCCAACCCAAAGGACACTGAAGGCCTTGAAAAGGCTTCCGTCCCGTCGGTTGGGACGTAAAGCCGGGGCGCCATGCGCGGATAGTCATACACTGTGCCCGTTAAAGAACACGCTGGATGGCCTTGACGTGAGACTACCATCTGTCTTCCTAACAATTATAACTATCCAGTGGATTCCCTTCTTCCAACCTTCTCTCAGCCCTTGGGGTCCTTGTAACCTGACTATTTATCCCATTGAATACAAAAAAAAAATCCTTCTCAGAGGTAAAACAATCAAAGATCTTACGGACAACCATAAATTATGTTGATCAAAAAATTTAAAAGCCATCTTCAGATGAAAAAAGCTAGACGGCCATTTCCTGTACTCCAGCACCAAAGCCAATTGTGCCAGTGACGACATTTAATAACCCCATGAATCTGAGTCAACAGGAATTACTCAATTAGGTAAATTGTTCCACTTACCAAGGATCCCCGGAGAGATAGTAAGTTCCATCACAGTAACAAGATTGTTATACTTTCGCTTTCTCACTTAAAACCAAGTTTGGAAAAATATCCCACACTTGATCAGAATGAAAGCTTTGTTTCATCCGTAGTTGAATTTCCTTTCAGATACCTCTAAATCCCTTTCTTTATAAAACCCTTCTATTCATAAAAATCCTTTCTACCTTCCATCATCTACTCCCCTCTTCTCCGTTCCTTACTTTCTTTTCCCATTCTTCATTATCTACCCCTTCAATTAGCCCTTTCTACTCACCCGTCTACATCCCTACCCCTATCTATTTCCCTTTTCAGATCTCCCCATATTCACCTTTTCTTTCTTCTCCCTCTTCACGGGGGGCGGAGTGGCTCAGTGGCTCAGTCGGTAGCGCGCCAGACTCGTAATCTGTAGTTCCCAGGTTCGAGTCCCAGCTGGGTCAGCGTTGAGATTTATCTCCGCAAAATTCCCCGCCCTGCCCACGGTCAGTAGGGGACACCGATGGGCTTGGAAAGGCCGCCGTCCGTCGGATGGGACGTTAAGCCGTGGCCCCGTGTACGGCTGAGCCATACCCTATGCACGTTAAACGACACGCTGGATGGCCTTGACGGGAGGCTACTATCTATCTCCCAACAGCTGTTCCAGTGGGTCCCCTCCCCCAACCTTCTCTGAGCCTTCGGGGTCCATGTGACCTGGCCATTTAGCCCATGGTGTGCAAAAAAAGTGCCCTCAGAGATAAAACAACCCAACTCTCTCTTCACTCCCTCCCCCTTCCTATGATCCTCGTCTATGCTTTTATTCTCTCCCAGTTTCATCTTCCTTTATATAATATACACCTCTTCCTACTCCTTCTGTCCATGCATTTTCCCCTACTACTTTCTAATCCATCTGTTTATGTCTCTTTTCCTTATCCTACCCGTTTTCCTACCCATTTTTCGCTCCAATGTTTTTATTTCTGCCCATGCCCCTTTCCCTTTCTACAACCTCTAGCCCTGTCCAAGCCCTCCCCTTGCTCTTACCTACTTAACACTACTCCCTCTATCCTTTTTCCTTCTTCTTTTTCCTCTATTCCTTTTTATTCTTCTTTTTCCCTCTACTCCTTTTTATTCCTCTTTTTTCCTCTACTCCTTTTTATTCCTCTTTTTCCCTCTACTCCTTTTTATTCCTCTTTTTCTCCCTACTCCTTTTTATTCCTCTTTTTCTCTCTACTCCTTTTTATTCTCCTTTTTCCCTCTACTCCTTCTTTATTCTCCTTTTTCCCTCTACTCCTTTTTATTCTTCTTTTTCCCTCTACTCCTTTTTATTCCTCTTTTTTCCTCTACTCCTTTTTATTCCCCTTTTTCCTCTACTCTTTTTTATTCCTCTTTTCCTCTCTACTCCTTTTTATTCTTCTTTTTCCTTTACTCTTTTTTATTCTCCTTTTTCCCTCTACTCCTTTTTATTCTCCTTTTTCCTCTACTCCTTTTTATTCTTCTTTTCCCTCTACTCTTTTTTATTCTTCTTTTCCCTCTACTCCTTTTTATTCTTCTTTTTCCTTCTACTCCTTTTTATTCTTCTTTTTCCCTCTACTCTTTTTTATTCTTCTTTTTCACTCTACTCCTTTTTATTCTTCTTTTTTCCTCTACTCCTTTTTATTCTTCATTTTTCCTCTACTCCTTTTTATTCTTCTTTTTCCTCTCCTTTCCTCTTTCAACTATTCTAACCTTGTCAAAGCCCCTTTCCACTCCCCCCCCCTACCGCTGTCTATGCCCCCTTCCACCTCAATTTTCTACTCTCCGGACCCCTGTCTGTATCCTTCTCCTTTCCCCTACCTTTTTCTATTCCCCTTACCCCAATCTATGCCCCTCCCCTTTCCCTAAAGGGGAAGTCAGTAGCGCGCCAGACTCGTATCTAAACTTCCAAAGTTCGAGTCCCGCTTTCTCTAGCATTACGATTTTACCTCTGCTATAGAAATGTTTTGCAGAGATAAATCTCAATGCTGTTCTAGGTGGGATTCGAACAAGAGAACTACAGATTACAAGCCTGGCGTTCTTCCGACTTAGCACCCTCGTCCCCAGATTGAGTATTTAACCTCTACTTTTCATCGCTTTCATTTTCATATATTTTCAAGTGCCACATTTCATTAAATAATTAAGTAGCAAAAGAAACTCAAAATCTTCGTTTCGCGTCCAACAGACTTCAAATATGGCACCAATGGTGGCGTGAGTTGGGTTGGGTTGTTTTACCTCAGAGCGGCACTTTTCTGCACACCATGGGCTAAATGGCCAGGTCACAAGGACCCCGATGGCACAGAGAAGATTGGGGGAGGGGACCCACTGGAAGAGCTGTTGGGAGATAGATGCACGTTAAAGAACACGCTGGATGGCCATGATGGGAGGCTACCATCTGTCTCCCACCGTCCGACGGACGGCAGTCTTTCCAAGCAAATCGGTGTCCCCTACTGACCGTGGGCAGGGCGGGGAATTTCGCGGAGATAAATCTCAACGCTGACCCAGCTGGGACTCGAACCTGGGAACTACAGATTACGAGCCTGGCGCGCTACCGACTGAGCCACCCCCGCCCCAATGGTGGCGTGATATTCAACTTCCATCCACACTCGATTCAACACATCTGGTGTAACACTTGCAACAGCTGTAGTGCTCCTTTCCATTAAATGCTGCAAATTACGAATTTTTCCGAAATAAATATGTTTTGAAATGTACCACCCAAAAACAAAAGTCGTATGGTGTCATTTCGGAACTCCACGAGATCTGTCCACCTCTACCAATCCAGAGATTAATAATATGACATTTGAAACATTAATAATTATCCATATTCGTGTTGGGCGGGGGTGGCTCAGTCGGTAGCACGCCACCCTAATTAAAAAAAATTATCGGTATTATTTATGAATGTTTTTAATCCTAATTTGGCAATATCTAAATGAAAAAAACGTTACCCCTAAAAGAATCTGCTTGTCACAGAAGTCCAACAGAATCTGCTAAGTATAATACGCCATGAAGAAGGTCCGTAGGTAAGGCGAAACTCTAGCAGAAGAACAACACAAGAAACACCCATGCTTTTCAATTTGAGACTCGTCAAGTTCAAAATTATATCTTTTGCTCAATCACATCTTTTACTGTTCAATCTGAGGGGCGGGGGTGGCTCAATCGGTAGCGCGCCAGGCTCGTAATCTGTAGTTCCCAGGTTCGAGTCCCAGCTGGATCAGCGATGAGATTTATCTCCGCAAAATTACCCGCCCTGCCCATGGTCTGTATGGGACACCGATGGACTTGGAAAGGCCGCCGTCCGTCGGATGGGACGTTAAGCCGTGGCCCCGTGTGCGGGAGAGCCATACCCTGTGCACGTTAAAGAACACGCTGGATGGCCTTGACGGGAGGCTACCATCTGTCTCCCAACAGCTGTTCCAGTGGGTCCCCTCCCCCAACCTTCTCTGAGCCTTCGGGGTCCATGTGACCTGGCCATTTAGCCCATGGTATGCAAAAAAAGTGCCGCTCAGAGGTAAAACAACCCAACGTTAAAGAACACGCTGGATGGCCTTGACGGGAGGCTACCATCTGTCTCCCAACAGCTGTTCCAGTGGGTCCCCTCCCCCAACCTTCTCTGAGCCTTCGGGGTCCTTGTGACCTGATCATTAAGCCCATGGTGTGCAAAAAAAGTGCCGCTCAGAGGTAAAACAACCCAACCCATATTCATGTTAGTTGTACAAAAATTTAAACGATGAACAACAAAGCATTTTACATCATATGTGACACTAGCGCCACCATCTGCTACTAACTACACCCCATCATAACAAAGAAATCTGAGAGTTAACGTTCTGAACACAGAATTACTTTGGTTACTTAATTATTTAATAAGATTAAAATAAAATAAATTAACTCTCAAGCAGCTGCTTGTCGCAGAGGTCTGACAGGAAGCTGTCACTTTAATACGCCATAGAGAAGAATCTATAAGGAAGGGGAGACCTCAGAAGAAAGACAACAACAAACACCCATGCCTTCTTACCCGGGGCTCGAACCCAGGTATATATGCAACTAGACCCGGATCTAGGAAAAAGAAAAGAGGGAGGGAAAGAAACTCACTCGCATCGGAAAACAAATAAAAGGGTTCAGCCAAGAGACTGAATTTCCATTGCTGTATAATATTTCCACGTCAGTTTTAGAGGACTTTTAAAAATTTATTCATAAAATCCATGAAATATATATAAGTTTAATAATTTTTACCCTCTATTATCGGATGGAGTAGCGCTCTCAGTTGGTAGGGCGTCAGGCTCGTAATCTGAAGTTCCCAGGTTCGAGTCCCAGCTGGGTCAGCGTTGAGATTTATCTCCACAGAACTCCCAGCCCTGCCGTCGTTCAGTAGGGTACTCCGATGGGTTTGGAAAGGCCTCCATCCTTCGTATGGGACGTTAGGCCGTGGCTCCGTGTGCGAGAGAGACATACCGTGTGCATATTAAAGAACACGCTGAATGACCTTTGACGGGAGGCTACCGTCTGTCTCCTAACAGCTGTCCACTGGGCACCCTGCCCCCAACCTTCTCTGAACCTTCGAGGTCTTTGTGACCTAGCAATTTAGCCCATTGTGAGCAGTGCCGTTCAGAGATAAAACAACGAACCTAGCTTCTGTTATTATTACAAGCAATTTCAAAGGGGGCTAGCATGGCTCCCTTGCCATCCCCCCTACTCCTGTACGCAATATACATATGACTTTCGGGGCGGGGGTGGCTCAGTCGGTAGCGCTCCAGGCTCGTAATCTGTAGTTCCCAGGTTCGAGTCCCAGCTGGGTTAGCGTTCAGATTTATCTCCACAAAATTCCCCCCGCCCTGCCCACGGTCAGTAGGGGACACCGATGGGCCTTGGAAAGACCGCCGTCCGTCGGATGGGACGTTAAGCCGTGGCCCGTGTGCGGGAGAGCCATACCCTGTGCACGTTAAAGAACACGCTGGATGGCCTTGACGGGAGGCTACCATCTGTCTCCCAACAGCTGTTCCAGTGAGTCCCCTCCCCCAACCTTCTCTGAGCCTTCGGGGTCCATGTGACCTGGCCATTTAGCCCATGGTGTGCAAAAAGAGTACCTCTCAGAGGTAAAACAACCCAAACCAACCCATGCGACTTTCGAACAACTAGTTACGGACGTGGAAATTAGTTCTCCACACACATGTTTCCTTGGCAACAGCTGGTCCACTTCACCATTGCTGTCAAATTCTAACAGAAACTTTTTCCTAACTGATCTTGTCCTCTCAATAAATTCTAGGTGTTCTTCTTTTCCACATGCCTTTATGAACACTGGTCGTTATTCGATATTTCGTTAAAAATTATATAACGATATGAAGACTTTAAAGAAAGTGAAAAACGTCATCGTTTTCCTCTGTGTGTTTGTCCTTTAATGAGCTTGGTAAAAAAAAAAGCCATTAGGATTCCACTTAGGTATATCGTTACGGCCAAGTCATTTATTTTAATTAATAACGACACTCTGGTGCCGGTGGCGGCGCTGTTGTACATGACTCGTAAGCAACAGTGAATGATGATGACGTCAGGTACTAAACATTTGGCGAATGTGAGCTTAGTAAAGACAGGTTGGGTTGGGTTGTTTTACCTCTGAGCGGCACTTTTTTGCACACCATGGGCTAAATGGCCAGGTCACATGGACCCCGAAGGCTCAGAGAAAGTTGGGGGAGGGGACCCACTGGAACAGCTGTTGGGAGACAGATGGTAGCCTCCCGTCAAGGTCATCCAACGTGTTCTTTAACGTTTGGTTGTTTTACCTCTGAGCGGCACTTTTTTGCACACCATGGGCTAAATGGTCAGGTCACATGGACCCCGAAGGCTCAGAGAAAGTTGGGGGAGGGGACCCACTGGAACAGCTGTTGGGAGACAGATGGTAGCCTCCCGTCAAGGCCATCCAACGTGTTCTTTAACGTTTGGTTGTTTTACCTCTGAGCGGCACTTTTTTGCACACCATGGGCTAAATGGCCAGGTCACATGGACCCCGAAGGCTCAGAGAAAGTTGGGGGAGGGGACCCACTGGAACAGCTGTTGGGAGACAGATGGTAGCCTCCCGTCAAGGCCATCCAGCGTGTTCTTTAACGTTTGGTTGTTTTACCTCTGAGCGGCACTTTTTTGCACACCATGGGCTAAATGGCCAGGTCACATGGACCCCGAAGGCTCAAAGAAAGTTGGGGGAGGGGACCCACTGGAACAGCTGTTGGGAGACAGATGGTAGCCTCCCGTCAAGGTCATCCAACGTGTTCTTTAACGTTTGGTTGTTTTACCTCTGAGCGGCACTTTTTTGCACACCATGGGCTAAATGGCCAGGTCACAAGGACCCCGAAGGCTCAGAGAAAGTTGGGGGAGGGGACCCACTGGAACAGCTGTTGGGAGACAGATGGTAGCCTCCCGTCAAGGCCATCCAACGTGTTCTTTAACGTTTGGTTGTTTTACCTCTGAGCGGCAATTTTTTGCACACCATGGGCTAAATGACCAGGTCACAAGGACCCCGAAGGCTCAAAGAAAGTTGGGGGAGAGTACCCGCTGGAATAGCTGTTGGGAGACAGATGGTAGCCTCCCGTCAAGGCCACCTAGCGTGTTCTTTAACGTGCACAGGGTATGCCTCTCCCGCACACGGGGCCACGGCTTAACGTCCCATCCGACTTTTTTGAGCGACTGTACAATGAACAATTTTTGTTTTACTCGTTCGCTTTCATTTGAATTGAATCTCAATTTCAGTTTTGCTTTTTTTTTAAATTAATGTTAATTACTGCTTCTGATTTTGTGTTAGATTGATAATGTATTCAGAAATGTAAGAAATGTATGTGTTTTTGCACCTTTCTAACCAGAAATAAATATTTCATTATTTTATTATTATAATTCTCCGTGAGATATTTTTTATCCTCTTCTTGTCGTCACTTAATTTTTTCCTCTAAATAATCCGCAAAATTCTCCGCCCTGCCCACGGTCAGTATGGGACACCGATGGGCTTAGAAAGGCCGCGGTCCGTCGGATGGGACGTTAAGTTGTAGCCCGTGTAGGCGAGAGAGCCATGCCCTGTGCACATTAAAGAACACGCTGGATGGCCTTGACGGGAGGCTACCATCTGTCTCCCAATAGCTGTTAAAGTGGGTCCCCTCCCCCAACCTTCTCTGAGCCTTCGGGGTCCATGTGACCTGGCCATTTAGCCCATGGTGTGCAAATAAGTGCCGCTCAGAGGTAAAACAACCCAACGTTAAAGAACACGCTGGATGGCCTTGACGGTAGGCTACCATCTGTCTCCCAACAGCTGTTCCAGTGGGTCCTTTCCCCCAATCTTCTCTGAGCCTTCGGGGTCCATGTGACCTGGCCATTTATCCCATGGTGTGCAAAAAAGTGCCGCTCAGAGGTAAAACAACCCAACGTTAAAGAACACGCTGGATGGCCTTGACGGTAGGCTACCATCTGTCTCCCAACAGCTGTTCCAGTGGGTCCCCTCCCCCAACCTTCTCTGAGCCTTCGGGGTCCATGTGACCTGGCCATTTAGCCCATGGTGTGCAAAAAAGTGCCGCTCAAAGGTAAAACAATCCAACGTTAAAGAACACTCTGGATGGCCTTGACGGTAGGCTACCATCTGTCTCCCAACAGCTGTTCCAGTGGGTCTCCTCCCCCAACCTTCTCTGAGCCTTTGGGGTCCATGTGACCTGGCCATTTAGCCCATGGTGTGCAAAAAAGTGCCGCTCAGAGGTAAAACAACCCAACCCAAATCCTCTAAATAAATCTGATATCTGCCCATCAGCGACTATTACTGTATATTTACATAGTAACATTTACGTGCGAAATTATCCGATTTACGTTCCTATTATCTCTCAGCGAAAGTAATTGAGCTTTACGTCAAAACCTAAATCATTCCTTCACTTAACAACCTAGAAAAGAAACCACACCAGTTACTCAGAACTTGTTGTTCGTCCTCCTTTGCTAAACTGAGCGTGGAAAACTGGTTTGTAGAGATCGGTTAAAGGAAGTTGACGTTATTATTGCACGGTGTTGAATTGCTCTCCACCGTGATTGACATTGAATACCAGAAAATGACGGAGCACTTCATTTCGGTCGATTATTAGGAAGAGCATTTCAATTAAAGAATATGAAATTAAGACAGAAATAGACATCAGCGCATTGTCGTCTCCTGAGGCTGTAGGTAATCCTCAAAATTCCACTCTGCTTTTTTCCAATCACAATATTTGATCAATGCAATACGCGACCCACTTAAATTGCGGTTATGCAAAGACGTTGTGTTGTTTGTGTTGTTTTACCTCTGAGCGGCAGTTTTTGCACACCATGGGCTAAATGGCCAGGTCACAAGGACCCCGAAGGCTCAGGGAAGTTTGGGGGAGGGGACCCACTGGAACAGCTGTTGGGAGACAGATGGTAGCCTCCCGTCAAGGCCACCCAGCGTGTTCTTTAACGTGCACAGGGTATGCCTCTCCCGCACACGGGGCCACGGCTTAACGTCCCATCCGACGGACGGCGGTCTTTCCAAGCCCATCGGTGTCCCCTACTGACCGTGGGTAGGGTGGTGAATTTTTGCGGAGATAAATCTCAACACTGACCCAGCTGGGACTCGAACCTGGGAACTACAGATTACGAGCCTGGCGCGCTACCGACTGAGCCACCCCCGCCCCAGTTATGCAAAGGCAAAAAAAAGGACTTCAAATCGTCGTTTTGTTTTTAATGGAAGACTTAAAAAAGATGCATAAGACAAGAGGTTTGGAATAATTGGAGCTTGTTTTGGTGTGGAATCTTTAATCCGATAATTCATGATCCAGAAGCATCCGTGGTTAGGTACTATTTAAGAAATTTGTAGAAAAAAATGTAAAAGGTACTGCTGTCTAAAAAATAAACTTACAAGTTCATGTAAAAACTTGGTTTTCCCTGTAGTTGCTGATTTTGCCACCAGGGCGTTGCAAGCGCTGATTACCAGAGGTCCTGTATAGTCAAGCAACATTTCCAACGTTAAAGGTGTCCCGTTTCTCATCGACTGCAAGTTGGGAGTTTAAAAAAAATACCCCTCAAGCAGCTGCTTGCGACAGAGGTCTGACAGGAGCCTGCCAGTTTATATGCCATAGTAGAAGGTCTGGCGGAGATAAATTGGGAACTGCATATGGCCTAGTGGTTAGCGCGCTTGGCTACTGATCCAAGGGACCTGGGTTCGAGCCCCGGGTAAGGCATGGCTGTTTGTGTCGTTTTTCTGCTGAGGGCCTGCCATCCTCTCAGACCTTCTACTGTGGCATATAAACTGACAGGCTCCTGTCAGACCTTGAGGGGGTATTTTTTTTTTAATACCGCAGAGCCGTCCCATGGCCGAGTGGTTAGCGCGCTTGGCGACTGATCTAAGGGACCTGGGTTCGAGCCCCTGGTTTTAAGCAAATCGAAGCAACTGCAGGTAAATGACGGCGCGTGTGAAGATCATGAAACGGTATAAATAACACCTGATACTGAACTCTGTTAATCAGTGTTATTCTTGTTCTTCAGATGGGAAAGGCAGCGGACTTAAGTGAGTTTGACAAAGGCCAAATTGTAATGGCCAGACGACTGAGTGAGAGGCGGCAAAGCTTGTGGGGTGGTCACGGTCAGCCGTGGTTAGTACCTTCAGAAAGTGGCCCAAAGAGGGAAAACCGCGAACTGCCGGCAAGGTGTGGGTCGACCACGGCTCATCGATGCTAGAGGTGAGCGAAGACTATCCCATATGGTAGGAGTCAACAGAAGGGATACATGGCACAAATCGCCCGTAATTTGAATGCTGGTGACGGGAGTAATGTGTCACAACACACAGTACATCGAACCCAGCTGAAAATGGGGCTGCAAGCCACAGGACTCTCCGAGTCCCCATGCTAACCTCGGTTCAACGTCGAAAGCATCTACAATGGGCACTGAAACATCACAACTGGGCCTTGAATGATTAGATGATCTGTCCGATGAATCTCCTTTCCTGTTGCACCATGTGCTACAGGTATCGGACGACAGCCGGCCAGGTACGTGTGCGTAATTTACCTAGGGAAGTGTTGGCACCAGGATGCACCATGGGGCGAAAAGAAGCCGGTAGAAGAAGTGAAATGCTTTGGGCAATGTTCTGCTGGGAAACCCTGGGTCCAATCATTCATGTGCAGGAAACTATGACGTCTACCACCTACCTAAACATCATTTAGACCAGGTACATCCTTTCGTGGCAACGGTATATCCCTCTAGTAATGCCTTTTTTCAGCAGGATAATGTGCCATACCACACTGTCCGAATTGTTCGAGAATGGTTCACGGAACATGAGGAAGATTTCCAGGTATTGCCTTGGCCTCCAAATTCCCCAGACATCAATCCAATCGAGCATCTGTGGTTTGTGTTGGAAAAGCATATCCGATCTGCGGCTGCTCATCCACGTAACTTATAAGAGTTAAAGGATCTGCTGATAACGTGTTGGTACGAGATACCATAAGACACCTTTAGAAATCTTGTAGGGTCCATGCATCGCCGGGTAAGAGCTGTTTTGGCATCACGTGGAGGACCAACATCATATTAGGCAGGTGGTCATAATGTTTGGACCATGTACTGGTTAAAATTAACAATAGAATTAATGTATAAGCTGTAGTATATAAAATGCTGATTACGGATCATTATCCCATAGTAGTTAAAATTAGACATAAGGAAAATAAAACTTTTGACAAAAGAAATGATAATAATAAAGATTGCATGCTCAGAATTAATTATGAACTAATAAATGATAAATTAAAAGATTATAAAACGGAGGGGGTAACAGAGGAAACTAACGTTAATAATGCGTACAAAAAGTTTTCAGAGATTTTGTGTAAAGTAATTAAAGATTTATCTTACTATGGAAAAAGAAACATTCAGAAACTGAAAAAGCCTTGGATTACAAATGAAATCTGTGATATGATTAAGTATAGAGATAAGCTATGTAAAAATTTTAAAAAATACCCATATGACGAGGACCATGAGAAGCAGATCTTAGAACATAGGAATAACTTAAGGTCAAAAACTAAGGAGGCCAAAAACAAATATTACATGGAAGAATTTTTAAAATGTAATGGCGACATAAAAAAACAATGGAAGTTCGTAAATAATTTAATTGGGAATAACTCAAAAGATGAAGTTCTACCGGATAAAATGAATAATATTGAGGACTGTAACACTGACGAAATTAGAGATGCAGCAAATGAATTTAACACTTATTTTGTCGATTTACCTAGCAAAATACTTAGTGATAAACCTATTAAATATGAATATTATAAAAATTATTATAAAACAGATATATCTTTCTTTTTTACTCCTATAACCATACAATGATTAGATAAGACCATTACAAATCTAATAGAAGGCAAATGCCCAGGAATCGATGAAATTTCAGTAATTACTCTAAAAAAAAAAAAAAATTTCATTATTCATCCCTTAGTTTATATCTTTAATCTTTCTTTTTCAAACTGGGATTTTTTCCAGACGATATCAAAACCTCTGTTTTACTTCCGATTTACAAGAAGGGATATAAAAACTGCCTTTCAAACTACAAACCGATCTCGATTTTGACTGTTTTTTCTAAAATATTTGAAAAGCTAATTTTATTTATAAGTCAATTGACCAAGGAAATTTAACTCTATCAGCTTTTGTAGATCTTGAAAAAGCTTTTGACACCGCAACACATTCATTGCTTTTGAAAAAACTGAAGCATTTGGGTATGAGAGGGATTGCTCTAGAATGGTTTATCAGTTACTTAACAAATAGAACTCAATTAGTTAAATTAAAAAACTGCCTCAGCAATCCTAAACAAACTAAATATGGCATTCCGCAGGGCTCTATTGTTTAATATTTATATTAATTTTGGCCCCCTATTGTTTAATATTTATATTAATGACCTCTGTGAAATGAACGTTAATTGTAATACACCCAATTCTGTTTTTACACGGTAGATAAGTTCCCGAAAAAGCAGTGCAAAAAAAACGTGTAAAAAAAAATACAATGCATATGAAAAAATAGAATATTGTTTCCAGACGTGAACACCCAGTACAAATAATAAGTTGTTTTTAAACAAATCATATCAAAATCTTTAATTAAATCTCTATTTGATTTTTATTCATTTAAACACATTTTTTATTTTATAAACTTATAAAGATAATTATATGTACATATATAAAATAAATTATCCTTCATAAAGAAAATAATATGTCGCTAATTCAAGAATACAAAAGTGCAAAAACATATGACTTACCTATGCTTATTAACTAGATTTTATTCGTTGTTACTTTCTGACAATAGACGCATTCGTTTGCGTGAAACTGAAATTAAATCACTTTTATCGCTTGAAACATTTTGGCAGTCGTGTTTTCATACTCCAATGGAGAAATGCTCCCGTGTTCATATATACAGGGTGATTCAAAACTTATCGTTCAAATTTCGTGGGGAGGTAGGGAATACGTCAGGAAACCGATTTCACATAGGAAAGTATGTCCGCAAACGTCATCTACATGAACAAAATGGACAAGTAAAGTGAACACAAGGAAACAGTACAGTTAAGTGGTAACGAATGTGACTTTTATTCCAACAAGGTAAAGTACAGGTTCACAGTAGGTGCTCAAAATTGCGACCATTTACACGGACACAGGATTCACAGCGCCGTTGCATTGACCGCCGAACATTTTCAAAAACGCCTGGCATATCACGGACAATGCCTGCGGTGGCCACTATTCGTGCAACAAGGTCCATTTCACTGTCGACGGGGGTCTCGTACACATGGTATTTCATGGCCCCCCACAAAAAGAAATCCATGGGCGATAAATCAAGTGATCTCGTACACTGATGACAGCGGGAGTGGTCGGGCGAGCTGTACACTGGTTGGGTACACACAGCGCCCTCTACATACATGCGTACATTTGCGGACATACTTTCCTATGTGAAATCGGTTCCCTGACGTATTCCCTACCTCCCCACGAAATTTGAACGATAAGTTTTGAATCACCCTGTATATGATATATATATATACTCCAATGGGGAAATGCTCCCGTATTCATAGCATCGAATTTTGAAATTAAAATTCAGCGTAGGTATGTGTCAACGTAGCTAAAGAGAAATATCGGCTTCTTTCGATTGCTTGGCAATTTGAGTCAGCAGAAATTGACTGTGTGAGAAGAGTGGTTATCACTTTTGACCCAGTGCTATGCCAAAGCGTTTGATAAAAGTCAGAAAATTTCTGCTTATCTTATCCGTGATGTCATTTGCCTCAAAGTTAGGTCAGATCAAAAAGGAACTGTTATCTCTTTGTTCCTCTGGCTGCAAGAGAATGGAAAAAATCTATTAGTTATTGTTGTTGTTTTTACCTCTGATCGGCCGTTTTTGCACACCATGGGCTAAATGGGCAGGTCACAAGAACCCCGAAGGCTCAGAGAAGGTTGGGGGAGGAGAACCCTTTTGCACACCATGGGCTAAATGGGCAGGTCACAAGAACCCCGAAGACTCAGAGAAGGTTGGGGGAGGAGACCCTTTTGCACACCATGGGCTAAATGGGCAGGTCACAAGGACCCCGAAGGCTCAGAGAAGGTTGGGGGAGGAGACCCTTTTGCACACCATGGGCTAAATGGGCAGGTCACAAGAACCCCGAAGGCTCAGAGAAGGTTGGGGGAGGAGACCCTTTTGCACACCATGGGCTAAATGGGCAGGTCACAGGGACCCCGAAGGCTCAGAGAAAGTTGGGGGAGAAGATCCTTTTGCACAATATGGGCTAAATGGGCAGGTTACAAGAACCCCGAAGGCTCAGAGAAGGTGGGGGGAGGATACCCTTTTGCACACCATGGGCTAAATGGGCAGGTCACAGGGACCCCGAAGGCTCGGAGAAGGTGGGGGGAGGAGACCCTTTTGCACACCATGGGCTAAATGGGCAGGTCACAAGGACCCCGAAGGCTCAGAGAAGGTTGGGGGAGGAGACTCACTGGAATAGCTGTTAGGAAACAGAAGGTAGCCTCCCGTCAAGGCCATCCAGCGTGTTCTTTAACGTGCACAGGGTATGGCTCTCCCGCACACGGGGCCACGGCTTAACATCCCATCAGACGGACGGCGGCCTTTCTAAGCCCACGGGGTCCCCTACTGACCGTGGGCAGGGCGCGGAATTTTGCGGAGATAAATATCAACGCTCACCCAGCTGGGACTCGAATCTAGAAAGTACAGATTACGAGCCTGGCGCGCTACCGACTGAGCCATCACCGCCGCAAAAAAAAAAAATCTATTAGAAAAGTCATTTTACATACATATTTATTTCCAGCTTTTGAAACATTAAACAAGGAATAAAGTGTACAAATTGGTGGTTTAAGCTAGTGGTCTCCAAATTGGTGGGGGGGTCGGGGGCAAAGAAGTTTAATTATTCTAATTCATCATTTTTTTTTTTAGAAAATTTTTTGGGGGGGGCGAAGGAAATCACACAAAAAAAAACTATGAAAGAAAATAAAAAAAAAAGATACATTTTCTCGGTCATTTTACGTAGGAGAGGCTTTGTCTACTTTCATAAAGATATCTCCGAATCGTTGTATCACAAGGTGCCAAACCAATATTTTCTGAAATTATGAAACATCCTCCAGTCACACTGTTTCCATTAAATTATATTTTTATGTTTATTTTCATTTTATTTTGTTTGTGTAATTATAAACATATATCTTCATACACATGGGGGATGCGTGCTGTTTCTTTACTGACAGGGGTGCATGATCTAAAAAAGGTTTGGAGACCACTGGTTTGAGCAATTAATGAGACTTTGCCCCAACTCTGCAATTAGGAGCTGATTTTGACTCAGTAGGTAGCGCGCCAGACTCGGAATCTGCTGTTCTCAGGTTCGAGTCCCAACTGTGCCATCTATGAGAATTATCTTCGGTAACATCCGTTCTGCCCTAGGTTGGGGGGCGGGGGTGGCTCACTCGGTAGCGCGCCAGGCTCGTAATCTGTAGTTCCCAGGTTCGAGCCCCAGCTGGATCAGCGTCAAGATTTATCTCCTTAAAACTGCCTGCCCACGGTCAGTAGAGAACACCGATGGGCTTGGAAAGGCCGCCGTCCTTCGGATGGGACGTTAAGCCGTGGCCCCGTGTGCGGGAGAGCCATATCCTGGGCACGTTAAAGAACACGCTGGATGGCCTTGACGGGAGGCTACCATCTGTCTCCCAACAGCTGTTCCCGTGGGTCCCCTCCCCCAACCTTCTCTGAGCCTTCGGGGTCCATGTGACCTGGCCATTTAGCCCATGGTGTGCAAAAAAGTGCCGCTCAGAGGTAAAACAACCCAACCCAACCCTAGGTTGGGCTTGGAATGACGCCTTCGGATCGAGCATAAAGCCGTGGTTCCGTGCATTGGAAAGCCATAGCTATGCATGTTAAAAATACGTTGGACGCCTTTGACGGGAATCTCACATCTGTCTTCTAACTACTCTGAAGTGGATCCCCTTCTCTCAACCTTCTCTAAGCCCTTGGAGTCCTTCTGACCTGGGGCCGAGGGTAGCTCAGTCGGTAGCGATCCAGGCTCATAATCTGCAATACCCAGATTCGAGTCCCAGCTGGGCCAGCGTTGAGATTTATCTCTTCAAAACTCTGCGCCCTGCCCACGGTCAATAGGAGACATCGATGGGCTTGGAAAGACTGCCTATGTCGGATGGAACATTAAGCCGTGGCCCCGTGTGCGGGAGAGCCATACCCTGTGAACGTTAAAGATCACTCTCCATGGCCTTGACGGGAGGCTACCATCTGTCTCCCAACAGCTGTTCCAGTGGGTCCCTCCCCCAACTTTCTCTTAGCCTTCGGCGTCCTTGTAGGGGGCGGGGGTGGCTCAGTCGGTAGCGCGCCAGGCTCGTAATCTGTAGTTCCCAGGTTCGAGTCCCAGCTGGGTCAGCGTTGAGATTTATCTCCGCAAAATTCCCCGCCCTGCCCGCGGTCAGTAGGGGACACCGATGGGCTTGGAAAGGCCGCCGTCCGTCGGATGGGACGTTAAGTCGTGGCCCCGTGTGCGGGAGAGCCATACCCTGTGCACGTTAAAGAACACGCTGGATGGCCTTGACGGGAGGCTACCATCTGTCTCCCAACAGCTGTTCCAGTGGGTCCCCTCCCCCAACCTTCTCTGAGCCTTCGGGGTCCATGTGACCTGGCCATTTAGCCCATGGTGTGCAAAAAAGTGCCGCTCAGAGGTAAAACAACCCAACGTTAAAGAACACGCTGGATGGCCTTGACGGGAGGCTACCATCTGTCTCCCAACAGCTGTTCCAGTGGGTCCCCTCCCCCAACCTTCTCTGAGCCTTCGGGGTCCATGTGACCTGGCCATTTAGCCCATGGTGTGCAAAAAAGTGCCGCTCAGAGGTAAAACAACTCAACGTTAAAGAACACGCTGGATGGCCTTGAGGGAGGCTACCATCTGTCTCCCAACAGCTGTTCCAGTGGGTCCCCTCCCCCAACCTTCTCTGAGCCTTCGGGGTCCATGTGACCTGGCCATTTAGCCCATGGTGTGCAAAAAAGTGCCGCTCAGAGGTAAAACAACTCAACGTTAAAGAACACGCTGGATGGCCTTGAGGGAGGCTACCATCTGTCTCCCAACAGCTGTTCCAGTGGGTCCCCTCCCCCGACCTCTGAGCCTTCGGCGTCCATGTGACCTGGCCATTTAGCCCATGGTGTGCAAAAAAGTGCCGCTTAGAGGTAAAACAACCCAACCCATAATTATAGAAAGAGTTTATATCTTCCCAAAGTCTAAATTGTCACTCTCGTCGAAAACTGTTTAAGACAGTTTTTGTTAACGATTACAAATAGTATTATTATGAATAAAGCTTCCTTAACTTTACACGTTTGCTTTTTATAAATAAGAATCTGGAAAATGATCTTTTAAACTGCTTCACCCAGCGACAGTCACCTGCAGTTAATGTGTAAAAAAATGCAACGGCATTAGGTCGTACTGCAGCAGTGAATGTTTCTGAATTTTTCAATGGTTGGCTGACAGACCCACGCAGCGCGAGAGCCGGAAACTTGCTGTGATGTAGTGCATTGCTGCCGCATTAATGATCATTAGCAGCTGGGTGTAGGATGTCCTCCATGTCCTTGACACTGACTTCTGCTCATAGAGCCCTGAGGGGGAGAGTGTGGAGCTCGAGCTTTAATTCAAATCACCTTCTAAAGAAGGTGAGAGAAATAATGTTCAGAATTTCGAAAAGGGTGAAGAATCTTTGAGTATGTCTTGATATTTGTATATATTTTTATCACTCAGATTAAGTGAAAAATAAGGAAGTAAGGTTTTAAGTATTTAATCAGGAATGCTGGGGTGAATGACCCTAAGAGGTCAATATCCATGTACGAGGGTGGATCATTTAATTCGTGGACTGCCCTCGCTAACAATTAGCAGCGTTTCGTACGAATTAATACATGATATGTATGTGGCAATACAGCGACTTTTCAAGAGCATGGAGTAATGTTTGCAAGTTGAAACACGTTACGATACAATCGCAAGTAACAGCAGAACAGTTTGCAATCAGTCTCTTCGTTTTCTCCTTTTGGACGGGGCGGGGGTGGCTCAGTCGGTAGCGCGTCAGGCTCGTAATCTGTAGTTCCCAGGTTCGAGTCCCAGGTGGGTCAGCGTTGAGATTTATCTCCGCAAAAATTCCCCGCCCTGCCCACGGTCAGTAGGGGACACCGATGGGCTTGGAAAGGCCGCCGTCCGTCGGATGGGGCGTTAAGCCGTGGCCCCGTGTGCGGGAGAGACATACCCTGTGCACGTTAAAGAACACGCTGGATGGCCTTGACGGGAGGCTACCATCTGTCTCCCAACAGCTGTTCCAGTGAGTCCCCTCTCCCAACCTTCTCTGAGCCTTCGGGGTCCATGTGACCTGTCCACTTAGCCCATGGTGTACAAAAAAGTGCCGCTCAGAGGAAAAACAACTCAACGTTAAAGAACACCCTGGATGGCCTTGACGGGAGGCTACCATCTGTCTCCCAACAGCTGTTCCAGTGGGTCCCCTCCCCCAACCTTCTCTGAGCCTTCGGGGTCCATGTGACCTGGCCATTTAGCCCATGGTGTGCAAAAAAGTGCCGCTCAAAGGTAAAACAACTCAACAACCCTTAGATCAGTAGCCAAGCGAGCTAACCACTCGACCATGGGACGGCTGAGAGAGACAAAAGGTATGAGTTTTATAAGTATGGTAAAAAGTGATAAAACTCTTTAGGGAAGAGACGTGTCATGCCCCTCTAATGGTTTCATTTTTATTTATTGTTGCATTTTTATTGTAGTTTTGTTGATGTAAATATTTATATGCATTAAGTGTGTTTTTGGAAGTGCTGTTGTCGGGATGTGACTCACACGCTGTTGATTTGGGTCTGATCTGGCTGCCTGCACATGTGGATAAGTCAAAAGAACTTTTGCGACCATTTACGACTATCCTCAGGTGCGAGCAGAGAGCTAGAGACGAGCAGGCAATAATAAACAGCAGTCTTGAGCATCACTGTCAAACAGGAAGGACGTTTGAAGACACGTCAAGGGATGCCGCTCTTACTCAAACAAATTCCTTAAGGAGAGGGTTCGATTCTATGTAAGAATCAAAGTTCGGTTCTTGGTGAACCAAGCACAGGTTTGTGGAACTGAGGTAAGTTCTATGTGAACCACATTGTAGGAAAGGGTTGGATATCCTTCCGCCGAGTTTGAGGTCGGTACAGTGAGAATCTGCAAAGTGCGGTTCTCCATCTCATTGCTGGGTTGGGTTGTTTTACCTCTGAACGGCACTTTTTTGCACACCATGGGCTAAATGGCCAGGTCACATGGACCCCGAAGGCTCAGAGAAGGTTGGGGGAGGGGATCCACTGGAACAGCTGTTGGGAGACAGATGGTAGCCTCCCGTCAAGGCCATCCAGCGTGTTCTTTAACGTGCACAGGGTATGGCTCTCCCGCACACGGGGCCACGGCTTAACGTCCCATCCGACGGACGGCGGCCTTTCCAAGCCCATCGGTGTTCCCTACTGACCGTGGGCAGGGCGGGGAATTTTGCGGAGATAAATCTCAACGCTGACCCAGCTGGGACTCGAACCTGGGAACTACAGATTACGAGCCTGGCGCGTTACCGACTGAGTCACCCCTGCCCCTCCATCTCATTGCATAATTGTTTGCAGCAGCAAAGGCGTGCGGAGTCGAGAGCATCCCCAGCAAGTGATTGTATATAAATGTGAATAACTGTGTCATCCCTATACAATTCTCGTGCGTGAATTGTTGGACATATCTCTATACATCACTTGGCGCAGCAAGACTGAGGCATACATCGGTACGAGTGTAACAACTGCGAACCTGTGATTTCATCTAAGCAATGGTGAATCTAATCAAGGGACTAATTGATCGTCCTCTACTATAGAGTGGTTAATCATTCGCCATCTCATCGCACCACAGAGGCCATGGGGCCGTGATACCCCCCCCCCCCCTTTCAGAATGCTAATAATGGTAATAGAGCAAAAAAATTTAATCTGTTATTTTCATGCAATTTCAAGAAATATTTTAAATATCTTTAAAACTGAGGGGGGAAAGTTTATAACGCATTGTAAATCCAGTCTCCCCCCCCTACACACACTCTCTTACTTTTTTCCTGTTGTGTTTCCGGTCCCCCTCTACTCCTCGATTTTTTTTTCTAGCTCTGAACCTGATTAAGAATTAAGATGCTCAGATGGAATTTCAGTAATAAAATATCACTTGTCAACAGGAAAACATTCTGTTGACAAGAAACACATGAAATAATTTGTTGGGAAAAAAATTGTTTGTCCCGACTGGGATTCGAAGCCAGATCTCACAGAAACCTGTAGAAGTGTTCTTTTAAAGTCCACAGGGTAGGACTCTCTCCTGCTCATTGGGGCGGGGGTGGCTCAGTCGGTAGCGTGCCAGGCTCGTAATCTGTAGTTGCCAGGTTCGAGTCCCAGCTGGGTCAGGGTTGAGACTTATCTCCGCAAAATTCCCCGCCCTGCCCACGGTCAGTAGAGGACACCGATGGGCTTGGAAAGGCCGCCGTCCGTTGGATGGGACGTTAAGCAGTGGCCCCGTGTGCGGGAGAGACATACCCTGTGCACGTTAAAGAACACGCTGGATGGCCTTAACGGGGGGGCTACCATCTGTCTCCCAATAGATGTTCCAGTGGGTCCCCTCCCCCAACCTTCTCTGAGCCTTCGGGTTCCTTGTGACCTGGCCATTTAGCCCATGGTGTGCAAAAAAGTACCGCTCAGAGGTAAAACAACCCAACCCAACAACAACACTCTTACTTTTTTCCTGTTGTTTCCGGTCCCCCTCTACTCCTCGATTTTTTTTTTCTAGCTCTGGACCTGATTAAGAATTAAGATGCTCAGATGGAATTTCAGTAATAAAATATCACTTGTCAACAGGAAAACATTCTGTCGACAAGAAACACATGAAAAAATTTGTTGAAAAAAAAATTGTTTGTCCCGACTGGGATATTAAATTCGTGATATTAAATTAACTGCAACCGTAACCGTAAAGACTCCAGCTCGAAGAAGCAGGCGTAAAAGCTTTGACTATAAAGGCAAAGAAAACCACGGAGGTTTTTTTAGCTATGTAAATCTAGGATAATAAGCAATAAGTGTGTATAGGGGGGGAGAGGGGGATAGGATGGAAAACTTCTGTAGATTTCCTAAATATAACTGAGCGAACAATAAGCTAAAAACACTAGACATAGACAAGGTGAACGTCCGTCCGTCCACACTCCTTTGACACGACAGATCATCTCTTCTGCTACAACTATTACGTCTTTTGCCGACCAAAAATTCCCAAATCCAAGTTTTTGGCAATTTTCGGCCAGTGACCACATCTTTAAGGAGTTCAGTGGCCACACAGGTGACGAAGGCAGGCATCAGGAGCAACACGTGCAAGGGTGGCCAAGACTAGTTCGACGTCAGCTGCCGAATCTCATCGGCAATTAGTCCGTTCATACGAACACTGTTATTGAAAGATTTCGGTGGGGATAGAAAAAAAATGAACAGCGGTTTACTCTGCTGATGAGCGTGCCTAATGGGAAGCGCGAGGTGGCCCGTGACGTTGAACGCCGTGGGCGTCATAGCCACGCACCGCTGAGTCGTCTGCCGTCACGTCAATGTATACCAGAACGCACTTAAGGGCTCGGTAAACGCACGGTATGGGTTGGCGTCTGCAAATGAAAGATGGAAGAGGGGATGAGGAAGAGAGTATCCATTTTATCAAGTAATGAACTGTACTCATATCAAAATGAGCAGAAAAAAACATAAAAAAAATGCTGATCAAAAAGTTATATATTGGACCCCTGGTGGGTCAGAAAAGGGCGTAACGTCCCCTCTTCCGTCCTTAAAAAGGTAAGCTCCCTAGACGAAATTTACATTTTTGTTATTAAGTTGGGTTGTTTTACCTCTGAGTGGCACTTTTTTGCACACCATGGGCTAAATGGCCAGGTCACATGGACCCCGAAGGCTCAGAGAAGGTTGGGGGAGGGGACCCACTAGAATAGCTGTTGGGAGACAGATGACAGCCTCCCGTCAAGGCATCCAGCGTGTTCTTTAACGTGCACAGGGTATGGCTCTCCCGCACACGTGGTCACGGCTTAACGTCCCATCCGACGGACGAAGGTCTTTCCAAGCCCATCGGTGTCCCCTACTGACCGTGAGCAGGGCGGGGAATTTTGCGGAGATAAATCTCAACGCTGACCCAGCTGGGACTCGAACCTGGGAACTACAGATTACGAGCCTGGCGCGCTACCGACTGAGCCACCCCCGCCCCAACTAAAAAAAAACACAAGGGGCTCAAAGCGTGATGGAGGAAGAGGGGAGAGGAACCCCACTGGATAGGAAAAAGAAGAATGCTGTTAAGGTCGTAACAGCGTATTCTCTAACATCGGGTGTAACTTTCTAGCTTGGGAATCGAAACGAACGTCCAGTCCAAAGAATACTTTTCCCATGTCCTTCGCTGTCTCTGGAGCGGGGGTGGCTCAGTCGGTAGCGCGTCAGGCTCGTAAACTGTAGTTCCCAGGTTCGAGTCCCAGCTGGGTCAGCGTTGAGATTTATCTCCGCAAAATTCCCCGCCCTGCCACGGTCAGTAGGGTAAACCGATGGGCTTGGAAAGACCGCCTTCCGTCGGATGGGACGTTAAGCCATGGCCCCGTGTGCGGGAGAGCCATACCCTGTGCACGTTAAAGAACACATTGGATGACCTTGACGGCAGGCTACCATCTGTCTCCCAACATATATTCCAGTGGGTCCCCTCCCCCAACCTTCTCTGAGCCTTAGGGGTCTTTGTGACCTGGCCATTTAGCCCATGGTGTGCAAAAAAGTGCCGCTCAGAGGTAAAACAACCCAACCCAACCTCCGCTGTCTCCTTTCTCATCGGTAATAGGGAAGAAAATCATTGAGCTTACAAGTTGAAATTTAAATCCGGGACCTGAAGTTACGACCGGAATCGAACTTGGGTGTGAATCTGAAGAAGCTTCTTGGGGAAACTTAACAAACATTTTGTTCTGAAAACCTACAATATTTGTTCATTCCGCACATGCCATTTTTTCTCTTTCTCTCCGTGTGCGCTTCTAGTCATTGTAAGAAAGAAAGGTGGGAGGTGAAACTCCTCGTCGGATTGTCAAAAGAATGTTGATGACTTTAGCAGGCCCGTTCTCTTACGGGGGAGGAGGAGGAGGCATTGCTTCGTCTTGGGTGTTCCCGGTAGCTGTTTACGTCAAGCTGACCGGAGCAACGGGGATGGCGTCAGCAGAGGTCAGCGACCTCTTTCCTCCCCAAGTGGACGCTGAAAACGGGGGCCAGACAGAAGGGGGGGTAGTGAGCAGAGTGATCGGAGCTGAGGATTTTTTACTCGTCGAAGGGTACCATCTTGAAAGAGATACTGTCATAAATAAGTTACTTTCAATTGAACAAGAGAGAAAAGAGAAAGAGAATGAGCGGCCGGCCAAAGTCCAGCGTGGATCACAGCACTGGCGGTAATTCTTCGATAAACTTTGAACTCTGAGCTATTAGCAAGAACTCCTGACTACAGTATTGCCTTTACTTTCCGTTAGGGAGAAATTGTTTTGGTTTCAAGTGACATTTTTGTCTTAATTGTTTGCTGTTTTCTCTAAGCTGTTGAGTAAATGTTTAGGGAAGTAATTAAATATATAAAAGGTTATGAAGTTAGTGTTTAGAAATAAATGTAAATGTCCACAGATTTAAAACTGCTATTATCTAGAGTAGGGGTTCTCAACGTGGAGTTCGCGTATCCCTTGTGGGTAGGTAGTAAAATTTTTTGAGGTACGCCGTGAGAGCTCAAAAGTCTGTAGATCTAGTAACAGGTCCATTTCACTGATTACCCAGTAAAATGTTTATAATTTTATAAGATTTGTTAAATTGTTTATGTCATTTTTTTGTGTTTATCGATATATGTAATTTAAGAATGCAAAATTTAATATATATATATGTTTTATTTTATTCCCATTGTTATACTATAACTATAGTTTTATCTATCTATACAAGGGGTACGCCAGTTACATACACATTTCCAGGGGGTACGTGAAGCATAAAAGATTGAGAACCAGTGATATATATGTTTTATTTTATTCCCATTGTTATACTATAACTATAGTTTTTATCTACCTACACACGGGGTACGAAGTTACATGCACATTTCCAGGGGGTACGTGAAGCATAAAAGGTTGAGAACCACTGATATATATGTTTTATTTTATTCCAATTGTTATACTATAACTATAGTTATATCTACCTACACAAGGGGTACGCCAGTTACATACACATTTCCATGGGGTACGTTAAACATAAAAGGTGGAGAACCACTGATATATATGTTTTATTTTATTCCCATTGTTATACTATAACTATAGTTTTATCTATCTATACAAGGGGTACGCCAGTTACATACACGTTTCCAGGGGGTACGTGAAGCATAAAAGGTTGAGAACCACTGATATATATGTTTTATTTTATTCCCATTGTTATACTATAACTATAGTTTTATCTATCAATACAAGGGATACGCCAGTTACATACACATTTCCAGGGGGTACGTGAAGCATAAAAGGTTGAGAACCATTGATATATATGTTTTATTTTATTCTCATTGTTATACTATAACTATAGTTTTATCTACCTACACAAGGGGTACGCCAGTTACATACACATTTCCAGGGGGTACGTGAAATATAAAAGGTTGAGAACCACTGATATATATGTTTTATTTTATTCCCATTGTTATACTATAACTATAGTTTTATCTACCTACACAAGGGGTACGCCAGTTACATACACATTTCCAGGAGGTACGTGAAGCAATAAAAGGTTGAGAACCACTGATATATATGTTTTATTTTTTTCCCATTGTTATACTATAACTATAGTTTTATCTACCTACACAAGGGGTACGCCAGTTACATACACATTTCCAGGAGGTACGTGAAGCAATAAAAGGTTGAGAACCACTGATATATATGTTTTATTTTATTCCCACTATTATACTATAACTATAGTTTTATCTACCTACACAAGGGGTACGACAGTTACATACACATTTCCAGGGGGTACGTGAAGCATAAAAGGTTGAGAACCATTGATATATATGTTTTATTTTATTCCCATTGTTATACTATAACTATAGTTTTATCTACCTACACAAGGGGTACGCCAGTTACATACACATTTCCAGGAGGTACGTGAAGCAATAAAAGGTTGAGAACCACTGATATATATGTTTTATTTTATTCCCATTGTTATACTATAACTATAGTTTTATCTACCTACACAATGGGTACGCCAGTTACATACAAATTTCCAGGGGGTACGTGAAACATAAAAGGTTGAGAACCACTGATATATGTGTTTTATTTTATTCCCATTGTTATACTATAACTATAGTTTTATCTACCTACACAAGGGGTACGCCAGTTATATACACATTTCCAGGGGGTACGTGAAGCAATAAAAGGTTGAGAACCACTGATGTATATGTTTTATTTTATTCCCGTTGTTATACTATAACTATAGTTTTATCTACCTACCCAAGGGGTACGCCAGTTACATACACATTTCCAGGGGTACGTGAAGCATAAAAGGTTGTGAACCATTGATATATATGTTTTATTTTATTCCCATTGTTATACTATAACTATAGTTTTATCTACCTACACAAGGGGTACGCCAGTTACATACACATTTCCAGGAGGTACGTGAAGCAATAAAAGGTTGAGAACCACTGATATATATGTTTTATTTTATTCCCATTGTTATACTATAACTATAGTTTTATCTACCTACACAAGGGGTACGCCAGTTACATACACATTTCCAGGGGGTACGTGAAGCATAAAAGGTTGAGAACCATTGATATATATGTTTTATTTTATTCCCATTGTTATACTATAACTATAGTTTTATCTACCTACACAAGGGGTACGTCAGTTACATACACATTTCCAGGAGGTACGTGAAGCAATAAAAGGTTGAGAACCACTGATATATATGTTTTATTTTATTCCCATTGTTATACTATAACTATAGTTTTTATCTACCTACACAAGGGTTACGCCAGTTACATACACATTTCCAGGGGGTACGTGAAGCATAAAAGGTTGAGAACCATTGATATATATGTTTTATTTTATTCCCATTGTTATACTATAACTATAGTTTTATCTACCTACACAAGGGGTACGCCAGTTACATACACATTTCCAGGGGGTACGTGAAACATAAAAGGTTGAGAACCACTGATATATATGTTTTATTTTATTCCCATTGTTATATTATAACTATAGTTTTATCTACCTACACAAGGGGTACGCCAGTTATATACACATTTCCAGAGGGTACGTGAAGCAATAAAAAGTTGAGAACCACTGATGTATATGTTTTATTTTATTCCCGTTGTTATACTATAACTATAGTTTTATCTACCTACACAAGGGGTACGCCAGTTACATACACATTTCCAGGGGGTACGTGAAACATAAAAGGTTGAGAACCACTGATATATATGTTTTATTTTATTCCCATTGTTATACTATAACTATAGTTTTATCTATCTATACAAGGGGTACGCCAGTTACATACACATTTCCAGGGGGTAAGTGAAGCATAAAAGGTTGAGAACCATTGATATATATGTTTTATTTTATTCCCATTGTTATACTATAACTATAGTTTTATCTACCTACACAAGGGGTACGCCAGTTACATACACATTTCCAGGAGGTACGTGAAGCAATAAAAGGTTGAGAACCACTGATATATATGTTTTATTTTATTCCCATTGTTATACTATAACTATAGTTTTATCTACCTACACAAGGGGTACGCCAGTTACATACACATTTCCAGGGGGTACGTGAAACATAAAAGGTTGAGAACCACTGATATATATGTTTTATTTTATTCCCATTGTTATACTATAACTATAGTTTTATCTACCTACACAAGGGGTACGCCAGTTACATACACATTTCCAGGAGGTACGTGAAGCAATAAAAGGTTGAGAACCACTGATATATATGTTTTATTTTATTCCCATTGTTATACTATAACTATAGTTTTATCTACCTACACAAGGGGTACGCCAGTTACATACACATTTCCAGGGGGTACGTGAAACATAAAAGGTTGAGAACCACTGATATATATGTTTTATTTTATTCCCATTGTTATACTATAACTATAGTTTTATCTATCTATACAAGGGGTACGACAGTTACATACACATTTCTAGGGGGTACGTGAAGCATAAAAGGTTGAGAACCATTGATATATATGTTTTATTTTATTCCCATTGTTATACTATAACTATAGTTTTATCTACCTACACAAGGGGTACGCCAGTTACATACACATTTCCAGGGGGTAAGTGAAGCATAAAAGGTTGTGAACCATTGATATATATGTTTTATTTTATTCCCATTGTTATACTATAACTATAGTTTTATCTACCTACACAAGGGGTACGCCAGTTACATACACATTTCCAGGAGGTACGTGAAGCAATAAAAGGTTGAGAACCACTGATATATATGTTTTATTTTATTCCCATTCTTATACTATAACTATAGTTTTATCTATCTATACAAGGGGTACGCCAGTTACATACACATTTCCAGGGGGTAAGTGAAGCATAAAAGGTTGAGAACCACTGATGTATATGTTTTATTTTATTCCCATTGTTATACTATAACTATAGTTTTATCTACCTACACAAGGGGTACGCCAGTTACATACACATTTCCAGGAGGTACGTGAAGCAATAAAAGGTTGAGAACCACTGATATATATGTTTTATTTTATTCCCATTGTTATACTATAACTATAGTTTTATCTACCTACACAAGGGGTACGCCAGTTACATACACATTTCCAGGGGGTACGTGAAGCATAAAAGGTTGAGAACCATTGATATATATGTTTTATTTTATTCCCATTGTTATACTATAACTATAGTTTTATCTACCTACACAAGGGGTACGTCAGTTACATACACATTTCCAGGAGGTACGTGAAGCAATAAAAGGTTGAGAACCACTGATATATATGTTTTATTTTATTCCCATTGTTATACTATAACTATAGTTTTATCTACCTACACAAGGGGTACGCCAGTTACATACACATTTCCAGGGGGTACGTGAAGCATAAAAGGTTGAGAACCACTGATATATATGTTTTATTTTATTCCCATTGTTATACTATAACTATAGTTTTATCTACCTACACAAGGGGTACGCTAGTTACATACACATTTCCAGGAGGTACGTGAAGCAATAAAAGGTTGAGAACCACTGATATATATGTTTTATTTTATTCCCACTATTATACTATAACTATAGTTTTATCTACCTACACAAGGGGTACGCCAGTTACATACACATTTCCAGGGGGTACGTGAAGCATAAAAGGTTGAGAACCATTGATATATATGTTTTATTTTATTCCCATTGTTATACTATAACTATAGTTTTATCTACCTACACAAGGGGTACGCCAGTTACATACACATTTCCAGGAGGTACGTGAAGCAATAAAAGGTTGAGAACCACTGATATATATGTTTTATTTTATTCCCACTATTATACTATAACTATAGTTTTATCTACGTACACAAGGGGTACGCCAGTTACATACACATTTCCAGGGGGTACGTGAAGCATAAAAGGTTGAGAACCATTGATATATATGTTTTATTTTATTCCCATTGTTATACTATAACTATAGTTTTATCTACCTACACAAGGGGTACGCCAGTTACATACACATTTCCAGGAGGTACGTGAAGCAATAAAAGGTTGAGAACCACTGATATATATGTTTTATTTTATTCCCACTATTATACTATAACTATAGTTTTATCTACCTACACAAGGGGTACGCCAGTTACATACACATTTCCAGGGGGTACGTGAAGCATAAAAGGTTGAGAACCACTGATATATATGTTTTATTTTATTCCCATTGTTATACTATAACTATAGTTTTATCTACCTACACAAGGGGTACGCCAGTTACATACACATTTCCAGGGGGTACGTGAAGCATAAAAGGTTGAGAACCATTGATATATATGTTTTATTTTATTCACATTGTTATACTATAACTATAGTTTTATCTACCTACACAAGGGGTACGCCAGTTACATACACATTTCCAGGGGGTACGTGAAGCATAAAAGGTTGAGAACCATTGATATATATGTTTTATTTTATTCCCATTGTTATACTATAACTATAGTTTTATCTACCTACACAAGGGGTACGCCAGTTACATACACATTTCCAGGGGGTACGTGAAGCATAAAAGGTTGTGAACCATTGATATATATGTTTTATTTTATTCCCATTGTTATACTATAACTATAGTTTTATCTACCTACACAAGGGGTACGCCAGTTACATACACATTTCCAGGAGGTACGTGAAGCAATAAAAGGTTGAGAACCACTGATATATATGTTTTATTTTATTCCCATTGTTATACTATAACTATAGTTTTATCTACCTACACAAGGGGTACGCCAGTTACATACACATTTCCAGGGGGTACGTGAAACATAAAAGGTTGAGAACCACTGATATATATGTTTTATTTTATTCCCATTGTTATACTATAACTATAGTTTTATCTATCTATACAAGGGGTACGCCAGTTACATACACATTTCCAGGGGGTAAGTGAAGCATAAAAGGTTGAGAACCATTGATATATATGTTTTATTTTATTCCCATTGTTATACTATAACTATAGTTTTATCTACCTACACAAGGGGTACGCCAGTTACATACACATTTCCAGGGGGTAAGTGAAGCATAAAAGGTTGTGAACCATTGATATATATGTTTTATTTTATTCCCATTGTTATACTATAACTATAGTTTTATATACCTACACAAGGGGTACGCCAGTTACATACACATTTCCAGGAGGTACGTGAAGCAATAAAAGGTTGAGAACCACTGATATATATGTTTTATTTTATTCCCATTGTTATACTATAACTATAGTTTTATCTACCTACACAAGGGGTACGCCAGTTACATACACATTTCCAGGGGGTACGTGAAACATAAAAGGTTGAGAACCACTGATATATATGTTTTATTTTATTCCCATTGTTATACTATAACTATAGTTTTATCTACCTACACAAGGGGTACGCCAGTTACATACACATTTCCAGGAGGTACGTGAAGCAATAAAAGGTTGAGAACCACTGATATATATGTTTTATTTTATTCCCATTGTTATACTATAACTATAGTTTTATCTACCTACACAAGGGGTACGCCAGTTACATACACATTTCCAGGGGGTACGTGAAACATAAAAGGTTGAGAACCACTGATATATATGTTTTATTTTATTCCCATTGTTATACTATAACTATAGTTTTATCTATCTATACAAGGGGTACGACAGTTACATACACATTTCTAGGGGGTACGTGAAGCATAAAAGGTTGAGAACCATTGATATATATGTTTTATTTTATTCCCATTGTTATACTATAACTATAGTTTTATCTACCTACACAAGGGGTACGCCAGTTACATACACATTTCCAGGGGGTAAGTGAAGCATAAAAGGTTGTGAACCATTGATATATATGTTTTATTTTATTCCCATTGTTATACTATAACTATAGTTTTATCTACCTACACAAGGGGTACGCCAGTTACATACACATTTCCAGGAGGTACGTGAAGCAATAAAAGGTTGAGAACCACTGATATATATGTTTTATTTTATTCCCATTCTTATACTATAACTATAGTTTTATCTATCTATACAAGGGGTACGCCAGTTACATACACATTTCCAGGGGGTAAGTGAAGCATAAAAGGTTGAGAACCACTGATGTATATGTTTTATTTTATTCCCATTGTTATACTATAACTATAGTTTTATCTACCTACACAAGGGGTACGCCAGTTACATACACATTTCCAGGAGGTACGTGAAGCAATAAAAGGTTGAGAACCACTGATATATATGTTTTATTTTATTCCCATTGTTATACTATAACTATAGTTTTATCTACCTACACAAGGGGTACGCCAGTTACATACACATTTCCAGGGGGTACGTGAAGCATAAAAGGTTGAGAACCATTGATATATATGTTTTATTTTATTCCCATTGTTATACTATAACTATAGTTTTATCTACCTACACAAGGGGTACGTCAGTTACATACACATTTCCAGGAGGTACGTGAAGCAATAAAAGGTTGAGAACCACTGATATATATGTTTTATTTTATTCCCATTGTTATACTATAACTATAGTTTTTATCTACCTACACACGGGGTACGACAGTTACATACACATTTCCAGGGGGTACGTGAAGCATAAAAGGTTGAGAACCACTGATATATATGTTTCATTTTATTCCCATTGTTATACTATAACTATAGTTTTTATCTACCTACACACGGGGTACGACAGTTACATACACATTTCCAGGGGGTACGTGAAGCATAAAAGGTTGAGAACCACTGATATATATGTTTTATTTTATTCCCATTGTTATACTATGACTATAGTTTTATCTATCTGTACAAGGGATACGCCAGTTACATACACATTTCCAGGGGGTACGTGAAGCATAAAAGGTTGAGAACCACTGATATATATGTTTTATTTTATTCCATTGTTATACTATAACTATAGTTTTATCTATCTATACAAGGGGTACGACAGTTACATACACATTTGCAGGGGGTACGTGAAGCATAAAAGGTTGAGAACCACTGATATATATGTTTCATTTTATTCCCATTGTTATACTATAACTATAGTTTTTATCTACCTACACACGGGGTACGACAGTTACATACACATTTCCAGGGGGTACGTGAAGCATAAAAGGTTGAGAACCACTGATATATATGTTTTATTTTATTCCCATTGTTATACTATAACTATAGTTTTTATCTACCTACACAAGGGGTACGCCAGTTACATACACATTTCCAGGAGGTGCGTGAAGCATAAAAGGTTGAGAACCACTGATATATATGTTTTATTTTATTCCCATTGTTATACTATAACTATAGTTTTATCTACTTATACAAAGCGTACGCCAGTTACATACACATTTCCAGGGGGGTACGTGAAGCATAAAAGGTTGAGAACCACTCATCTAGAGCATCAGTTCAATGCTTTTTAAAAACGTTACTATAAAAATAAAATTTCCCTACAAGCTGTTGCTTGCCACGAAAGTCTGGCAGGAGCCTGTCAGTTTCATACATTGCACGCCGTAGCAGAAGGTCTCAGATGATGTCAGACCTCAGCAGAAAGAAAACATAAACATCCATGCCTTACTAGGGGATTCGAACCCAGATCCTTTGGATCAGTAGCCAAGCGCGGTAATCACTCAGCCTCTAGGAACATTTAATACATTGCAAAGGAGTAATGTGTATTAGCACAGTTCCTTGATAAGAACTATTTTGGCTTTCTTTTTATCTTCAACTTAAATAATTTCGGATATATTTTTCTTGTATGAATGAGACGGAGGGGTTGGTTCAATTGGTAGCACGCCAGACTCGTAATTGTAGTTTCCAGGTTCGAGTCTCACAAGAGGCAGCTTTGAAATTTATCTACTATAAAATCTCACCCTTTCCTCAAACCGAAAGGAGACACCAATACGATTGGAAATGCTGTCGTCCGTCGGGTGAGACGTTAATCCGCGACTCCATGTTCAGGATTGGATTATGTTTTTTTATCTCTGAGCGGCACTTTTTTTTCACACAATGGGCTAAATGGCCAGGTCACAAGAACCTCGAGGACTCAGAGAAGGTTGTGGAAGGGGACCCATTGGAACAGCTTTTTTGAGACAGATGGTAGCCTCCCGTCAAGGCCATCCAGCGTGTTCTTTAGCGTTCACAGGGTATGACTCTCCCGCAGACGGGGCCACGGCTTTACGTCCCATCCGACGGACTGTGACCACTCCAAGACCATCGGTGTCCCCTACTAACGATAGCAAGGCAGGAAGTTGTGCGGAAATAAATCTTAACATTGGCCCAAGTGGGACTCGAACCTGGAAACTGCAGATTCCTAGCATGGCTCGCTACCAACTACGCGATCCCCACGCCCAACGTTCAGGAAATTCATACTCTTGTTTAAAGATCACGCTTTTAAAAAATTTCTATTTATGGATATACTTACAAATACAAAGTGCTTAGAAAGGAAACCGTCCGTTTGGTGGGACATAAAGTCGTGACCCCGTGTGCGGGAGAGCTATAGCCTGTGCATGTTAAAAAACGCACTGGATGGTCTTGACGGAAGGCATCCAGTTGTTTCCTATAAATGAGATGACAATGTAAGCATATACAAATTTTTCCCGATTGATTTGACATTATTTTTGCACACTTCGTTAAAAATAAATAAATAAATACCCCCTCAAGCAGCTGCTTGCCACAGAGGTCTGACAGGAGCCTGTCAGTTTATATGCCATAGTAAAAGGTCTGAGAGAATGGCAGGACCTCAGCAGAAAAACGACACACACATCCATGCCTTACCCGGGGCTCGAACCCAGATCTCGCTTCGTTAAGTTTTAAAAAATATTCCACCATTATTCTTATGATAAAAAGAAATGAAGTTTGTGATTAATATTGAATATAATAAAGTGCTTAGTATTAGGGTTAGTATTGCGGTTTAAATGACCTGCAGTTTGGGGTCTAGAATAATATCACACACTCTTCCTCCCAGGTTCGAGTCCCAGCTGGGTCAGCGTTGAGATTTATCTCCGCAAAATTCCCCGCCCTGTCCACGGTCAATAGGGGACACCGATGGGCTTGGAAAGGCCGCCGTCCATCGTATGGGACGTTAAGCCGTGGCCCCGTATACGGGAGAGCCATACCCTGTGCACGTTAAAGAATACGTTGGATGGCCTTGACGGGAAGCTACCATCTGTCTCCCAACCAGCTGTTCCAGTGGGTCCCCTCCCCCAAATTTCTCTGAGCCTTCGGGGTCCATGTGACCTGGCCATTTAGCCCATGGTGTGCAAAAAAGTGCCGCTCAGAGGTAAAACAATCCAACGTTAAAAAACACACTGGATGGCCTTGACGGGAGGCTACCATCTGTCTCCCAACAGCTGTTCCAGTGGATCCCCTCCCCCAACCTTCTCTGAGCCTTCGGGGTCCTTGTGACCTGGCCATTTAGCCCATGGTGTGCAAAAAAGTGCCGCTCAGAGGTAAAATACCCAACTGAACAATAATTTTTACAACAGTCAATTTCTCGTTTTAATCGACAATCATCTCAATATCTAAAAAAAAGTGAATACCCTTTTAAGCAGCTACTTGCCTCAGAGGTCTGACAGGAGCCTGTCGATTTATACGCCATAACAGAAGGTCTGTGAGGATGGCGGGACTCAGCAGAAAAACAACACAACATTCATTTCGTTTCTGTAAAAATGAGTTACCTACATAAAAAAATGCAAAAGAAACATAGATGAATAAAAAACATAAACATTTAGCAAAGTATAGTCATAATAATGGAGTAATATTTAAAAAATGTTAGTCAGGTTAGAGTAGGGTTCGTGTATCAATCTATATCTCTGAGCGGCACTTTTTTCACACAATGGGCTAAATGGCCAGATCATTGGGAATAAATTTAGTTAATGAAAATGTAGTTTTGCTAACAGACTGCAAAGCAGCCTTGTTTGCTTTACAAAAAATGATATTTACAGCAATAATCATTATAAGATCCTTCGGGGTCCATGTGACCTGGCCATTTAGCCCATGGTGTGCAAAAAAGTGGCGCTCAAAGGTAAAACAACCTAACCCAACCATTGTAAGATCATACTAGATATTTTAAAAATATCCACTAAATTTGTTGCTAGACACTGTGGAGTGGCAGGCAATGAGAATGTAGACAAAGTAGCCAAGGATGTTATTTATTTACAGGTAACTACATTTCTATCATCAAGGAACATGTTTCCTGAGTTGGGTTGTTTTACCTCTGAGCGGTACTTTTTTTGCACATGATGGGCTAAATGGCCAAGTCACAAGGACTCCGAGGGCTCAGAGAAGGTTGGGCGAAGGGGACCCACTGGATAGCTGTTGGGATACAGATGGTAGCCTCCCATCGAAACCAACCAACTTTTTCTTTAACGTGCACAGGGTATGGCTCTACCACATAGGGGATCACGACTTTACGTCCCATCCGACGGACGGCGGCCTTTCCAAGCCCATTCGTGTCCTTTACTTACCGAGAACAGAGCGAGGTGTTTTGCGGTGATAAATCTCAACGTTGATTCAGGTGGGATTCGAACCTGGGAACTGCAGATTACCAGCCTTGCGCGCTTTCACGCCAAGTAAATGTATAGACGAAATGCAGATTCACATATAGACCGTCGATTATCGAAAATGAATGGAGAAATAAATGATCCTAGGTGATCTAATCCGCCATTGGTATAAAACGAAAAAAATAGTCAAAATTTTATGAAATAACATGGATTTTAGTTTACTCGTTTAAAATAGGACAGCAAGGAAGTTGGCTTTTTTTATTTCATTTTCCTTTTGAAGAATTATGATGCTCGAAACCTTTCTTGCATTTTAGCCGTTGCTTTCTTGTATCTCATATAATTTTAGGATACACATTATTTTTTCAACATTCTGGTTAATTGTTTAATCAGAACAACATTAATTGGTTAAATATCCAACAACTGGTTATCACACTTGGTATAATTGAGAGTTTATACAGAAGAGAGAAAAAATTTTTGACCAGAACAGAGGACTCTATACTTGGGGTGACCAGATTTAAGAAGATAAAGGGACTTATGAAAGTTCAATTTCAGGGATTTGCCAGCAATCACCATTTTTGGGAGACTCTTGAAAATTCAATTTGAAGGACAACCAGACGTCCCCGTTTTCCAGGGACTTATGAAAATCATATTGGAAGGATTCACCAGATGGCCCGGTTTTTTAGGGGCTTTTGAAAACACAATTTGAAGGATTCACCAGACGTTCCAATTTTACAGGGACTTTTGAAAATTCGATTTGTAGGATTAACCAGGAGTCCCCCATTTTACATGAACTTTTGAAATTTCAATTTGAAGGATCACCAGACGTCCCCGTTTCACAAGGACTTTTGAAAATTTGATTTGAAGGATTCACCAGACATCCCCATTTTACAGGGACTTCTGAAAATTTGATTTGAAGGATTCACCAGACGTCCTCATTTTACAAGGATTTTTGAAACTTCGATTTGAAGGATTCACCAGACGTCTCCATTTTACAAGACTTTTGAAAATTCAATTTGAAGGATTAATCAGACGTTCCCCATTTTATATGAACTTTTGAAAATTCTATTTGAACATCTACATTAATGAACGATGTTTTTATAACGTTATTTCCACTTCTGTTCTTTTAGTAAAAGATATGTTGATGTAAAATGTGCGTGTCAGGCTAGAAAAGCTTGGCTACAGCCCTTTTGAAAATATTTTTTGTTTTTACATATTATTTGGTATTTCCATAAAGAGGCCTATGCGAGTTAGGATGCCTCCGTTCCAGCAAGGCCCAGTAAAGGCAGTGCTTGCTGGAATGTTAATCGATGTAGCAGTGTCTGTGAGATGGAGGTCACCCACTGCTGGTGTCCGCTGACAAGTGACCCTGGGCCGGGGGTCAGCGACCTTGCCAGATGGCCGAGATTTCGGGGGAAAGGATGGGCTGGCAACGACCAACGGAGAAGAAGAGAGCGAGTGGAAGGGCGAGCGCGTGAAGACGCAATTTTTTTAGCTCGAGAAGTGCCGACTAGAACTAACGGTACTTGGGCTCCCGAGAAACAGCTGAACGGGGATAGTTGAGTTGGGTTGTTTTACCTGTGAGCGGCCCTTTTTTGCACACCATGGGCTAAATGGGCAGGTCACAAGGACCCCGAAGACTCAGAGAAGGTTGGGGGGAGGGGACCCACTGGAACAGCTGTTGGGAGACAGATGGTAGCCTCCCGTCAAGGCCATCCAGCGTGTTCTTTAACGTGCACAGGGTATGGCTCTCCCGCACACGGGGACACGGCTTAACGTCCCATCCGACGGACGGCGGCCTTTCCAAGCCCATCGGTGTCCCCTACTGACCGTGGGCAGGGCGGGGAATTTTGCGGAGATAAATCTCAACGCTGACCCAGCTGGGACTCGAACCTGGGAACTACAGATTACGAGCCTGGCGCACCCCGCCCCTAAACTCTACCAGCAAGAGACTCATCTTTTCTTAGCAATTTCTTCGGAAAGAATACACAAAACATGAACATAGTCTAGAAATTCAAGAAGACACTCCTGAATAGTTAGCTGAAAAACTATTACTGAGTCTATTCATTGAGAGAATTTTGAGATGGTTACAGCATAAAGCAAAAGGATCAATTTCAATACTTCACCCTGAAATAACAATAAATATATGTCATTTTATGTACATTACTTTCAAAAGTAATAAAAGTTAGATGAAACTTTTTATATGTTTTTCCTTAATAAAGGCAAAATTTCACTGTATTTTTTCTCACTTCGACTTCAGTAAAAAGTTTTCATATTTTTATAAATATTTTTCAAAATTTCCTCTCATTATTCAAAGCTTCAATTTAATCATTTTTAAGTGTATAAGCACTTTATAACTGTTGAATTCCTAAACCACGATTCCCTAACCAATAGTCGCAAACTGAAATTGTGTTGCGAACGGCTCTAGATTCAGCCAGTTGGAATGTATAAGTACTCTTTCTTGCTGCACAACACAGCAACCACAGCAATCCCCTGTTCCGTCTCTCGACACTACCAAGTTTAGAAAGCCGCGACTATCTACTGTTGGGCGCAAGGCTACACCATGTGGATGCATCTCATCTCGACATCCTATGACCAACAGTCCTATAGAAGGAAAGCTCATCCATCGGTCAAAACCTGGAATTTACTCTGTTCCCCGGTTAGCCATGAACAAGGATATATAGATCCAAGTTCGCTCGGCACTCGGGGTGGAAACTCTTAGTGGGACCCAGACTTTGAAAAGGGACCTTGCCTATTAGGGGACCAATTCGTTCGGCAGGGCCCTTGAACTTGTTCCACTGGGCGCCTGATTTTGAGGTCTTGGCACCGTCCAACCGGGCCACTAAACCGGTCAGCGATGCCTTCGACCTCGGTTGGTCTTGGCTCTGTCCAACCGGGGCCCATACCGGTCAGCAGAGTCTTCGACCGGTTGCTGGGCCACAAGCCCCCCCCACCATGGCAAGGTGGTCCTCTATCGGGGGGGGGGGATGTAGATATGTAATTATCTCTATTATTTGGGTTGCAAGATGAAAAGATAATCTTCTACGATACTCTCCTTCTGAATCAAGAAGGTACAGTCGCTCAAAAAAATATCCGAACACTATGGTTGATTTCAGAATTCAGAAAAAATATCTGGCAACGATTTTTTTTAGAAATTAGTGATCTGGCAACCTTCGCGTCAAGTGACACGAAGGTTGCCAGAACCTTCGTGTCACTTATTTCTAAAAAAAATCGTCGCCAGATATTTTTTCTGAATTTTGTAATCAACCATAATGTTCGGATATATTTTTGAGCGACTGTACATCTGCATACTACACTGTAGCACATAATCAGAGTTTTGGTCTGTGCACTGCAGAATTAATTTAATGAAAATTTTTCAGATAACAAATTGACCTGTGCAAGAACAAAATCTGAAGCAAATGTAACAAAATATTTTCTTTCTGGGCTAAGGAGTTGGTCAATGATTTATGCGAAATCAAAGACATATCTTTTCCTTTTGATATTTCAAATCATAACATAAAAATATTGCCTGCTAATGTTAAATAAAAATTATTGCGAAGGACTAATGCTCCAATTGAAATAATTTTTTCAATCATGAATTTAATATGGATGTATGAAAATTCGCGTATAAAAGTGAACACCGTGAAGATTTCGCTGCAAATGAAAATAAATGTTTGTGTCTCTTGTTCAAAACTTGCTGCAAACGAAAATATTTTACAGAAAATCCATTCTCATGAAAAATGTACACAATAATAGTGATTTTTGCTAATTAACCTTTGTTTTCAAGCTTCATTTCGTGCTACTAGATATTAAGCTTATTATTATGTGCAATAATGTACAAAATGTGTAAAAAATGGGGGAAAAAAACACTTTTTAACATAGCTTCATGAAAAGGCAATAATTCAGGTAAATATTTCAAAAGTCCCCGAATCCATTCTTTAAATCTAGTCACCGTACTCTATACCAAAAATGGAATTCGTCATGATCTCAAATAAGACATTTTAAAAGTAATAATTGGTTTTGAAACTAAGAATAGTTTTTAAAAGAAAAAGCATCAAAGCCAAACAGTGCAGCTGCCAGATTGTAAAAACAAATGTGACCTCAATCGACAACTCCAAAAAAGAGATATTTGACTTTATTACGACTGTTGCCAACGTCAGAAAAGAAAGATCAACACCGAGATATTCTCCAGATGGCCACGTGTTCATAGAACTCAATCAGATGGCCACTTTTAAGTAAGGACAAGAATGATGTTTATTTTTGTCTCGGTAAGAGTTGTTTGTCAGGTAGAAATAGCAGTGACTCAAAGGAAACAAAGATATACGCAATCTGAAAGAAGAGAGAACGACAAAATACGAGTAACTACCATTATCACTTTCGATATGTTGGCTTCCCAATCTTAAAACCAATTTCTTTGTAAAAATTCCAAATTTAATGTCACTAACCCAAAACAGCATGAGATTTTTTTTGTTATACTTTGCATAGAGATGATCTTGGGCTCAGAATTATTGATTTCAAATATTTCTTGTAAATGTGAAAAGATAAATAAAAATATGAAATATGTTTTTATTATAATTTTAACCTTTTAATGTTTTTAGCAACTAAAAATAAGCACCATGAGGCTTTAGATTTTTTTTACGCAGTGAATACTTCTTTGCATTTATGATGATGTTACCCAGGAATTTTCAGCTTCAACTAATAATTCTAATATTTCCAGTACCAAATAGCACTGACATTTTAATTTTGCCAAAAAATAATTGCAGTTAATAATATAAGAACAAAATAAATTATTAGCGACATGCATTTCTGTATATATGTGTGTGTGTGTGTCAGAATTTTGCGTTTTCCAAATCGGGCTCGGGTGGGTGTGGGCTCCAAAAATTGAGCCACAAACTCATCTCTACTTTTTCATTAAAAAAAAATCGATGTTGTAAACACTTTAAAGTTAAACAAAATTCAACTACAAGAACAACATATCGCCCTGACGAATATGGAACACTCTTTTTCAAAGAGAATGAACTACAACATTTTGCGATTTTAGCGCCATCTAAAAATAACACTTCAAACTAATAGACGATTCAGAAAATGCAAATAGAAATATCCCATTAGTCGGTCTGGTTGGACCTCCGTAGCTCATGGGTGCTTGAGGATGATGATGATGACCTATCCAAACGAGAAGGAATTTTTTATTTATTTCTTAAAACAAATTAGTTTCTATTTTTCCCACCGACTCCTGAAAATAATAGGGCAAATCGTTGCTGTCAATATAAATTCCTTCACCAACATATTTTACCGTCTAAATTGCAAATCTCTAGGATGATTGGTTGGTTGTTTTACCTCTGAGCGGCACTCTTTTGCACACCATGGGCTAAATGGCCAGGTCACATGGACCCCAAAGGCTCAGAGAAGGTTGGGGGAGCTGGAAACCCACTGGAACAGCTGTTGGGAGACAGATGGTAGCCTCCCGTCAAGGCCATCCAGCGTGTTCTTTAACGTGCACTGGGTATGGCTCTCCTGCACACGGGGCCACGGCTTAACATCCCATCCGACGGACGGCGGCCTCTCCGAGCCCATCGGTGTCCCCTACTGACGTGGGCACGGCGGGGAATTTTGCGGAGATAAATCTCAACGCTGACCCAGCTGGGACTCGAACCTGGGAACTACAGATTACGAGACTGGCGCGCTACCGACTGAGCCACCCCCGCCCCTTCTCTAGGATGAATCGATTGTTTAGAATCAGGCACGTCTCTGGGGTGAAGGAGACTAATAAGAGTAATGGAGGCAAAAAAATTATTAAATTTGTGTATATTTCACAAATTATTAAAAGACATTTTTAAAGACCTCTACAACAATGTTATACTACAGTGGAAATCCAATCTTTTGCCCCCCCCCCTTTTTTTTTTGCTATTTTCAAACTCCATTATAATGCTCCATTATAATGCTCCAGAAAACTTCACTAGGTCTCCAGATTTACAGATTCTTTAAATATGTCGTTCATTTGCAAATCAAATTTGTTGAAAAAATTAAATTGCTTGACATTGTTACTTCAAATCAATTAACAAGTTCAAAAAAATCAAAGTAACAAAATCAATTAACAAGCAGTTTAGCTCCTTGGATTCGGCATGTAATTTCTAAAATTATGTGTGTGGTTTTATTTTCTTGCTTATTTTTTGTTGATTTTATGTATTTGTGTTTCCACCATTGTTACTGTTACATGTATGAAAATTTGTGATATATATATGTATGGATTATGAGTGGAAATAAAAGCTACTACTACTACAACCAATTTTTCTGGCGGGACAATTTTACATTATAATGACCAAATGATTCGCTGGCAAGAACAAAATAATTGCTAATAGTACCAAGTTTTTGGCCAAAACTTTGGTACTATTAGCAAGTTGCAACCCTTGCATTATGCTATTCAATCTGCAATAATTTCTAATAAAAACATACCGGAACCTCGTTCTGATCCTTTCCGATTCAATCCAATCCCTTGCCCTCCTTCTGTTCTAGATTCGGGCCAGATTATATTATTTATTTGTAACTCGAAAACGTACGAGGAATAAGTCCACAGCGTCACGTTTATATTTTGTAATTTATACCTTTTTTAAATAAATGTTAAAATGCTGCATTCGAATACAATATTTAGTCTCTTGCGCCCCCCCCCCTTTTTTTTTTTTTAGATCGGGGCCTGCTTTTGCATAGCATGGAGAAGAAATTTCTTGAAAAATGCATGAAATATACACATAAGTTAAAATTTTTGGTCTTAATGTTAATTACCCTTGCTAGCATTCTCAAGGGGTGATGACTCCCTTATCCCCCCCCCCCCAGGTTTGGTCCTGTGCAAAAGCATTCATTAGTAAATATATCCGTAAGTTGGAATCTTCATGATTGCGTTTCACCCGATAAAAGAATTGCATTTCATATATTGAAATATATTATAGTTCAATTACTGAACTGTTAAAATTTAATATTAAATATAATATTTTGCATTAATTACAGATTTATTCCCAGAATATGCAGTAACATTACATTTACATGTTTTTACCTTAGAACTGAAATTACAATGAAATGTATACGATCTTGTACATCTTAGATACACAATTTTAAAGCATTACATTTTTTAATATATATTCTTCTTCATACATAGTTTCTCCAATAAAAATCATATTTTCATTCGTACCAATATATATATAATCTTAATATTATATTTCATTAGTGTTTTATAATTTTTACCTACATTTTTCAGCAAAAATCTGGAAAAAAATGTTGAGTCTTCCACGAGAGTAAAAACTCGCTTGTGGAAGAAATTTAATTGGTATGTTTTAAATGAAAATTAAGAAGCAACATGCTTCCGTTTCACATTTTCTCACGTTTTGTTAAGCTTGATCATAAAAATCAAAGTAACTATTCACCAATTTATAAGTTTGAAAATTACCGTTAAGAATAAATGAAAAAACTTTATTGGGGAGAAAACGGAAATAAAATACAAAATTCTACATTGAAATTGTTCTTTAATAAATGGTTCAGTTGAGCACTTTAATAGTAACTTTGCGTCTAATGAAATTATAATCATTTAATTCTCTTTTATTTCTAAACATAGTCTCAATATTTTCCATATATAAAATCCATTTTCTTAATTCCTTCAAGAAAAAAACTATCATTCCTTACTCCTTTAATGTACTCAGGTAAACAATTAAAAAACTTTGGCACCAAATAAACGTAATGTTTTTTAACAATAGTTTTGTTCGTTTTTATATCAAGTATGAAAAGAATTTTTGGCTGTCGGGTATTCTTTTCAGATGTCCGTAAGGTTTGAACATTAAAATTATTCCTTATATATATATATCAATATCTGAAACACATATAATTTCTTTATTTGTAAAATACCTAATTCATTGTACCTTATTTATACGCAACCTCTAATATTGTTTATGATGTTCTAATTATATATCAGAAATGAGAGATTTACACTATGAGATATTAATAATTTAAGATATAAATTTATATCATTAGATAATAGAAATTTTTGCATATATTTTTAAACATTTATTAAAATCATAATGAAAATTAGTATACTAAAGATATTCAAACATTAGTAGCAAAAATGAAAAATAAAATTTGTCAAAAATTAAATGTTAAAACAATCAAAATTAATTATATTCTGAAACAAATTCCTATTCGTAATAGATATGCATTATTTCCGTGAAAATATCGCTGAACATTTAAAAATCGCATGAGGTTTAGCGGTAAATAAACAAAGCTTTGAAAATGTTAACAGATAAAAAAATAAACTTGAAACGATTCTTTAAACACCTTGTCCTTTCCTCATTCATCATCGTCCAGATAGAAATAAATATAAACAAATAGAGTACGCGGCATTGCCATCATTATGCCACAACCGGTACAAGATGAATGCACGAGGCTCATTATTCGCGTCCCATAATGCCTGTCTCAAGGCAGCGCGTGCAGTCGGCAAAAGCGAGTGGGCGCCATGTTGGTAGCAGCGGATTCGAGGGTCGGGCCGCCGCTGGCCGTGCCAATCAGCCCGCGGTGGGCTGACCCCTGGCGACCGACCCGCTCACCTGACCACTCCTCTGCGGTCACGGCGCGCAGACACGTGCAGCGCATGGTCCCCAGCTGCCAGCCCGCCAGTCCAGCGTGTGCACCGCAGCGACAGTCAGTCAGGGTGGGGCCCACGCTCGTGTCACGCCAGTGGACGGACAGCTCCTCCGACTTCATCGAAGATCGATACCAGCACGTGCGTTTGTCCTCGACGGTTTCCGATAGCCTCGGAGTGTTGCGAGTGTGTGTATGGTCAGTGGATCAGTCGTCGTGGCTCTGACCGTGAAGCCTTTCGGATTGCCTCCTACTGTTTTCGAAGTGTGATGACTCACAGCAACGTGCGAATGAGCTGTCAGCGGCCGACGATCACATGACACAGGTAACCGTAAGCTACTGAAGGGGAGTGGATTAGGCTTAACCACGTGCAGCAACTGCAAGAGATCATCCGTCCAAGCAGTTAAGATAAAAGAAAAAAAGTGGACAGCGCCGCTAGCTCACTTCCCCCATGTCTAGCGGAGAGTGCCTCGTGGCCTGGAGGTGACTCGGGGGGAAGACCTGACGTCAGCGGGGAGTCCAGCCACTAAGTGACTCCGGTCGCGGAGAGTATGCGAGCATCATTATCTCACTTGGCCTCCGGTCCAGCGGAGAGCAGGATACAGGAAGCCGTAACAGTGACCAGTACGTGAAGCAACCCAGCGCCGCGCTTCGCCGACCCTCCTCTCCCTACCGCCGCTGAAGCAGCGGCAGACGAAGACATCACCTTTCCGTCTAGAGACGAGAGCGCGCCGATTTGTCGCTCGTGTGTTTGTGTGTGACCACCGTGTGACCAGCCCGTCATATGCAAATAAGGTCACTCGTGCCCTGACTCCAAGTGACACAGCCAGCGCAGGTGCTCGCACTTACCCAGAATGCCCCAGTGGCCGCCATATTTGTTGTTCTTTGTGTCCATGTAAGACCTGGCATGGTTTGGTTTTTGGCCTAAAAATCAGATGAAATGTCACGGAGGAAACAAGAAAAGCCCCAGCCGAGAAAAAACTTAGTCACAGGTAAGTTAGATTTCTCTGCTTTGGTTGTTGGTGCTTCAGCTACTTTCCGCTTGCTGGACATGCTTCAGGATGGTCATAGGGCATCGCCGCGGGCTGCAGTAATGGCGGGGGTATTTTTTATTATGGCCAGAGTAAGCGTGTAGAACGCGACCCTCGTTGGCAGGACAATCGGACACTTCCCGTTCACACACCTTTTACATAAAATCACGCTTTCGCCCGAGGTTGATATCGGCTATCGTGGCCGGCAACACCCACCTCTATTTGCTCTCACTTTTTCACATTTCGACCGGCTCTACAGCCGTGTGATGTCCAGTTTTTTAACAGCTGGACAATGCTGTTAGGCCTAATGAACTCGCCGTCGACTTCATTGCCGCTTCTCAGCATCCGTTGACGGGGGAGAAGGTTTTGATCGTTGTTCGTTTGTAATTGTTCGCCAGTGTGCGTTCGCATCCAGATTTGTTTTGATTGTATCTGACGGAAAGTGTAGGTAGGGGAGGGATTCACTGGTGACAAGCAAATGATCTGACAAGAGTGCTAGGTTGCCAACCAACCAGCAGCCTTGAAACGAAGCCAGTAATCAAGCCCTTGGATATACGCCTACAGGGTGGGCGGTTTGACTCTAGAAATTGAGAGTTGATAAATTCGTGATAATAAAGAAAATACGAGACGAATTAAAAGGCAAAAAAATATAATAAACTTTTGTCACCTAAAACTTTTATACTAGCGTAGCTTTACTCAATATGAAATATGATCCGATGCGTCCAATCACCATTTCTGGAAAATGCGGGATTTTTTTATTACTATCAGTTATAACCAGTGTGTATAATGAGAGTACGTCATAGTTATGTATCTAAGAACATCAAAATATTAATATTCTTAAACTTAAGAATTATGATATGGAATTATGAAATATTATATAAATACTACATAGTTTTTCTGTAAGTTCAGTGATTTATATATGAGGCGTTGAATCAGGAACTGATTAGAAAAACCAACGTGTAGGTTGCATTTAAGAATAGGTTCGTAACTTTTTGCTGACGGAAAAATTATACATTTTCAATCAACTTCCTTCAACAGTCTAAACTTTCAAAATGAAGTTATTCTATACAGTTCAAAGAGGTTTATTTTCATGTACAGTGAATATTGGAAGTATACATTCATACCGAAAAATTTCGTCAGAAATATCGTGATTTGGTGTAATAAAAAAAAATTATTTTCGTGATTAATCATTTGTTTATATTCTAATGACATTTCCTGCAACTTAAATAAAAAATTAATAAATGTTTAATTCTATAGAAAAATTGATTTTTACAGCCAATTTCATATGATAAAAAGACAAGTAACTACATACAGTATTTGGATTTGAAATGTTTATAATATATTAAAAATAGAATATCCTATTGTACAATTCCTCTATTTGCCAATTTTTATAAACGTTGTATTAAAAAATGCTTAGGATTTTCATTTTCGATGCTCTAATCTGTAAAGTAAGTAGCCTTTATGAGTGTTCATTTTGTATAATGAAACTGCATGACATTCCTCAAATACAGCATATGAAGCAGCTCCCAATAGCTGCTTTTCTCCCAAAGAATGTCCAATATCAACATTTATTTTGCAACATCTAGTATAGAAACCCTGAGACTAGTTTTAGTTTAGGATTTCCAAAAACAAATGGGCAGCTACTTAATGCCTTCGAAGGTTCACTAAACTACACCAGTTGAAGCCTAACAGCAATTACTCACATTTTTTTACATATTTAATCCTGTGTGAACTTGTGATTTTATTTTTAGTTCATCATAAATTTGTAGCAACATAAATTTATATCATAAGATACAGATATAAACATGTCTTGATATATAAGTAACTACTGTGATATGTATCAAGACAATAATATTCTGCTCAGGTTAAGACATTTTAATGTGTGTTGTCACATATATGCTACAGCCTCTTTGGTTTCATATCCTTCAAAATTAAAAGGGAAACATTTTTGCAATATTTCTTACTTTGCTGATACCAGAGCAGTTGCCCACATCCCTAGAAATGACTGACCAGGGATGGTGAAATTTGAAAAAATTAACTAGTGAGCAATTTTTACCTCATGAGGAAAATATTATTACTTTTTTTTTGTTTTCATATGCATTAAGTAAACATTGGACCATTAAGTTTGAAAGTTGGTGCACTATTAAAATAATTAAAACACATATCATCAAAGTAACTTGAAGTACTTTGAAAGTAAGAGCCCATTCCAGAAAATTCAGCATTGGGTGAGTGGATTTCCCCAAACTTGGCTCTCACTATATAATGCATCAATAGCATCACTTAAAAAGCCCTTTCATATAACTATAGTAAAAATGCTTAAATATTCTTTAATAGTATTTAGAATTTTAAGAAGATGAGCGAACTCTTCACAACTCTGTCCATATTGACAAAATTTAGTGGTTAAAGTTTATTGATAACATTAAGCACTTATGAACACAATAAAACCCAAAAAATTTCTTGATTTCAACAATTATTAGGGTTAACATAATAAAATAAGGTATGATAGCTGTAAAAGTGATTACTCATTAAAAAAAAGGTCAAATGCTAGATGTGACTTACACATTGCTCATCCATGAAATGCTATAATATTTAGACAAATTTTCTAGAAAACAGTTTGATCTAGTTATTAGTGAGAATCATTAACCTCTTCATGTTCACTCAGCTGTTAACTGCCAGCAAGAAAAAGACATGGAACTAATGTAAATAGGTCCTCAAAATTAATAATAAACACAATTAGTATTCTTGTTTCTTTTTTATTGAATTTTTCCAACAGGTCACTTAATTAAGGGAAAGTGAATCATAGGTGAACTACTTGTTTGTGGATTAGTTTCATATATACTAGTGGAATAATATCATGGCACAAATGAAATTAAAAGGAATAGTAATTGCTATATAACTGAGGGCATATTGTATTTCATAGTTTAATGTGAAATTATTTCTTTCAAAATGTTAAACTGAATTTACAAGTAATTTGCATACTGCAAATTATATGATTTCGATTATTAACTCAGTTTCCATTATATATATGTGTGTGACAATTTATATCAGTGGCATACCTAGGATTTATATATCTTTTGAGGGATGGAGGTCATGTGACACTCACCACCATTTTCATAAGACTTGTTATATAAGCATAATAAGTAATTTTTTTTTACTTCATTCATCACTTATTTGAAAATATGTTTATTTTTAGAAGGTGGGAGGGCATGCCTCTGTGTCACTTTTCCTGGGTGTGCCACTGGTTTGCCTTAAATTTAATTAACCTTTTGCAGTGGTAGTGAAGTGGGCTGTACTTCCATACTGTTTTTTCCATTCCACTTGATGTTTCATTTGTTATTGCAATGTGCTTGTCAGGATAATTTGCATTCACCACAAACTTATTCAAATAAATGCATAACTAATATATGAAAATTGTTTCATGTTATAATTAAAAGGAAAGAATTAATCATAATAACAACAGGGCTCCTCTCACCCGAAAAAATGCATTTTTTTGTGCTACATATTCAGTATTTTGATAATACCACTGGCTTGATTGACTAAGTACAAAAGCCTAAGCATTTTTCAAGCAGTTCCTCTATTTTTCCATTATATATATGAATCAAGAAAAGCAAAATAACTGCATTCTTTATGTCTATATTTAGGTCTCTGCAAATTGATTACAGAAGTTAGTATTTAGAGATTTTTTAAAAGAAATGAAAAAAGGTGAATGTACATGAATCTGGACTAGTGAGCTTCTTTTCTGTTTTGAATTTTTAGTCCTTCTATGTTGCAATGATCCATTAAAATGTGCTGCCAAAGTTTGTGTTTTTATTAAAAAAATAAGTTAAAATGCAAACCCCCACAGGGGTCTCTACACAGAGGTCTGACCTTAGTTTAATATGTTATAGAGAAGATCTGTGAGAAAGACAACACAAACATCTGAGCCTTACCCAGGTCCTTTTGAATGGTAGCATAGTGTGCTAACCACTCTTCCACAGTTAGGGTGCTACGCTACTGATCAAAAGTACTGGGTAAGGCATGGAGGCTTTCTGCTGAGGTCTTGCCTTCCTCAGAAATCTTCTCTCTGGCTTATTAAACTGACTGGCTCCTGTCAGACCTCAGTGGCAAGCAGCTGCTTGAGGGGGAGAGGTATTTATTTTTACTTATTTTTTATAAATACACAAACTTTGGCAGCACTTCGTAACAGAAAAGAAGCCCACTATTCAAGATTCATATACAAGTGTGCATGTCACTCATTTGCCTTCCCACAAAGACAAATCCATGATATATCCAAATATTATTTTTCACATAACCTATATGACCTTAATTTAAAACACTTTTTTTATACTGTGTATCATTACGGTAGTTTTAGTCTACATTAAAAAAGCAAAAAAACCATTGCTTTGTTTCATGTGTGTTACTTTGTAAGACTTCAAATTCTGTGGCCTTTGGTTCCGACACCCTTGCTTCCATTCTAGCTGTTGGCAAGAACGGAAGCAAAGGCCACGAATTTGAAGTCTTACAATGCATTGCGTGTAAAACAGAGCAATCGGTGGTATGTTTTTTTAAACTAGACTGAGACTGCCATTGAACTCTTACAATGCAATGCGTGTAAAACAGAGCAATCGGTGGTATGTTTTTTTAAACTAGACTGAGACTGCCATAATGATGCACAGTTTAGAACAGTATTTTAAATTAAGGCCATGATATATCCACCAAAGATTGAAGATAAAAATAAAATATGCAAAATGTGATTAATATGTAATAATAATCAAGAAGGGGAAAAAATAAAATAAAAATGTTAAAGAAGAAAAAATAAAAGGGAAAATCTTGTTTCAAACTATTATGTAATCCATCCTTATATCTGCAGATTCTCCTGTAAATGCCTATTATACAGCAAAAACAGTGTAGAAGGGAAAAACTAATATAGTATTCAGGACTGAAAATGGGGGGAGGGGAAGCAGGTGGATACCATTACTCTATTTCCAAAGCTGTTTTGTTTTGTGTGTATATAACAACAGGAAATTGATACTGTATGTATGTCCACTCCTTGTTATTTTCATAACATTAAGTACTATGTAATTTTTTATGTATTGCTTAATGTTGCCAAGTCAACCATCGGGTCTTGTTTCAATTGATTATGGAGAGTCCATCTAGTTCTGAAGACCCATTTCCATCTCTGATAGTACTACACCTACATTTAGAGCTTTTCAAAAAAACATGAATTTAAAATATTAAAATTTACTCCACCTGTTCAATAATCCAATAGACCTACATATGTGTAGTCATACATTAGACCAGGATACAATTCTTACATACTAGTTGAATGCATTAAGTGCTAAAAGTTATGGTATTTTCACTGCTAGAATACTGATTTGTTTATTAGGTGCATATTATATCTGCAGATAAAAGAAAAGCATCAAAATAATATATAGCTTAGAATTGGACAGTATCCATCAGTTACTTGGATACTAGAGGTATGAGGCTAGATTGCTTTGTTTTACTTTTGAGCAGATTTTTTCTTCACACAATGGTCTGAATGCCCAGGCCATAAGGGCTTAGAGAAGATAGAAGAAGGGGATCTATTGGACAGCTTTTAAGAGACAGAAGGGGTTATCCAGCATATTCTTTAGTGTGCACAGAATATGGCTGTTTTACACATGGAAGCCATGTCTGAATGTCCCATCCAATGAATGACTGCTTTTCCAAGCTAATTGGTGTCCCCATCCCTATTCTCATTGAGCAGAATATGAGTTAGTGGAGAAAATTTCCAATACAGGCACAGTTTGAAACTCTAACCTGGGAACATCAGATTACAAACCTCACAATTGCAGACTCTAGAGATATGAGGTTTTTAAATCAGTTTTAATGGATCAAAGCATTAGAACATTTAGAGGAACTAGATTCATTTTATAATTCATATTGTATAATATAGTGCATAAAACTTCTGATATTTTACATTTTTTGTTTCACACAATTTTATACTAATGGTTATACAGGGCTAAGTGTTAGTTTTCATTCTTGTCCTAATTGTAGAAAAGTTACTGGTTATTTCTGAAATTGAATGTTCACCTCATTACAGTCTAATGTAGTCATGTGCGTTTTCAAAATTCTACATGTTAGGAACATTAACATGTTTTTCAAGTACCCATTCATGATTTATAAAGGAAAGTGTCCACTGAACTAATCATCATTCATCTGTTTTTGACATATTTGAAATTAATTCTCCACACTGCAGCAGATTTTTACCCAATCTATATATGCTTATACTTCTCTTCTCATTTTAAGACAAGTGGGAAAAAATATGCTTCTACTTATCAATGTGAATTAATAATTTTTCTAAAATCCTGAAAAGTTGACATTTTTGATAGTCTCAAGAAGCATCACTCTTTGTACCATATTTCATATTTTGAAAAGCTGTGATTCTTAAATTTATAATGCTAATAAAGTAATTGCTGAAATGAAATGCTCTTTTAAAATATTAAATATTTACTTGAATAACATATTATTTTTAAAAATTAATCAGGATTTTCATAGCTAAGATTTATGGGACAATGAACCATCACTATTTTTTAATAATAATGCATAACTTAATGAGTAAAGATGTAGCATAATTTCACACATTTATTTGATTACATGCATTCATTTGCCATTGCAGATATATATTTGAATTCAAAACTGTACTGTGGAAAGTTATTGCTTCATAACTGCAAATGTTAAGTTGATGCAAAATTTATATAAATCCATTCTGTGAAAATTTTTAATCTAAAAAATTAATTAACGTTTAACCTAAAAAACTATTCCCAAAAAAATCTTGTACTCAACCAAATACTTGGTTCCTCACAAGATTTGGTTTCATGGGATTATCAGCTATTTATGTATTCATATACTATGCATTATCTAGTTTAGGGGATCTCAACGTGGGGTACGCCGTGAGAGCTCAAAAGTCGCTAGATATATGTTATATATATGTTTTATTCCCATTGCTCTACTCTAACTATAGTTTTATCTATCTGTACAGAGGGTACACCAGTTACACATTTCAGGGGGTACGTGAAGCATTAAAAGGTTGAGAACCACTGAGCTAGTTAATCAGAATTCACCCCCATTCCCTTGGGCTTACTACTTATCCATTGCTTAGATCAAATACTTCAGTATCTATGTAATAATTGTAAACAGTGCAACTGGTTTAACACCCTTATGAGATCTTCAAATACAAAAAGAGTCTAATTATAACACTTCTAACATAATTGAAAATATCAAGTTTTTAGGAAGTAATAGAGAAATTCATCATCCATGTTTGTTTTGTCATCCACTGGGAAATACTGAACTTTTCATACTACTTATGCACCTTTATATGCTGAGTATGCCCATTATTACAAATACATGAGAAATAGTAGTTATAGGTGATATGTATAAACAGTATTTGACAAAAATAATATACATATGTGTGTGCATACATGTAAAGATGCAGGGAACAAAAGCATGTTCCTGAGATTAAATGCTGCTTCTTAAAATCATTAAGACTCTGACTGAAGACTGATTCATGTGTTAATTTCATATGATAATATGAGGACTGAATAAAGAAATAAAAAAAATTAAATAACATTGGTTTTACAATATTGGAATTTCTCAGATCTCACCCAGCTAATGAAAATTTTTCCTCTATATGCATCTAACATTGGTTTTGTTTCACTTTTTTTTTTGTATTTAACCTATAATTTTTAGCTACTAAGAATTGTCAAAGTAACAGTTGTATAATATAATGTTCTTATTTCTCTAATATGTAGTGTAATAGCAAGTCAATGTTTTGGAAAGGAGCTCAAATACGGAATTTAACCCATGTTCATTAATTTACACTGTGCCTCACATGCTAAAGGCTGTTTCAGCAATTTAAAAAAAGATAAATTTCTTTAAAATTTATATTAAGAATTAAGTTGTTTTACTTGTGAATAGCACTTTTTGCACACAATGGGCTAAATGGCCATTTCACAATAACCCAAGCTCTTAGAGAAGGTTTGGGGAAGGAATGTTCTGGACTGCTGTAAGAGATGTGGAATCCTTCTATCAAAGATATCCAGCATGATCTTAATATTCCATCTGAGAAATGGCAGCCTTTCAAAGCCCATCAGTAGCTTGTTTCTCACCGATATTAGAAGGGGGTCAATATAGATGTAGTTGGGACTCGAACCAGGGAACCTTTGGTTCTTAATCACTTGTTGACTCGAACCAGTTAGTTCAAGTCACTTAACATTAAGAAAATTGTAAATGATATAAAAGTTTAATGGAATAATATAAATATTCTAATAGTAATGCAGCCGTCCCGTGGCCGAGTGGTTAGCACGCTTGGCTACTGATCTAAGGGACCTGGGTTCGAGCCCCTGATTTAGGCTATGGATGTGTGTGTCGTTTTTCTGCTGAGGTCCTGCCATCCTCTCAGATCTCCTACTGTGGCATATAAACTGACAGGCTCCTGTCAGACCTCTGTGGCAAGCAGCTGCTTGAGGGGGTATTTATTTATTTTATTTAATAGTAATGCATGAAATTTAAATTAGAAACTAAATTGCTGTTATAAAGTAGGAAAATTTTAAATTAATGTTAAAGCATTTTGGACCTGCATTTAAAACAAAATTTTATTTGAGTGAATCTATTAGAATGGTGATAGGGAGGGCTTGAGTGTGATATGTGGTTTTCTAGAGAATTTTCCTATTGCAATGATAATATGGCCAAGTGTCACAAAGATTGCTTTAAAAAATTAATCTGAAATTGAGATACTGCTTCTCAATTAAAGATTAATTAAGCCTGTAGCAGGAATATTTTCCATTTCTCTTATGAAGAAGCTTAATCTGACGAAATGCGTCATAAATTATATATGCAATAATCTTTGCAGGGTTTCAGTAATAAAATAACCTTATATTTTAATTCTCAATGCTTCTGAATTTGAACTTTCAGCGTGTAGCGAAATATTTTGTAAAAAAAAAAGTTTGTTAACCAAAAGTACAATTTGAAGTAATTTTTCATCATCTACAATTGTCACGCGAAGAACAACATATAGAAAAAATATTTACTGATGTTAATGTTCGTGATAATTATAAGAATGAAATAAAGAAAATAAAGCAAGCAGCATTTGTTAATCAAGATATCGTACGAAGATTATATTAAATTTAAGGAGGATATCAAGTTAAAATTGTTATCAGACATTACGTTCACTATAGTGTTTAGCATTTTGTGCATTCAGATACAGACAATTATATTAACTACAGGGAATTTAGATTTAATGTTATACTATTATTTGAATGAATGTTATTAAAACTTTTGTCTTATTTTGATAATAAAAAGATACAGACAATTATATTAACTACAGATTTAATGTTATACTATTACTTGAATAAATGCTGTTATATTAAAACTTTTGCCTTATTTTGATAATAAAGTGGTATATTCTTCAGCGTTCAATGTTTACAAACTAGGGCTTTTAATGTCCTATCACCATTGACTAAATACGTATAAAGTAACAGTAAAATACTGTGACTTGATGGTCTATGATCATTAACCTAGTTCCTGCTTATAACAAGCTACTTATACGTTAGGTTAACCTTTCGATCTGCAGTCAATTGGCTTTTGACACGATAAAAGTTCGAAACAAAAAAAATGTATGCATGAAATCGTTTTATACTCTTGTATGTATATTTCTTTAAATGTAATCGTTATACTCAAAGAAAGACGTATTTTTTATAACTCAAATTTTAATGCTAAAGAATATTTTTGCGTACACATGAATTCCTCTTGTGACGTATTAACCCGTAAACTGCGGATTAGAGACCCTCTGACCTCGGGACAGAAGGATGAATAAAAAGGTGAAGGCATTTCCGCCTACGTCAGTTATATACACTTCGCAATTCATCACCGACCGCTCCCACTGAACTGATATTTAGGGAAGTCCTTTCCTCGCGCTGACCCAAATTATGGCCATCACGTTCGAAAATAAGGATGCCTGTTTTTGGCTGCAGGTTGGGGGATTCCCGCGTTTGGGATGTTTTGTTGGTATCGAATTTCTTTCGTATTTAGGCATTTCCGTTAATATCCAATATTAGTGTTCAATAAGTTTAGTGTCGAAATATGGTACTATTGTTGAAATGATACCGAAATATTGAAGATCTACAAGAAAGATATAATTTCGTTAAAAGATATAAAAGCGATTTAAATAATTTAAATTTATTTTTATTTAAGAGTTAGAAGCAATGTTGAAATATGCAAAAACATTTCTTCGTTATACCTTTACTATATACAAATATTTTAACACTTAGATGCTTTATAGAAAAATTTTATAGCCCATGCTCTAAGAGATCAACGTAAAATGCCTTTTAGCAGATTTCTTTCTAAAGAACCAATCTGTAACTGAGAGTTCAAAATAAATTTTTTTTTTAAGAATTTATACTAAGAAGCTATACGATGTGAGATAAAAAATATATTAAATAATGCTTATTATTTGCTTTGAATATACATGAAATTCTATTTTAAAATAGTAGTATAAAATTCAAATAAATACAAAAACTATCTTGACTGTTTTTATTTTTCTCAAATACAGCTTTATCAAAATATATACACTGGTTTCCATAAATTAAGGAATAATCCTGTTACGTCAATGGGAAGCTAACGTCGAAGCTCTATAACTTATAAAATAAATATTTTTGTTTCGAAAATTTTGATACCGGTTTTTCAAAAATATTCGTTCAGTATGTATGGAATATTTAGTAATAGCAGTGCCAGTCTTAAGAAACTTGTACAAAAACTGATGAATAATGAAATAATTCTTTACACAAACTTCTAAAATACATACTAATTTTATTAAACATTCTGATACAATACTTATTTTTGAGTATTGATTAACTTCTGAAATCAATTTTTCTGACGCATTGTTATTGTTTAAATATTCGAACTTCTGTAATTCATTATATACTGAACGAATATTGTTCGAAATTGGGAAAGTGATATAATTGATTGATATCTTTATCCGTTATCACATTTTAAAAACAAAAAAGTTTTAGAGCTTCGACGTTAGCCTCCCATTTCCATAACAGGATTGTTCCTTAATTTTCGGAAACCAGTGTATATAGTTACGATATCCTAACATGATCCTGGTCTTCATAACTCTGAAGCAAAATGAATATCAGCCGTTGATGAGGAGTGGTGTTAATAATTTTTAAGTTAATATCCAATACGAGTATATATTCGAGTTGTTTCAACATCAACGAACATAAAAAATATTTTAATATTTCTCCTCGTACACTTTAAATGTTATACAGATATATAAAGAACATTCCCATTCATACAACATTATCTTTCATGGATCCAAAAAAGCATGTTTGGGATTTAAAATTGTGTAAAATATCCTAAATTATGCATTAATCCTATTTATGTTAACCCTTTCAGTACCATAAGGTTTCTAAGAGTAAATATTAGTATGTAACTGTTTATTTTAGTTTGTTTGGACGTAAAATAAATAAAAATCAAGAAAAATACATAACAATGTGTAGTTTTTTTGGAATTTTATGGGAAATATTTTTCCCAATGGACTATAAAGGTAACACAAATTATAGTTAGGCTTATTATGCAATGTCTTTTATTTATTGGTTTATTATAACAAAATGTTAACTAAAATAATACAAAATTATGAAATAAAATTACTATACAAAATGATGTGCTAATTATGATATTCTGCGAAGCAATTTCTTTTGGTAGTGAGGCAAAGATGGACATTGCACAGATGCAATATTATTGCAAAGATGGACATGAACTAAACGTTCCCGTTTACGTAATTGCGTTCGGCATACGTTCTATTTTGACATTCTATATAAAAAATGCAGATAAGGTTAAAATTAAATACGACAATCACCAATTTTAAAATGGGGAAAAATGTTTCCCTTAGTCGTGAAAGGGTTAACACGACATAATTTCAACATGGACATAACTTTAGTATTACTGCAATCATAATAGTTTTTAAAGGTTCAGCTTTGGTATGAAGTAGCTATATTACAAAAGTAATAATATGGCACAAACAGGACACGATGAAAATATCTTTACACAGCTTGTATTCAAATTTCCAGCCTATGTAACTCAAAGTAAGATTACGTATTTTGCGGAGCAAATTGCTTTGTCCTAGGTATCTGTAAATGTGCCTGTAATATGTCTTTGATGAGACGAACTTTAAATTGTTTTAAATTCCTAATAATTATTAGATTTTATAGTACTAGTGCCAATAGTTGGAAAATTCAGTAACCAGTAATATAAAAAACGGCGAAAAGTGTGTAAACTTTTGCTAAAATCAAATAGCTTCAGTATGGGAGACTTCTTTATCTGATGTTGCTATTTTTAATAGACTTTGATGGCGACTATAAAAATAATCACACATGTATCCTCTCTGCTGGTTGGAGAAACAAAAAACACAACAGGCCATAGAATCAAAAAAGAAAGATTAAAAAAAGAGAGGAAAAACTAAAACCTGTTATAGTAAATAAGCTAGTAAACAACGTGGGATGTCAATGACGAAAATGCTTGCAAACATTTTATTTTTTTTGTGTGATATGTTAACCAATCAGCTTCAATCAGTGGAATAATATTGAATCTCTCAAATGGTTATATAAAATATCACCAAGCAGTTTTCCTACTGAACCTTCTTCCATGCTGGTAGATAACTTTCATACCACTGAAATGGCTCAATAAGAATTACAAGACTGTCCTCATTCTTAACGCGCATCCATAAATAACTACAAAAAGTATGATTTCCGTTGATAACACTCATTTAAACAGTTGAAATTTGATTTCCTAAACACCCATTTTCTAGCTACTAAGAGCAACTTAGTTATGTAGGAGTATGTAATAAATTTCAAGATAGGAATGGTCATAAGTTGTAACCGTGTTCAGCATGTTGATGTTAATTTTCGTTTAATGCAAATTTCGTCCATCTTCCTCTGTATGTCATTCAATGATTGCTTCATATGCATTGCTGTTTAATATTTTAGTTCGGATTCGTAAAGCTCGTCATACTCTTTTCATGATGCAGTACCTAAAGCAATCTGACCTAAAATCGCACTACATATTGTGTATGACTGTATTCCTGGCTTTGCTCCATGCATAGTATCTTTTAATATCTCAAAGACTCTAATATCAGACATACAGGGATAACAAGCACATAAGATCAATAAAGATCTTATCTGTGTGAGGAGTGCCTTGTTAGCGAGACAGGTAGTATATTCCACTCACGATAATTTGGAAAATTTCCACGTGTTTATATATCTTTTTTTATATTTGCCTTCCACTTTAGAATTAGCTATCAGCAGTTAAAAGTTTCATGAGAAAAACTGTTGTATATAACCCTATAGGGAGGCTGGATGTTTGCTGCGATCGATCTGTGCTGATTATTGGTAACACATAAGTCAGACGGTATAGTAAAATCGAATCGAATATTTGCCTAACCATTCTTTCTTTGATTTACCCTTCGTTTCTCATGTGTGTGTTTTATTGTATTTTTTTTTATTACAGTAACTGTTTAGTGTATATCTTAATTCGTTTTGTTTTTTTTTGCTGCTGTTGTTATTCATATCTTTTATATTGTTTGTTGTTTTTTTTGCTCTGGCATTGATGTTTGTGTTGTTTTTCTGCTGAGGTCCTGCCATCCTCACAGACCTACTATGGCATATAAACTGGCAGGCTCCTGTCAGACCTCTGTAGCAAGCAGCTGCTTAAGGGGGTATTTATATTTTTTATTTTTCTTCTGATAAAGTTATCGCCATCATTAAGCTTTCCTATGTGTTTTGTATCATATCTCAGTTTTCTTCTATTGCAAAATATTTTATATCAATTTGCACCTTACACAATTGTTTATCACAAACTAACATAAGCAAGTAACGTCGTGGCACAATAACTGTAAACAAATACTGTAATAAATAGCCTAGTCCTCATTTATGAAAGCGTTGAATGTAAAAAGAGTAGCTCTTACACCTCAAACGTTTTGTTCTTGTGGCTGAGTGATTACCTACGCTGTTGGTGGTCATTTAGATATAGCCAACAATTATTTGCAAGGTTGCGCTATGATGTTGCTATACACTGCTTGACAAAATTATTAGGCACATCATATCGCAATTTCGAAAAAAGAATATAGATGCACATAATTTGGTCACAATATGCAAATAAACATATACTCAATTATAACCTCTTGATTTAGTAGGCATGCATTTAACAAATGTTCGAAATGTTTTATTTATTCAAAAGAAATTCATATTAGAATTTGTAGTATCGAAGATAATAGTATAAAGCACTTTCCTTTTTCATAATAATTTAAGTGTAAACTGATCGATATGAAAAACGACATAAAAGTTTTTTTTTTTTTGAAGTGGCTTCGAATCTCAGAAAATACATCACGTGGAAAAGAACAGAATCAATTCGAAAAATAAAAACATTGTGTCTGCATGGAAAAAGATTATCTCTGGCAAAAATTGCTGACAGTTTAAAGCTTTCCAAGTGTGCAGTGCCAAATGTTTTGATATGTGGCTCCTCTAAAAAACAGCTCAGGAAAGAGCCAAACGCAAGATAGTGAATACCACATTAGAAACTATCAACGAAAACCCAAACTGTGTTCTGTCATTACCTCTTATAGTAGAACAGTTTTACCATACATTTATCATCATGTAACGTCATTAAATATGGAACACTAAAGCAGAAACCAACTCCAAACAAACAACATAAAACTGCAAAGCAGCAGTTTGTGAAAAAAAAAGTCATTTCGTGAACCAATGAATAGTAGGTACACCATTCTATATAACAAATCGTATGAAACATTGGTTTCAAGCCGTTGGCTTCAAGGACATAAAGTTCAAGTTCTGAATTGGTTTGCTATATCGCCGGATAATTAACCCAATGGAAAATGTCTGGGGTCAGCTTGTCACGTGTGTGAACATAAACGGCAGTTCCAAATTGTTCAAGGCTTAAAATCTATAATATTGCACTTATTGGAGAGAATTACCCATGAAACTTTCATATTTTGTTTAATTCAATCTTATAATGGTTATTCCAGATGATTGGTAACAAAGGGGAGCTAAAAATTATTTATTACGAAAACGGAAAGTGCCCTTTACTAACTCTCTTATATAGAAGTTGTAATATGAATTTTTGTACTTGATTTATTTTAAATCGACAAAACATTTGTGAAGTGTGAGTACTTGTTTATTTCCATATTGTGTTCAAATTGCATTCATGTATATTCACTTTTCTTTTCAAAATTGTAACACGTTATTTTTGTCAAGCCGTCCCGTGGCCGAGTGGTTAGTACGCTTGGCTACTGATCTAAGGGACCTGGGTTCGAGCCCCGGATTAGGCATCGATGTGTGTGTGTGTGTCGTTTTTCTGCTGAGGTCCTACCATCCTCTCAGATCTACTATGGCATATAAACTGACAGGCTCCTGTTAGACCTCTGTGGCAAGCAGCTGCTTGAGGGGGTATTTATTTTTTATTTATTTTTATTTTTGTCATTTCTTGAGCAAACAGCAAAAGTTATGAAGTGGAATTAATATTGGTTGCATTTTCAGAAAATATGCTTGATATCATATAAGTCATTTAATGATTCCTAAAGCAAAAATTATTCAGGATCATATTTTTGATCACTACTCGAGCAGTTGTATTGCAAAATTTCGCCAGCGTGGTTTAGAAAAGTTATATTCAACCCAGTGGGATACGAACCACAATCAGGTGCTCATTTGTGAATTATTACTACCGAGTCTCCCAAAGTTATAAGAATAAATTATAAATAATTTATTACTATATCCTTACCACAAACTATTTTAAATGTCTTTTTTTATCTGTTGTACTAATTCAACAGAAATGATACTCAATGAAGAAAATGATTTGTCTGCGAAAATCGTGCTTTAGTTTTTCCAAAAACAAAGAACGGTTTGAATTTTTTGAAATAAAAATATTTGATGCATAATTCTTTTGTCCCTTGTTTATTTCTCTGCTGTATAAAGTTGCACGATACGAATCGAAATCGCTTGGGGGCGGGGGTGGCTCAGTCGGTACCGCGCCAGGCTCGTAATCTGTAGTTCCCAGGTTCGAGACCCAGCTGGGTCAGCGTTGAGATTTATCTCCGCAAAATTCCCCGCCCTGGCCACGGTCAGTAGGGGACACCGATGGGCTTGGAAAGGCCACCGTCCGTCGGATGCGATATTAAGCCGTGGTCCCGTGTGCTGAAGAGCCATACCCTGTGCACGTTAAAGAACACGCTGGATGGCCTTGACGGGAGGCTACCATCTGTCTCCCAACAGCTGTTTCAGTGGGTCCCCTCCCCTAACCTTCTCTGAGCCTTCGGGGTCCATGTGACCTGGCCATTTTAGCCCATGGTGTGCAAAAAAGTGCCGCTCAGAGGTAAAACAACCCAACACAACGAATCGCTTGAGATTCAAAGTTGAAATTTTCGTGATATATTCCTTGCTCCCAGTCTCTTATCGCCTCGCAAAAGCCAAATAATGTTAAGACAGTTTTTCCTCTAATCTTAACTCGGAACTAGCCGCGCATTTGTTTTTTAGTCCCCCTCGGTGCGTTTTCATTGCCGCAAATTCTTCAGCATCTGAGCGTGTTCTCTTGAATATTGAGTAGATATAAAATGATTTCTCTCAGGGTGCATCTACCGAGGGGTGGGGCATGCCCCTTTGCGATTGCTAGTAAGAGTAATGGAAGCAAACATATTAAATATGTGCATGCTTCACGCATTTTTTCAAGAAATTTTTTAAAAGACGAAGTGGGGAAAATGTTATATTGTAATAGAAATCTAGCCTGTTGTTCCCACACACTTAAATTTTTTCTAGAACCAGGCCAGATTTCGCCATTTGAACAACGCATTTTTTTTTTGTATAGCGGTATGGGAAATTTATGGTCGATCCAAAAGTCCGTGGAACGACTAATGATAATATTAGATATTGCGCATGCATATGGAATTTAAAAAAAAAAGCAAAGATGTTAGTTTCTTAATACTTTATACTTCCACCTATATATAAGGCAGGTAATATATTTGCATTCAAAATGTAATGCATATGATTATGAAGAATATAAATAATTAAAATGTTTCTTTTGTACAGCAAGTCGGGTGGTGGCTAAAAGACCATACCGCGACTAACTACCCCTGCTAAAAGAGGAATTCTATTCTAGGTTTAAATGTTCTTCAAAGAACAGATGCTTTCCCGTGAATTGTTAGTGTTCTAAATTTTTAATTTTTTACTGCTTCAAAATGTCATTAAATTTTATTTAATAATGATGATATAAAATATTAGTATGTTTTTCCAGAATAATCCGCTTTTCTTCAAACACTATGTTTGATTAAATTTCAAAACTCGTCTGCCAAAATTCGACTTTTATCAGCAAAAATACCCAGTTCGGAATTTGCTCAAGTTTTTAAATGCTCTGCTTTTCGTATCATCACCTTTAAATAGAATTTAATGACATTTTTAAGTAGAACGTAGCTGATAATTTTAAACAGAGTGAAAAATTATTTAGAATCGTAGGCCAAAACAGCAACGGAACTTGTTCTCAGACAAGTCTTTGCCTTAGAATCTGACGGGAAGGCCTGTCAGTATAAATCTCCGGAGAAGACGAGAGTAGGGCGAGACAGCAGAAAGACAACGCAAATATCCTCATCTTTCACCTGCAAGTTATTAGCATAATAAACGATGAATACACTTGTAGTGAAACAAAATACATTCCAGTACAGGTATTTTTTTATGGCAGATTCCATCCTAATTAGGCTTGTTTATTGCTATGCCTTCGGTGACGAAGACGCATAAGGTCTGGAAAGACTAACGGTTGACGAGATTCCTATCTTCCCCAACAGCTGTCCAGTGAGTCTTCCTCCTCCCCAACCTTTTTTTTTTTGCCTTAGGGTCCTTTAGGTCCTACAGCTTAAGACCTTACGATATCAGGAGGCCTAACTGAAGAGAAAAGATATTGCAAGAACTGATTTTAAAAATGTAAAAAATGCGATTCTACATCTTAATATTAGGAGTCGGGAACGTCTTGTCTTATAAACCGACTAAGACCAACACCACCTAGAGGAGAGGTGGTGTCCTCTAGGTGGTGTTGCTAAGACCCGGTCGTCTTATAAGAAATCTCAAACTTGCCTATCTTTGAAATCCAAAACAGGAGTCTGTATAATTTTAGCCTTATATGGCGACACTGAAAGTAGATAAAAAAAAGAAAATCATAAATCCTGGTACGTGCAGGAAAGTAGTGAACTGTTGTCTGACCGACCTAGGAAGTTCCTCACATCCAGGCCCGGATAGAGAAAGAAATATAAGAGGAAATCGGGTTGGAAAAAGATAAGTGTGTGTGGGGGAGTGGCAAGAGATTGGATTTTCATTCCAGTGTAACATTTCCGTTTTTGTTTTAGAGGTTTTCAAAAAACTTCTTTGGAAAATACGCGAAATGTGCACAAATTTAATAATTTTGGCCTCCATTACACTTACTAGCATTCCCAAAAGATCCGGCTCTGTTCACTTCCATTTTATCGTTTTGTGACCTCTGTGTTGCACATTTATGCTAAAAGCAATTTGCGTAGAAAATTGAAATCCTTTCAAGTGTGATCGAGTGATTCAAAATTTAACTGAAAAAGAAATCGTAAAAAAGATACCTGTAATAACCCAAATGGGATTTTCAGCTTATCAACATTATTGTTTGCACAGCAATTGTCCTTCAACACGGTCTTGCTTAGCGTGATAGGATCTACTTTCAACGTAGCTTTGGCGATTATGATTGCCTGCGATTTCTCACCTTCGTACGAAAACACGATAATAACTGTGGTGCAAAGTTACTAAGTTATATACTTTTTCTTTTCGTGGCTGTCGTTCGTTTTCACTGAGAATACTGGTTTCGAATTCAATGCTACATATTAATAATAAAAGCCTGTTATTGCCTCTGTTCAAAGCTTGGCAGGAAAAAAAATGTTTTTGTGAAGCTTCTGCTGTTCTCTCATTTTATATCAAATGTCTCATAAGCTTTTACCTGAACATGCATTTTCAATTGGGAAAAGGAAAATGAACTACAGTATCAATTAGGAAGCAAAAACATCCCTTGTAGATAAATATTTCTTTCGTAACTTCTAATGCCAGTTATTAGATAAACATGACGATTATTTATATTTTGTTGCTAAATAAACGTTTTAATTCGAAGAGGTTTTTTTTTGCCGTGGAACGTAGCTTGTCTTTTTACAGCGCCGACAAACTTTTACCAGAGTTGTTAGATAGCCGAGCGAGTTGGAAGTCTGTGGACAAGGAAACGGCTCTTATCTCAGCCAGCCAATCAGGAAGACGGATGCCGAACAGGTAGCGCGTGTGGCAGCCAGCAGTAGAGATTCCAACTGGCTGGAACAGTACGCTGGGCACGTGCAAAACACATCTTTGTGACGTAAAGTTTGCCATCCATGAGAGGAAGAAAAGGAATTCCTTGGCTCTTGGTGTTTCTCCTTTTTTTACATGATTCATGAGGTTCCTTTTTCATTTCATGCATAATGATGGTAGTTCAAGATCAATCGCTGCTTTTCTTGCATCTTGAAGCATACCATCGTGGTGATGCAAGATTTAAACATTTACCATTAATTTTCGCAAACCATAAGCGATAAGAGTAGATTAATTCGTACTCGAAATTATTCTTCTTGTACGTTCCCTTCTGGGCACCGAAGTGCCACTTCCCTCAAGAAGAATTTAAAAAGGCATTTTTTTTAAATCGGTGGTTCCCAACGTTTTTGGGTCCAACTCCCCCTTATTTGTATGACGCCCCCACCAATAGAAGGCTATGTTAATCTATGAAGTATTCGATTATTCTATTTAATATATTTCCACAGAAAAACAAGAAAACACCCCCAAAAATTTCTAAAATGCCCCGTTGAAGACCTGGGTTAAATGTTAGAAATCATTCCTCGTGCAGCCCACTTGTACCAGCAAGTCTGACAAGAGCTTGTTAGCATATTACGCCAAAGAGAATATATGTAAGGAAGGCGAAACAGCAGAAAAAAAAAATCCATACCTTTTCCGAAATTCGAACAGTGACATGTCGGTTTCAAGCCTCACGTCAAGCCCCCTCCCCAACAAAAAAGGCAAAGAAAGGAGACATAGAGAACCACTGCGCATTTTCTTTGAGTTCTGGGAGGGTTAAGAGTTGGTTATTGTCCCCCCCTCCCTCAGTAACGGATTTTCAGTTCCAGTGGCCCTAAGCAGAACAATGTTTAAGACCATATGGTGTGTAATTAAAATTACCTCTACAATTATGAAAGCAATCATAAAATGATCCATGGGGCGGGGGTGGCTCAGTCGGTAGCGCGCCAGGCTCGTAATCTGTAGTTCCCAGGTTCGAGTCTCAGCTGGGTCAGCGTTGAGATTTATCTCCGCAAAATTCCCCGCCCTGCCCACCGTCAGTAGGGGACACCGATGGGCTTGGATTCGTCGGATGGGACGTTAAGCCGTGGCCCCGTGTGTGGGAGAGCCATACCCTGTGCAGGTTAAAGAACACGCTGGATGGTCTTGACGGGAGACTACCATCTATCTCCCAACAGCTGTTCCAGTGGGTCCCCTCCCCCAACCTTCTCTGAGCCTTCGGGGTCCATGTGACCTGGCCATTTAGCCCATGGTGTGCAAAAAAGTGCCGCTCAGAGTTAAAACAATCCAATCCAATAAAATGATACCCCCTCCCAATAGCCAGCGGCCACTTAGTCCGCCTATCGGCGAATCTGTTCCTTCCCACCCTCCCCAATGTGTCTCCTGGATTCGAACTCAGTTCCCTCTGATCCGCTCCTCATCCAATCATGCTAATTAATCAATAAAAATCGTGCTTCCCCCCCCCCCTGGGCAAAAATCTATTATTTTGCTTTCCGTGTTCTCCGCTGCTAAAGTACGAATTATATTTCTCCATACTTCATAGCAAAAGAAACCAACTTTAATTTATATATTAACGAAGCTTCCATAGTAGTTGAGCATATTATATGCTTGACTGCAGAGTAGTTACCAGAGTACTGGCAAGATAACATCAGAACTTCGTGGTGAATGACTGCCTAAAGAGAAACTGAATTTTTTTGTCTTTATCAAGTTTCGCAGTAGGAAACGGGTTCTTTTTCTTCTTATTCAGAAAGCACCAAGTGAAACGTAAACATTGACCTTACCGAGGCTCCGATCCTAATAGACTTTTCCGGTGTTGATATATTCGTTAATTTTGTAGTAACTCCTGAACGTTTCTTTTATTCTCATTTTTAATACGTAAATCCATAAGATAATACGTAATCCATTCTTTAAGTAGATTATACGTCTCAGATTCAGAGATGATCTTACACTGGGCGATCATTGATTATTACCGCCCCATGTTATGTCAATGGTGTCTAACTTCGAAGCCATATAACTTTTAAAATAAGCATTTTATGAGAAAGACTAAAGGTAAAGATCTCAATCGATTCTTGCTATCGATTTTAAACAATTATGGAAGTCTGAACGTTTAACAACAGCAGTGCTGTAAACCAGTGGTTCTCAACCTTTTATGCTTCACGTACCTCCTGGAAATGTGTATGTAACTGGCGTACCCCTTGTATAAATAGATAAAACTATAGTTATAGTTCCATTTAACTATATTTATAATCAGTTTATCCATGTTTCAAGGCACTTTAGAAACACGTTCATTTAACTTCACAGTAAATTGAAGACTAAAAATTACTTTAAGCACAGCAAGTGAAATAAATCGCAACAAATACATAGAGCAGTAAGAAGGCATATTCACTCACTTTGAATGGATGTTTTGACGAGGTATCAGCTGTTCGGGTAGGTTCGTCTCTCTTGACAAACGTGTACAGATATGAACTAGAGCACTAAGCTTCGTCACTCAGTTCTCAGAAATTAATCAGTAGCAGTGTAGCCAATTTAGCGATTTTGTTACTAGATCTAGCGACTTTTGAGCTCTCACGGCGTACCCCACGTTGAGAACCCCTACTATGGACAAAAGAATTTACCTTTTGAATAGTTTGAATTAGTATTATTTAAAACCATTTCAAAAGTAACTACATATTTTAAAGTGTGTGTAAATAAGTCCTTCGATATTCGTTCTTTTTATACACTTAAAACATATTGTTGCTCTGAAATATTTAAACCACCATACCTGTTTAGATGCTGTAAGAATAGTGTTGAAAATCGAGATTTACATAGATTTGATTGAGTGATTTAAAGTCTGCCACGTTTTCTGATAAAAATGTTTATTTTAGAAGAGACACAAGTATGTCAGTATAACACCCCACAGAGAAGATGATATTACTTTTACTGAACCTGGCAAGTAGATTAATTGGCGAGAATTATTGAGATAAAGATTTAAATCAAGTCTCCCTAAACCCTGAATTAAAAAAAAATGCATCCAATATTTAAATAGTTATGAAAGCGGGAATATTTAACAGCAGCAGTGTCAGTCCTGAGAAATTATAACAGGTCGAAATCAATGCTTACGAGTACTGTAATGTGACTCATCAAAGGCCAGTGTAAAGCGTTAATTTAACATTTTTGGTAACATTTCTCAGAATTTTAGGCACCACTAATAACAGTAAAAAAATAAAATAAATGCCCCCTCAAGCAGCTGCTTGCCACAGAGGTCTGACAGGAGCCTGTCAGTTTATATGCCATAGTAGAAGGTCTGAGAGGATGGCAGGACCTCAGCAGAAAAACGACACCCAAAATTCTTGCAACTCCTACTTTAGACAAGAACTCTACAAACAAAAAACTTCACGGTTAGCATATTTGACTGCAGATTGAAGAGGCCTAGGTTCAAACCGCGAATAAGGTATACACGTTTCTTGTATTTTCTTTCTGCTGGGGTCCATCCGGCCCACGGTCAGTAGGGGACACCGATGGGCTTGAAAAGACCGCTGTCCGTCGGACGGGACGTTAAGCCGTAACTCCGTGTGCGGGAGAGCCATACCCTGTGCACGTTAAAGAACACGCTGGTTGGCCTTGACGGGAGGCTACCATCTGTCTCCCAACAGCTGTCCCAGTGGGTCCCCTCCCCCAATCTTCTCTGAGCCTTCGGGGTCCATATGACCTGGCCATTTAGCCCATGGTGTGCAAAAAAGTGCCACTCAGAGGTAAAACAACCCAACCTAGCTCTGCTGAGGTCTCGCCTTCCTGTGTGGTGTATTATACTAAAAGGCAACTGCTTGAGAGATAATTTATTTTGTTCACATTTATGAGAATTTTGCTCTAAGAAACTGATTTTAATTCTCTTGCCAACAATAGGACACACAAAATTTTCTCTAGTTCATAACTGAGAATGCAGAAAGCGGGAATCTGATATAAAACTTTCATGACTTGTTTGTTCTCGTTGACTTTACTAACCACGTAATTGCCATAAGGTTCGCGTTTCCAACAGGATAATAACCAAGCAGAAGAAAACAAATGCCGTCATCTCGACAAACTGCTTCTCCTGAAATATGCCACACCACCAGCCTCCCATCACTTCCAGTTGTAACAACCATAACCGTCCAGAACCCAGGTAGCTGGACTTGAGGTGTCACGTATGGCGACAACCTTCTGGCTTGTCTCATGACCTGAATGTCCCCGAGCCAGTCCTTTGCTGGCAACGCATTTTTTTTTTGCTTCTTTTCCTTCCAATTCCTCCTCCCCTCTAAGAGGGCTGAAGTCCGCCATCTGGCTTCAGAGAGGTCCTCCAGGGGACAGCACAGACCCCGCTGGGGCAGCTGCTACCGGCGGCCAACGAGCTCGGACGTTAGGGATGAATTTTTTTTCTTCTTCTTTCTCTTTCTTCCTTTATTTCCTGTGGTTTTGACAGCTTTAAAAATTGACGTTTTTGTCTGTTTTTCCTGTCTTTTTCTCTGCTGACTGTGTTCCACTCTTCTCGTGTGACCATTCCACAAAAGTGCTTTTTTTATATATATATATCTTTTTCTGGAGACACATGTAACACCCAAGTGTTCAAATGTTCAAGTATTCTACCCGTCAGTGATAGAAATATATCGCCTCGTTAGGAAAGTCACAGCGTGAGAATTTACTTGGTCAACACCCCCCCTCTCCATTACATGAATCTGTAAATTTTCGAATGAATTTTTTGTTAAAGAATGAGATCGAGAGTAACTGTCTTAATTTAAACTCTGTAATGCAGGTCCGTCCGACCCACGGCTCATTGCAATGGAACTTGTGGCTAAAGAAAAACAATTAATCATTATACTGAATCATTTGAGCCAGTATAATTATACTGAATCATTATACTGGCTCATTACTTCTAATTTTCAGGTGCAAAACTTAACGGATTTGTCAATTCACAGTACTGATTAAAAATTTATAGTTTTACTTTTTAATGAAATATTTTCTTTATTCCTTAAAAAGAAATTATTTTTCTTCCAATTTATTACTCATTAGAATATGGTTTCGTTTTTAATTAGAGAATTTTTTTCTTGTGCTTTATAAGAATATAGTTTTCTTGTTTTGGTTTTACATATATTCGTTCGGTATTTAAAATTATTTAAGTTTTGGAAGCTGTAATATATAACAACAACTGGGTTGCAGGCCATATGATTATACTCTCAGAATCAGAGCATAAATGATGACTGTTGTATCACACCGTTTAGTAAAAGGGTATTTTTTTTTCAAAGTTTGTTAAAAACCGGGTATGTTTTTTACTTCTTAATTTCGTTTCCTATAAAACGTCGTTTTCCTATAAAAATCTATAGACGGTACAATGCTTCAAATTTTGCTATGAAGAATATATATATAGTTAATTGTAAAGATATTTCATAACAAAAGTTGCAGACATCAGGGAAGTAGGCACACAGTCAGAAAATATTTGTAGAAGGGGTGAAAAATGAAAAACATCGTAATGAACCAAAGAAAAACATATGATATAGGTACAGTGTTTTTAATTTACTCAGGGTAAATTATTAAATTTTTGTGATACAATAATAAATGTGTTAAACACAAAAAATCGTTTTATAATATTAATTTTCATATTATCTAATAGTTTTTTTTTTGTTTTTAATTTTTTGGAGGGGAGGGGGGCGTTAATAACTATTGTTTCAAACCATCTAATAAATGTGAATTTTAAATATTTTCGTAATTTTTATTTCGATATTAGACAATTACGAGCGGTTGTTATAAAACAAAATAATTCATTGTTTTAACTCTGTAAACAATAATCATTGCAATCAAGATATCACTGCAATTAACAAAAACTTTTACACGAAAAATGATGTTTATTCTAAATTATCCGCTTGAATTTCATTAAAATGGTAGTCTTTCAGTCAATGAAAGTAAAAAAAAAATTTTTATTATTCGCTTTCAATTAATGATATTTTTCACGTGTACTAGATTCATATAATATTTATTACTAAATTTTAATTAACTTCTAAAGTCAATCTTCGTGACTGACCTTGCTGTTGTATTATCCTATTTCTTCTGCCAATATTTCAACTTGCCATGTTTCAGCCAATATTCGAACTTCCACCATAACTCTTAAGTACTTCCATAACTCAATGAATAAGAACGAATATTTTTGAAAATCGGGAGCGGGGGTGGCTCAGTCGGGAGCGCGCCAGGCTCGTAATCTGTAGTTCCCAGGTTCGAGTCCCAGCTGGGTCAGCGTTGAGATTTATCTCCGCAAAATTCTCCGCCCTGCTCACTGTCAGTAGGGGACACCAATGGGCTTGGAAAGGCCGCCGTCCGTCGGATGGGACGTTAAGCCGTGGCCCCGTGTGCGGGAGAGCCATACCCTGTGCACGTTAAAGAACACGCTGGATGGCCTTGACGGGAGGCTACCATCTGTCTCCCAATCAGGTTCGAGTCCCAGCTGGGTCAGCGTTGAGATTTATCTCCGCAAAATTCCCCGCCCTGCCCACGGTCAGTAGGGGACACCGATGGGCTTGGAAAGGCCGCCGTCCGTCGGATGGGACGTTAAGCCGTGGCCCCGTGTGCGGGAGAGCCATACCCTGTGCACGTTGAAGAACACGCTGGATGGCCTTGACGGGAGGCTACCATCTGTCTCCCAACAGCTGTTCCAGTGGGTCCTCTCCCCCAAACTTCTCTGAGCCTTCGGGGTCCATGTGACCTGGCCATTTAGCCCATGGTGTGCAAAAAGGTGCCGCTCAGAAGTAAAACAACCCAACCCAACTGTCTCCCAACAGCTGTTCCAGTGGGTCCCCTCCCCCAACCTTCTCTGAGCCTTTCGGGTCCATGTGACCTGGCCATTTAGCCCGTGGTATGCAAAAAAGTGCCGCTCAGAGGTAAAACAACACAACCCTCCCCCCCCCATATCCCAAAAGGTATGAGACGAAAAAATTATTTTTTTAAATGTCGCGAATTTTCAATAGTTCCGTTCCCTTCCCTCACTTGTACAATATATGCATTGCAATTATGTCTGTCAGAGCTAGAGAAAAAAATGGGTTGCCTGATGTTGAGGGATGTTATCTTCGAGGTTTAACGGGCAGGAACTGCGTAAGGAATGAGACAATATGCCGGATGAAGTAGCTTTACAATCGTTTGTCTACGACCATTTTCATCGAGTGGGTAGTTTGTCTCATTCCATTAAGGCTTTTACGACAAGACGTTGCTTAAGGAGAGATTTATTTATACCGTTTCGTATCTCTGCTCTCGATTTCTGAAATCGCTCTTAAAGTGGGACACTTGGTTAACGAGTCACATTACAGAGACGGTGTGAGAGTTCTTACTTCTTGAGGGTGCTGATTATGGTGTGCTCGGTTCGAGCGTCGAGTCGCGTGTCTAAGTTGTTCGAGAGAGAAGCCGCCAAACAGTTTTGTGAAGCAGGTCATGTTTGCTACTTTGTGTTACATCATCAAGGACACGATTGATGCTGTCAAGGCTATAAAGAAGGCAACCTGACATTGCATCTCCATTCAGTGTCCGATACTCTTTACTGAAAATGGGGCGGGGGTGGCTCAGTCGGTAGCGCGCCAGGCTCGTAATCTGTAGGTCCCAGGTTCGAGTCCCAGTTGGGCCAGCGTTGAGATTTATCTCCGTAAAATTCCTCGCCCTGCCCACGGTCAGTAGGGGACACCGATGGGCTTGGAAAGGCTGCCGTCTGTCAGATGAGACGTTAAGCCGTGATCCCGTGTGCGGGAGAGCCATACCCTGTGCACGTTAAAGAACACGCTGGATGGCCTTGACGGGAGGCTACCATCTGTCTCCCAACAGCTGTTCCAGTGGGTCCCCTCCCCCAACCTTCTCTGAGCCTTCGGGGTCCATGTGACCTGGCCATTTAGCCCATTGCGTGCAAAAAAGTGCCGCTCAGAGGTAAAACAATCCAACGTTAAAGAACACGCTGGATGGCTTTGACGGGAGGCTACCATCTGTCTCCCAACAGCTGTTCCAGTGGGTCCCCTTCCCCAACCTTCTCTGAGCCTTCGGGGTCCATGTGACCTGGCCATTTAGCCCATTGCGTGCAAAAAAGTGCCGCTCAGAGGTAAAACAATCCAACGTTAAAGAACACGCTGGATGGCTTTGACGGGAGGCTACCATCTGTCTCCCAACAGCTGTTCTAGTGGGTCCCTTCCCCCAACCTTCTTTGAGCCTTCGGGGTCCATGTGACCTGGCCATTTAGCCCATTGCGTGCAAAAAAGTGCCGCTCAGAGGTAAAACAACCCAACCCAGCTTTACTGAAATGCCTCGATGGACGGGATAGTTTTATTCTATGGGAGAATATTGAATGCAGAAAGGACATCGCACCCAGCCCGCTCCATCTCCGCCCTATAATAGAAAACAAAAAGTTTATTTAAAAGCAACGTGTATATAAAGAAATAATGTAAAGATAATTTACGTAGTTAAAAATTTAGCTTTTATGTATAAATTTTTTTTTTAGCCCTGAGTCCCGCCATCCTCACAGTCCATCTACTCTGTCGTATTAAACTGATAAGCTCCTTTCAGAATTCTGTGACAAGCAGCTGCTTGAGGGGGTATTTATTTATGTTTTATATACCTGGTCTAGTGGTTAGTTTACCTGACTACTGAGCCAGCGGCCAGGTCCTGATGTGTAAATGTTTCCATGTTGTATGAGAAAACCTTTTTTTTTTAAAAGGCAAAATTTCTGTGTGAAGTTTTTTCACAGTAAGTATATGTTTATTATGTCGATACTTTAGATCACCCCCCCCCCCCCATACACACAAATTTCGAATTTTCGAAATAGGTTTAGTTTTGTCAGAATGCCACGCTGGACCAGCAAGATGCTAAATCAGTAGTATCTAAGCAGCTAAATTCCTACTTAAAAAAACATGTTGTGCCATTTTTTTTCTGTTTCTCGCTAGTTTTTAGATCAATTTTTAAACCAGCGTATTAAATATTTCATAATGTATTCTAAATTGTTAAAATTATTAAATTGAATTTTTAAAGAAAGTTTCGGTTGTAAATCGTGTGCTTTTTGTATTATTTTTATTAAACAAGTAAGAAGTTTTTAATAATATATATATTTTAAATATTTGACAATTGCAATGTCAACAAATTGTGTTAATTTTAAAATAAATTCGTTGTTTTATTACTGAATCTGAACATTCCTTTCGCCATTTGCCAATAGTCAAGTCTTGTATGGCCATTTTGGAAACAATTGATGCAATTGAGATTGAGCATGCATCACGGTTCCCTTAGGCTGAGCTAGTGATTTCACAAATCACTGATTGGTTGATAGCTGTTGGATTGTTTTACCCCAATGAGATAGAATACATAGAGTGAGTTACTGCTGTGTTACATACAGCGTCCCCAGTCTGAGGCTAAAGTAAGCTCATTGATGCCCACCCTTTACATGGCCGCCAGCATATAAAGTATAGGCAATCATGTAGCAAGCGCCTTTTCTTAATATTAGTTTTACATGCCTTAATAAATAAAAGAGTTTCTATTTTCATTAAATTGTAGTAACAAAACATTTACTTTAATTAAAGTCTGGAAATAACGCGATCTTTTAGCTGATATTTTTTCTTTTTTTTATTAAATAGAATATTTTTATAGGATATTAAAGATTCAACTAACATAACTTATTGAATTTTATTCTAAGAACGAAAACTTAATGTAATTTTCAAAAAAACAAAACGTTTAACTTCTTAGGCTTAGTGCGTTAATACCCATACTTTACATTACGGCAGCCATGTAAAGGGTGGGCAAAACGTCGTTCAAATTGCTTCAACTTTTGGAACCGGTTGCGCACTCTATCTACTTTACCTCGTTGGTTTTACCTCTGAGCAGCACTGTTTCGCAAAAGAGGGACTAAATAGCAATTATCACAAGGGTTCGCAGAAGGTTGAAGAAGGAAATCTTCGTTTAAGGCCATCCAGTGTGTTCTTTTAATATGTACAATGTATGGCTGTCTTGTATATGGATCACGACTTTAACTATTATTGTATGGATCCGATGATTCATCAGGTTACGAGCCTGACGCGCTACCAACGCTCGCACCTGATTCTGAATATGAATTGGCATTCGTATCTGAATAGGAATAGTACGTTAAAAATACAGTAACGAAAGAAAGTCTATTTCTTATCTGGAAGGAGGAGTATTCGTGCGGAAAACATTCCTTTCGCCATTTGCCAATAGTCAAGTCTGTATGGCCATTTTGGAAACAATTGAGGCAATTGAGATTGAGCATGCATCACGGTTCCCTTAGGCTGAGCTAGTGATTTCACAAATCACTGATTGGTTGATAGCTGAATTAGTCAAATAATATATGATTGCCTACTATGTATCGATGTAGTCTCTCATTTACTTCCAAAGTTGTCACTCAGTCGGTAGCGCGCCTGGCTCGTAATCTGTAGTTCCCAGATTCGAGTCCCAGCTGGGTCAGCGTTGAGATTTATCTCCGTAAAATTCTCCGCCCTGCCCACTGTCAGTAGGGGACACCGATGGGCTTGTAAAGGCCGCCGTCCGTCGGATGGGACATTAAGCCGTGGCTCCGTGTGCTGGAGAGCCATACCCTGTGCACGTTAAAGAACACACTGGATGGCCTTGACGGGAGGCTATCATCTGTCTCCCAAACAACTGTTCCAGTGAGTCCCCTCCTCCAACCTTCTTTGAGCCTTCGGGGTCCTGTGACCTGGCCATTTAGCCCTTGGTGTGCAAAAAAGGGAACCGGGTTCCCTTTTTTGCACACCAAGGCAAAGTTTGGGTTGGATTGTTTTGCACACCAAGGCAAGGTTTGGGTTGGATTGTTTTACCTCTCAGAGGTAAAACAATCCAACCCAAAGTTGTCATGCGCACAATAGGATATTTTCTGAAATATGCATAACTAATCCGTTTCTTCAATGCTCAATTTTTAGTTGCAGTAGTTTCGAACATGAATGTATTCAGTGAGATTTATACTCACCAGACGTATACCTTTAACGCAGTTCATGATTGCAAAGATAAGCCAATCTCTCTTCCCTGTATAAAAATGACATCACACGTTATATCTGAAAGAAAAGGTCGAAAGTCAGGCATTCGATATGACTAATAACTTCCGAACTGCGCGTGTGCATCGAAACTGCAACTTTCGCAGTCATCTGACGCAATATATATCTTGGTTCACACATTAGTTTGCTTAATGATAACTAACAGCAATTACAATCGGATCAGATTCAAATATGGTTCAACCTGATCTAATCTTTCGAAAGTGCAACTTGTGTTTTACTAGGGCAAAGAGAAAATACTTTCACCTCATACACTTTGCCCTGAGCGTTGGACATTTAATCTGTATCAGGAATACAAAAAATGTTATTTGTCGATGTAAACTATCCAATTAACACAAACATCCATTAGAAGTTTCTGTAATATCTGTAAAGCTTAACTATATAAAAATATACACCATCAGATTAAGAACATTGAAACGGATTGGACTGTTTTACTTCTGAGAGGCACTTTCTGAATACAATGGGCTAAATAGCCAGGTCACAAGGATCCCAAGAGCTCAGAGAAGGTTGGGGAAGGGTAATCACTGAACAGCTTTCATCTGTCTCCTCACTAACAGTAAGGCGACAGATGAAAGCACCGTTAAGGCCATCCAACATGTTCTTTAAAAATGAACCAGGGCTTAATGTCCCATCCGACCGGATGGTGGCCTTTCCAAGTTGATTTGTGTCTCCCGTCTCAACAAAGTCAAGGTGAGGATTTGTGGAGATAAATCTCAACGATGTACTCTATAAATACTCTATGATCGTTCATAAAGGTCTTTGATTATTTTTATTTTATCAGCCTTCCAACTACGCATTAAAAAAAATAATGAGTGTCTTAGAATAGGAACTTCTATTGTGTTCTTTGACTGACCCAAAATTTTTGTGTATTTTGTGAAGACCATCCCAGTGGTTAGCGTGCTTGGCTTACTGATCTAAGGGACCTGGATTCGAGCCCCGGGTAAGGTATGAGTGTATGTGTCGTTTTTCTGCTGAGGTCCTGCCATCCTCTCAGACCCTCTACTACGGCATATAAACTGAAAGGCTCCGTCAGACCTCTGTGTCAAGCAGCTGCTTGAGGGAGTATTTATTTTATATTATATTTTTTATAATGAGACTCTATATACAAAATTTGAGTCGATAGAACTGAAAATTGGTGAGAACATAAATAATGACCGAAAGACAAGAATAAACATTTTAATTGATTGATATCACAGCCAAGTGGTTAGCGTGGCCGAGTGGTTAGCGTGCTTGGCTACTGATCTAAGGGACCTGGGTTCGAGCCCCGGGTAAGGCATGGATGTATGTGTCATTTTTCTGCTGAGGTCCTGCCATCCTCTCAGATCTTTTACTGTGGCATATAAGCTGACAGGCTCCTGTCAGACCTCTGTGGCAAGCAGCTGCTTGAGGGGGTATTTATTTATTTTTATTTATTATTAAGCAGCATATTGAGATTAAGAAGTTTTCCGATCTGTCTAATACTGTGTATTCAACAGATTATTAGAGAGATATTAAAATTTATGCAAGTGAAAGAAATTGGTATGTGTATTCAGGGTTGGGGAGATAGGTTTTTAATGAAAATGGAACACTAATAAGAGAGATAAGCCCACCTCTATTTAAAATATTCGTTAATGATATTTATACTCTCTCATTTGAATGGCTCCACCTTGCCCTTAAATAATGATCTGGTTGAAAATTCACCAAATCCAAATTTTGAATTTCTGCGAATATCCTCACAGACCTTCTACAATGGCATATTAAACTGACAGGCTCCTGTTAGACCTCTGTGGCAAGCAGCTGCTTGAGGAGTTATTTATTATTATTTTTATTTATAGTTGTAGTTCTAGGGGGGAGGGGGGGGGGCTTGAAATATGGAGGAAAAATTATTGAAGACCTCTAAAACGGAGGTGAAAATGTACCAGAAATGAATTCCAGTCTCGGTCTTCTCTTTTACTTTTTTCTGCTCGATCGAGTCATTTGCCCTCCCCCCCTTATTTTTTTTTTTTTCTGGATCCTCGCCTGTCCACTCCGCTCCCCACCACCATCATCCACTTTCTCCATTAGAACTTGCTGGCTATGGAGTCAGTCTGGGGGGGGGGGGGGGGCGACAAAAAAATGCTTGTCAAAACAGCTCGAAAAGCTAGAGTAAAAGAAAAAAAGACTTCTTCGAGACGTCTTAAGGGTCGAATAGACCAATAATCAAATTGATAAATGTGGATCGATCCATGAAATTTGGCCGTCTGAAAAACAAATGAAAGAAAAAATATGGCATCTTCATTATATTCGAAATGATGAGTGAGTGTTTCCTGCCGGACACTGCGAAGTCATTTCGTACCGCTCGCTCCTTGTTTGGCAGTGAAGAGCCACTCCTCGAGCGATGACGTCACCATATCTTTGCCCTGCCCCCTCCACCTTCCCCCATTATGATATTAACCTCAGCAGCAGGGAGTCAGCTCGAGGCGACGGCCAACAAAGGCGTCCGTAGCCTTGAACCTAGGGTGAAGGGAACGGTCCGGTCCAGTGGCGACATCGCCCAGCTCGGACGACGTGCCAAGGGTTTGGCTCGTCAAGTTGGCCAAGTGGTGCTGGGCCTCACGTCTCATCTCTTACGTCGTAACAGTGTACAGGGAGGAAAGCGAGATCATCATTGCTCTTCGGAGTATCAGCATTTATTCATTCCTTTTTTAAAGGATTTCAAATATACAGCTGTGTCAACTTGATCAAATATTTTCCAGTTTTTTTATATATAAAGCTCTTTTTTTCTTTCTCCATCATTATGTTTCTGATAAAAGAGATCAAGGAATGCACTTCTCATTTATAAATGCAATAGAATTTTATTTCCACAAATATTATATATTAGTTATTGTGTTCGTTAAGACACAAAACATATCGTTGAAGGATCAAACCACAAGAGTTATAACTCGCCTTGTTCAAATTTGGGTTGGGTTGTTTTACCTCTGAGCGGCACTTTTTTGCACACCATGGTCTAAATGTCCAGGTCACGTGGACCCTGAAGACTCAGAGAAGGTTGGGGGAGGGGACCCACTGGAACAGCTGTTGGGAGACAGATGGTAGCCTCCCGTCAAGGCCATCCAGCGTGTTCTTTAACGTGCACAGGGTATGGCTCTCCCGCACACGAGGCCACGGTTTAACGTCCCATCCGACGGACGGCGGCCTTTCCAAGCCCATCGGTGTCCCCTACTGACCGTGGGCAGGGCAGGGAATTTTGCGGAGATAAATCTCAACGCTGACCCAGCTGGCCCTTGTTCAAAGTACGTTATATTAGTAGTAAAGAATCACAGGATAAGTCCTGTAGACATGGAACTCATGAAATAATGAGCTGAAAAAAATTTGGTTTTGCCATGAGTGGGATTCGAACTCACATCTCCTCAGGCGTGTTTCCTGGATACGTGGGTTCGAATCCCACTCATGGCAAAACCAATTTTTTTTCAGCTCATTATTTCATGAGTACGTTATATTATTATGCAAATTATTGTTATTTTGATAAGAACGTTTCAAAGGTGTGGAAAAATATATATAACGCGATAAAATAGAATTAAAACAATAGAAGATTTAGAATTCGAACGATTTTTTTTTTTTGCTGTGAAATTGCGACTTTTTCAAGGAACCCGAAATATTAAGTTGTATTGACCGTAAAAAATTCGTAATGGGGAAAAACGTTGCAAAGTTTAGAAATGAAACTTTGAGATTTGAACGCTAACTGGAGAAACGCATGATTAAAGAAAGTGATAGCTAAAAGGTATCCTTTGAAATCTTACAATTAAATATTTTTTGGATAAAAATGGTATAATTATTTTTAAATCTAACTCTAACCATTTCTTTTATCATAAATCTTGAAAATGTGATCGTAAATCAGCCGTAGGTAACTAAATTTTTAAAATATGCTTTTTAAAGTATTTTTTTCTCTGCTATATTTTTTTCCTTGTGGGTATTATTTGTTTCCTTATTATAATTGAGGGCGGGGGTGGCTCAGTCGGTAGCGCGCCAGGCTCGTAATCTGTAGTTCCCAGGTTCGAGTCCCAGCTGGGTCGGCGTTGAGATTTATCTCCGCAAAATTCCCCGCCCTGTCCACGGTCAGTAGGGGACACCGATGGGCTTGGAAAGGTCGCCGTCTGTCGGATGGGACGTTAAGTCGTGGCCCCGTGTGCGGGAGAGACATACCCTGTGCACGTTAAAGAACACGCTGGATGGCCTTGACGGGAGGCTACCATCTGTCTCCCAACAGCTGTTCCAGTGGGTCCCCTCCCCCAACCTTCTCTGAGCCTTCGGGGTCTATGTGACCTGGCCATTTAGCCCATGGTGTGCAAAAAAGTGCCGCTCAGAGGTAAAACAACCCAAAACAACCTTATTATAATTGCAGCTAAAGCATTAATGAGCCAAATCCTTGAAATGAAACCCGACCGTCAAAGATGCTGGACTCGATTATTCATTTAGAACAGGAAAAATATTATAAGTAACAAGACTATTTGTACTGTTCAACTACAGTTATCACATTCTTTTTACACTGCGTTAGTTTCGCAAGAAATGCATGTTTGAAAGTTTAAAAAGGTCGTTTAGCTTAAGATAAAGGTAGAGTATACAAGATTTTTCCTGTGGTAATTTATTACTGGATAGCTGTGCAAGTATATTTCCTGTCGTGATCCCGAAAATTCAAGTTTCTCGAAAGTGTGCCGTGAACTCAAAAAGGTTGGGATGTACTGCTTTAAAGAACATTCTGGGTGGCCTTGACTGACGGAGGATTCCATGTGTTTCCTAACAGCTGACCAGTGGATCCATTCCCCATACCTTGGGATCCTTGTGACCTGGTCATTCATCATATTATGTTCAAAGGAGTGCTACTCAGGGACAAAACGAGAGAATCCAAACCCAGATATCACTCCTGTGGCAATTTTTTTGTTTTTATTTCAATTTTAATTTGAGCAGTAATTTTAACAAGTCTAGTTCAGGGAAGAGGAAGGGAGCGTGTTCCCAATCATTTTTGTTGGACAGTCAAAGTACGTCTCAAACGGGTAAATCGCTCCAATATCCCCTTTGCATTAGGGGCGGGGGTGGCTCAGTCGGTAGCGCGCCAGGCTCGTAATCTGTAGTTCCCAGGTTCGAGTCCCAGCTGGGTCAGCGTTGAGATTTATCTCCGCAAAATTCCCCGCCCTGCCCACGGTCAGTAGGGGACACCGATGGGCTTGGAATGGCCGCCGTCCGTCGGATGGGACGTTAAGCCGTGGCCCGTGTGCGGGAGAGATATACCCTGTGCACGTTAAAGAACACGCTGGATGGCCTTGACGGGAGGCTACCATCTGTCTCCCAACAGCTGTTCCAGTGGGTCCCCTTCCCCAACCTACTCTGAGCCATCGGGGTCCATGTGACCTGGCCATTTAGCCCATGGTGTCCAAAAAGGTGCCGCTCAGAGGTAAAACAATCCAACGTTAAAGAACACGCTGGATGGCCTTGACGGGAGGCTACCATCTGTCTCCCAGCAGCTGTTCCAGTGGGTCCCCTCCCCCAACCTTCTCTGAGCCTTCGGGGTCCTTGTGACCTGGCCATTTAGCCCATGGTGTGCAAAAAAGTGCCTCTCAGAGGTAAAACAACCCAACGTTAAAGAACACGGTGGATGGCCTTGACGGGAGACTACCATCTATCTCCCAACAGCTGTTCCCGTGGGTCCAATCCCCGAACCTTCTCTGAGCCTTCGGGGTCCATGTGACCTGGCCATTTAGCCCATGGTGTGCAAAAAAGTGCCGCTCAACCCAACCCTTTGCATCAATCACCAAATTAATCGTTATATTTTTCTACGTACAACAAAAGAGTTAAAAATTGATCTTTTAAGATCTCCCTTAAAGATTCTGTAATCCAGTTACTTTTATCGTTATCCTTTAACTGAGTTTTTTCTTTTTTGTTTCTGAAATATTATTTTTTGATGTTGAATTTGTTTGAGCATAAACTCAACCAGGTTCAACATCCTCCTTTTCAAAAAGACCCTAACTTTTGTTGCAATAACATCTGGTCGGGTTTATATTCTTCCTCGTAGGAGCCGCTGCCAGTAAAGAAGGGCAAAAAACGGTGTTTCCTCTTCTTTATCGGTGTCATGGGTAACGGAGGAAGTTCTTGACCTTGATATCTTGGGGTGACGGAAGTCATTAAAAAAATTGTCCTGGGATGATGGGAAGGGGGGAACGCAATTCTGTTTACCTCGTTCTGCAGATGGGTCTTTCACTCTCTTTGAGTTTCCTGCTTTCAGTTGGAATCGAACAAAAGAGTTCAGATTTAACAAATCTCTTAGCGTTTTTCTTTTTTCCTCTTCTAATAGAAAACTGAAATGCCACTTTCGCTTTTCTGACACCGTTTTTTCTTCCCGAGATGTCTACGGTAAAAAATGAAAAATTATAACTATATTGATCAATTTATGCATGGATTATTTAATCGATATTTATTTTGATTCAAGGAGCACGAAAATTTTTTTAAGTGAATGATGGTGGAGTGTTTGCCTTCTGCAAATTGTTAAATGTTCTATCTCAGATTGCTTCTCCTTTCCGTAAAAAAAGGATGTCAATGAATTAATTGAGAAACCCTGATCTACGACATTGGTAACTGATTTACCGAACACCACCGTTGTGGGCGGGGGTGGCTCAGTCGGTAGCGCGCCAGGCTCGTAATCTGTAGTTCCCAGGTTCGAGTCCCAGCTGGGTCAGCGTTGAGATTTATCTCCGCAAAATTCCCCGCGCTGCCCACGGTCAGTAGGGGGACACCGATGGGCTTTGAAAGGCCGCCGTCCGTCGGATGGGACGTTAACCCGTGGCCCCGTGTGCGGGAGAGCCATACCCTGTGCACGTTAATGAACACGCTGGATGGCCTTGACGGGAGGCTACCATCTGTCTCCCAACAGCTGTTCCAGTGGGTCCCCTCCCCCAACCTTCTCTGAGCCTTCGCGGTCCATGTGACCTGGCCATTTAGCCCATGGTGTGCAAAAAAGTGCCGCTCAGAGGTAAAACAACCCAACCCAACGTCCCATCCGATGGACGGCGCCATAACTCAACCCAGTTTTTTTGCGATTTGTTTTATCTCCTATGATCCTAATGCTTGAAGCAATGTTTATACGCAAAACTCTAAACGTTGTGCTTTTTGTATTCCACATGACGTAGAGAGTTGTGTTTGAAAAGTATGTCATCATCCAATCAGTTCAAATTGAGAAAGAAAGGCTTTAAAGTACACTGGTTTCCATAAATTAAGGAAAAATGAAAAAAATTATGCAATCCTCAACGAACTTGTTCATGTAACTAGTAATGCCGAATGAGCATATCGTATGCAATTAGTCTAGGTTGTGTCAATTTGCGTAATCGGATAGCGGCATAAAAATGGGTGTTTTGGAGTGTTATTTTGTGTTATAAATCTGAGTAAAGAAATTCGTAATAGCCATTTTGTAGGAATGACCTTGAGACATCATTTGCCAAATGAACTGCGGTGGAGGGCTACTAGCTGGCTCGAAGCAGTCCAAAGTCAGTCAGACGTGGCACGATGGCTGAATGTGAGTCCTTCTGTGGTCCATAGACTGTGAAATCAGTTTCTTGGCATGGATTCCGCGTCTCCGAGGTTTAGCCTAGGAAGGGTTAGAATTACGACCACTGTCTGCGATTAACAGCACGAAGGAGCAGGACGTCTACTCCCTCTCAGCTACGATCCCCTTTTTCAGCAGCCACTGGGAGGATTGATCAGCTTCTGTGCGTAGAAGGCTTCATGGGTTGGGTTGTTGTTTTACCTCTGAGCGGCACTTTTTTGCACACCATGGGCTAAATGGCCAGGTCACATGGACCCCGAAGGCTCGGAGAAGGTTGGGGGAGGGGACCCACTGGAACAGCTGTTGGGAGACAGATGGTAGCCCCCCGTCAAGGCCATCCAGCATGTTCTTTAACGTGCACAGGGTATGGCTCTCCCGCACACGGGGCCACGGCTTAACGTCCCATCCGACGGACGGCGGCCTTTCGAAGCCCATCGGTGTCCCCTACTGACCGTGGGCATCGTCAGTGTCCCCTACTGATCATGGGTCCATGGGTGTCCCCTACTGACCGTGGGCCCATCGGTGTCCCCTACTGACCGTGGGCCCATCGGTGTCCCCTACTGACCGTGGGCAGGGCGGGGAATTTTGCGGAGATAAATCTCAACGCTGACCCAGCTGGGACTCGAACCTGGGAACTACAGATTACGAGCCTGGCGCGCTACCAACTGAGCCACCCCCGCCCCCAAAGGCTTCATGAGGGAGGTCTATACGCTAGAAGGCCAGTAATTTGTATACCCCTCAAGGAGAGAGCGGTTGAATTAGGCACGCACGCATGTTAACTGGACAGAAGAGCAATGGAGGTCCGTACTCTTCGCAGATGAATACAGATATTGCTTGCAGAGTGATTCCGGACATTATTTGATATGGAGAGAACGAGGTACACGCTAATCATCCCAGTAATATCCGTCAAAAAGACAGTTACGGCGTAGATAGCGTGTGTGTTTGGGGTGGCATTTCCTTGAGTGGAAGCACAGACCTGTATGTGTGGACGAGTGGGAACCTCAATGTTCAAAGGTATAGAGATGACATCCTGGACCCTTATGTACGTCCTTACACTGGTGCAATAGGTGAAACATTCATCTTACAAGGTGATAACGCTCGTCCACACAGAGCTCGACTAGTGGAACAATATCTTCAAGAGGAGACCATTATGTGCATGGAGTGGCCAGCTCGATCTCCCGACCTAAATCCAATTGAGCATATGTGGGATGCTCTAGGGAGACGTGTTGCTGCCCTCAACCCGCCACCTGAAACAAAGGAATGAGCTTATTACTGCTTTAAAGGAACAATGGTCGTTACTACTGAGCTGATTCGCAAAATCATAAACAACATAGAACATCTCTGGCGTGCCACACTCCTTATTAAAGAACTTTGCCCATTGCATTCTGACACCTCATTTTTGGACAAGTTCCTTTAAGTGTGTTTTTTGACGAAAAATGTTTCTAGTGTAACTTATTTTATGCCATTCTGAAACTAGCACTGTAATTCATGTTTCCATCAAATTTCATTAAAATCATTCATATAGTTTTTGTTTATCATAATTTTTTCTTAGTTTTCCTTAATTTATGGAAACCAGTGTAATTGTCTTCTTTATTAGAAATCGATTGGATTGGATTGTTTTACCTCTGAGCGGCACTTTTTTGCACACCATGGGCTAAATGGCCAGGTCACATGGACCCCGAAGGCTCAGAGAAGGTTGGGGGAGGGGACCCACTGGAACAGCTGCTGGGAGACAGATGGTAGTCTCCCGTCAAGGCCATCCAGCGTGTTCTTTAACGTGCACAGGGTATAGCTCTCCCGCACACGGGGCCACGGCTTAACGTCCCATCCGACGGACTGCGGCCTTTCCAAACCCATCGGTGTCCCCTACTGACCGTGGGCAGGGCAGGGAATTTTGCGGAGATAAATCTCATATTAGAAATCGAAACACTCGTGAAGTCTGGTTCTGGATTATTGGCACACTATCCGTGAGCTATCATTCGATTCTTAGTCCTACATTTGCTCCTGCTTAGCTTTCACCCAATGATAAAAGAAATATTTCCTTAGTTCTTATCTTCAAATATCGTTTGTAAGAAGATAAAAAACGATCTCGCTCGAACAAGTACTGATTTGATTAAGATTATTTCTGCTATTCAAGCACTTGTTTTTTTCGCCTTCACGAATGTTTCTCCTCTTTGAACGTCTGATCGAATTCTTAGAGAGCTTCTCAGCTAGAGTGAGGGAAGCGACACTAATGAGATTTGAAAGCATACTTTCCGTCGTATTGGACATTAAGTCATGGTTCAGTGTGTAAAGAGAATCGTTCTCAAAAATATACCCAAACGCCAAAACTTCGTTCTTTGTTCCAGCTGTAGTGGATTTCTTTATTCCTGCACTGTACTATGGCCGAGTGGTTAGCGCGCTTGGCTATTGACCTATGGGACCTGGGTTCGAGCCCCAGATAAGACATGGACGTTTGTGTTGTTTTTCTGCTGAGGTCCTACCATCCTCTCAGACCTACTGTGGCATATAAACTGACAGGCTCCTGTCAGACCTCTGTGGCAAGCAGCTGCTTGAGGGGGTATTTATTATTTATATACTCTTGTCATAGGAAAAGATTTTTTGTGATCTGGGGAAGTAAAGTCATTCCCTCAGCTTCCTAACCCTTCTTCTCCTAATGAGAGAGTTCACAAAGCCCCAAAGAAAAAAGACTTTTAAGAGAGCTTGATATATTAAAAACAACGATATCTGATTTTCTTTCTTTTCTTCACTGTATAATGAAACTTATATCTTTATCTAACAGCTAACAGTGGTAAGATACGAGAGGTCATTTCACACTTAAAAATCGGCAGCAGACTGCAGTCTCTGTGTGCGAAATTCCTTTTCTCAACGGTCGAGTGTCCTCCACGAATTCGCAGCCACATCCGGCCATCGTTAGCCATCGGACGTACATTTGTTGACCGTCCCTATGAGTTGGCTAAAGCAAGCAGCACCTACAAGCTGTTGTGAAAGCACGGGCCACGTCCGGGGCTGCGGCCGCGAAGAGGTCATGCAGGGTCCCCGGGCCAGGGGCGCCATTTGGGGCCAGCCAGCGAGCCAGCCAGCCAGGCGAAAAGTGGGACAGCGAGGAAAGTGCTTGGGCGATGGGGCGTCCTGTTCCCTCGTCTGCTAGGGCCTCGACTAGATGGACTCAAAAGTTGGCCTTGCTGACAATGAAAAATGACTTTAAAATAAATAAATCGACCTTTTAGACATGGTAATTCGTTTGTTTTTTCTTGTTGTTTACTGAAAACGACATATTTTGCATCCAGATAATACTTTTTCTTTCAGACTCCTTGTCGATGATTTTAAATTTCTTTTCAAGGAGCATCGGCCTATCTTGTTGCTATCTATTTTCCGTTTTTATCATTTCACCAACACAAAACTGCGTAAAATTTTGCTAAAAACAACTGCAATTGTTTTTAGTGCCCTCGAAAAATCTGTATGGAAAAATAAATCGATAATTATCAACACTGAAGCTTCCATCGAAAATTTCTAATTAGGAGCTAGTTAATATTAGAATACTGTCTTTTTTTTAAAAGATCTTTACGCTATTAAAGGTAAGGTGCAAAAAAAACTCCATTTAGAAAAAATAACTATTTTATTTTGAGCAACAACTTCACCTGCTCTAGTGCAAACCTTCTTATTGACGAAATTTGGGATAAAACAACGAATAGACTTAAGTTTCGTAACGGTAGAATTTGACGATCTTATTTTCTGGTCGCTATTTATTAAATATTTTGAGTGATCCTATCCTGTTACTTTCCCAAAGTATTTTCTTTGGGGTCTTATATTTTGCAATTATTATTTAAATTTGCAATCTTCTGGGAAGATTCTCTGATTCGTAAAATCTTTGGTGGTCTAAACAAAATTAAACGGACACAGAAGTTTTTTGCTTCTCAATTAGTTTTTTTTCTGTTACTGATGTAAAGTTTGTTCTGCCTGACTCGTCTCTAAATAAGTTTTATTCTGTTGCACATTAGACTCTTCAAAATTATGTGGCATTTTGGTGATTATTTCATTAAATCAAACTGAAAGATAATACTTGAACTTTGAGGAACTGGAAAGCAGATTTTTTTTTACGGAGGAACTTTGTGGAGGTTGGGTCTTCGGAAAAGTCGTTTCAATAATTTTGGAATAAATCTTTCCAAGATTTTACCTAGTGACCCCAAGGGACAAACCGAGACTTGGCGTTTAATTTTGTTGAGTTTGTCCAAAAAAACTTTCAAACTCAGAATTTTGATTTCTAAAAATATTCATTTTGGCAAAAATAATAATTAAAAAAAATTATCCGCTCAAGCAGCTGCTTCTCACAAAAGTCGGACAGGAGGCTGTTCTCTTAATTAAGACAACACAAGAAGCATCCTTACCTTATCAAGGTCTTCAACCCAGGCCACTGTGATCGTATTGAGTATTAAAAAAACATGTTTAGCAGCAAAGTTGCCAGTTCTTTTCAAAAGCTTAATCTAATTAAAAATTCATGTGTAAGTTCAGTTGTTTGTTTGGGGTTTTTATGGCGCCAAACACATGATATATATATATAAAAAAATAATAAATAAATACCCCCTCAAGCAGCTGCTTGCCACAGAGGTCTGACAGGAGCCTGTCAGTTTATATGCTAGAGTAGAAGGTCTGTGAGGACGGCAGGTCCTCAGCAGAAAAAACGACAAGAACATCCATGCCTTAACTCCGGGGCTCGAACCCAGGTCCCTTAGATCAGCAGCCAAGTGCGCTAACCACTCGGCCACGGGACGGCTAAAAAATGGTTTTTGCCGTGAGTGAGATTCGAACCCACGTCTCCTGGAAACATGAGAGTTATGTTAAATACAGTAAAAAATAAACAGATAAAAATCATGGAACCTTATGTTTGTAGGTTCATTAAAGCATTTTTTCTTTAAAAAATTGGTGGAAGTGAGATATTAAGGCACAAATTTCAAAATGTATAGTTTGAGAAAAGACGAGAAGATTCTGGTTTCAGCTTCCTTAATCCTTTTAAACATTGAAAGAAATTTTTTGGAAGTCTAGAAAGATTTTTGTAGAGTTTTATTTTCTACACGTCTCATTTTTCATCAAAAAAAAACTTTATTTTTAGATGGTAAAAACTTTGAATTTGCGTCTCATTAAACAAAACACAAAACTTTACAGGATTCTTTGGCAATAAGTGATGAAACTCACCAGACTTATTCTAAAGAAAATTCATATTGTTTGCTTCAAATACAAGCGTCAGTCATATTCATCCAAATTCGATAACCTGATCAAAAAAATAATCAAAAAAATAATCAAAAAAATAATTTTTCCCGTTGTTGTTTTCGAGCTCTCTGTCAACCTCAAAAGAACTTCTGTATATAGTTGGTTTGGTTGGTTTACCTCTGAGCGGCACTTTTTTGCACACAATGGGCTCATGGACTCCGAAGGCTCAGAGAAGGTTGGGGGAGGGGACCCACTGGAACAGCTGTTGGGAGACAGATGGTAGCCTCCCATCAAGACCATCCAGCGTGTTCTTTAACGTTGGGTTGTTTTACCTCTGAGCGGCACTTTTTTGCACACCATGGGCTAAATGGCCAGGTCACATGGACCCCGAAGGCTCAGAGAAGGTTGGGGGAGGGGACCCACTGGAACAGCTGTTGGGAGGCAGATGGTAGCCTCCCGTCAAGGCCATCCAGCGTGTTCTTTAACGTTGGGTTGTTTTACCTCTGAGCGGCACTTTTTTGCACACCATGGGCTAAATGGCCAGGTCACAAGGACCCCGAAGGCTCAGAGAAGGTTGGGGAAGGGGACCCACTGGAACAGCTGTTGGGAGACAGATGGTAGCCTCCCGTCAAGGCCATCTAGCGTGTTCTTTAACGTTGGGTTGTTTTACCTCTGAGCGGCACTTTTTTGCACACAATGGGCTCATGGACCCCGCAGGCTCAGAGAAGGTTGGGGGAGGGGACCCACTGGAACAGCTGTTGGGAGACAGATGGTAGCCTTCCATCAAGGCCATCCAGCGTGTTCTTTAACGTTGGGTTGTTTTACCTCTGAGCGGCACTTTTTTGCACACCATGGGCTAAATGGCCAGGTCACAAGGACCCCGAAGGCTCAGAGAAGGTTGGGGGAGGGGACCCACTGGAACAGCTGTTGGGAGACAGATGGTAGCCTCCCGTCAAGGCCATCCAGCGTGTTCTTTATCGTGCACAGGGTATGGCTCTCCCGCACACGGGGCCACGGCTTAACGTCCCATCCGACGGACGGCGGTTTTTCCAAGCCCATCGGTGTCCCCTACTGACCGTGGGCAGGGCGGGGAATTTTGCGGAGATAAATCTCAACGCTGACCCAGCTGGGACTCGAACCTGGGAACTACAGATTACGAACCTGGCGCGCTACCGACTGAGCCACCCCCGCCCCATTAAGGAACAAGGAGTTATTCTTTAGCAATAAGAGCTGTTAATGAAATCTAGTTTTGATGAGAATATTATTTTGTTAAGTGCAGAACGAAGGTTTATTCTTTAGCAATAAGAGTTGTTAATAAAATCTTGTTTTGATGAGTTTATTTCAGCAATTTTTTAAGTGCAGAAACATGATTTTATTTTATATAGCGTTGCGTATTTCTTTTATATATATATATCTTCAATACGCATTTCAAGGTAGATGCGGAACGGACTACTTTTACCATTCGGACTTTTTTTTCACCGCGGCGAAATAAAACAAGATGGCGGCTGAGGACCCTATACTGCACTTCTGCTGGGATAATAATTCAATGACCACTGAGTGTGTAGTAACTTTAAAATGACCGTTTAGGTTTCTCGTACAGAGAGATTCCCCCCCTGTTTTCATCACAAACCCAGATTGAGGATCTGGATTTAGTAAAGGAGGCAATATCAGTTGCAAGTGCCGTTAAAAAAGCACGAAAAAGACCAGAAAAAGATTAAATTTCGAAACAAATATTGATAAAAAGAGTGTGTTACTATCCTCGGCGCATTTCATTAGATAGTCTTACTAATTTTGATTCTTGTAAAAGGGAAGGAGTGGCAGTTTGTAAATATTAATAAATTGGCTCTTTCGCTTTATTATTTTCATTATTTTCAGACTTCCCTATTCTAATATAGTTTAGTGTGGTCATTTCAGGATAAAAATCAAATCGCTGTCGTATTACACTCCCTAGGCAAAAAAAAAAAACTGGACAATTCCCATAATACACCAGTGGAAAGCCAAATTATAGACTCATTATTTTAACGAATAAACTTTTCATGGGAGTGAAACTGATAGAAATTAAAAATCTAATCGAAGTTTATGAAAATCTTAAATTTCAGAAATATATGTTCAGCATATAAAAGAGTTATGGAAGCTGGAGTGTTTAATAGTAAAAGTTTCCATGTATATCATCTATCATAAAGGCTAATCAAAATACAAGTAATAATAGTTATAATAAATAAATACCCCCTCAAGCAGCTGCTTGCCACAGAGGTCTGACAGGAGCCTGTCAGTTTATTTGCCACAGTAGAAGGTCTGAGAGGATGGCAGGCCCTCAGCAGAAAAACGACTCAAACAGCCATGCTTTACCCGGGACTCGAACCCAGGTCCCTTAGATCAAGTAGCCAAGCGCGCTAACCACTTGGCTATATCACAGCTTTATTAGAGTAATTTCATGTCTAGGAGTTCGTCGAATAATTCTTTCACTTATTCGTCCATTTTGTCAAACATGTCGAAGGAGGAGTGACGCTACTCCTTAAATATGTTTTTCAAATTCTTCAATATGCTCTTCTAAAGTCTAAATTCTAGTATTCCTAACTCTCGAAATAGTTAAATGAATATGGTGAAATCATTTAGACTTTTAAGTTACACTTTTGTCTCGTTCTCATAAAATTATCAGAAATCCATTTAAAAAAAAAAAGTTTTCTTCAAGATTCGATTTTCTAATATTACCTTTTTCCCTTGGCAAATTGTGAGATTCTCCAGTTTTTTTTGTCTACACACTGTACTTATTCTAAATCAAATTCTTTTCGTGACAATCGACGTAGAATCAGAATTTGGACGAAAATGTCTCCTTTTATTAAGTTGGATTGATAAATTAGTGATAAGCACAAATATACCGGATAGATCAACAAGTCGACTACGAACTGAATTGAAAAAAAGTTACGCTGAGGAAACCCGATGTTTAGACGTCGACGATAAGGCAGGCCAGTTTAACTAATATTCGACCGGCGACATCTTTTAGAAAATAATCGATTATCATTCTCAAGTTTAAACCATAAATACAACAACTGTAAGGCTTATTTGCTGTTCGATTTACGTTTATGATTTCTTTTCTTGCTTTCGTTTTAATGGATTAGTTGAAAGGAAACGTCGATGGGCTTAGAAAGGCGGCCGTCCGTCGGATGGGACGTTAAGCCCTGTTTCCATGTGCAGGAAAGCCACATCTTGTCTATCCACCTTAAAGAACACAATGGATGGTCCTGACTGAAGCTTCCTCCTGTCTCTTAATAGCTGTCCTGTGGGTTCCCTTCAACCAATCTTCTCTTGGAGTCCTTGTAACCTAGCCGTCTAACTCATTGTATGGAGAAAAAGGTGCCACTCAGAGGTAAAGTTACCCATCCTTTAATGGATTCATTATAAGTTTCACATCTGAGGTTGTCTTTGCCATAGTCTTCTAAGCTTCGGGAGAAAAGTCAAAACTCTTCATTTTTATTTCGTTCTCTGCCCCCCCCCCCCCAACCTCTCCAAGCTATAATCTCGTGAAAATTGACCAGCTGTAGGTGTGCTCAAATGACTGACTACAATAAATGTTGCTTCGCGAAGCGTGCGAAAGCCTTTCACGTAGGCAAGAGACTTCAGAAGCGCATTTCCTCTTCTTTCTCGACAGTTCCAACATACACACACATCCCCCCCCCCGAGCGCGCAATCCTCTTTCCATCATCTTCCACCAGCGGTCCGTTTCGTCTTCTCTTCCTCGAATCGCGAAAACTGGTTTTCGTAAAGAGTTGTAAAACGCGATGTGCTTGGAAATGATTCCTCTTCAGCTGCCGGCCACGTGGAACAGGTAAGAAAGGGAAAACAAATTCTCTTCGACTAGCCTTTGCAGGAAAACGGAAGATTCATTACGGAATAAATAAAGGGAATTGCAAATTAATGTAACGATTTGAAAAACTTCTTTATAAAACTGAACTGATACATGTTTTGAAAGAAGAAATACGAAAGCTTGTTTTATACCTTAATAGAGTTTAATGGGCTCCTCCACAATTGCCATCCAATCACCCTCCCTGCCTTTGATGGAAAAGGGTTGGGTTGTTTTACCTCTGAGCGGCACTTTTTTGCACACCATGGGCTAAATGGCCAGGTCACATGGACCCCGAAGGCTCAGAGAAGGTTGGGGTAGGGGACCCACTGGAACAGCTGTTGGGAGACAGATGGTAGCCTCCCGTCAAGGCTATCCAGCGTGTTCTTTAATGTGCACAGGGTATGGCTCTCCCGCACGCGGGGCCACGGCTTAACGTCCCATCCGACGGACGGCGGCCTTTCCAAGCCCATCGGTGTCCCCTACTGACCGTGGGCAGGGCGGGGAATTTTGCGGAGATAAATCTCAACGCTGACCCAGCTGGGACTCGAACCTGAGAACTACAGATTACGAGCCTGGCGCGCTACCGACTGAGCCACCCCCGCCCCTGATGGAAAGGGAAAAGTATTCTGATCATTTAGCCCTTATGTGAAAGAAAGTGCTGTTCAGAGGTAAAACAACCTATAAAAATCCATAGGAAAAAAGTAAATGAAATACTGGTGTTTGCAAAAAATCTTTTAAATGCAATTGTATAATTTCAATATATCCGTGGTCGAGTGGTTAGCATGATTGTCTACTGATCTAAGGGACCTGGGTTCGAGCCCCGGGTAAGGCATGGATGTTCATGTTGTTTTTCTGCTGAGGTCCCGCCATCCTCACGCCCTTCTACTGTGGCATATAAACTGACAGGCTCCTGTCAGACCACTATGGCAAGCAGCTGCTTGAGGGGGTATTTATTTATTTTTTTTTATTTTATATATATAATTAATATCTATATATTACATTTTTCATTACTACGTAATATATATAATTAATGTCCCATGACCGAGTGCTTAGCGTGCTTGGCCCCTGATCAAAGGGATCTGGGTTCGAGCCCCTGATAAGGCATAGATGTTTGTGTTTCTGTTGAGGTCTCTCCATCCTCACAGAACTTCTACTGTGTCTATAACTGACAGGCTCCTGTCAGAGCTCTGTGGCAAACAGCTGCTTGAGGAGGTTTTTTTTTAGCTCGTTTTCAGAAAAAATTAGTTCTTCGACTTTTAAAAAAATTAGTTTTCTTAAATTATTTAATTAAATTGTTTTTTAAATTAGTTTTCGTTTTGTCGTCTGTCTGCCCATCTGTAGACATCGAATTTTTTTGTTTTTAGACATAAATTAAAAATTATTTTTGGTTGGATACGTATTAACGAAATATTAGAATTCACACTTTCAGAATCTTCCTATGGCTACAATTGCGCCTTCTAACGGTGGGAAATTTTTAAACTAATATTGCAAACGATGTAATTACATTAGAAATTTCGGGGGCCGGGGTGGCTCAGTCGGTAGCGCGCGAGGCTCGTAATCTGTAGTTCCCAGGTTCGAGTCCCAGCTGGCTCAGCGTTGAGATTTATCTCCGCAAAATTCCCCGCCCTGCCCACGGTCAGTAGGAGACACCGATTGGCTTGGAAAAGCCGCCATCCCTCGGATTAAGCCATGGCCCCGTGTGTGGGATACCCTGTGCACGTTAAAGAACATGCTGGATGGCCTTGACGGGAGGATACCATCTGTCTCCCAACAGCTGTTCCAGTGGGTCCCCTCCCCCAACCTTCTCTGAGCCTTCGGGGTCCATGTGACCTGGCCATTTATCCCATAGTGTGCAAAAAAGTGCCGCTCAGAGGTAAAACACCCCAACCCAACTGACAGTCTCCTGCCACTTTGTGGGAAGCAGCTGCTTGAAGGGTAATTTATTTTTTTATTTTTATAATTTGTTAATGAACGGAAGTCTCGCTGCAGTTACCATAGCTTCATGTCATGAATTTGCTTTTGGATTTTTCCTTGTAAACATAAAACCACGATAAGCTTAATACTAATTAAACTTATGATTATTGATGATTAGTGGTTAGCGCGCTTGGCTACTGATCTAAGGAACCTGGGTTCGAGCCCCGGGTAAGGCATGGATGTGTGTGTCGTTTTTCTGCTGAGGTCCTGCCATCCTCTCAGATCTCCTACTGTGGCATATAAACTGACAGGCTCCTGTCAGACCTCTGTGGCAAGCAGCTGCTTGAGGGGGTATTTTTTTTTGGATCGTGTAGTTAGCACGCTTGGCTCCTGATCAAAGGGACCCGGGTTCGAGCCCAGGATAAAGTATGGATGTTTTCTCTCTTGTATTGCCTCACAGATCATCTCTATGGCGTATTATACTGATAGTCTCCTGTCAGACTTTCTGTAGTAGCAGCTGCTTGCGAAGTAATTATTTATATTTTTCGACTTATTATTATTATTATTTTTCTACTTATTTATATTATACTTTATGGTAGTCGTTTGGCATACCCCCTCAAGCAGCTGCTTGCCACATAGGTCTGACAGGAGCCTGTCAGTTTATATGCCATAGTAGAAGGTCTGTGAGGATGGCAGGACCTCAGCAGAAAAACAACATGAACGTCCATGCTTTGTCCGGTCTCGAACCCAGGTCCCTTAGATCAGTAGCCAAGTGCGCTAACCACTCGGCCACGGGACGGATTTTGGCATCATACACTGACTATTTTTTTTACACTTTCGTATTCAATATGGAGAAAGTATTGTGATTGTAAAAAAAAACTATCCCAGGTTTTTTATTTATTTGAAACATATTTTAGGAGACTCTGAACTCGATGAAAAGTTTTTTTTTTCTCAAATTCTTCTTATGGCTCATATTTCAAAGTGTTCTTGTTCACTTTAATTGTTCATTATTGGACATTAATTTTTAGAATGTCATTGTTGAACTTCTAGATTCGGAATTAAATTCTCTTTCCAATAATAAATAGTTAAAAGTTAAAATTAAAAAAAAATTAAGAAAGGAAAGAATTTATTTTTCCTGAAATATACGGAATAAAAAAATAATCGCCTGGGTAAGTAATCTAAATCCGAACTATATTTGGGAAAGATAAAATATCTCTGGTCGCCATTTACTGAGTTACTTGAAGAGCTAACTTTTACAGGGCTTCTAAAGTCATCCGTTCTTTGTCTCTGTGGAGGGAGGGTGCGTGTTTATCCCTCTCAACATTCAACACCATCTCCCATGTGGTCTTTCCAAAAAATACCTCCCCAATGTCCTTGTGCCGACTGTGAAACGCGCGTGACCCATCGCAGTAACGTCCGATGACGTGTTCTGTGAGGTAAGCCACATCTCTATCCAGCATGTGTCTCGAGACGGCACACACAGAAAGAGAGCTCTACGCCATGTACAGGTTCAAGTGGTGCCAGGGCACCTAGCCAAAGTCCACTTCCCGTGGGCGGCACCTTGTCACGGACCATGCCCCCCCTCCTCCTCTCCCCTTATCTGCGGCCTCTGCATTGTCTGTGTGCATAGTGACCACAGCACAAATACCATATACACACAATCGTGAGGCTGTAGAGGAAATTTCGTTTTTTTTGACGAAGCATGGCCGCCTCTTCTCTCTCGTCAGAGTTGGTCTCTGCCATCTGGCATTCGGACACGAAAGTTCGAGTCTAACAGGTGCAGCAAGTGACGGGGGGGGGGAGGGGAGGACGGACATCGGGACGAACAGACGTTAAAGAGGAAGATAGGATGATAAATAAACGCAACGGTTATTGAGGTTGCTGTATCTGTTGTTGCAGGTGTTGTGCTGAATTGGCTCGTAGTGAATTTTGGCAAGGGGAAAAAAAAGAGCACAGCAGGGATGTGTGTGTTCTCTTTTCGTGAAGATTTGCAGTCGTCACAAAGGAAACAACAATACAAGCCATTAAATAATAAGCACCAAGACTTCGAAATACTCGCAAATAATGCATTCATCTATTTTTGGGCTTAGTTCTCTTAATATCTGTTGACATGGCGTTATCGTCGTTAGTGAATTTCAATAGGATTTATGGCTGTTGTTTTCTTCATTTGCACTTCTTACATAATTACCCCAATTTCATTATTTGGCCTATGTGAATTTATATTTACATTAACAATGATTTATTTACCATACCTTGTTATTTATACTTTTCTTTTTCTACTATTACTATTATTTACGAATATTTTCTGTCTTTTTTTAACAATTCTCTAACTTTTAACTATAAACAATTTCTAAACTCTTCTTTCTCATTTTAATCATCATTTTCTTTTTTTTTGAAACAGTTTTCGTTAGTTTAGAAGTTAGCCCATGTCTGGTCTAATGGTATGTTATGTGAGAAACCATGCTACTGATCAACGGGACTTGGATTCGAGCCCCAGATGTTTTTTCTTCTTATCTCTCTTCATATGTCTTTCTGCTGAGATCTCGTCTTCTGCACAGATCTTCTCTATGGCTTATTATACTGACAGTCTTCTGTCAGTCTCTGTGGGAAGCTGCTGTGCTTGAAGGGTAATTTATTTTTTATTTTTATCATTTGTTAATGAACGGAAGTCTCGCTGCAGTTACCATAGCTTCATATTTTCTTTTGGGTTGGGTTGTTGTTGGGTTGTTTTACCTCTGAGCCGCACTTTTTTGCACACCATGGGCTAAATGGCCAGGTCACATGGACCCTGAAGGCTCAGAGAAGGTTGGGGGAGGGGACCCACTGGAACAGCTGGGAGACAGATGGTAGCCTCCCGTCAAGGCCATCCAGCGTGTTCTTTAACGTGCACAGGGTATGGCTCTCCCGCACACGGGGCCACGGCTTAACGTCCCATCCAACGGACGGCGGCCTTTCCAAGCCCATCGGTGTCCCCTACTGACCGTGGCAGCGCGGAGGAGTTTTGCGGAGATAAATCTCAACGCTGACCCAGCTGGGACTCGAACCTGGGAACTACAGATTACGAGCCTGGCGCCCTACCGACTGAGCCACCCCCGCCCCTTTCTTTTGGGTTTTACCTTGTAAACATAAAATAACGATAAGCTTAATGCTAATTAAACTTATGATTATTGATGACTGAAGTCAATTTTAATGATTCTGACCGTGTGGTTAGCACGCTTGGCTACTGATCAAAGGGACCCGGGTTCGAGTCCAGGATAAAGTACAGATGTTGCAAACAATTAAGCTTCTAAGTTATCTCCATCCTTATTGTAGGGGAGTACCTTTTATGTTTCTAGTCTTTCTGCAGAAGTCTTACCTTCCTCACAGATATTTCTTTTGGCGAATTAAACTGACATGCTCCTGTCAGGCATCTGTGGCAAGCAGCTGCTTGAGGGGTAATTTATTATACAGGAATTCTCAAACTTTTAAATATTACGAACCCCTAGAATCGTAGATAAGTTTATTATTTTCCTAAAGTGAAGAACCAACATAGTTAAATCTAATTTTTTCGTTATGTTCTTCATCAGAGCTTTACGATCCCTTTTTAAAATGCTCGTGACCCACCTGAAGTAGTACAATACCGTATTTCTTCGATTCAAAAGAGGGCGGGGGTGGCTCAGTCGGTAGCGCGCCAGGCTCGTAATCTGTTGTTCCCAGGTTCGAGTCCCAGCTGGGTCAGCGTTGAGATTTATCTCCGCAAAATTCCCCACCCTGCCCACGGTCAGTAAGGGACACCGATGGGCTTGGAAAGGCCGCCGTCCGTCGGATGGGACGTTAAGCCGTGGCCCCGTGTGCGGGAGAGCCATACCCTGTGCACGTTAAAGAACACGCTGGATGGCCTTGACGGGAGGCTACCATCTGCCTCCCAACAGCTGTTCCAGTGGGTCCCCTCCCCCAACCTTCTCTGAACCTTCGGGGTCCATGTGACCTGGCCATTTAGCCCATGGTGTGCAAAAAAGTGCCGCTCAGAGTAAAACAACCCAACCCTTCGATTCTAAGACGCCATCGATTGTAAGACGCACCTTAATTTCAGTATCACCAACAGAAAAAAAGTTTTGATTCTAAGAAAAAATAAATAAAACGCTAAAATATATCTACCAAATATTTTTATTATAAAATAAAAAATAAATACCCCCTCAAGCAGCTGCTTGCCACAGAGGTCTGACAGGAGTCTGTCAGTTTATATGCCACAGTAGAAGATCTGAGAGGATGGCAGGACCTCAGCAGAAAAACGACACATACATCCATGCCTTACCCGGGGCTCGAACCCAGGTCAGCAGCCAAGCGCGCTAACCACTCGGCCATGGGACGGCGCTTTTTATTATAATAGAATTAAATTTACTAACAACAATAATACTTATTTATCAGTAAATATCACTTCCTCCTGAATCAATATCAGAGTCTAATTCTTCTGAGCCGTCGATATCTGCCTCTGAATCAATATCAGAGTCTACTTCACATTCAGCAGTCTTTATTTCCATTATTCCATAAGTTATCGTCTTCTGAGCCATCGAGAGCGTTGGTGATGCAACATTTTTTAACTGAGTGCTGCACCATTCTTTCTGGGATTAGCTTCCAAGCTGTTGATACTCATTCCGCCAATTTTGATGCCGGCGCTTTCTTAATTTTTCTGGAAGGTGTCAGCGGAAGGTTGTCAGTTAACAGACAGGTTCCAAGCTCACTGTAATTCACTCTCAGAGTTCCACTATAATGAAATAACGGTGGCTTCACATTTGGCAAGCGCGGGAAAATACCCGCGCCACTTTTTTCACCAGTGGAATTGGAGGATGCGATAACGGTCAAACTTGGAGGCGGGTTTCCGCGTAAAAACAAAACGTGTGATGCGTGTGCAAAGCGCGGGAAAATTTGAAAAAAAAATGCTCTTCTAAGACGCCATCGATTCTAAGACGCACCCCGTTTTTACAGACGTTTATATGGGGGGAAAAAAGTGTGTCTTAGAATCGAAGAAATACGGTAAATAAATAAAAAATAAATCCCCCCTCAAGCAGCTGCTTGCCACAGAGGTCTGACAGGAACCTGTCAGTTTATATGCCACAGTAGAAGATCTGAGAGGATGGCAGGACCTCAGCAGAAAAACGACACATACATCCATGCCTTACCCGGGACTCGAACCCAGGTCCCTTAGGTCAATAGGTAGGTAAAAAGTAGAAGATCGTTTATTAATTTCTAATTTCCAGCAAAGAGTGACTTTCATTTTCATGTTTACGTTGTTACTGCCTACAGTGAACTTTGTCTGCTTATGACGACACAATTGGGGCTGGGGTGGCGCAGCTGGGAGCACTCCTGGCCCTTAATCTGCAGTTCCCAGGTTCTGTTCCCAGCTGGGTCAGCGTTGAGGTTTATCTCCGCTAAACCCCCACCCTGCCCTGAGTCAGAAAGGTGACACCGATGGGCTTGGAAAGGCTGCCGCCCATCGGATGGGAAGTAAAGCCGTGGCACCGTGTACATGAGAGTCATTCCCTGTGCACATCAAAGAACTCGCTGGATAGCCATGACGAAAGGCTGCCATGTGTCCAGTGGATCGACTTCCCCAATCTTCTTAGCCTTTGGGATTTTTTGCGCTCTGGCCATTTAGCCCATTGTGGGGGGAAAACGTGCCGCTTACAGTAGCTCAACCCAACCTTAACCCTGACACATTTAGTCCATTGGACGACATAAAAAACAATGCCGCTCAGAAGATTATCCAATTGTATTCGAACAAGGTGTGACTTCGCTGTACGTGATTCCTCGGCAAAATGCCACATTAAAAGCTCATTTGGTGTGTCTTTTGTGATTGAGGCATGGCGAGGGAGTAAGTGATCCCTCTGGAGGACCCCAACCCCCTTCCTAATGACATCAACATGGAAATCATAAAATCTTATAATCCGAAACCAATATATTGTGTAATGAGACCACTATCAAGAAAATTTTCTGAGTACGACTATAGAAATCAAAACGCAATTTATTGGCTGAGCAACAGTGCCCCCCCCCCCCCATCAAACAATAAGCTAAATGGCCAGGTCACAAGGACCCCAAGGGTTCAGAGTGGAATGGACCAACTGGCCAGTTATTGAGAGACAGATGGAAGCCTTCCGTCAAAGCTACGTAGCCTGTTCTTTGACGATCACAAGATATGGCTGACAGTGTCGAAAATCAAAGGCACGTCTCAGCGTCTCATCTCATGGACAACGACTTTTTTCAGCTCCATCGGTGTCCCGAGTGGGTGTTAGAGTGTATAAATATCAAACTCGAACTTGGGAACTGCAGATTACGAGCCTGACACACTAACGACAAACAATCCCCATTTCAAGTGAATCAGGGACCGGACTTGAATCTATTTTACAAATCAGATTAAACATTGCTAAGTGAACCCCTCAATAACTCCTTCCATGCATGGGGCGGGGGTGGCTCAGTCGGTAGCGCGCCAGGCTCGTAATCTGTAGTTCCCAGGTTCGAGTCCCAGCTGGGTCAGCGTTGAGATTTATCTCCGCAAAAATTCCCCGCCCTGCCCACGGTCAGTAGGGGACACCGATGGGCTTGGAAAGGCCGCCGTCCGTCGGATGGGACGTTAAGCCGTGGCCCCGTGTGTGGGAGAGCCATACCCTGTGCACGTTAAAGAATACGCTGGATGGCCTTGACGGGAGGCTACCATCTGTCTCCCAACAGCTGTTCCAGTGGGTCCCCTCCCCCAACCTTCTCTGAGCCTTCGGGGTCCATGTGACCTGGCCATTTAGCCCATGGTGTGCAAAAAAGTGCCGCTCAGAGGTAAAACAACCCAACCCATTTCAAATGAATCAGGGACCGGACTTGAATCTATTTTACAAATCAGATTAAACATTGCTAAGTGAACCCCTCAATAACTCCTTCCATGCACCGGATCTAGAGGAAAAAAACAAGGGGGGGGGGGGGGGGGGGGGGACCGTGCAGAAAAAAAAATTGATTTCCATTGGAGGGTAACATTTTTCCCTATGTTTTAGATGTCTTTAAAAATTTCTTGAAAAATGTCTGAAATATGCACAACTTTGATAATATTTTGCCTCCATTACTAGGGGCGAGAATGGCTCAGCCTGTAGCACGCCAGACTCGTAATCTGCAGTTCCCAGTTCGAGTTTCGCCCGGTCCAGCGTTCAGATTTTATCTCTGCAAAACTCCCCGTTCTTCCCTCGATCAGTAGGGGACACTGATGGGCTTGGAAAGGCTCCGTCCGACGTGTAGGACGTAAAGCCGTGGGGTCATGTGTGGAGAGCCATACCCCTATGCACGTTAAAGAACACTCTGGTTGGTCTTGACGGGAGACTACCATTTGTCTCCCAACAGTTGGCCAGTGACCCCTTCCCCCACCCTTCTTTTAGCCCTTGGGGTCTTTGTGAGCTGCCCCCCCCCCCCCTCTAAATTTGTCCCTGACAGAAATGTTGGTGTTTGTTTTCTAGCCTTCAACAACTATCGAAGTTTTTATACGTCTGTGTGAGTTTTCAGCCTTTCTCGTTAACACTTCCTCGGATGATTCCTAATTCCGTTACTAATGCTTTTCATTTTTCACTTAATTGGGTGTTACTAAGTCAGGACGTAAGCGCGCATGTCTATCCGTCTATTAATATCGCCCTGAAGCGTAACGAATTTCTTTCATTACTTTCCGAAAGTTGGTAACACATTAAACACCGACAGTGCAGCCAACCATCGAAACAAAAAAAGGGGCATTCTTTTGTGTGTGTAATTTGGGAACAACCGACCTTGGCTTATATTTCTTCAGCCATGAACGTCACGAAACACTAAACACATATTGCAGAGGGGGGGGGGAGGGGGCTTTTATGAGCACACTTATCTGAAATGCGGAATTTATGACGAAGAAAGTTAATTGTTTCTTTTTTCCTTTTCTTCATATTATTCGCTTTTTATCTCGTTAAATGTCGCATCTTTCTTGAGTCAATGGACTTTGAAGGTCTCGTTTTTTAATATTCCCCCCCCCCCTCATTTGTTGATCATCATCTTGAGCTCGGATGCTTCCGTGTCGGGAGGAGGTAGAAGTGCCTCGTGCCCTTCTTTCGGAGGAAAGACCTAGACTTTGAACGATGTGCTCAAATCACGGAGTCTGTCTTGCTGCGTCTGTGACATCGATTTTTGAGTGTTCTGGTATTTGATTTTTTATTTCGGGGTATTTCTTTCTCGTAAATTGGAGGGAAAAACTCTTGATTTTAAATTTCCAAGCAGAGGTTAAATTTTCTAAGCCAGGGGTTCTCAAAGTGCGGTACGCCGTGAGATCTCAAAAGTCGCTAGATCTAGTAACAAAGTCGTTAAGTTGACATTATTATACTATAACTATAATTTTATATAGCAATATAAGGGGTACGCCAGATATATACACATTTCCAGGGGGTACGTGAAGCATAAAAAGTTGAGAACCACTGAGCTAGTTAATCAGAGTTCACCCCCATTCCCTTGGACTTACTACTTATCCATTGCTTAGATCAAATACTTCAGTATCTATGTAATAATTGTAAACTTTTGTCCTTTTGTTGACTGAAGTCAAAGTGGGGGTTTAGTGGAGATATAATTGATATAATTTAACCCAGGGGATCCCAAACTTTTCGGCATCACTCTTTTATCTCTCCCCTCTCTTTTGATTTTTGAGAAAACCTCATATCTCTTCACATCTCATTTCTCATCAGCCAACCCGCTTTTAACAAAAATCTTAATTCATAATCAAAAATTGAAATCAAACAAATAATTTCACATCCCCAAGCCCTTTTGGAATATTTTCACGCGCACCCCAGTTTGAGAACCTCTGGTTTAATTTAACGTTCGTTTGTTGATTAAATATAAATTTAGATTATCTTACCAAAAGTGAAGCTGTCGGGGTTATTTTGGAAGCTATTGATACAATGAGCATGCGTAGTTAACTGGCGAATTATTCTATATCAGGTCATTGGTTGATTAACAAGTAATTGATAGCTGAACCAACCAATCATAATTGCCAATGTGCCATAATTTGAACTAATGGATGATTCAGAAAATGCTAATTTTTCTTTAGTACTTATCCAGTTATCTTCAGTTCCCAGGTTCTAGACTGGCTGGGCTAAAGTTAAATTTCTCTCCAGTGCGGGGAGGGGGTGGCTCAGTCGGTAGCGCGCCAGGCTCGTAATCTGTAGTTCCCAGGTTCGAGTCCCAGCTGGGTCAGCGTTGAGATTTATCTCCGCAAAATTCCCCGCCCTGCCCGCGGTCAGTAGGGGACACCGATGGGCTTGGAAAGGCCACCGTCGGTCGGATGGGACGTTAAGCCGTGGCCCCGTGTGCGGGAGAGCCATACCCTGTGCACGTTAAAGAACACGCTGGATGGCCTTGACGGGAGGTCTCCCAACAGCTGTTCCAGTGGGTCCCCTCTCCCAACCTTCTCTGAGCCTTCGGGGTCCATGTGACCTGGCCATTTAGCCCATGGTATGCAAAAAAGTGCCGCTCAGAGGTAAAACAACCCAACCCAACTCTTTCCAGTGCACACACACACACATCTTTCGATCGGTGACAAAAGGTATATTGATGGTCTTGGAAAGATCACCGTCCGTCTTATGGGGCATTAAGCCTTAGCTTTATGTGCAGGAAAGCCACGTTGGATGGTCTTGAGGTTATATTATCATTTATTTCCTAACCTCTCTTCAGTGGGTCCTCTTAAACCTTGGGGTCCTCGTGACCTGGTCATTTTAGCCCATTATTCGCAAAAAAAAATAACGCTCAGAGTAAAACAATCCAATCCATATAATTCAGCTCGGTAGCAAAGTTCCTTAATATGTCCTTATGCTATCATGAGCGCATAGTGCCGATTTGCAAGTATTTAGTAAATGTTTGCTCAAAAACTGTCTGGAAGCAGTCTAGAGTGAGGGGCAGTTTAAAGCTGTCCAGTTTGACCTTCGCCACATATGTCACAGCACGAGACCGTCTGTGTTTAGTCTGGAGGATGTGGGAAGTGACCTGGTACCACAACACGGTTGAGAGGTGGGGGGGGGGGAGAAAGACAGAGCAGACAGGACATTTGGAGCGACCTTTGGTTTAGTCATCGAAGCCACGCGGTTTGAGAGAAAGTTGAGTTCTTTTACCTCTGAGCGGCACTTTTTTTGCACAAAATGGGCTGAATGGCCAGGTCACAAGGACCCCGAAGGCTCAGAGAAGATTGGGGGAGGGGACCCACTGGAACAGATGTTGGGAGACAGATGGTAGCCTCCCGTCAAGGCCATCCAGCGTGTTCTTTAACGTGCACAGGGTATGGCCCTCCCGCACACGGAACCACGGCTTTACGTCCCATCCGACGGACGGCGGCCTTTCCAAGCCCATCGGTGTCCCCTACTGACCGTGCGCAGGGCGGGGAGTTATGCGGAGATAAATCTCAACGCTGACCCAACTGGGACTCGAACCTGGTAACTGCAAATTACGAGCCTGACGCGCTACCGACTGAGCCACCCCCGCCCCATTTAAGAGAATGTCCTAGCCCTCGTGGAATAAGACTGATTTGTAATGAATTTTTATATACCAAGGTTTAGGTCTGTAAATCAGATGTAAGAGTTCATTAGTACTCGTGAATAGAAGAAGGGAAAGAAGACTGGTTCGTTTATCGAGCTCTATAAGATCACCATACTCGAAATTAATGCATGTCGGAGTTGTGATGAAATGCTCATACACTGGGAGACTGGTGGTCAATGATAACGCGTGCAGAAAACAATATTTTACAGAAACCAAACACTTTTTACCTATTGCTTTTCGCTCGTCACTCTACAAAGAGTGAACGAAATGTTATTGAAAATCGAGATTTAAATTTTTTATGCAGATCTTTAATCACATTTTTATCATCAGTCACATTAAGGCTCTATACAATAACCTGAATGAAGCATTCTTTGTTGGACATGGACTCAAACATCCAGGTCTGAAGGACCCCATGGTTCGTTGTGGGGGCGGGGGTGGCTCAGTTGGTAGCGCGCCAGGCTCGTAATCTGAAGTTCCCAGGTTCGAGTCCCAGCTGGGTCAGCGTTAAGATATATCTCCGCAAAATTCCCCGCCCTGCCCACGGTCAGTAGGGGACACCGATGGGCTTGGAAAGGCCGCCGTCCGTCGGATGGGACGTTAAGCCGTGGCTCCGTGTGCGGGAGAGCCATACCCTGTGCACATTAAAGAACACGCTGGATGGCCTTGACGGGAGGCTACCATCTGTCTCCCAACAGCTGTTCCAGTGGGTCCCCTCCCCCAACCTTCTCTGAGCCTTCGGGGTCCATGTGACCTGGCCATTTAGCCCATGGTGTGCAAAAAAGTGCCGCTCAGAGGTAAAACAAAAAAAAACAGAGGTAAAACAACCCAACCCATCAACGTAAGAAATAAGACCTCAACAGTGATCATTTATCGCGCTGAACAATTTCACGAAATGATCTTTTTCTGATATTAAAACCTTTCAGCAAGATCAAAACGCAATTTTCAAGAAATGATGAGCCGATCTTGAAGGATACGAAATGGCAGAAGGTCAAGATTCTCTTCAAAATCGTTTGACTGTTATCAATAGTTTATTTCGATACTCTCTTCCCCAGGGACCGCAAGGAGGTTTATTAGCCACGATACTGTACAATGAGCTCTTCGCACATTGGTTCGTGGTGGGTGTTAAAACTGTGACGCCAATATGACGACATTAAGCCACACCTCCCACGAGATCGATGGGAACGGTGGCCTCGTGGACGTGTCACGAGGACCCGTTAACCAGTAGCATTCCTTCTCCGCTGTAATTTTAAATGACTGACGTCACGACAGAAGCTTCGTTCGTTTTGCCCTGCCGGCTACTTTGAACATCAACAGTTCTGGATGAAGATTGGATTCGCTGATTGTGAGGGGCAAATGAAATTAACACAACGATGCTTATGAACACTCATAATTCTATATAAAGATAGAGTGTTTTATGCAGTTTTGTGCTTTATAGCTATTTGTTTTTATTTCTGGGAAATTTTAATGTTTTCTTGAATATCTTCTTAAATCAGTAAAGTGATACAAAGGAAGAAATATAACCCAAACTTAAAAAAAATTTTGTGAAAAATCAGGACCGGATGAACCCAATGGCCAAAGGACGACAGTCTCAAGGAGGGTATTACTCTTAAGGAGGAAAATACTTAGAATTTTTCAGAAATATATGAGTAAAAGGCAGAGAGAAGCAGAGAGGTTAAAAAAATAAATAAAAAAAATACCCCCCTCAAGCAGCTGCTTGCCACAGAGGTCTGACAGGAGCCTGTCAGTTTATATGCCACAGTAGAAGGTCTGAGAGGATGGCAGGACCTCAGCAGAAAAACGACACAAACAGCCATGCCTTACCCGGGGATCGAACCCAGGTCCCGTAGATCAGTAGCCAAGCGCGCTAACCACTCGGCCACGGGAGGTTAAAGTATGACAAATTTAAAGGTAATGAAACCTTAGACCTCTCTCCTCCCCTCCAAAGGCTCGTAATCTGTAGTTCCCAGGTTCGAGTCCAAGCTGGGTCAACGTTCAGATTTATCTCCGCAAAAATTCCCCGCCCTGCCCACGGTCAGTAGGCAGGGCGGTCAGGATGGGCTTGGAAAAGCCGCCGTCTGTCGGATGGGACGTTAAGCCGTGGCCCGTGTGCGGGACAGAGCCATACCCTGTGCACGTTAAAGAACACGCTGAATGGCCTTGACGGGAGGCTACTATCTGTCTCCCAACAGCTGTTCCAGTGGGTTCCCTTCCCCAACCTTCTCTGAGCCTTCGGGGTCCATGTGACCTTGCCATTTAGCCCATGGTGTACAAAAAAAACCCCTTCAAAATACCCTAGTTGTAGAGTGCTTGACAACAGAGTAAACGAGATGCGAGGTACGAATCTCATCATCATCATCCTGTTCTTGAGAATCTATTATCGACTATTGGGTTGCAATTATTCTCAGTTTTAAGTGCCACACAGAAAAAAATAAGGATTGTTCGAAGTTTATGAATCTCCCATAAGGCATGGATGCTGAATTTTTGCTGAGATTTTACACACACACCCTCAGTGTACTTCTGTGGCATATTATATTGACAAGATCCTGTCAGACCATCATAACAGTGAACTGCCGGAAGAGAATTTATTTTTTTTTAATAATATTAATATTTCATTAACCATAAATCAGTACAATTGCATAAATATAGATAACTATAAATTCCAGTAATAATCACTTTTCTAGACACAATAGTCTTTCACCGTGTCAATAAAGTTATCAAAGGGAAAATATATATATAAATTCTCACTTCTTTTTTTCAAGGGCTGAAAACATACCCGGTTATAAATAAATAAATAAATATCCCCTCAAGCAGCTGCTTGCCACAGAGGTCTGAGGGGCGGGGTGGCTCAGTCGGTAGCGCGCCAGGCTCGTAATCTGTAGTTCCCAGGTTCGAGTCCCAGCTGGGTCAGCGTTGAGATTTATCTCCGCAAAATTCCCCGCCTTGCCCACGGTCAGTAGGGGAAACCGATGGGCTTGGAAAGGCCTCCGTCCGTCGGATGGGACGTTAAGCCGTGGCCCCGTGTGTGGGAGAGCCATTCCCTGTGCACGTTAAAGAACACGCTGGATGGCCTTGACGGGAGACTACCATCTGTCTCCCAACAGCTGTTCCAGTGGGTCCCCTCCCCCAACCTTCTCTGAGCCTTCGGGGTCCATGTGACCTGGCCATTTAGCCCATGGTGTGCAAAATAGTGCCGCTCAGAGGTAAAACAACCCAACAGAGGTCTGACAGGAGCCTGTCAGTTTTTAAGCCAGAGTACAAGGTCTGAGAGGATGGCAGGACCTCAGCAGAAAAGCAACACGAACATCCATGCCTTACCCGGAGCTCGAATCCAGGTCCCTTTGATCAGTAGCCAAGCGTGCTAACCACTCGGCCACGGAAAGAAAAAAACATGTCACTCTTAAGTGTAATCGTAAATCAACAGTCACGTCATATTTACAACAGCATCCAACATAGGATGTCTAAATAATATAAGTACAGAAATAATTTTATAATATCAACGAAAAATGATGTAAAAAGCAGAACATTTATCCAAAATATTCCAGTGTTGCGAGTTTTGAAGGACAGATGAAATTCGACGTTTCTGAAACACTCCTCAAAGCCTGAATGAATCTCCAGTTTCTTTTAGTGCCAGTCAGAAATATGTTAAGCTTGTGAAGTTGGAGGGTTGGAAACCGTCTCTTGCCATCAGTGAGATTTTCTCTCCTTGTCTGCATCGTGACTTCAATTATAAATGGAAATATCAAGCGGGCAGGGAAACCTCAACACCTCTCATCTAAAAATGGAAAAAAAAAGTTAATAATAGGAGTTTTAGCAAGAAAAAATATTTACATTACTTTTTATAACTTCCGTTTTAATTAATAGCAATATTTAGATAAGAGAATGAAATAAAAGAAGATAGCAGACTGTTTATGAATACCAACAATTATCCTCTCCCATATTTTTTTGTTAATTTCAGTATTCCTCATCTTTTGGATGAGAAAATAAGCTGTATGATCATCCTGGAAGGTTTCATCTGTTCTTAACATCTATTCAGATTATTCCATCCCATAATTCTTCGGGCCGGGGTGACAGTCAGTATCACGTCAGGCTCATAATATGCAGTACGCAAGTTCGAGTACTTACTATGCCAGCTTCGAGATTTACCTTCTCTAACTCCCACTCTGTCTTCGATTAGAAAGGCGACGCCAGTGGGTTGGAAAGGCTGCCTTCCACTCTGTCCTCGATTAGAAAGGCGACGCCAGTGGGCTTGGAAAGGCTGCCATCCACTCTGTCCTCGATTAGAAAGGCGACGCCAGTGGGCTTGGAAAGGCTGCCTTCCACTCTGTCCTCGATTAGAAAGGCGACGCCAGTGGGCTTGGAAAGGCTGCCATCCACTCTGTCCTCGATTAGAAAGGCGACGCCAGTGGGCTTGGAAAGGCTGCCTTCCACTCTGTCCTCGATTAGAAAGGCGACGCCGGTGGACTTGGAAATGCTGCCTTCCACTCTGTCCTTGATTAGAAAGGCGACGCCAGTGGGCTTGGAAAGGCTGCCTTCCACTCTGTCCTTGATTAGAAAGGCGACGCCAGTGGACTTGGAAAGGCTGCCTTCCACTCTGTCCTCGATTAGAAAGGCGACGCCAGTGGGCTTGGAAAGGCTGCCTTCCACTCTGCCCTCGATTAGAAAGGCGACGCCAGTGGGCTTGGAAAGGCTGCCTTCCACTCTGTCCTCGATTAGAAAGGCGACGCCAGTGGGCTTGGAAAGGCTGCCTTCCACTCTGTCCTCGATTAGAAAGGCGACGCCAGTGGGCTTGGAAAGGCTGCCATCCACTCTGTCCTCGATTAGAAAGGCGACGCCAGTGGGCTTGGAAAGGCTGCCTTCCACTCTGTCCTCGATTAGAAAGGCGACGCCGGTGGACTTGGAAATGCTGCCTTCCACTCTGTCCTTGATTAGAAAGGCGACGCCAGTGGGCTTGGAAAGGCTGCCTTCCACTCTGTCCTTGATTAGAAAGGCGACGCCAGTGGACTTGGAAAGGCTGCCTTCCACTCTGTCCTCGATTAGAAAGGCGACGCCAGTGGGCTTGGAAAGGCTGCCTTCCACTCTGTCCTCGATTAGAAAGGCGACGCCAGTGGGCTTGGAAAGGCTGCCATCCACTCTGTCCTCGATTAGAAAGGCGACGCCAGTGGGCTTGGAAAGGCTGCCTTCCACTCTGTCCTCGATTAGAAAGGCGACGCCGGTGGACTTGGAAATGCTGCCTTCCACTCTGTCCTCGATTAGAAAGGCGACGCCAGTGGGCTTGGAAAGGCTGCCTTCCACTCTGTCCTTGATTAGAAAGGCGACGCCAGTGGACTTGGAAAGGCTGCCTTCCACTCTGTCCTCGATTAGAAAGGCGACGCCAGTGGGCTTGGAAAGGCTGCCTTCCACTCTGTCCTCGATTAGAAAGGCGACGCCAGTGGGCTTGGAAAGGCTGCCTTCCACTCTGTCCTCGATTAGAAAGGCGACGCCAGTGGGCTTGGAAAGGCTGCCTTCCACTCTGTCCTCGATTAGAAAGGCGACGCCAGTGGGCTTGGAAAGGCTGCCATCCACTCTGTCCTCGATTAGAAAGGCGACGCCAGTGGGCTTGGAAAGGCTGCCTTCCACTCTGTCCTCGATTAGAAAGGCGACGCCGGTGGACTTGGAAATGCTGCCTTCCACTCTGTCCTTGATTAGAAAGGCGACGCCAGTGGACTTGGAAAGGCTGCCTTCCACTCTGTCCTTGATTAGAAAGGCGACGCCAGTGGACTTGGAAAGGCTGCCTTCCACTCTGTCCTCGATTAGAAAGGCGACGCCAGTGGGCTTGGAAAGGCTGCCTTCCACTCTGTCCTCGATTAGAAAGGCGACGCCAATGGGCTTGGAAAGGCTGCCATCCACTCTGTCCTCGATTAGAAAGGCGACGCCAGTGGGCTTGGAAAGGCTGCCTTCCACTCTGTCCTCGATTAGAAAGGCGACGCCGGTGGACTTGGAAATGCTGCCTTCCACTCTGTCCTTGATTAGAAAGGCGACGCCAGTGGGCTTGGAAAGGCTGCCTTCCACTCTGTCCTCGATTAGAAAGGCGACGCCAGTGGGCTTGGAAAGGCTGCCTTCCACTCTGTCCTCGATTAGAAAGGCGACGCCAGTGGGCTTGGAAAGGCTGCCTTCCACTCTGTCCTCGATTAGAAAGGCGACGCCGGTGGACTTGGAAATGCTGCCTTCCACTCTGTCCTTGATTAGAAAGGCGACGCCAGTGGGCTTGGAAAGGCTGCCTTCCACTCTGTCCTTGATTAGAAAGGCGACGCCAGTGGACTTGGAAAGGCTGCCTTCCACTCTGTCCTCGATTAGAAAGGCGACGCCAGTGGGCTTGGAAAGGCTGCCTTCCACTCTGTCCTCGATTAGAAAGGCGACGCCAGTGGGCTTGGAAAGGCTGCCTTCCACTCTGTCCTCGATTAGAAAGGCGACGCCAGTGGGCTTGGAAAGGCTGCCTTCCACTCTGTCCTCGATTAGAAAGGCGACGCCAGTGGGCTTGGAAAGGCTGCCATCCACTCTGTCCTCGATTAGAAAGGCGACGCCAGTGGGCTTGGAAAGGCTGCCTTCCACTCTGTCCTCGATTAGAAAGGCGACGCCGGTGGACTTGGAAATGCTGCCTTCCACTCTGTCCTTGATTAGAAAGGCGACGCCAGTGGGCTTGGAAAGGCTGCCTTCCACTCTGTCCTTGATTAGAAAGGCGACGCCAGTGGACTTGGAAAGGCTGCCTTCCACTCTGTCCTCGATTAGAAAGGCGACGCCAGTGGGCTTGGAAATGCTGCCTTCCACTCTGTCCTCGATTAGAAAGGCGACGCCAGTGGGCTTGGAAAGGCTGCCTTCCACTCTGTCCTCGATTAGAAAGGCGACGCCAGTGGGCTTGGAAAGGCTGCCTTCCACTCTGTCCTCGATTAGAAAGGCGACGCCAGTGGGCTTGGAAAGGCTGCCATCCACTCTGTCCTCGATTAGAAAGGCGACGCCAGTGGGCTTGGAAAGGCTGCCTTCCACTCTGTCCTCGATTAGAAAGGCGACGCCGGTGGACTTGGAAATGCTGCCTTCCACTCTGTCCTTGATTAGAAAGGCGACGCCAGTGGGCTTGGAAAGGCTGCCTTCCACTCTGTCCTTGATTAGAAAGGCGACGCCAGTGGGCTTGGAAAGGCTGCCTTCCACTCTGTCCTCGATTAGAAAGGCGACGCCAGTGGGCTTGGAAAGGCTGCCATCCACTCTGTCCTCGATTAGAAAGGCGACGCCAGTGGGCTTGGAAAGGCTGCCTTCCACTCTGTCCTCGATTAGAAAGGCGACGCCGGTGGACTTGGAAATGCTGCCTTCCACTCTGTCCTTGATTAGAAAGGCGACGCCAGTGGGCTTGGAAAGGCTGCCTTCCACTCTGTCCTCGATTAGAAAGGCGACGCCAGTGGGCTTGGAAAGGCTGCCTTCCACTCTGTCCTCGATTAGAAAGGCGACGCCAGTGGGCTTGGAAAGGCTGCCTTCCACTCTGTCCTCGATTAGAAAGGCGACGCCAGTGGGCTTGGAAAGGCTGCCATCCACTCTGTCCTCGATTAGAAAGGCGACGCCAGTGGGCTTGGAAAGGCTGCCTTCCACTCTGTCCTCGATTAGAAAGGCGACGCCGGTGGACTTGGAAATGCTGCCTTCCACTCTGTCCTTGATTAGAAAGGCGACGCCAGTGGGCTTGGAAAGGCTGCCTTCCACTCTGTCCTTGATTAGAAAGGCGACGCCAGTGGACTTGGAAAGGCTGCCTTCCACTCTGTCCTCGAGAAAGGCGACGCCAGTGGGCTGGGAAAGGCTGCCTTCCACTCTGTCCTCGATTAGAAAGGCAACGCCATTGGGCTTGGAAAGGCTGCCTTCCACTCTGCCCTCGATTAGAAAGGCGACGCCAGTGGACTTGGAAAGGCTGCCTTCCACCCTGCCCTCGATTAAAAAGGCGACGCCAGTGGGCTTGGAAAGACTGCCTTCCACCCTGTCCTCGATTAGAAAGGCGACGCCAGTGGACTTGGAAAGGCTGCCTTCCACTCTGCCCTCGATTAGAAAGGCGACGCCAGTGGACTTGGAAAGGCTGCCTTCCACCCTGCCCTCGATTAAAAAGGCGACGCCAGTGGGCTTGGAAAGACTGCCTTCCACCCTGTCCTCGATTAGAAAGGCGACGCCGGTGGGCTTGGAAATGCTGCCTTCCACTCTGTCCTCGATTAGAAAGGCGACGCCAGTGGGCTTGGAAAGGCTGCCTTCCACTCTGCCCTCGATTAGAAAGGCGACGCCAGTGGACTTGGAAAGGCTGCCTTCCACCCTGCCCTCGATTAAAAAGGCGACGCCAGTGGGCTTGGAAAGACTGCCTTCCACCCTGTCCTCGATTAGAAAGGCGACGCCGGTGGGCTTGGAAAGGCTGCCTTCCACTCTGCCCTCGATTAGAAAGGCGACGCCAGTGGACTTGGAAAGGCTGCCTTCCATTCTGCCCTCGATTAGAAAGGCGACGCCAGTGGACTTGGAAAGGCTGCCTTCCACCCTGCCCTCGATTAATAAGGCGACGCCAGTGGGCTTGGAAAGACTGCCTTCCACCCTGTCCTCGATTAGAAAGGCGACGCCGGTGGGCTTGGAAAGGCTGCCTTCCACTCTGTCCTCGATTAGAAAGGCGACGCCGGTGGGCTTGGAAAGGCTGCCTTCCACTCTGTCCTCGATTAGAAAGGCGACGCCAGTGGGCTTGGAAAGGCTGCCTTCCACTCTGCCCTCGATTAGAAAGGCGACGCCAGTGGACTTGGAAAGGCTGCCTTCCACCCTGCCCTCGATTAAAAAGGCGACGCCAGTGGGCTTGGAAAGACTGCCTTCCACCCTGTCCTCGATTAGAAAGGCGACGCCGGTGGGCTTGGAAAGGCTGCCTTCCACTCTGTCCTCGATTAGAAAGGCGACGCCGGTGGGCTTGGAAATGCTGCCTTCCACTCTGTCCTCGATTAGAAAGGCGACGCCAGTGGGCTTGGAAAGGCTGCCTTCCACTCTGCCCTCGATTAGAAAGGCGACGCCAGTGGACTTGGAAAGGCTGCCTTCCGCTCTGTCCTCGATTAGAAAGGCGACGCCAGTGGGCTTGGAAAGACTGCCTTCCACTCTGTCCTCGATTAGAAAGGCGACGAAAGTGGGCTTGGAAATGCTGCCTTCCACTCTGTCCTCGATTAGAAAGGCGACGCCGGTGGGCTTGGAAAGGCTGCCTTCCACTCTGTCCTCGATTAGAAAGGCGACGCCAGTGGGCTTGGAAAGGCTGCCTTCCACTCTGTCCTCGATTAGAAAGGCGACGAAAGTGGGCTTGGAAATGCTGCCTTCCACTCTGTCCTCGATTAGAAAGGCGACGCCGGTGGGCTTGGAAAGGCTGCCTTCCACTCTGTCCTCGATTAGAAAGGCGACGCCAGTGGGCTTGGAAAGGCTGCCTTCCACTCTGTCCTCGATTAGAAAGGCGACGAAAGTGGGCTTGGAAATGCTGCCTTCCACTCTGTCCTCGATTAGAAAGGCGACGCCGGTGGGCTTGGAAAGGCTGCCTTCCACTCTGTCCTCGATTAGAAAGGCGACGCCAGTGGGCTTGGAAAGGCTGCCTTCCACTCTGTCCTCGATTAGAAAGGCGACGAAAGTGGGCTTGGAAAGGCTGCCTTCCACTCTGTCCTCGATTAGAAAGGCGACGAAAGTGGGCTTGGAAATGCTGCCTTCCACTCTGTCCTCGATTAGAAAGGCGACGCCGGTGGGCTTGGAAAGGCTGCCTTCCACTCTGTCCTCGATTAGAAAGGCGACGCCGGTGGGCTTGGAAAGGCTGCCTTCCACTCTGTCCTCGATTAGAAAGGCGACGAAAGTGGGCTTGGAAATGCTGCCTTCCACTCTGTCCTCGATTAGAAAGGCGACGCCAGTGGGCTTGGAAAGTTAAGCCATTGCTCCGTGAACAGGAGAGCCATATAAATCTATAATAGCAACGACATGAGAGCCATACCCTGTGCACGTTAAAGAACATGCTGGATGGCCTTGACTGGAGGCTTGCATACATCTTCTAACAGCTGTCCAGTGGGTCCCCTTCCTCCAAAAATTCTCTGAGCCGTCGGGGTCTTTGTGACTTGGTCATTTAGCCCACTTTATGGATAAAAGTTCTGTTCAGAAGTAAAACAACCTCCCCAAACTGTGTGCTTCTTTGTCACCTGGCCACTTTTCTCATCACTCAGATAAAGAAACTGCCAATCGGACTTAATCCAGTCTGCTTTCTCCAAAACTTTCCTGTACATTCTCAGAAAATATGCACACTTTACTGTCTTTGCGTTTACCGTGTTCCTATACCTGTCTGCTAGTTGAGTATGCTAACTTCATGATATAGTATATAATTGTGAGTTCAGCCAGTTTCTCACAATCAGCTGAGTATCGCCTGATGTCTCCGTCCATCCCATGTGGTGAGATTCAGCTGCTGCAGAAACCAATGTGCAATGCCTGCTCCAGACAGAAAGTAAACATCGTGGCACTGTCACCAGTCATGTTGTGCTGACATTTCTCATGATTCACCGATCAGCTTGTCTCCTTCCCTTAACTCCGTCTGATGTAAAAGAGCTTGGACTGACTAGCTGCACCCACTCTTGAAAGCATTTTTTGTCTGCACACAGGCAATATAAATCTCGTAGGAATATCCAGAAGCTTGGTATCAAACGAGACTCAAGTCGCTTTATGTTTTTTCGTATCAAAGTTTGAGTGACCGACAAATTTGGCGAATTATTGCAACGATCCGCATTGGAATTTTAATGAGGTAAAGAAATATTGCATTATATAGAGCAAAGAAAACGACCAGCAGTAAAAATCCATGTTTTAGCAAATAGTTGCAGATATCATTCTAACAGCAATCAGTAGTGGTAGCAATCCTGCTATTAGCAATAAATAGTAGCATTACTACCATTAACAATCCTTACTACCAGAAATCAATACTAGCAATCCTGTCACATACAAGCAATGGTTGTAATTCTACTATTAGCAATCAATAGCAACCATGTCATTAACTAATCGTTAGTAGCAATCCTGTCAATAAGAGGAATCGTGCCATCAGCAATTAGTACCAACAGTCTTGCCATTAGTAATAAATAGTAGCTATTCTACTATCAGTAATCAATAGCAATCCTGTTACCATTTCGATAATAGCAATCCTGTTACCACAAATCGATAATAGCAATCCTGTTACCACAAATCGATAATAGCAATCCTGTCATCACTAATCGTTAGTAGCAATCCTGCCATCATTAAATCGTCAGTAGGAATCCTGTCGATAATCAATAATAGGAATCGTGCTATCAGCAATCGGTACCAACAGTCCTGCAATCAGTAATAAATAGTAGCTATTCCACCATCAGTAATAAGTAGTAGCTATTCCACCATCAGCAATCAATAGTACCAATCCTACCATCAGTGATAAGTAATAGCTATTCCACCATCAGTAATAAGTAGTACCAATACTACCATCAGTAATAAGTAGTAGCTATTCCACCATCAGTAATAAGCAGTAGCTATTCCACCATCAGCAATCAATAGTACCAATCCTACCATCAGCATCAACAGTAACAATACTGCCATCACTACCATTAGTAGTAATCCTACCACAAGAAAGACTTTGACCATCTAGTTTGAATAACTGTGGGCTACTTCTACCATGGCGTATAAACTGACTCTTACCTCTGTGCAAACAGCTGTTTGAGGAAATGCGAAAACCTGAAAACTGAAAGGGACAACATAGGCATGCCTACATTACATATTTCACCAAGAATTCAGTACAATCGAATTTCTGTTTGTAATGTACAACGATTTTCAATAAGAAAGAATACTTACCACTTAGAAAAATCAAAAGTATGTAATATATTAGTTGTGAAAAATGACCATCCTCTGGTCCTTTTCTGTTTGTAAGGGAATCTAATATTTGTAAATTTCTGGAAACGTTTTCATAGCAAAGCCTTAAAGCTTTGTCAGAAAGCATCAGGAATTTTAGAATAAAGAGTAATGTATGAAGCTCATTCTACAACACCAGACAAAATAATTTTCATCGTATGTTAATAAAACCCCAAATTTTATGCGGAGTAAGTTTTGAGTTGAATTGTTTTTTTTAGCAAAATGGTATTAAAGATCGAAATTTTTAATTTCAACAACAGTCTTTTTTCTAAGGAGTGATAAAAGCCGGAATATTTAACAGCAACGCGGTTAAAGTCTGTAAAATATTTTTTCGGATTTTTTGAACGACAGGTTATGCCAACTTCTGAAGAACAAAAGTATTTTAATAAACCGTGTGATATAATAGTTATTATTTACGTTTGAAATAAAGTCCAAAAAACATTTAAAATTTTTATAATAAAAATCATTCTAAAAGTACACAATACCGGACTGAAAAAAAATAAATACCCCTCAAGCAGCAGGCCACAGAGGTCTGACAGGAGCCAGTCAGTTTATATGCCATAGTAGAAGTCTGTGAGGATGGCAGGAACTCAGCAGAAAAACGATACATACATCCATGCCTTACACTGGGGCTCGAACCCAGGTCTCTTAGTAGCCAAGCGCGCTAAGCACTCGGCCACGGGACGCGAACCCAGGTCTCTTATATCAGAGCCAAGCGCGCTAACCACTCGGCCACGGGATGGCAATACCTGACTGAAGAGAGAAAAATATCTTTTGTTATTTCGAACTTTATTTTTGGGAGATAAAGTAGTCGTTTTATCAATAAATTACACAAATATGTTTGCTATGAATCAGATGCTTCTCGGCATTTTCTTAGTACGAAATTCGCCAAATCCATCATTTAAAAATTTTTCACTCCAAATTTGAATACTTGATCATTAAACTTAAATATTTGAATTTATATATTTCTTCATATTTCATCCATTAATCATGATGAAATTTAAAATTGTTTACAATTATTTTATATCTAGTTTTTCTTATGGAAGAGTCCTTGAAAATATTGAAAAATATAAAGAGTTTGAAAATCAGAAAAGCTTCGAAGTCCTTGCTTTAAGTCAGTAGTTCCCAACGGTGTGATCTCGCAAATTCCGAAACACGGTGAATATTTTTTCAATTTGCTTTATAGGGAAAAAAAAATAATTTATTTTTCATGAAGAATCACATTAGAATGAAATTTACATGAATCACATTAGAAAAATAATGTCTGGTAAAGGGGAGCAAGCCGTCCCATGGCCAAGTGGTTAGCGCGCTTGGCTACTGATCTAAGGGACCTGGGTTCGAGTCCCGGGTAAGGCATGGATGTTCGTGTTGTTTTTCTGCTGAGGTCCTGCCATCCTCTCATACCTTCTACTATGGCATATAAACTGACAGGCTCCTGTCAGACCTCTGTGGCAAGCAGCTGCTTGAGGGGGAATTTATTTATTATTTTATTATAAAAGGGAGCATTGAGCTCAAAGAGATTTGACAGAAAAGTTTTAAAACCATGCTTTAAGTGATGAACGCATAATGTTGAAAATCAAGATTTAGTTTTTCTTTTTCAATATCGTTTACGATGAAAGGGTTATTTTAAGAGTTGCCGGTCTTTCCACTTGCATAATGTGTAAAATGTGTTCTTGTTTGCCAAGGAGTAATGTGTATGGTTGATTTTATTAAATAAATAACTGCATTTCAAAAATGCTTAAAAGTTTTTTTTAACTTGATTTCCTATTTCAAGACTTCAGCTCTGTTAATCTTGCCCTATCCTGTTCATAATTTTTCCTCTTTGAACACCTTGCCAGGAAAAAGCTATTCTAATATTTATCCCTTCAGTTATTTTTATTTTTTTACCTTTGTCTTCTCATTAGCTTCCTCCTTCCTTTCTACTCCTTATCTACAAATACCTAATTAACGTATATCTTTTATGCTGCTGAAATGAAAAGTTTTATTTTTTATCTCTAATGAGGGTTAATAACTTAGAGAAACTTCTATTGAATGATTTGTTTACATACATCTCATTCTGATTTTCCGTTTTCTATCAGTAAACAAAAGAAACGAGCGTTCACCAAGATCTCATCTTCTTCTAAAGCGCTTTCCTCTCTACTGGTTTTAATCTACCGAATGTCTGTTAGAATCATCTTAGAGAAATTCTTTTACAACGTGTGGAAAAGTTCTTTTTTTGTTCCTCAAGCAACCCACTGTCACGGTTGTTTAGTCTAACACAATGGTTCTCAACCTTTTATACTTCACGCACCCCCCTGGAAATGTGTATGTAACTGGCGTACCCCTTGTATAGATAGATAAAACTATAGTTATAGTATAACAATGGGAATAAAATAAAACATATATATCAGTGGTTCTCAACCTTTTATGTTTCACGTACCCCCTGGAAATGTGTATGTAACTGGCGTACCCCTTGTGTAGGTAGATAAAACTATAGTTATAGTATAACAATGGGAATAAAATAAAACATATATATCAGTGGTTCTCAACCTTTTATGCTTCACGTACCCCCTGGAAATGTGTATGTAACTGGCGTACCCCTTGTTTAGATAGATAAAACTATAGTTATAATATAACAATGGGAATAAAACATATATATCAGTGGTTCTCAACCTTTTATGCTTCACGTACCCCCTGGAAATGTGTATGTAACTGGCGTACCCCTTGTATAGATAGATAAAACTAAAGTTATAGTATAACAATGGGAATAAAATAAAACATATATATCAGTGGTTCTCAACCTTTTATGCTTCACGTACCCCCTGGAAATGTGTATGTAACTGGCGTACCCCTTGTATAGATAGATAAACTATAGTTATAGTATAACAATGGGAATAAAATAAAACATATATATCAGTGGTTCTCAACCTTTTATGCTTCACGTACCCCCTGGAAATGTGTATGTAACTGGCGTACCCCTTGTATAGATAGATAAAACTATAGTTATAGTATAACAATGGGAATAAAATAAAACATATATATCAGTGGTTCTCAACCTTTTATGCTTCACGTACCCCCTGGAAATGTGTATATAACTGACGTACCCCTTGTATAGATAGATAAAACTATAGTTATAGTATAACAATGGGAATAAAATAAAACATATATATCAGTGGTTCTCAACCTTTTATGCTTCACGTACTCCCTGGAAATGTGTATGTAACTGACGTACCCCTTGTATAGATAGATAAAACTATAGTTATAGTATAACAATGGGAATAAAATAAAGCATATATATCAGTGGTTCTCAACCTTTTATGCTTCACGTACCCCCTGGAAATGTGTATGTAACTGACGTACCCCTTGTATAGATAGATAAAACTATAGTTATAGTATAACAATGGGAATAAAATAAAGCATATATATCAGTGGTTCTCAACCTTTTATGCTTCACGTACCCCCTGGAAATGTGTATGTAACTGACGTACCCCTTGTATAGATAGATAAAACTATAGTTATAGTATAACAATGGGAATAAAATAAAACATATATATACACACACACACATTAAATTTTGTATTCATAAATTAAATATATCGATAAACACAAAAAATGACATAAACAATTTAACAAATAAAATTATAAACGTTTTACAGCGCCGCGCTTCGTCACTCAGTTCTCAGAAATTGATTAGTAGCATTGTTGCCAACTTAGCGACGTTGTTACTAGATCTGGCGACTTTTGAGCTCTCACGGCGTACCCCACGTTGAGAACCCCTAGTCTAAAAGAATATGTGAGGAAGTTGAGACCTCATCAAAAATCCTACATATATCAGAAAAAAAACATCCATGATTTATTCAAAACTCAAACGAAGCTCACATTGAAATTCTACCTACTGAACCTGATAATCTCCAGTTACCCCTTGTCAGAAAGTTCCACCTTTTCAGAAAGGGGACACCGATGGGCTTGGAAAGGCCGCTGCCCATTTACTGGACGTTATAAAGCGTGTTCCCATGTGTAGGAGAGCCATACCCTGTGCACGTTAAAGAACATGCCGGATGGCCTTGACAGAAGACTACCTCTGTCTACTAAAGGCTATCCAATTGATCCCTTCCCCCAACCTTCTCTGAGCCCTTTGGGTCCTTGTGACCTAGCGATTTAGCTCAATATATGCGAAAAAAAAACACAATGCCTCTCAGAAGTAAAATAACCCAACTTTTACACAAAGATCTTCTGTGAGGCGTATTATACCGAAAGACTCCTGGGGCGGGGGTGGCTCAGTCGGTAGCGCGCCAGACTCGTAATCTGTAGTTCCCAGGTTCGAGTCCCAGCTGGGTCAGAATTGAGATTTACCTCCGCAAAATTCCCCGCCTTGTCCACGGTCAGTAGGGGACACCGATGGGCTTGGAAAGGCCACCGTCCGTCAGATGGGACATTAAGCCGTGGCCCCGTGTGCGGGAGAGCCATACCCTGTGCACGTTAAAGAACACGCTGGATGGCCTTAACGGGAGGCTACCATCTGTCTCCCAACAGCTGTTCCAGTGGGTCCCCTCCCTCAACCTTCTCTGAGCCTTCGGGGTCATTGTGACCTGGCCATTTAGTCCATGGTGTGCAAAAAAGTGCCGCTCAGAGGTAAAACAACCCAACAACAACTCGAATGGCAGCTCTTAGCGAGTTGCACTGATACCCATCTTTTGACATCAGTTCCCACGATTTCTCTTCAGATTGCCGTTTGATCGAATCGCATCGGATATCGCTTTCTTCGTGATGCCTGCCTCCTTCCTTAACTGTGGTCTGCCTCTCTTTCGCCATGGCACCCTGCCAACGGTGACAACCTCGGCACGCGCTTCACCTGTCCTCCATATTACGACACTGCTGAGCGAGCAGAATCACGCAACCTTCCGCTCTTGTCATGTGGGACGAAAAAAGACGCAGCTCCCTAGAACTTGTCTCGGGACTCACTCCACCCTCATGCACTTCAACAATGGGAGGAGAGAAGGTACACACTGCCATCGAAAGCTCTATCTCTCTATTTATACACATCATCATTTCAAGTTTAATTATAATAATTTATTATAATAATTTATTCATTCATATTTACATTAGCAGTGCAATTTCGAGCCTTTCGAACCCACAGCAGTTATTAAAACTCACCAGTGGAGTTTAAATGCAACGTTTTCGTTCGTTTCATAAAATTATTTTCATTTTGATACAGGATTCATTTAAATAAAAACATTAAAGAAATCAGTTGTCTGATTTCGAGTTCTCGAAAGACCATGCCAAATTAGCTCAACAATAATTTTTTAACTTTTTTTTTCCAATTTTATATCATCTGTTTTATCACTTGAAACATATTTTTTAAAAGGTCTTTATTTGGTTTGGGTAAAACGTTTTAGAAAACATTTCTCTTCTATTATTTTGTACATTAATATTACATCAAATTATCATATCAGAGTGAAAATATCCGTGCTTTAACCGGAATTCGAACACAGGTCCTTTTACTGCTAGGGGCGGGGGGTCGTGCTCAGTCGGTAGCGCGCCAGGCTCGTAATCTGTAGTTCCCAGGTTCGAGTCCCAGCTGAGTCAGCGTTGAGATTTATCTCCGCAAAAATTCCCCGCCCTGCCCACGGTCAGTAGGGTACACCGATAGGCTTGGAAAGACCACCGTCCGTCGGATGGGACGTTAAGCCGTGGCCCCGTGTGCGGGAGAGCCATACCCTGTGCACGTTAAAGAACACGCTGGATGGCCTTGACGGGAGGCTACCATCTGTCTCCCAACAGCTGTTCCAGTGGGTCCCCTCCCCCAACCTTCTCTGAGTCTTCGGAGTCCATGTGACCTGGCCATTTAGCCCATGGTGTGCAAAAAAGTGCCGCTCAGAAGTAAAACGACCCAACCCTTTTACTACTTTAGTCAAACGAGCTAACTCGGACGGCGAACTAACTTTGTCTTAGATTGAAATGGAAAAGCGGAAAACTTCGTCGAAAAAATTTGCAAGTAGCGATTCAGATATGAACATTTTAATTATCGATGCTTTGCCTAGAGAAGTAGAGATTAGATTAAGAAAGTATTAGAATTAATTAAATAAGAAGAAAAAGAAAAGATTAGGTTTAGGCTACTTAGAGCTGGTTTATGGTAGTTTACTTAGAGAACATTAGAATGATTTGCTTGAAGAAGGTTAGGTTGGTTTTCCTAAAGAAATCTAAAATGACTTAAAAGCGATAGTGTGCTTAGAGAAGGTTTGTGATAGTTTGCGTAGAGAAGGTTACGATGGTCTGTCTAGAAAAAGGTAAAATGGCTTAGAGGTGATTGTTTATTTAGAAAAAGACTATGATGGTTTGCTTAGAGAAGATTATGATGGTTTGCCTGGAGAAGGGCTAAGATGGCCTAGAGATGGTGGTTTGCATAGATGTGGGTTGGGTTGTTTTACCTCTGAGCGGCACTTTTTTTGCACACCTTGGGCTAAATGGCCAGGTCACATGGACCCCGAAGGCTCAGAGAAGGTTGGGGGAGGGGACCCACTGGAACAGCTGTTGGGAGACAGATGGTAGCCTGCCGTCAAGGCCATTCAGCGTGTTCTTTAACGTGCACAGGGTATGGCTCTCCCGCACACGGAGCCACGGCTTAACGTCCCATCCGACGGACGGCGGCCTTTCCAAGCTCATCGGTGTCCCCTACTGACCTTGGGCAGGGCGAAGAGTTTTGCGGACATAAATATCAACGCTGACCCAGCTGGGACTGGAACCTGGGAACTACAAATTACGAGCCGGGCGTGCTACCGACTGAGCCACCCCCGCCCCTTTTTGCATAGAGAAGGTTGTCACATTTTCGCACCTTTTTTTCCTCTCTTTATTATACACAGTGTAATACAGAACATAGGGATTTCCATAAATTAAGGAAAATCCCTATGTTAAGTCAATGGGAAACTAACGTCGAGGCTATATAATTCAAAATAAGTTTTTTTGTTTTGAAGAATGTGATTGCAGATAAAGATCTCAATGCAATAAATCAATATCTCGATTTTCAACAATATTCGTTCAGAATTTAATGAGTTATGGAAGTTTGAATATTTAACAACAGAAATGCCAGTCTTAAGAAACTTATACAAAACTGAAGAATAGTGAAAGAATTCTTTACACAAAGTTCTAAAATACAAACTTATTTTATTAAACACTTTGATACAATATTTATTACTAAGTTTTTCGAGCCCCGGGTAAGGCATGGATGTATGTGTCGTTTTTCTGCTGAGGTCCTGCCATCCTCTCAGATCTCCTACTGTGGCATATAAACTGACAGGCTCCTGTCAGACCTCTGTGGCAAGCAGCTGCTTGAGGGGGTATTCATTCATTCATTTTAATTAACTTCTGAAGTCAATTTTTGTGGCTGGCATTGCTATCGCTAAATATTCAAACTTCCATAACTCATTAAATATAAAAAAAAATAAATACCCCCTCAAGCAGCTGCTTGCCAAAAAGGTCTGACAGGAGCCTGTCAGTTTATATGCCATAGTAGAAGGTCTGAGAGGATGGCAGGACCTCAGCAGAAAAAAGACACACACAGCCATGCCTTACCCGGGGCTCGAACCCAGGTCCCTTAGATCAGTAGCCAAGCGCGCTAACCACTCGGCCATGGGACGGCAGAACTCATTAAGTACTGAACGAATATTGTGAAAATCGAGATCTTTATCTGCAATCACATTTTTCAAAACAAAAAAAAATATTTTAGAAGTTATAGAGCTTTGACGTTAGCTTCCTATTGACTTATCATAAAAGGGATTTTCCTTAATTTATGGAAACCAATGTAGTTCTAAATACACAGAATACAATTTCTTTCTCATCATGTGCCACTGGCACTATTCAAATATGATTCTCTGAAATACAACGCAACTTAATTGTGGTTCGGAATCACTTACAGAGAACACGGTTTCGCACTATGCCTGGCCCACAGCATTTATTATCTTCCACCGCTGCACCACGTGAGACTCATTCACCGAATCCTGGTCAGCGATGGCATCCTGCTATGCAGAAATACGCACGACCCCTATCAAGTGTCAGAGCATGGTGTGGTGCGTCGTGACGTCACACCCACACATACACCCGGCAGCTGTGGCTCTGCGACACAAGTGGTGGTCAGCCTCCCACGACGCAAAAGGGTCTGCAGGGTGGCCGATGGAGAGAGGGCAAGCAGGACACTGCTATGCGCACGTGTCGTTTTACCAGTGGAGGTCGCCCTCGTTGCTGGTGGAGGGCGGTTTCCGGGAGCAGAGTCAGTTTACGAGGTCGGTTTCTCTCTTTGTCTGACGCTGTTGCCTTCGTAAGCAGAACAGAGGCGATGCAAACAGCGGAAAACGAGATTACGAATGCTTCAAAGGATGTCTCGCTCGACTTAAAATATACCACTTGTAGGCAAATAATATATAATGGATCTTTAGAGTACATTCACGTGAAAACCCGTATTTTCGCTGCACAGAATTCTGCGGCGGATTAATGTATTTATAAGCCCCAGGCGCAAAAGATACGGCAGGCCCCTAAATGTCTGGGAAGGGGGTGTTAAAAAAATTTAAAACTTAAAATAGAAAAAAATATGTGCATTGAATTACAGAAATGCATATGTAGAAAATTCAATAAGTATTATATATATGAACATACTTAAAAAAGGGGTGGGGTGGCTCGTAATCTGCAGTTTCCAGGTTCGACTCCCAGCTGGGTCAGCGTTAAGACTTATCTCCGCAAAATTCCCCGCTCTGCCCACGGTCAGTAGGGGACACCGATGGGCCGTCCGTCGGATGGGACGTTAAGCCGTGGCTCCATGTGCGGGAGAGCCATACCCTGTGCACGTTAAAGAACACAGTGAATGGCCTTGACGGGAGGCTACCATCTGTCTCCCAACAGCTGTTCCAGTGGGTCCCCTCCCCCAACCTTCTCTGAGCCTTCGGGGTCCTTGTGACCTGGCCATTTAGCCATTAGCCATTAGTGATCTGGCAATAGGTTGCCAGATTTTTTGAGCGATTGTACGTGTTGCCAATTTTCAAATTTTCTCCCTAAATGGATGGGGCGGGGGTGGCTCAGTCGGTAGCGCGTCAGGCTCGTAATCTGTAGTTCCTAGGTTTCCTACATCCGACGGACGGCGGTCTTTCAAAGCCCATCGCTGTCCCCCTACTGACCGTGGGCAGGGCGGTGAGTTTTGCGGAGATAAATCTCAACGCTGACCCAGCTGGGACTCGAACCTGGGAACTACAGATTACGAGTCTGGCGCGCTACCGACTGAGCCACCCCGCCCCTCAGCAGATAGGGCTTTAAGTAGTGTCCGTGGAGGTGTACCATGCATATGCACGCATTAAAGAAGACTGGATGACCTTGGCGCGAGGCTTCCGTCTTGTCTCCTGACAGGTGTCAAGTGGGTCCTCTTCCCCCAACCTTCTCTGAGCCCTCAGGGTCCTAGTGACCTCAACATTTAGCCCATTGTGTGCAAAAAAAGTGCCGCTCGAAGGTAAAACAACCCAAGACCTCTTCGATATTGGGGGGTAGGGGTGGCTCAGTCGGTAGCGCGCCAGGCTCGTAATCTGCAGTTCCTAGGTTCGAGTCCCAGCTGGGTCAGCGTTGAGATTTATCTCCGCAAAAATTCCCCGCCCTGCCCACGGTCAGTAGGGTACACCGATGGGCTTGGAAAGACCACCGTCCGTCGGATGGGACGTTAAGCCGTGGCTCCATGTGCGGGAGAGCCATACCCTGTGCACGTTAAAGAACACAGTGAATGGCCTTGACGGGAGGCTGCCATCTGTCTCCCAACAGCTGTTCCAGTGGGTCCCCTCCCCCAACCTTCTCTGAGCCATCGGGGTCCATGTGACCTGACCATTTAGCCCATGGTGTGCAAAAAAGTGCCGCTCAGAGGTAAAACAACCAACCCAACTTCGATATTTAAACTGAACAGCTAAAAAAGTTCATTGCATTTGAGCTGAGATCAGTACGAGGCAGCACATTTTTGTTTCGCGCGAAATAACATTCGACTAACAGCCATAACGTGCGCTGGTGGGAGACATCGTGTTTTATGTGAACATAACCACGCGGAACATTGTTTGCCTTCGCTCACAATTAACTTGTGACTGTGATCTCGTCGCCATTGTGTGTAATAATGCAATAAAAAGCATTTTTGCGATTAAATAGACAGCCGGTTGCAGAGGTGGGTTTTCCACCATTACATAATAAGAAAATGAACCACTTTGTTGCTGGTGCCTGTCGTTGCCATCGATCGTCTAGGGGAGCAACATCTGGCTGCAAAGAGTGCTCCCGTAACACATTTTATTCACAGCCAACCGCGCAGTTTAATGGCCGTGTTGTTCCTTTGTCAGCACAGCAACGGACTCTTCGATTGCTCGCTTTTCATTACACAGTTCATTAGTGTTGTTGTACATCACTGATTCCAACTTAACCTGTGGAAAGATTTACTGCTAAACACACACATGCGCGCGCGCGGAACTGCACTGCTCGACTTTGCAGCACTGTAAGGGAAATTAGTGTTGATAAGTGCGCGTTTTGAGCTGCATTCTCTATTATTTTATCCGTTGAATTGAAGATTCCTATTTTGTATTTCGCAATCAGAAAAATGTGCATGCTTGATTGATGTTTCTTGTCATCCAGCATTCACATGGGTTGGGTTGTTTTAAGTCTGAGCGGCACTTTTTTTTTGCACACCATGGGCTAAATGGCCAGGTCACATGGGACCTCGAAGGCTCAGAGAAGGTTGGGTTGTTGGTTGGTTGTTTTACCTCTGAGCGGCACTTTTTTGCACACCATGGGCTAAATGGCCAGGTCACATGGACCCCGAAGGCTCAGAGAAGGTTGGGGGAGGGGACCCACTGGAACAGCTGTTGGGAGACAGATGGTAGCCTCCCGTCAAGGCCATCCAGCGTGTTCTTTAACGTGCACAGGGTATGGCTCTCCCGCACACGGGGCCACGGCTTAACGTCCCATCCGACGGACGGCGGCCTTTCCAAGCCCATCGGTGTCCCCTACTGACCGTGAGCAGGGCGGGGAATTTTGCGGAGATAAATCTCAACGCCGACCCAGCTGGGACTCGAACCTGGGAACTACAGATTACGAGCCTGGCGCGCTACCGACTGAGCCACCCCCGCCCAAGAGAAGGTTGGGGGTGGACCCACTGGAACAGCTCTTGGGAGACAGATGGTATCCTCCCGTCAAGGCCATCCAGCGTGTTCTTTAACGTTGAGTTGTTTTACCTCTGAGCGGCAGTTTTTTGCACACCATGGGCTAAATGGTAAGGTCACATGGACCTCGAAGGCTCGGAGAAGGTTAGTGGAGGGGACCCACTGGAACAGCTGTTGGGAGACAAATGGTAACCTCCCGTCAAGGCCATCCAACATGTTCTTTAACGTGCACAGGGTATCCCACACACGGGGCAATGGCTTAATGCGACGGATGGCGGCCTTTCCAAGCCCATCGGTGTCCCCTACTGACCGTCGGCAGGGCGGGGAGTTTTGCGGAGATAAATCTTAACGCTGGCCCAGCTGGGACTCGAACCTGGGAACTGCAGATTACGAGCCTGGCGCGCTACCGACTGAGCCACCCCCGCTCCCTCAGCAGAAGGACAGCACAAGAAAGGGAAACTTTCATACCTTATCTTTGTAGCTCTAACCTAGGTTCCTGTTATCGGTAGCCAAGCTCGCTAACTGCTAGACCACTGGGATGGCCTATTAAAAGAGAAAAATTATAGAAGTAATTAAAATTTGGGTTGTTTTACCTCTGAGAGGCACTTTTTTGCACACAATGGGTTAAATGACCAGGTCACAAGAACTCCCCAGGGGTAAAAAAAGGTTGAGAAGAGAGGATCCACTGGACACCTGTGGGGCCGGGGTGGCTCAGTCGGTAGCGCGCCAGGCTCGTAATCTGTAGTTCCCAGGTTCGAGTCCCAGCTGGGTCAGCGTTGAGATTTATCTCCGCAAAATTCCCCGCCCTGCCCACGGTCAGTAGGGGACACCGATGGGCTTGAAAAGGCCACCGTCCGTCGGATGGGACGTTAAGCCGTGACCCCGTGTGTGGGAGAGCCATACCCTGTGCACGTTAAAGAACACGTTGGATGGCCTTGACGGGAGGCTACCATCTGTCTCCCAACAGCTGTTCCAGTGGGTCCCCTCCCCCAATCTTCTCTGAGCCTTCGGGGTCATGTGACCTGACCATTTAGCCCATGGTGTGCAAAAAAGTGCCGCTCAGAGGTAAAACAACCCAACTGGACACCTGTTAGGAGACAGATGGTACCCTCCTGTCAAGGCCATCCAGTGTGTTCTTTAACGTGCACGGGGTAACTAATTAAAAAAAATTAATATTTAGCTAGCAAAGTTTGGGAAGACCGCCGTCCGTTGAATGGGACTTTAAGCCGTGGTCCTGTGCACAGTCCTTTCTGAAAACGATAATTCTATAACATTAGACCAGGATTCGTCCTTATCGTTTTCTCTCACACGATGCGGTCAGATATCTGTTTGTTGCGTAAGTTCATGTAGATTTTATTAAAATATCTCTGCATACTTATCAAGGCACTCTGTTCATTGTCAACCTCGCGTTGTGTCCAAAGTCGTAATAGAGATATACAGGTCTAACCAGCAGGAGAAGAAAAGAAATCTCCATGCAGACACTTGATTGTAGTTTACAGCACCTCCTCGTCAATCGTTCAGAGCGAGGTAATTGTGCAAATGACAACGTCAATAAGCAACCCGCGTGACTGTCACGTCCTTCAAATCCTTCAAAACAGAGGCTTTTGTTGGGCAGAGGAACACACCAAACAATCGAGAAAGTTGGGGACGGGGGAGGAGAGAAACGTTTTCAATTTCCAAATTCCATTTTTTTTTCCCGATCTCCGCCGTCGTTTTCATTCATTCTTCGTAAGAAAAGTTTAAATTCTTTTCGTGAACTATTCCTATGGAAAAAAGGGAATGCTTAAACGGATGCAGATCAGTGTCCAACATCTCATTACATACCCTCACCCACACAGACCTTTTTAATTTTGCCAGGGCTTCCCATGGCCGAGTGGTTAGCGCGCTTGGCTACTGATCTAAGGAACATGGGTTCGAGCCCCTGGTAAGGCATGGCTGTTTGTGTCGTTTATTTGCTGATGTCCTGCCATCCTCTCAGACCTTCTACTATGGCATATAAACTGACAGGCTCCTGTCAGACCTCTGGCAAGCAGCTGCTTGAGGGGGTATTTATTTATTTATTTATTTTTTACAGCGCTTACGAGAGCCAAACGTGGTAAACTTAAGGGTAAACGAAAAAGATGTTTGAGGTTTTCTTAACTATCATTAAATCTCTCTCAGCAATATGATGTTAATGTGGTCTTGACGAATGGCTAGCCTCTGTATCCTAACAGCTGACCACGTGGTCCTCTACCCCTTCTGAACCTTTGCATCCTTTTGACCTGGCCATTTAGCCCATGGTATGCAAAAAACAGTAACCCAACACAACTTTCCTCTGAGCGGCACTTTTTTGCACACCATGGGCTAAATGGCCAGGCCACATGGACCCCGAAGGCTCAGAGAAGGTTGGGGGAGGGGACCCACTGGGACAGCTGTTGGGAGACAGATGGTAACCTCCCGTCAAGGCCATCCAGCGTGTTCTTTAACGTGCACAGAGTATGGCTTTCACGCACACTGAACCACGGCTTTAACGTCCCATCCGACTGCCGGCAGCCTTTCCAAGCTCATCGGTGTCCCCTACTGACCATGGGTAGGACGGGGAATTTTGCGGAGATAAATCTCAACGCTGCCCCAGCAGGGACTCGAATCTGGGAACTACAGATTACGAGCCTGGCGCGTTACCGACTGAGCCACCTCCGCCCCATCCAAATACGTTTGGAGCGAGTAGATCTGGGTCCTCTTTTTATTAAATAAGTGATTTTTCCTTTCGAATTCTCTATTCCAAATGATCTAATAAAAAAAAACTGCAAGTTCACCTTAGCCATTCATACACTGGTTATTAAACCATTTTTTTTGTGCGAAGAGAGCATAGTGTCCGTAATATTATTCACTTCATTGTCAGTCTGCCCATCCTTACCTTAGCTGATGCCTTTTTTTGGGAGGGAACGTGTCTGCAATCGACTCAGTATAAGCTGTCCAGAGTAGCGAGGTCAGTCTGCAATGTGGCCACCTCCCCTCATACTAACCACCACTCTCCCTCCCTTGCTAGGAGCAGTGTAGTGGTAGCAGGGGCAAGTGTGGGTCGCCCACCGAGTGCGTGCTCGTCCCGCCAACCTGCCGAGGTGGGCCTTCACAGCGTGGGAGTGTGCAGGGGCAGCGGCGTGTGAGCCAAGGTCATGCTGACCCCTGTCGCAGACCGCTGAAGGTCAGCTGCTTGTGCAACCGTGGACTGCAGCAATGGCGCTTGTGGTACTCCTGGCACCTGTCGGGACGGTCTTGCCTGTCGGGAGAAATGTTTTGACGGCTGAAGGGGAGATTCAGCAGACGGAAGCTGGCTGCCCGGGATGCTCTTTATTTTTCAGAGTAAATAGCATCAATATTCTTTATTCAGACCAAAATAAAAGGAGGTAGATAATAAGAAAGTGAAAATTCGAAGAGTGTAATTAGAATTTCTATAATTAATAATACCGAGAGGGTCAATTAACCCGTCTAGATAATTATGTAAATTCAGTAATGTAGACTGGAATTAAAATAGCATGGTCATTACTACAAAAAAAGGGTTGGGTTGGATTGTTTTATCTCTGAGCGGCACTTTTTTGCACACCATGGGCTAAATGGCCAGGTCACATGGACCCCGAAGGCTCAGAGAAGGTTGGGGGAGGGGACCCACTGGAACAGCTGTTGGGAGACATATGGTAGTCTCCCGTTCCAGGCCATCCAGCGTGTTCTTTAACGTGCACAGGGTATGGCTCTCCCGCACACGGGGACACGGCTTAACCGTCCCCCCGACACGGGGACACGGCTTAACCGCCGTCCGACGGACGGCGGCCTTTCCAAGCCCATCGGTGTCCCCTACTGACCGTGGGCAGGGCGGGGAATTTTGTGGAGATAAATCTCAACGCTGACCCAGCTGGGACTCGAACCTGGGAACTACAGATTACGAGCTTGGCTCGCTACCGACTGAGCCAACCCCGCCCCCTACAAAAAAAGTGTTGGGTTGTTTTGCCCATGAGTTGCTATTTTTTTGCACACAGTGAGCTAAATAGCCAGGTCATAAGGACCCCAAGGGCTCAGAGAAAACTAAGGAAGGGGATCCACTGGACAGTTGTTAGAAAGCAGATGGAAGACTCCCGTCAAGGTCATCCAAGGTTCTTTATCGTTCAGTTTTAAATTGAATAACATCTTTCGTTTATTGATAAGAATGAAAATAAGAGTAGCTTAAAATCAGGAGTGGATTGGCACTTTTTTTTTCAGGGAGTTTGGGTTGTTGGATTGTTTTACTTTTGAGCGGCACTTTTTTGTACACAATGGGCTAAAGGGCCAGGTCACAAGAACTCCAAGAGCTCAGAGAAGGTTGGGGGAGGGGTCCCACGGGACAGCTGTTAGCAGAGAGATTGTAACCTCCCGTCAAGGCCACCATGTGTTCTTTAACGTGCACAGGATATAGCTCTCCCGCACACCAGGCTACGGATTAATGTCCCATCCAATGGACGGCGGCCTTTCCAAGCTCATCGGTGTCCCCTACTGAGATAAATCTGAAAGCTTTCCCAAATATGCGATTGCACGAAAAACAAAAAGTACACGAAGCAGATTAAAGAAATATCAAGTTAGTGGACGTTTGTGTCGTTTTTCTGCTGAGTCCTGCCATCCTCACAGACCTTCTACTCTGGCATATAAACTGACAGGCTCCTGTCAGACCTCTGTGGCAAGCAGCTGCTTGAGGGTATATTTATTTATAGCCGTCCCGTGGCCGAGTGGTTAGCACGCTTGGCTACTGATCTACGGGACCTGGGTTCGAGCCCCGGATAAGGTATGGATGTATGTGTCGTTTTTCTGCTGAGGTCCTGCCATCCTCTCAGACCTACTCTGGCATATAAACTGACAGGCTCCTGTCAGACCTCTGTGGCAAGCAGCTGCTTGAGGGGGTATTTATTTATTTTTTTTATTTTAACTTTCTCGAAAATAATTCTGTTGAAAACAGTTCAGTTGAAAAAAAGTGCATCTTAAACATAGATATATATATATTGATCGATGGCTCATTGGTTAGAGTATTTTAGTTACGTTATTTTACCTCTGAGCAGCACACAATGGGCTAAATGGTCTAATCACAAGGACCCCAAGACTCAGAGAAGATTGGGAAAAGGAATTTACTTGACAGCTGTTATGAAGCACGTGGATTGCCTCCTGTCAAGGCCAGATATTAATTAATTTGTAGTTCCCAGATTTGAGTTGGGTTGTTTAGCCTCTGAGCGGCACTTTTTTGCACACCATGGGCCAATGGCCAGGTCACAAGGACCCCGAAGGCTCAGAGAAGGTTTGGGGGAGAGGACCCATTGGAACAGCTGTTGGGAGACAGATGGTAGCTTCCCGTCAAGGCCATCCAGCGTGTTCTTTAACGTGCACAGGGTATGGCTCTCCCGCACACGGGGCCACAGCTTAACGTCCCATCCGACGGACGGCGTCCTTTCCAAGCCCATCGGTGTTTGACCATGGGCAAGGCCGGGAATTTTACGGAGATAAATCTCAACGCTGACCCAGCTGGGACTCAAACCTGGGAACTGCAGAATACGAGCCTGGCCGGCCCCATCCTCCGAAGGACTTATACCAACAGGCTAAAACACATTTCCTTTAAATTCGATATTGGCGTATAACTTCGTGACTCTCAACTGAAATATGAAGCTACGTAAAAAATTCGCTTGTTGTCGATTAGAATGAGAAACTCCAGTTGCTAAAGAGATTAATATGGAGGTTCTTGGAGCAAAGGTTCCAGGGTTCGAATCCCCGGATCTCTGCGTACCTGCTAAGGTCTCTCTCAGTCCGGTATTCTGTGTCGGATCGATTTTAAGGCCTAGAAATAAATCTAGGGGAAACTATTCGGACCTAAATAAAATTGAAGTCGCCTCTCAGTACTATTTGAAACAGGAGGAGAATAATCTCGCCCATTAAATGTTTAATATTCATAAAGGAACTCGGTTTCAATGAACGGAGTATTCTTCTTCATTCTCTTCAGCCAGCATCAACAGATGATTGTCGAGACTATCTGTCTTTTCTGGCTCTTGCCATTTCCCATCGAGGCTTGGCAAACAACTTTTACGGCTTCCCCGAGGCCTTTCACTCGCAGCTGCAATAAGCTGTCTGCGTGATGGCCGTTGGTCAATGAGACCTTGCCACTGCCACCGCCGATCACCTGACCCTTTTCTTGTCTTGCTCCAATCACCCCCCCCCCCCCCGCAATAGCTCAACCGTTGTTTTCCGTTCATTGTATTCAAACACTATTTTACATAATTGAATCTATTTTCTGGATGTTGAAGATTTTTTATTTTTCACTTTCTTTGAAGGTAATGCAATTTAATAAGACAGTACAGAAATGTAGCACAATGAATAATACAAAAGGAAACACGTCCGCAACTCTTTCGAAAATATTAATGCCAATTTACGATTTCAATGCTAATTATATCAATGATACTTAAAAGTTACACATCATTAGTATATATCCTTAGAGCATTTTCAGCATATTCTTTACAAGGAAGAAGTTTTTTTTATGATTTTAATAATTGCGGATCAAAGGACTTGGATTCAAGCCCCTAATAAGGTATGGATGATTCTTTTCTAGTGTTGTCCTTTCTGCTAAGGTCACGCCATCTTCACAGACCTGTCTCTATAACGTATTAGACTGATCTGGTGGGTTATTTTACCTCTGTACAGCACTCTTTTTCACACGATGGGCTAAACGGCTAGGTCACAAGGACCCCGAAGGCTCAGAGAAGGTTGAGGGAGGTGACCCACTGGAACAGCTGTTGGGAGACAGATGGTAGCCTGCCGTCAAGGCCATCCAGTGTGTTCTTTAACGTGCACAGGGTATGGCTCTCCCACACACTGGGCCACGGCTTAACGTCCCATCCGACGGACGGTGGCCTTTCCAAACCCATCGGTGTCCACTACTGACGTGGGTTTTTGCGGCGATAAATCTCAACGCTAACCCAGCTGGGACTCGAACCTTGGACCTACATATTACGAGCCTGGCGCGCTGCCGACTGAGCCACCCCCGCCCCTAGACTGACAGGCTCCTATCAGACCTCTGTAGCAAATAGCTGCTGGACGGGTAATTCATTTTATTATTTTCATTATTCCTCTGCAAGAAAACTCTTCATAGGAATAAATCTGAGTGAACTCAATATTTTTGCATGTTAATCCGACTGTTTTACGCAACAGCCATACTCCTACCCCCATGTGAAAGCTTCTATCCGAAAATAAATGATTCAGCAATAAAATTTTAATATCGCAACTTGTCATATGTGACGTCATCACGTTGCACGATGAAGAAACCATAGCGCACAAAGCCGAACTCTTTTCTTATGAAAAGAGGAAAATTCAAATGCGGAGCAGTGATTTGGAGGATCGTCCAACTACATAAGACAGTGTACAAACGACGTGCAAATGAAGCGAATAAAAGAGACAGTGTAATATCTTTTCTGCGCTTTATTCTTGCATAATAAATTTATCAGGAAGCCGTTTGTTGCTAGGTCGCAATCATTTTCCTATTGTTAAACTTTGAGCGTGCAGGAATTATTGTTATTCCCTGAGCATCATGAAAGCATTGTTCGGTATAATAATGAAACGCACATATTACTAAGTGAGATAATTATTGCGATTGATGTTATCAGTGGATTATTATCGTGATTTTTTTTTATTTGTTTTCCAAAAAAAAAAAGAGTAATGATTCCATTTTGTTGTCTTTCTGTCCGACTGTTTCTTTTTTTTTCATTTTTTTTTTTTATTTTATTTATTTTTTTAGGGGTTTGAGTTGGGTTGTTTTACCTCTGAGCGGCATGCTTTTTGCACATCATGGGCTAAATGGCCAGGTCCGAAGGCTCATAGAAGGTTGGGGGAGGAGACTCACTGTAACAGCTGTTGGGAGACAGATGGTAGCCTCCCGTCAAGGCCATCCAGCGTGTTCTTTAACGTGCACAGGGTATGGCTCTCCCGCACACGGGCTACGGCTTAACGTCCCATACGACGGACGGCGGCCTTTCCAAGCCCATCGGTGTCCCCTACTGACCGTGGGCAGGGCGGGGAATTTTGCGGAGATAAATCTCAACGCTGAATCAGACCTCTGAGGCAAGCAACTGTTTGAAAAGTAAAAAAAAACGGTCGAACCTTTAGCAAAGGGAACTTGTTCCGAAATGCCGAATAAGGCATGAATGATATTTTTGTGGGTTTTTTTCTAATTCGATGCAGTGGCATGGCTGATAATGAAAATTGAGGACATTATGAGACTGCGCAATTACTGATGTTTCTACGGCTTCCATAGATATCATGGGGGCGAAGGTTGAACCAATCGGTAGAAGTCGTCTGCTCGTAATCTGCATTTCCCAACTTTGAGTTCCAACTGTGCCAGGTGATTTTATCGAAGCCTAAAAGTGGTTAGCACGCTTGGCTACTGATCTAAGGGACCTGGGTTCGAGCCCCGGGTTAAGGCATGGATGTATGTGTCGTTTTTCTGCTGAGGTCCTGCCATCCTCTCAGACTTTCTACTATGGCATAAAAACTGGCAGGCTCCTGTCAGACCTCTGTGGCAAGCAGCTGCTTGAGGGGGTATTTATTTTTATTTTATTTACATTGGATCGTGTGGGCCCACTCACAGAAATATTGAGCGTGTGCAGTTACCGTTCACAGCAAACTGGAGCGTGTGCAGTAACTGCATACGCTCCAGTTTGCTGTGAACGGTAACTGGAGCGTGTACAGTTGCTGTACACGTTCCTGAGGTCCTGCCATCCTCTCAGACCTTCTACTATGGCATATAAACTGGCAGGCTCCTGTCAGACCTCTGTGTCAAGCAGCTGCTTGAGGGGGTATTTATTTATTCGTGTGCAGGAAAGCCATGTCTTGTGCACGTTAAAGAACACGTTGGATTTCCTTGGAGACATCGATTGTGTTGAGATTTATATATGCTAATACCCTCCCCCCCCTGCCTAGGGGCGGGGGTGGCTCAGTCGGTAGCGCGCCTTTTCGTAATCTGTTGATCCCAGGGTCGCGTCCCAACTGCGCCACGTCGAAATTTATGCATCACTGCTAACTCCTGATCTGCAATCAGTGATAAAGAGGGTGCCGATGGGATTGAGCAAAGTCACAACTGTAGGGGGAGACGTTAAGCCGTGGTCCGTGCTAAGAAATATATACTCTACACAAGTTAAAACACACGCTGGATAGTCTTGAAGAAAGGCATCTGTCACCTAAAAGTTTTCTATTGGATTCCCTTATCCAATATATCCGCAAAACTCTCCGCCCTGCTCACGGTCATTAGGGGACACCGATGGGCTTGGAAAGGCCGCCGTCCGTCGAATGGGACGTTAAGCCGTAGCCCCGTGTGCGGGAGAGCCATACCCTGTGCACGTTAAAGAACACGCTGGATTGCCTTGACGGGAGGCTACCAGCACTTTTTTGCACGCCATGGGCTAAATTGCCAGGTCACAAGGACCCCGAAGGCTCAGAGAAGGTTGGGGGGAGGGGACCCACTGGAACAACTTTTGGGAGACAGATGGTAGCCTCCCGTCAAGGCCATCCAGAGTGTTCTTTAACGTGCACAGGGTATGCTCTCCCACCCAAGGTGCCACGACTTAACGACCCATCCGACGGGGGCGGCCTTTCCAAGTCCATCGGTGTCCCCTACTGACAGTGGGTAGGGGCGGGGAATTTTGAGGAGATGTAACATAGAGGGAAGTTGTCATAAATTAATAAGCCCTCAGTGTATATGTATATGATCCAAAAGTAAAAGTTCGGAACGGATTATGAAACCAATCTATACTCGAATACATCAGGCCTTATTTAAATTGAAAATCTTTCTAATGAGGGGTGGCTTTGGTGGAAGAAAACGGAAAGTAACACGGTTCGAAACACTCCGAAATCCAAAGAAAGTTCCGCTCATTCTGTTGAGCAAGAGTGCGTAACCGCTTGTGACGCAATAAGTACAGTTGCACAGGTAACAATTAAAAGATAAGCATCTGAAACCTTTGGTGCCAGCGGAGCAGTGATCCATATCTTTTTCTTTGCCGTTCATTGGCTATCTTCAGAAAGCACGCCCGAAAAGCAGTGACGAAAACCACTGCTGCTTAGATCCATTGCAAAATCTCTGCCGAATTCTGCACACAATTGCTGGATTTTCTGCAGAATTAAAAAAAGACATAACGTATGTATGTGAAGCATAAACTTATTCCTTTTCTTAACCCAGCACTTCTGAGCACAGGACATGATTTCTTTTTATATAACGTATTGCTTATTTTGGGAATGCATTCGTTAGCAACGGTACAGTCGCTCAAGAAAGTATCCAAACACTATGGTCGATTACAAAATTCAGAAAAAATATCTGAAAGTGATATTTTTTTTAGAAATTTAATTTATTATTTTTAATTATATTATTTTTAAACTTCATCTTTCTTTAATTGTCATCTTCATCATATAATTCCGAAAGACTCCTGTCAAAAGGAGAGGGAGCTCAGGTGGTAGCGCGCTAGGCTCGTAATTCTAAATTCCCAGGTTTCGAGTCCCACCTGGTCCAGCGTTATGATTTATCTCCGCAAAACTCCCTGCCCTCGTGAATAGGAGACACCGATGGGCTTGGAAAAGCCGCCGTCAGCCAGATGAGACGTTAAGCCGTGCCCCCCCCCCCCCATGTCTGGGTTGTTTTACCTCTGAGCGGCACTTTTTGGCTACCATGGGCTAAATGGCCAGGTCACATGGACCCCGAAAGCTCAGAGAAGGTTGGGGGAGGGGACCCACTGGAACAGCTGTTGGGAGACAGATGGTAGCCTCCCGTCAAGGCCATCCAGCGTGTTCTTTAACGTGCACAGGGTATGTCTCTCCAGCACACGGGGCACGACTTAACGTCCCATCAGACGGACGGCGGCATTTACAACCCATAGATATCCCCTGCTGACCGTGGGCAGGGCGGGGAGGTTTGCGGTGATAAGTCTCAACGCTGGCCCAGCTGGGACTCGAACCTGGGAACTGCAGATTACGAGCCTGGCGCGCTACCGACTGAGCCACCTCCGCCCCCCATGTCTGGGAATGCCATAACCTGTACACGTTAAAGAACTGGAGGTCATGACGGGAGGCTACCATCTGTCTTTCAACAGCTCCCCACAACCTGCTCTGAGCTCTCGGGGTCCTTGTGACCTGGCCATTTACACCGTTTTGTAGAAAAAAGTGCCGCTCAGAGGTAAAACAACCCAGCCTGTCAGAACTATATTCTAGTACTCTTTGAGATGGATTCTTTTTTTATCACATAACCTAACTCTATATACTTCTTGATTCAGATTTAGATATATTCGTGGATTAAAAGGAGAGAGACGAGGAAGAAATGCGTTTGGTTTACGTATTCTTCTAGTCATAGCGAAATAAACAAGAACACCCTAAGGCGAGACATCGCAGAGTTCACGACCCGTCGGGATGGCGTTCTGACTTTTGGTTGTTGCATGCGTCTAAATATATCTCTAGAATGGTGTTGTCGCAGTTTAGTATGTATTCCTAGTGCTTTCCGTCTGCGCCGACGACCCCCTGAATCTTGTCAGTAAAGTTCACAACGTCCACCACCTGATTCTGTATATCTTTTCTCGAGTACATACGTGACTACCAAAAAAACGGTAGTCAGTGCTTTTAAACATAAAATATGGCCATATTTATATATCCTTGGCAGTGAACAGAGATAATTCACACCGGGAGTGCATAAAAAAAGTGTTCTAGATGAATGAGGGGGGGAGAGAGTTGGGTGATTCCATTGTGTGTTCGTTAGGAGCAGATGGGAGTAAGGAAGTAGCTACTGTGGAGTGTACTTGGTAAATCGAAGAGCCCTCAGGCTGTGACTGGAGTCACGCTCACAACACGGAAGAAGGCGAGGTAGGTTCTTCACGTGGTGTGCGTGGGATGGCAACATTGGTCGTTGGGAAAATACGCACATTAATCCTTTTGATGTGTCCAGATTAAGATCCTTTTTCTAAAATAAAAAGAAAGCCTCGATGTTCAGTCCACATCTTGGTAGTTCATTATGTTAATTATATTGCAAGTGTTTCTAATAGGAATTGGTAATTTTAATAATAGTTAATTTTTTAATTCCTTTGCACATTGGTTTTAAGCTCGTTACAAGTTAATGGGGGGCGGGGGGGGTCTCATTCGGTAGCACGCCAGGCTCGTAATCTGTAGTTCCCAGGTTCGAGTCCCAGTTGGGTCAGCGTTGAGATTTATTTCCGCAAAATTCCCCGCCCTGCCCACGGTCAGTATGGGACACCGATAGGCTTGAAAAGGCCGCCGTCCGTCGGATGGGACTTTACGCCGTGGCCCCGTGTGCGGGATAGCCATACCCTGTGCACGTTAAGGAACACGCTGAATGGCCTTGACGGGAGTCTACCATCTGTCTCCCAACAGCTGTTCCAGTGGGTCCCCTCCCCCAACCTTCTCTGAGCCTTCGGGATCCATGTGACCTGGCCATTTAGCCCATGGTGTGCAAAAAAGTGCCGCTCAGAGGTAAAACAATCCAACGTTAAAGAACATGCTGTATGGCCTTGACGGGAGGCTACCATCTGTCTCCCAACAGCTGTTCCAGTGGGTTCCCTCCCCCAACTTTCTCTGAGCCTTTGGGGTCCTTGTGAAAGTGCCGCTCAGAGGTAAAACAACCCAACAAGTTATTGTGATCACTTTGTCGTCTGTCGGTATTTAGGCATTAAACAGTTGTTTTTTAACTTTAAGAGATAGATTAATTATTTGTTTTTTTGTTTCAATAGGTGTTAATATATTTTATTCTTCATATTTTCGGAATCTTCCAACAGTTTGATTTTCACCGTTAGAGGGCACTACAGTTGGAAAATGTTAAAAGTTTTTAATCAAAAATTGCAAATGGAGAGAATTCACGCTAGAAATTTGAAATTTTTGGTGGTAAGAGTACGACGATCGAACAGCTTACAATGACAGAAGCAACTTTATTCTATATAAATATACATTTTTTTTTCTATAAACAACCCGCAAACTGAACTTTTCCTATGTCGTATAAACAAGGGGGTGGAAGGGATCCAGATATCTCAAGGGAGGGGAGAAGGGATCCAGATCTTGGTCTCAGAGGAGTGAAAGGATCCAGATCTAGGTCTCAAGGGGTGGAAGGGGTCCAGATATCTCAAGGGAGGGGAGAAGGGATCCAGATCTAGGTCTCTAGGGGGTGGAACGGATCCAGATCTAGATCTCAAGGGGTGGAACGGATCCAGATATCTCAAGGGAGGGGAGAAGGAGAAGGGATCCGGATCTTGGTCTCAGAGGAGTGGAAGGATCCAGATCTAGGTCTCAAGGGGGTGGAAGGTATCTAGATCTCAAGGGGTGGAACGGATCCAGATCTAGGTCTCAAAGGGGTGGAATGGATCCAGATCTAGATCTCAAGGGGTGAAAGGGATCCAGATATCTCAAGGGAGGGGAGAAGGGATCCAGATCTTGGTCTCAGAGGAGTGGAAGTATCCAGATCTAGGTCTCAAGGGGGTGGAAGGTATCTAGACCTCAAGGGGTGGAAGGGGTCCAGATATCTCAAGGGAGGGGAGAACGGATCCAGATCTAGGTCTCAAGGGGGTGGAACGGATCCAGATCTAGGTCTCAAGGGGTGGAAGGGATCTAGCAACGTCTACTTGACTGATATAATTGAGTTGTTATAATGCATATTACATTGTTTAGAGATGAGAGAATGAGTATAGAGATGAGAGAGAGAGATAGATATGCACATAGAGATTTATACATATTAACACACACACATGAAAAATTTCAAACTATCCGAATCCTAATATATTATAATTATTCAAATAAAAAAAATATCACAGTATCGTACCTTAAATCACCGTGAGGGTGTGGGGGAAGAGAAAAACTTTTATTTTTTGTTTGCATAGACAGTAAAAAAGTCTTTCTAGGTTTGATACTTTTTTCCATCGTTGGAATATGCTAAATTTAGAAGAAAAAAAATTCTCTTTTAAAATGATAATTCTTTTCGTTCACCAGAAATCATTGTAAATTTCTATTTGTTTTATTACTCCCGGTTACGAATGAAAGAGGGGGGGGGGGGGATTTAAGATTCGTCATATCTGGCAGTAGGCTCAGGATCTAGAAAAAAATATAGGAAGGCGGAGGACGCGACAAGATCGATCTGGAACCGTGTTTCGGTATAAAATGTTCGAGTCCCAGCTGGGTCATCGTTGAGATTTATCTCCGCAAAATTCCCCGCCCTGTCCACGGTCAGTAGGGGACACCGATGGGCTTGGAAAGGCCGGCGTCCGTCGGATGGGACGTTAAGCCGTGGCGCCGTGTGCTGGAGAGACATACCCTGTGCACGTTAAAGAACACGCTGGATGGCCTTGACGGGAGGCTACCATCTGTCTCCCAACAGCTGTTCCAGTGGGTCCCCTTTCCCAACCTACTCTGAGCCTTCGGGGTCCATGTGACCTGGCCATTTAGCCCATGGTGTGCAAAAAATTGCCGCTCAGAGGTAAAACAACCCAACCCAACCCATTAAAATAATAATAATAAATAAATGGCCCCTCAAGCAGCTGCTTGCCGAAGGGATTTGACAGGAGCCTGTCAGTTTATACGACATAGTAAAGTTCTGTGAGGATGGTGAGACCTCAACTGGAACACTAACATCCATGCCTTATCCGGGACTCGAACTCAGGCCCCTTATGATCAGTAGCAAAGTACGCTAATCACTCGGCCACGGGACTGCAGTACACTTTTGATAATAAAATCTTCGACGATCGTAAACCGTTATCCCCTTAAGTCTATGAAAATTGTCTAGTTCCTGAATTTTGTGATTGGTTCCTAGTTCCATACAAAATTTTTCCAGACCTTATATATTTTGTATCTTTTTAATATTTATTAGCCTCCGTTCCGGGTGTTGGCATTCTTAAAGGGGTGGAAGGGCCTGTCAGTCAAGTAGACGTTGCTAGATCCCTTCCACCCCTTGAGACCTAGATCTGAATCCGTTTCACCCCCTTGAGACCTAGATCTGGATCCCTTCTACCCCTTTGAGACAAGATCTGGAACCCTTCCCTCTTGAGATCTAGATCTGGATCCCTTCTCCCCTCCCTTGAGATATTTGGATCCCTTCCACTCCTTGAGATCTAGATCTGGATCCATTCCACCCCTTTGAGACCTAGATCTGGATCCTTCCACTCCTCTGAGACCAAGATCTGGATCTCTTCTCCCCTCCCTTGAGATATCTGGATCCCTTCCACCCCCTTGAGACCTAGATCTGGATCCCTTCTACCTCTGAGACAAGAGCTGGAACCCTTCCCTCTTGAGATCTGGATCCCTTCTCCCCTCCCTTGAGATATTTGGATCCCTTCCACCCCTTGAGATCTAGATCTGGATCCATTCCACCCCTTTGAGACCTAGATCTGGATCCTTCTACTCCTCTGAGACCAAGATCTGGATCCCTTCTCCCCTCCCTTGAGATCTAGATCCCTTCCACCCCCTGGAGACCTAGATCTGGATCCTTCCACTCCTCTGAGACCAAGGTCTGGATCCCTTCTCCCCTCCCTTGAGATATCTGGATCCCTTCCACCCCCTTGAAACCTAGATCTGGATCCTTTCACTCCTCTGAGACCAAGATCTGGATCCCTTTTTTCCTCCCTTGAGATATCTGGACCCCTTCCCCTCCTTGAGATCTAGATCCCTTCCACTCCCTTGAAATCTAGATCCCTTCCACCCCCTTGAGACCTAGATCTGGATCTCTTCTCCCCTCCCTTGAGATTACTGGACCCCTTCCACCCCCTTGAGACCTAGATCTGTAGATCTGGATCCTTCCACTCCTCTGAGACCAACATCTGGATCTCTTCCACTCCATCTGAGACCAAGATCTGGCTCTCTTCTCCCCTCCCTTGATATATCTGGACCCCTTCCACCCCTTGAGACCTAGATCTGGATCCCTTCCACCCCTCTGAAACCAAGATCTGGATCCCTTCTCCCCTCCCTTGAGATATCTGGATTCCTTCCACCCCCTTGAGATCTGGATCCCTTCAGCCCAGATCCAACAATACCTATCTGTGCACTTCTATCAACGTGTTTGATAGGCAGTCGGATTCGAACCTAGAATGAATCACTAAATGTGTCTAGTTTTTTTTTCTTAAATTGTTATAAAGGGGAAGAAAGAATATTGTAAAGTCGTAAATGGTGAGCGTTTCCCATACCTTATTCTGCTATTTGGAAGTGATAAGAAAAATATCGCAGTATTAATATCAAGATGAAAAAAAAATAGTTAAACGGAGAATGAATTGATTTTACAATGCCGGGAAGTGATGAGGAAGAAGATGCAGAGATCCGCTCCAGGTGAAGAAAGTAGATGTGAAGCTGCTCGTGCACAATGAAGTGGCAGTTGTTTCTGGATGACTGCTGCGCGTGTTTTTATTTCCGTTGCGTATCTCTTTTTGCAAGGGAGGAGTGCGCGAGCGTGCAAGTGGTCAACTTGGGTTAATCATCTTGCGCCGCTTCCGAGGAGGGGGCAACGCAAAAAGCACTGCGTTGGGAGGGAAATGACTGCGCGTGCGTTGCGGTCTCTGCCCAATTACCTTCTTGCACCATCGATGCCTCTTGCAGGTACAGCACTTGATAAAAGAAAGCAAAAAAAGCCGCAATATAGTTGCTCTAGCAGATTATGTTAGAAGGACCGCGGGCCCGTAATTATTGGCCTGGCGGAATGTCAGTCCCCGATGTCGTAGAAAGGCCCCCGTTGCCCTGGGCAACGGTGTCTCGCCATCAGATAAACGAGGGGTTGGAGGTCGGGCTGCCCGGGGCTGTCCGGCCAGTTGGGCCAGTCCGTTGGAATGCTGGTCGTCAGTGCACCGCTTCAGGCAGACCAAGGTCTGAAACCCGGCGCCTAGGGGTCACGCAGCGACAATGGACATGCCCCCGTGCCTGGACGTTCCTCCGCGGCTCAGCAGGTGCATGGCCCGCATGCCTGACCTCGGGGCGTCGGATGGGATGACCAACAGAGGTCAACGGACTGATGCTCCGTGGGTCAATGGCGTGCGCTCACCTACCGTGGGGACTGACTGGCAAGCATGCCACACTGCGGTGGACAATTTCGGCGCCAACCCTTCCTCTGCAGATTTTTCCTGCAGATGCAGAATAGAAACTGAAAAACTTTAAATGCATAAGAGGCTGATTTGGAAGCGATCACAAGTAACGTTTTGTTTCAGCAACGAAAAGATTTTATTAATGATTTTAAATTTAAAGAAGGGTTAATTTGATTCTGAAGGTTACGTTTGGAAGTAAGAGCAATAGTTAGTTATTCAATTTGAAAGCGCAATAATTATTTATTAATTTTGGAAATGGGGGCAATAATTATTTATTTATTTTAGAAATAAGGGTAATAATGATTCATTTTCAATGATTCAATATGGGCAATAATTATTTATTCAATTTGGAAATAAAAGCAATAATTATTTATTAATTTTGGAAGTAAGGGCTATAATTATTTATTTTGGAAACTAGGGCAATAGTTGTTTATTTATTTTGGAAGTAAGAGCAATAATTATTTGTTAATTTTGGAAATAAGGGTAATAAATATTTACTAATTTTGGAAATAAGAGCAATAATAATTTATTTATTTTGGAAATAAGAGCAATAATTATTTATTTCATTTGGAAGTAAGAGCAATAATTATTTATTAATTTTGGAAATAAGGGTAATCAATATTTACTAGTTTTGGAAATAAGATCAATAATTGTTTTTTTTTTTTGGAAATAAGGGTGATCATTATTTACTCTTTATGGAGCAAACACTGAGACTTCAGTTATTTATTTTTTTTAAATGGCTCCCTGAAGAAAATTTTTAAATGTTTCACATGAATGGGAAAACGCAATTGATACAAAAAGTCTTAATTGTCAATTGCTTCTGACGTGACTACGAATTATTATTGGAGTTTCTATATTACCATTCAAACTCTCTTCAAATCACAAATGTTACTTTATACAAGACAGATTTGTCTAAAAAAAAAGAAATATTTTGCAAAAGGGGCACATTTTTTATCATTAGGAATTATTGATTTTGTTTCATTCACTCATTCGTTTGATATTTAATCACCGAAACATAATACAATATATATTTTTTTACTCCTCTTACCTCAAGGACATTTAAACTCACATGGCCTATCACAAAAAATATTTTTTCATTGGTTGGCTTTTCTATTTCCTAAGGCATGGATGTGTGTGTCGTTTTTCTACTGAGGTCCTGCCATCCTCTCAGACCTCCTACCATGGCATATAAACTGACAGGCTCCTGTCAGACCTCTGTGGCAAGCAGCTGCTTGAGGGGTATTTATTTTTTATTTATTTTTAACCGAATCAAATTATAAAGAATCTACAAGCAAAACAGACAGGTTTTTAGATTAGGAGTACATTTCAACCACTCACGATCTTCACATTGCAATCTGATGGAGTGCTCTTCATCTGACTTTTCTATTCAGATATTTCGTACCAATCCCTCAGAATTGCAAACTCTGCATAAAATAAGTTTTCGACAAACCCTTGCCCCATAGAGTTCTGACAGGATCTGGTTTTTAGTGAATCCCTTTGAAAAGGATTTAGGTTGGGTTGTTTTACTTCTTAACGGCACTTTTTTTTGTACATTGTTGAAAAAAATCGAGTTAAATTGCCAGGTCCGGGTGGTTAGCACGCTTGGCTACTGATCTAAGGGACCTGGGTTCGAGCCCCGGGTAAGGCATGGATGTGTGTGTCGTTTTTCTGCTGAGGTCCTGTCATCCTCATCGACCCTCTACTATGGCATATAGGCTCCTGTCACACCTCTGTGGCAAGCAGACTGCTTTCCACAGAGGGTGACTGACAGGCTCCTGTCAGACCTCTGTGGCAAGCAGCTGCTTGAGGGGGTATTTATTATTTTATTTATAGCCAGGTCACAGGGTTGGGTTGGGTTGTTTTACCTCTGAGCGGCACTTTTTTGCACACCATGGACTAAATGCCCAGGTCACATGGACCCCGAAGGCTCAGAGAAGGTTGGGGGAGGGGACCCACTGGAACAGCTGTTGGGAGACAGATGGTAGCCTCCCGTCAAGGCCATCCAGCGTGTTCTTTAACGTGCACAGGGTATGGCTCTCCCGCACAAGGGGCCACGGCTTAACGTCCATCCGACGGACGGCGGCCTTTCCAAGCCCATCGCTGTCCCCTACTGACCGTGGGCAGGGCGGGGAATTTTGCGGAGATAAATCTCAACGCTGACCCAGCTGGGACTCGAACCTGGGAACTACAGATTACGAGCCTGGCGCGCTACCGACTGAGCCACCCCCGCCCCCAGGTCACAGGGACTCCAAAGGTTCAGAGGAGGTGGAAGGAAGAGGACCCACTGGAAGGCTTTGTGGAAGCATCTCGTCAAGCCCATCCAGTTCTTTAACGTGCACAGAATATGACACTTCACACAGTGCCACGACTTAACGTTGCATCCGACGGATGTCAGTCTTTCCAAATCCAGCAATGTCCCCTTTCTAACCGAGGACACGGTGGGAGTTGGCAGATATAAATCTCAAAGATGGAACAGTTGGGACTCGAACTTGGCAACTACAGATTTCGAGCCTTGGCGCCCTACCTACTGAGCCACCATCCCCCACCCACAATGGGCTTGTTTTACCTCTGAGCGGCACTTTTTTGCACACCATGGGCTAAATGGCCAGGTCACAAGGACCCCGAAGGCTCAGAGAAGGTTTGGGGAGGGGACCCACTGGAATAGCTGTTGGGAGACAGATGGTAGCTCCCGTCAAGGACATCCAGCGTGTTCTTTAACTTGCACAGGGTATATCTCTCCCGCACCGGGACCACGGCTTAACGTCCCATCCGATCGACGGCGGCCTTTCCAAGTCCATCGGTGTCCCCTAGTGACCGTGGGCAGGGCGGGGAATTTGCGGAGGTAAATCTCAACGCTGACCCAGCTGGGACTCGAACCTGGGAACTGCTGATTACGAGCCTGGCGCGCTACCAACTGAGCCATCCCCGCGCCACCCACAATGGTCTAAGTGGCGAGATTCACAAGGACTCCAACAACTCGAAGAAGTTTGGAGATAGAGATTCGCTAGACAGTTGTTGGGAGACAGATGGAAACCTCCTGCCAAGGCCATCCGGATTGCGTATGCACAGGGATAACTCTCTTGCAAGGGGTTAACGTCAAAACGATGTTAGCAAACGACGAACAGCAGCTGCCTTTCCAAACCCATTGGGTCTGTTCACTTTCTCTTCTCTGGCAGAATAGGATTTTAATTAACATCCAGTATTTTCCAACAATTTATTTACGATCAGGGGGCAGTTCTTACGCAATATCCTAATTACATGCAATCATACACCTCCCAGGCAAAAAAACAATCCCTAGAATTTTCATGTTATGCTTGTGAAAGGCAAATTCGGCACCCCGTAAATTTCTAAAATAGATTTTTTTTTACTCTTTTTCTGGAAAATAACGTTACTGAAAATAAATTAAAATTACGTCATGTCGCTCTAAATCTTGATTTTCGAGAATTTTTCGATCCTATTTAAAGTGTTGATAAAGCTGGAATATTTATCAGGCAAAAAGTTGCAGTTTGTGGATTCTCAGCCATATATTTTTCTGATGAGGTCTCGCCTTGCTTACAGACCTACTATGGCATATAAACAGATGGCTCCTGTCAGAACTCTGTGGCAAGCAGCTGCTTGACGGAGTATTTTCTTCAGACAAATTTCTAAAATATACACTTATTAAAATAAATACCCTCTCAAGCAGCTGCTTTCCACAGAGTGACAGGAGCCTATCAGTTTATATGTCAGAGTAGAAGGTCTGTGAGGATGGCAGGACCTCAGCAGAAAAACAATACAAACATCCATGCCTTACCGGGAGCTCGAACCCAGGTCCCTTAGATCAGCAGCCAAGCGCGCTAACCACTCTGCCATGGGACTCAAACTTCTGTAAGTCTTTAGGAACTAAATGCATTTTATTGAGACTTAATCTTCGGTCACATTTTTTTTTTGTAGAAACATATTTCGGAATTACAGAACACCGTGGGGCGGGGGTGCTCAGTCGGTAGCGCGCCAGGCTCATAATCTGTAGTTCCCAGGTTCGAGTCCCAGCTGGGTCAGCGTTGAGATTTATCTCCGCAAAATTCCCCGCCCTGCCCACGGTCAGTAGGGGACACCGATGGGCTTGGAAGGGCCGCCGTCCGTCGGATGGGACGTTAAGCCGTGGCCCGTGTGCGGGAGAGCCATACCCTGTGCACGTTAAAGAACACGCTGGATGGCCTTGACGGGAGGCTGCCATCTGTCTCCCAAAAGCTTTTCCAGTGGGTCCCCTCCCCCAACCTTCTCTGAGCCTTAGGGGTCCATGTGAACCTGGCCATTTAGCCCATGGTGTGCAAAAAAGTGCCGCTCAGAGGTAAAACAACCCAACCCTATCCTTTGGGGTTTCTTGTGACCTGGCCATTTTAGCCCATTGTGTGCACAGAAAAAGTGCCGCTCGGAAGCAAAACCACTCAGCCAAAACACTCTGATGAAATAATAAGCTGAAAAAAACTGGTTTTGCCATGAGTGGGATTCGAACCCACATCTCCTGGAAACATGCCAGTTATGCTAACCATTACACCATCATCGGCTAGCGTTTTTTCTTCAGCTGGTATGATAGGGTTCGAATTCCACTCACAGCAAAACCATTTTTTTTTTCAGCTTATTATTTCATGAGTTTCATGTCTACAAGACATATCCAGTGATTCTTTACTATTGAACTCTATTTCAATTTACATAAAAGCATAAAAAATATCCCCCCCCCCCCATGTTTGTATACTCTTTGCTATGGCTTGCGATAAAAACAGCTGTCTGGTCAGATTTTTTTCTAATTTCTCCACTCCTGATTATTAATGCGAACCAGAACCGAAAACGCCTGCAAAAATTCCAATAAGTTCACTTATCGATCGTTTACGCGTTCAATTTTCTGAAGCATTCAAATCTCGGATGAGATCATCTTTGCTAAGTGAAAAGACGACCTGCAACCAACACTCTTACCAAGTGAAATGTTTCTCCCGCGAGAAATCGAATGGTGCGTTGTTGAAGATGTGCGATGCATCCTCATCTCTCAGCCTCCGTGGATCATCATCACGAGAGAGAGAGAAAGCAATAAATTTAATGATCTGCTCAAATTTCTCTAAATCCTTAATCTGCAAAGAAGCCAAGAATAAGCCGAAGCAGTGGACTGAGCAATTCTCTTGTTGTTGATTTAAGACAGTCCTTTTTCGTAAGACACTTCTTCCACCGCATCTTTTTTCATCAGCGAGCGCTGCGCCCCCATCCCACCCCTGGCTGGAGGCCTGAGATGCAAATGTGCCCTACCCATTCTTTCCTCCGCCATCCATTTTTAATGGCCAGTGGGCGAAGTGTATCGACCCTTGGCCGCCGATCGATGGGCGACGGTCGTGTGTGGTCTAATGAGTGGAACCTCGCAGCACTGTGAGAGAGACGGCAGCTACCTTGGCTCGCGGAAGAGCAAGAGCAGGAAGCTGGCTGGCATCTGCATCTGTTGGCTAATGCTCGTGCATGTGGTCACAAGTGCACGCAGCTCACTCTCTCTTCTGCTCGTGCTGCTACATTTTTCCCGCATTTTTCTTATTGCTGGAAGGCAGACAGTTTATTTTATTTCTCTTCTGCACTTATTAAAGCTTACAAAGCAGAAAAATAGTAACTTGTACTAATAAAAGTTGACTTTGGTTTGTCATTTTTAAGTTTTGTTTTTTCGCGATTTAAAGAAAGTGAATTAATGTTGGAAAAATATCCGCGACATAAATGAATAACGGTGTTTTTATTTGTTAATTCTAAACATTCAAGAGAGATAAAAAAAAGTTTTACAGAATTTTTGTTAAATATAATAGATAAAAGCAAAAGCTTCCGTAATCGTCAGAGTATTTTTTCCTACTTTCTGGGGAATTTGTTGAATTATTGGAAGAGCTGACAGCTCATTGTGTATCATACGGGAATGCTTCTCGACTTGCTGTTGACTCTACTGAGAAAGTGGGACATGTTAAGCTAAAAAAAACTCACCCTCTGTCAAGTGATATTGTAATCTATGGATTTCCATTTGTTATTATCAGTGTGTATATATATACTTAAAAACAAGTTCATGTTGGCCCTTTATAAGAAATCTATAGGCCAGAGATCAATACGGTATAGATCATATTGGCATTAAGATTTGGAACGACGAGATTCCAGAGGATACTACTGCAATGGAACAGTATAGAACTTTTAAATATAAATATAAACTATACTTATTATCAAGACAATGATAGAGACAGACCACAAAAATTCACGTGCTCAAATAAATGCATAAATTAAGTCCACTTGTAATGTTTTAAATTTAAGTGTATTTCAGGAAACATTTCTTCAAAAGCTACGAATTATTATGTTCTACTTTTTCACCTGTGAACTTGTCTGTGTTTTATGTTCCAATATGTTTGGGTGAAATAAACTTATTCAATTCAATACGCCAGGGAGCTCAGAATAAAGCCAATATACAGGTGATTCTACAGACTACAACTTAAATGTTCAAATGGCTTGGTGCCCCACTACATTGGAATTGAAAAGAAATATCAAGAACAAGACAAAATAGCAAACACGTACAAAGATATTGTATATCTATTTCTACTATGGCATATAAACTGACAGGCTCCTGTCAGACCTCTGTGGTAAGCAGCTACTTGAGGGGGTATTTATTTTGCAGTCCCATGGCCGAGTGGTTAGCGCACTTGGCTACTGATCTAAGGGACCTGGGTTCGAGCCCCGGGTAAGGCATGGCTGTTTGTGTCGTTTTTCTGCTGAGGTCCTGCCATCCTCTCAGACCTTCTACTATGGAATATAAACTGAAAGGCTCCTGTCAGACCTCTGTGGCAAGCAGCTGCTTGAGGGGGTATTTATTTATTTATTTTTTTTATTTCATACACAAATAAAATGCTGACAAGCTGCACAGACGAACACAAACGTATGAAAGTGAATATGAGTTGGTTGGGTTGTTTTACCTCTGAGCGGCACTTTTTTGCACACCATGGGCTAAATGGTCAGTAGATGTTTTGGGGGGAGGGAACCCACTGGAACAGCTGTTGGGAGACAGATGGTAGCCTCCCGTCAAGGCCATTCAGTGTGTTCTTTAACATGCACAAAGTATGTCTCTCCCGCACAAGGACCACGGTTTAACGTCCCATCCGATGGACTGCGGCCTTTCCAAGCCCATCGGAAAGGGAATGTGATAGTAAACGTAAAGTAAAAAGAGGATTATAGAAAATATACATCTCACGAAAAAAGAAATTTTAAGAACAATAAAACGATTCCTTTTTTCACGTTAAAGAACATATCGGACGACCATGATAGAGCCCCCCCCCCCCCTCCCACATCTTCCCTTAACGATTGTCCAGTGTCTCCATTCTTCCAATCCTCTTCTAAGCCTCAGGGTCCTTGTGACCTGGTCATTCAGCTCAATTGTTTAGCGAAAAAGAAAAAATGACTTCATGAATTTAAACCTTCGGTGAAGCTGTAATAGCAACACAAACCATCACTCTTAAAAGGACCTTAAAAAAAATAACACGACTAAGAGATTGCTTGAAGCTCTAAGAACAATGCACTGTTTAAAAAAGGGGGGGGGGGATAAGAATGAAGTCGAGAAAGGAGAAAAAAATGCATGATAAAGACACTGGATCGACTTAACCCTTCAGATAACAATTAATGTGATATTAATATGCGAAAGTAAGATGTCGTGCTTCGTTAATTGGCTCGAATCAGCGAGATCGAGATGTCTTATAAAGATATATAATTTCATTTACTCCGATATGACTTCCGTTAAGTGGTTTCCCGGAGTAAATTCTCGAGTCACGAAGTTCTTCCGTGCTCTTTGGCGCTGCATAGAAGATGATGAAGAAGAAGAGCAAGAGTTGGATGACGGCACGAGCTCTGATATCGCGCGCCTCCATAAATCTTCGTTCTCCAAGATAGAAGAAAACCTGTTTCCGAGTGGTGGCGGACGTAACAACCCCTACCACCACCAACCTCTTTCTCATGCAGCTTCCGAAAGAGAAGGTCGGATTAAGGATAAAAAAAGGAATAGATGCACTCGATAATATCTGAGACATCAATAATAAACTAGTTTCGTAATTGCTAAAGAAAGATATGATTATTATTGGTTTCTGTTGTCTTATTCCCGAGATATTTTCGTGCTTTTCATGCTCTATATCTAAATAGAAATTATCGGAACTTCTGGGAGCAGTTCAAGTTTTAGAACTTCTGTACCAGCAATTATAAAGCAAAGAATATTAATATTTATTAGGTTGGGTTATTTTATCTATGAGCGGCACTCTTTTTTGCACACAATGGGCTAAATGTTCAGGCGATTAAAACTCCAGAGAGAGCTGGGAAAGCAGATCCACTGGACAGCTTTTAAGAGGCAAATGGTAGCCTCCTGTCAAGGTGTTCTTTAACGTGAAAAGGGTATACTGCACAAGGGGCCACGGCTTAAAGTCTCTTCCGATGGACGGCGTCTTTACCAAGCCCATTGGTTCTCCCTTTTTCACCGATAACAGAATTAGGGTTAGAGAAGAAAATTTCAAACGCAGGCTCAGTTGAGATTCGAACCGGGGAACTGCAGATTTCGAGTTTAACGCGCCACCATCTGATCCAATCACATCAATTTGTTCTATATCCATTGTTGATTTTTGTGTTTTAAAATTGTTTGATTTTTTTTTAATACATGGGTTTTTATGCCCATTATTTTTGACATACATCTTTTATCTCTGAGGAAGGCGATACCTCATCAGAAAAATAAAACATAAGGGTTGTTTTACCTCTGAGCGGCACTTTTTTGCACACCATAGGCTAAATGGCCAGGTCACATGGACCCCGAAGGCTCAGAGAAGGTTGGGGGAGGGGACCCACTGGAACAACTGGTGGGAGACAGATGGTAGCCTCCCGTCAAGGCCATCCAGCGTGTTCTTTAACGTGCACAGGGTATGGCTCTCCCGCACACGGGGGCACGGCTTAACGTCCCATCCGACGGACGGCGACCTTTCCAAACCCATCGGTGTCCCCTGCTGACCGTGGGCAGGGCGGGAAATTTTGCGGAGATAAATCTCAACGCTGAACCAGCTGGGACTCGAACCTGAGAACTACAGATTACGAGCCTGGCACGCTACCGACTGAGCCACCCCCACCCAAAAGTAAAACAACCCAATTGAAATAACCAACAATGGGAAGATATTGTTTGTTTATTAATTAGTTTATGCGTCATTAAGATTATAGCCAAATAAATAAAAATAAATGAAATAAATACCCCCTTAAGCAGCTGCTTGCCACAGAGGTCTGACAGGAGCCTGTCAGTTTATATGCCACAGTAGAAGATCTGAGAGGATGGCAGGACCTCAGCAGAAAACAACACGAACATCCATGTCTTACCCGGGGCTCGAACCCAGGTTCCGCAGATCAGCAGCCAAGCGCGCTAACCACTCGGCCACGGGACGGCTTATAGCCAAATATGTACTCCAAATGAGCTGAAATTTAATACACCTTTTAGTGATATCTGCCTTTCAGCAACCAATGCAACAGCCCAGTAGCTTTTTTTCCTCCGCTTTCTGTCTCTCCACGATTGTAACATTTCTTCAGCTCGTTGTTTGCTGTCAGTTATTTCTTTTCTCCTCAGCTTCAACATCCACAAGCACGTCTCGAGATGTTTCCATTTGTCTTGAGAATCACAAAACGTCACTTCCATAAAAACAAATTATTCCGGATCAAGCCTGTTGTCAAACCATGGCAGTCTTTTCCTTTCATAGGAATCGCAAAAAGGAATTGTGCGTGATTTGCTGCTGTCGTGGATTTATAAAGCATTATTTTCGTTTTTTCGGCTGGAAACCATCCTCTGTGCGAGTTTTGTGACACTTCTTGTACCATTCGTCATATTTTAATCGCGTTTGAAGCGTTTAACGTTGAACGTTCTTTACCTTTTAGCTCACATCACTTACCTTCCGAGCAGAGTAGCCATTGCAATAAAGGTAAAAAAAAATGCAATTTTTTGGCAGCAAGAAAGAACTTTTCATTTTTTTTTATTTTCTTGCTGAAAATTTCCCAAGAAACCTTTTTTTTTCTTATTTGAAATATTTATTTTGGGGTTGGGTTGTTTTACATCTGAGCGACACTTTTTTGCACACCATGGGCTAAATGGCCAGGTCACATGGACCCCGAAGGCTCAGAGAAGGTTGGGGGAGGGGACCCACTGGAACAGCTGTTGGGAGACATGGTAGCCTCCCGTCAAGGCCATCCAGCGTGTTCTTTAACGTGCACAGGGTATGGCTCTCCTGCACACCGGGGGCGGGGGTAACTCAGTCGGTAGCGCGCCAGGCTCGTAATCTGTAGTTCACAGGTTCGAGTCCCAGCTGGGTCAGCGTTGAGATTTATCTCCGCAAAATTCACCGCCCTGTCCACGGTCAGTAGGGGACACCGATGGGCTTGAAAAGACCGCCGTCCGTCGGATGGGACGTTAAGCCGTGGCCCCGTGTGCGGGAGAGCCATACCCTGTGCATGTTAAAGAACAAGCTGGATGGCCTTGACGGGAGGCTACCATCTGTCTCCCAACAGCTATTCCAGTGGGTCCTCTCCCCCAACCTTCTCTGAGCCTTCGGGGTCCATGTGACCTGGCCATTTAGCCCATCGTGTGCAAAAAAGTGCCGCTCAGAGGTAAAACAACCCAACCCGATCCTGCACACCGGGACAAGGCTTAACATTTCATCCGACGGACGGCGGCCTTTCCAAGCCCATCGGTGTCCACTACTGACCATGGATAGGGCGGGGAGCTTTGCGGAGATCTTAACGCTGACCCAACTGGGACTGGAACCTGGGAATTGCACACTACGAGCCTGGCGTTCTATCGACTGAGCCACCCCATGAAATGTTACCGTATTTTTGTATCGTTAAATATTTTAGAAAGTAAAATTTTCGTTACTAGTTAAATGAAGAAAAAAATATCGTCTATAAAAAAAAATTTTAAAAATCCTAACTGAAAAGAGATTTTCTTACCACCCTCGTCTTTAAATTTTTACGTTTTACTGTTAGTTTTTAACAGAATTTATATTTCAGAGTGTTTGCTTTCATTCTCTTTTTTATAATCGCGGTCGTTTATAGCTGTCGTCGCTCAATAATTTCTTCAATATGATATTCAAATGAAAAATATGTCTGAAGATGAATTAAATACATCAATCAAATTTATCTTAATCTAGATTTGAAACAATATTTGTTCAGTATTAAAAGAATTATGAAGCTGAGCGCTGGAGTATGTAGCAGGCTACAAAAAAAAAGGAACAAAATTTAGTTAGAACGTTAAGAAATGAGAGATCATAATTGACACTGTAGAGTGCCGTTAGTAGAGTTTCTGTATTAGTGTTTTAATTAAATTTTGGGGTTAATTTTTTTATAGACTGTTAAATATTGCAGCCTTCATAACTCTGAATATTCAACAAATACTGTTTAAAATCGAGATTCAGATAGATTTAATTGAGATCTTTAATTTATCCTCAGATATATTTGTCATTAAAAATCATATTATAGAAGTTATTGATTTCAATGAAATTTGAAAAGGAATTAAATTTTTCTAACAATCTTTTCGATCATAAGATTAAAGGATCATTTCCAATTAGTTGATAAAACTTTTCTACAATAAAATAAATGGCGAAAAATTATTTACAAGGATGCAGAGTGGTTAGCGCGTTTGGCTACTGATCTAAGGGACCTGGGTTCGAGCCCCGGACAAGGCATGGTTGTGTGTGTCGTTTTTCTGCTGAGGTCCTGTCATCCTCACAGACCTACTATGGCATATAAACTGACAGGCTCCTGTCAGACCTCTGTGGCAAGTAGTTGCTTGAAGAGGATTGGGTTGGGTTGTTTTACCTCTGAGCGGGACTTTTTTGCACACCATGGGCTAAATGGCCAGGTCACATGGACCCCGAAGGCTCAGAGAAGGTTGGGGAAGGGGACCCACTGGAACAGCTGTTGGAATACAGATGGTAGCCTCCCATCAAGGCCATCCAGCGTGTTCTTTAACGTGCACAGGGTATGGCTCTCCAGCACACGGGGCCACGGCTTAACGTCCCATCCGACGGACGGCGGCCTTTCCAATCCCATCGGTGTCCCCTACTGACCGTGGGCAGGGCGGGGAATTTTGTGGAGATAAATCTCAACGCTGACCCAGCTGGGACTCGAACTGGGAACTGCAGATTACGAGCCTGGCGCGCTACCGACTGAGCCACCCCCGCCCCAAACTGCTTGAAGAGGATATTTATTTATTTATTACAATGAAGACAATAGTATGATGTCGTAGCATACCTGAAGCAATCAGGCTGTTGGAAAACTCTTGCTCTCACCAACAGAAATATGGATTTTTTTTTTATTATCTTTATTTCTGAATTCACCAATGGCATTCATTGTCATGTTCTCTCGATCTCCTCACCGAGCATCAAGATAATGTGTCGAGAAAAAGACGGAAAACGCCTGGTTAGTGACTTCTCAAGGAGTAATTCCATTGCACGTGATTAGTAATGTGGAACTGCGACGGTGGTCATCCTCTTAGCTGGATTGTTGGGCCAAATATGTCTCAAGGAGAGTCGGAAAGCATGAAGATATATCGAAAGCTTCGTCTTGCTAGACTGCCTTTAGTTATCTGTGGCTTCTTAATTGCCGTTGGAGCGGGCACACGATGTTACAGATTCGACACAAATTAATAAATACACTCAGTAGGCACTTTTTTTTAGGGGGTGGAATAAATAGATCCTGGTTAGGTTTTTCACGAATAAAAAAAATCAATGTATCCTAATCTCTATTTTCGGCACCACTCTTTCGGTATTTAGAGTTACATAAGTTTCAGTATTTAGCAATAGTTTGGTGCGTTCTGCAAAAACTCATTCAGAATTGGCAAAAATAGAAATAATTTTTGCCTAAGCTGCTGATTGCTATGAATTTTTGTGGTTTGATATGATTGTTATTTCTGTTGTTTTGACCTGTTAGAAAGAAGTACGTTTTTAAGGTCAATTATTTTAACTGGCTTTGCTGCTGTTTAATATTCCGCTTTCCATAAAGTTTTAAGTGCCGAACGAATATTATTTAAAACTGAGATTTATATGGATTTGAGACATCTAAATTTATCTTATGTAAAGAATTTCGATGACTGAATTTGAGATGTTAGATTCCATGAGATTTTCTAAAATAACATTCTACTTTCTAATATTTTCTAAGATAATTAGATTTAGTTTAAGATGTTACCCAACTCTGAAGGTGACTAGGGCGGAGGATTGTAAAGGGACAGTCTCTGCAATTAGTTCCCAAGTTTGAGTCCCAACTGTACCAGAATTGAGATTTATCCCAACTAACCCCCTCCCCCTTCCGTCTGTGAGAAAGGGGACACTAATGAGGTTGAAAAACCTCAGTTCGTCGGATGGGACGCAAAGCCGTGGACCCGTGTGCAGGAGAGCCACACCCTGTGCACTTTAAAGAACACGCTGGATGGCTTTGACGGGAGGCTACCATCTGTATCCTGACGGGTGTCTATAGGTTCCCATTCCTCGTCCTTCACTGAACCCTAATCAGTGTCCTTGTGACCTGACCATTTAGCTCAGTGTGTGCAAAAAAATTACCGTTCAGAGGTAAGACAACCCCCTAATTTCTATTATTTTCCGAAACTTTTGAATATGGGTCGTAGATTTCCCCGACCACTGCCGTCCCATGGCCGAGTGCACGCTTGACTACTGATCTAAGGGACCTGGGTTCGAGCCCCGGGTAAGGCATGGATGTATGTGTTGTTTTTCTGCTGAGGTCCTGCCATCCTCTCAGACCTTCTACTCTGGCATATAAACTGACAGGCTCCTGTCAGACCTCTGTGGCAAGCAGCTGCTTGAGGGGGTATTTATTTTTACACGTTCTTTATAATATTAAAAAAAATACAACCATGGCTTTTAAGGTTTCTGCAGAAAACCCAGTAACTTTTATTAATATGCTCAAGTCTGGGCAACAATTTTGCCGACCCAAACGAACTTATGTTTTAATGCCCTAAAGTTAATTTATTTTTTGGCACTCCAAGTAACTTTATTCCCTCTTTCAGGCTAGAGGCCTTTTGTAAATATTTTTTTGTTTTGTACATTATTTTGTATTTCACCAAAGGGGCATATGCAATGTTTTCCGTTGCAGCAAGGCCATGTTGGTGCAGCACTGCTGGAATGTTAACCATGTAGCAGGTCGTTGAGAGGAGGGCCACCCAACTTGAGTGTCCTCTGACAGTTGACCCTGGCCGGAGGTCAACGACCTGCCCCATGTCCGAAGTTCGGAGAAGGGAGGGAAAGTTGGCGACGACGAACGGAGGGGAGAGTTCAGTCGAGGAACGCGCGCAGGAGACGTAAGAGTTTTGATTCGTAAATGCCGACTGGAATTAACGGCATTGGGCTCTGGGAAACAGCTGAACAGGCATAGTAAGCTCGGGTTGTAATGCCATGTAACTGAGCATATGTAACTGAGCATGTCATCAGTCATGTATATATGTTCAATCAGTCATGTTTATATGTTCAATAAATAATTGTTAACTAAAGACGAGTTGAACCATTTTATTAAGAGTATCGCAGTATTGATAACACGGCGTTTTCCCTGGAATCACAGAAGTCCTAATAAAGACTCATCCGTTCGCATATTGCTATCGAATCTAAGGGGCATCCCAAAGGATCTGAACAGATAGACGACCAAGGGTAACATCACCCCCCCCCTTCTCACCTGGGGGCGGGGGTGGCTCAGTCGGTAGCGCGCCAGGCTCGTAATCTGTAGTTCCCAGGTTCGAGTCCCAGCTGGGTCAGCGTTGAGATTTATCTCCGTAAAATTCCCCGCCCTGCCCACGGTCAGTAGGGGACACCGATGGGCTTGGAAAGGCCGCCGTCCGTCGGATGGGACGTTAAGCCGTGGCCCCGTGTGCGGGAGAGAATACCCTGTGCACGTTAAAGAACACGCTGGATGGCCTTGACGGGAAGCTACCATCTGTCTCCCAATGGCTGTTCCAGTGGGTCCCCTCCCCCAACCTTCTCTGAGCCTTCGGGGTCCAAGTGACCTGGCCATTTAGCCCATGGTGTGCAAAAAAGTGCCGCTCAGAGGTAAAACAACCCAACCCCTTCTCACCCCATTTTTTTTCTCCTCAAGTAATTTTTTTTGTCATTAGAACTGATTTTATTTTTGCCTTCTCTAGCGATACCATTTTTGTGTCTCTAACTGAATATATTTTTTTGCCTCCACATTTAAAATAAAATGTCAGTTAAATCATCAGTAACAGATTTTTTTTTTCTATTATTAGGCTCGCAAGGTTATATAAAAAAACTTTAGCACTTCATTTTTAGTTTAAATTATAACAAGCCCATCCAATTACTAGCTTCATACTCGAAATGTCTCTTGGAATGCTTGTGCTGTTGGCCAGCCCTGAATCTTGTTTATGCTGACTAATGTCAGAATACATGTCCTTCATGTCTGGAAAGAAGAGGCTTTAGATCTTCGCAGAAGGCAAACCTCATCCAGCCCACCATACCAAACGCCCCATGGACTAAATGTGCTATGGATGTATTAGGACCATTGCCAATGACAGAGTCAGGGAATAAATATATCCTGGTAGTTTGTGACTATTTCACCAAATATCCAGAACTGTTTGCAATGAAAGATCAAACCAGCACAACCGTAGCGAAGATATTCGTTGAACAAATCATTTGTCTTCATGGTACTCCAAAGAAACTGTTAACTGACCTTGGTACCAATTTCGTTTCAAAGTTGATGAGTGACATTTGTCAGAAATTGGGAGTCACGAAGCTTAGGACTACACCAATGCACCCCCATGCGAATGGAATGGTTGAACGTCACAATGCGACAATTCTCCAGATTCTATCCCATCTGGTGTCTGAAAATCAGAGAGATTGGGATGAACATCTTGCTTTTGTCATGATGGCGTATCGTGCCGCAGTTCATTCCAGTACAAGAGAAACCCCAAATTTCTTGATGTACGGAAGAGACCTCACTCTACCCCATGATCTTTTCACAGCCCAGTCAAAAGTTTCGGACAAATTCTTCTTGAGAGATGGACTGTTGTACCATTTTTCTTTGCCACAAGAAAGATCGACGAGAACACAAGTTCTTGAACAGCTTGTTGTTCCACACAGTCTCAGGAGAGAAGTCTTAAAATCCTGTCATGACAGTTTGAGTTCAGGACATTTAGGATTTCAAAAATCACTGGAAATGGAGTCGGGTTTTTGCCCAGGGCTCGATTCTGATTGGCCCATTTTGGTCGAGAGTTCCCAGGGTTGCCAGAAAGATATTGTCACGCTCGACCCGGGAGAAGGAGTTCGGTGTGGGTTGATCAGACTAACAGACCAGGGTTTGGTCTTTTTCTATCTTTCTTTTGCTATCTTTGCTAAGTCCAACTTTAGTGAAATTCACTGGACTGACTTTTAGGCCATGATTTAGGGAGGGAAAGTGTTAAATTAGACATCTCCTAAATTAGTGAGATGATAAACTTTTACCTAAGTATGTTAGGCGAAATTTAAAGAAATTTGCTTTGCTTGGGAAAAACCACGATCAGAGAAATCTGGAGTGGGTGTTTCATGAAAATTTACGCCGTGTGCACATCACAATAACTTAGCAGAATACAGTTCTCGTTCCGGAGAAACTTCAGCATGGTAAAGTTATTTTAATTTAACTTACTCTGCTTGTTGTCCCTTTCACTTTTAAGTTTTATTTTCATTGTTTTGTTTGAGTGTTGTTCGAACTTAAGCTTACCTGAATGGAGTGAGTACTTAGTCAATTAATTGTAATGTAAAATCATCCACCTTTATAAGCCAGTGGTGGAACTTTGTTAAGTGTTGAATTTAAATAAATTCAAAATTTTTGTTATTGTTCAAACAAAAATTGGGTCTTGGTCAATCATGTGAAATCTCTATTCGTCGCAACTACAGTTAGAGAATGCGGAACTGCGTATTGCTAGCTTGTAGATTGTTCCTGGTTCGAATCTAAAATCTTCTTTCGGCCACTCTTTCAAAAATATTTGTTTGAAGGCATTAAATTTCGAAGTCAGATCATCGAGCTATTGACATGCAGTTCTAGATAAGATAATTATTTTAGTAAACGCGGAACATTTTAAGTTCATACCGTATGCCTCGAAGAAGAAAAAGTTGCGGGTGACACTTCCTCACAATGCAAGACCTAGATAGTTAAATCTGGGTTGGGTTGTTTTACCTCTGAGCGGCACTTTTTTGCACACCATGGGCTAAATGGCCAGGTCACGTGGACCCCGAAGGCTCAGAGAAGGTTGGGGAAGGGGACCCACTGGAACAGCTGTTGGGAGACAGATGGTAGTCTCCAGTCAAGGCCATCCAGCGTGTTCTTTAACGTGCACAGGGTATGGCTCTCCCGCACACGGGGCCACGGCTTAACGTCCCATCCGACGGACGGCGTCCTTTCCAAGCCCATCGGTGTCCCCTACTGACCGTGGGAAGGGTGCAGAATTTTGCGGAGATAAATCTCAACGCTGACCCAGCTGGGACTCGAACCTGGGAACTACAGATTACGAGCCTGGCGCGCTACCTACTGAGCCACCCCCGCCCCAGATAGTTGAATCTAATGATTTCATTATGTTCTCACAGGCTCCTATCAGACCTCCTGTGGCAAGCAGCTGCTTGAGGGGGCATTTTATTTCTTCTTCAGAGCTTTGCGATCCCCTATAAAATTTCTCGCGACCTGCACTTTGAGAACCCCTCTATGTCATTCAGATTAACGGTAATCTAATATTCAACGTTTATGTTTTTTTATATCACAGAGTTATATTCCCTTTAAGCATACTAATTATTCGTTTCTTGGAATAAGGAAAACTTTGTTCGTTAATCAAATTTATAATTGAGCCCTTACTAAGAAAAATACCGTTTCTACCGGGCGAATCTCCCTCTCCTCTGGAGGGAGAAGTCTCCCTCCTTCCGAGAGGATTTCTCCCAAAGGTCAATCCACGGCCAAGATCCGCAACTTTTCCCTCAGAAACTTCGATGTCAAGATGACATAAATAATCCCGAGGAGTGCGGAAACTCCGTTAGATCGCGAGTGTGTGAACCCGCACTCACACCTGTTAGTGGGTAATCCCTGCCTGGGAGTCTCCGGGGCAGCGGTGCACCAGTGACGTAACAATGGACCTTCAGACGGGCCCACGTGGCGAGCTCTCAGGTGGCCGTCGCTGCCGCAGCTGCTTCCGGTCGCATCTGCCGTGAACAGGAAGCACGGCCAGACGCCTCGCCAGGAGAGAGAGGCCCGTCGTCGCACTTGGCCATTCTCTGTCCACTCCGACGGTAGGGGTCACTGTCCTCGAGCTGTTTACGTAGCACCGGGGTTGTAGAGAGAGAGAGTCCAAATTGGTGGGGGGGGGGGGGGGGAGGGGGGAGCGATGGTCTGGAGAGAGGACCTCTTCTGACCGTTGCACATCGTGTAAAGACGCAATTTTGGGTATTTGTTGCAGTTCTGTTAACAGGAAAAGATTTGCCATAATCACACCTGTATTTTGGCTTATAAAGACATTTGCGAGTCTGTACTCGCTTAAGGGGTGACAATTTACTGTTCAACTATTAGTATCAGTAATGTAAAGAAAATTGAATTATTTTAATTTTTTTTTTTTTGCTAAAATAATATTTGCTAAATAATACACCTTTTCAGACCTGGATCTGGAAAAAATGGGGAGGGGGGAGGTGCAAGAGACTGGATTTACATTGCAGCATAGCATTTTCTGCTTCATTCTTCATTTTACACCCCCCCCCCCCCTCCTCCCATCCGGCTCTGAACCTTATCACTTTACGAATTAACTGCATTACAGGGAAGACTTATTAGAATTTACGATTTAACTTCATCACAGTGAAGATTATACCCCCTCAAGCAGCTGCTTGCCACAGAGATCTGACAGGAGCCTGTCAGTTTATATGCCATAGTAGAAGGTCTGAGAGGATCACAGGACCTCAGCAGAAAAACGACACATACATCCATGCCTTACCCGGGGCTCGAACCCAGGTCCCTTAGATCAGTAGCCAAGCGTGCTAACCACTCGGCCATGGGACGGCCAGTGAAGATTATAAGATATGAAAATTATAGTTAATTGTAAAAAAATACCTATTGCCTTAAAAAGAAAGGAAGATTTTTTAGAGAGTGTAATGATTATCGTTTACCTAATGCCTTCAGAAGAAAAGAAGATTTAGAGAGAGTAATGATTTATTTTAGTATTAAACTATCGAGTCGCTCTGTGAAAAGGTAAGGGATAAGGATAAAATCGAAACTGCAGCTAACCAGCTTTTTTAATGTCAGGAAAATCTGGGGCAGGGGTGGCTCAGTCGGTAGCGTGCCAGGCTCGTAATCTGTAGTTCCCAAGTTTGAGTCCGAGCTGGGTCAGCGTTGAGATTTATCTCCGCAAAATTCCCCGCCCTGCCCACGGTCAGTAGGGGACACCGATGGGCTTGGAAAAACCGCCGTCCGTCGGATGGGACGTTAAGCCGTGGCCCCGTGTGCGGGAGAGCCATACCCTGTGCACGTTAAAGAATACGCTGGATGGCCTTGACGGAAGGCTACCATCTGTCTCCCAACAGCTGTTCCAGTGGGTCCCCTCCCCCAACCTCCTCTGAGCCTTCCGGGTTCATGTGACCTGGCCATTTAGCCCATGGTGTGCAAAAAAGTGCCGTTCAGAGGTAAAACAACCCAACACAACCCAGAAAAATCTACAATGGATGCCATCTTTGTCGTTTGGTCACTGATCGAAAAATATTGAGAAAAGAAATCTGCATACATGGTCGTTTATCGAACTCTAAAAGGCTAATAGAATCAAAAGGTGCAAGCAATATGCAATAAAATACCGTTTAAAAGGATAATAGAAAAGATTTCTATACCAGAAGGGTATATATTAAAATGATATAAGATGTAGACAAAGATGTTACCTCAATTGTTATATTAACTGCGTATATAAATTGAAAAAGTGAAGAATTTAAAAACAAAGTAGGTGTTCAGCAGGGGTCAGTATTAGACTCTATCGGTGCTGGACTGCTCAAAATCAATGACTAGGGATTGGGTTGGGTTGTTTTACCTCTGAGCGGCACTTTTTTGCACACCATGGGCTAAATGGCCAGGTCACATGGACCCGAAGGCTCAGAGAAGGTTGGGGGAGGGGACCCACTGGAACAGCTGTTGGGAGACAGATGGTAACCTCCCGTCAAGGCCATCCAGCGTGTTCTTTAACGTGCACAGGGTATGGCTCTCCCGCACACGGGGCCACGGCTTAACGTCCCATCCGACGGACGGCGACCTTTCCAAGCCCATCGGTGTCCCCTACTGACCGTGGACAGGGCGGGGAATTTTGCGGAGATAAATCTCAACGCTGACCCAGCTGGGACTCGAACCTGGGAACTACAGATTACGAGCCTGGCGCGCTACCGACTGAGCCACCCCCGCCCAATGACTAGGGATATTTTGGGTCTTAGATCTCAGAAAAGTTTTGAAATTTGGGATCTGGTAGGTCCTTCGAGGTCTGGGTCAAATTTTATATACTGGTACTTGAAAGCAAAAATCGATGACTAAGTGTATTTAGATCTGCTGTAGAAATTTGAATCCGATATGTCATTCGAGGTCAAAGATCAAATTTCAATATATATATGATAGAGAGCTAAAAATGGTTTATGCAGTATCTCGGATTTGGGTTGGGTTGTTTTACCTCTGAGCGGCACTTTTTTGCATACCATGGGCTAAATGGCCAGGTCACATGGACCCCGAAGGCTCAGAGAAAGTTGGGGGAGGGGACCCACTGGAATAGCTGTTGGGAGACAGATGGTAGCCTCCTGTCAAGGCCATCCAGCGTGTTCTTTAACGTGCACAGGGTATGGCTCTCCCGCATACGAGGTCAAGGCTTAACGTCCCATCCGACGGACGGCGATCTTTCCAAGCCCATCGGTGCCCCCTACTGACCGTGGGCAGGGTGGGGAATTATTTGCGGAGATAAATCTCAACGCTGACCCAGCTGGGACTCGAACCTGGGAACTACAGATTGCGAGCCTGGCGCGCTACCGACTGAGCCACCCCCGCAGTATCTCGGATTGCGTTCTAGGTCAGATAGAGGTAGGAATGAGAATCTTGAAATGAAGATGTGCTGATTGATTTCTGGACACTTGACAAGTGACGTAGAGGTAAAGTATCGGTTTTCGAGTTCGAGTTCCAACTGAACCTGCATTGAACATTTTCTACGTTAAACCCTGTTCTGCTTTCGGTCATAGAGACCAGTGAGCTTGGAAAGATCGCCGTTCGTCATATGGAACGTTATGTGCACGTTAAAGAACACTTTGGCTGATCTCGAAGGGAGGTTTCAATTTCTCATGGACAGTGGATCCACTTTCCTCAACCTTCTATTAGCCTTTGGTGTCTTTGTGGCCTGGTCATTTGAGGTGGGGGTGGCTCAGTCGGTAGCGCGCCAGGCTCGTAAGCTGTAGTTCCCAGGTTCGAGTCCCAGCTGGGTCAGCATTGAGATTTATCTCCACAAAAATTCCCCGCCCTGCCCACGGTCAGTAGGGGACACCGATGGGCTTGGAAAGGCCGCCGTCCGTCGGATGGGACGTCAAGCAGTGTTGCCCGTGTGCGGGAGAGCCATACCCTGTGCACGTTAAAGAACACGCTGGATGGCCTTGACGGGAGGCTACCATCTGTCTCCCAACAGCTGTTCCAGTGGGTCCCCTCCCCCAACCTTCTCTGAGCCTTCGGGGTCCATGTGACCTGGCCATTTAGCCCATGGTGTGCAAAAAAGTGCCGCTCAGAGGTAAAACAACCCAACCCAGCCTGGTCATTTAGACCATTGGGTGCAGGAAAGTGCCGCTCAGAGGTAAAATACCTCAGTCTTTATAAGTTTCTTAAAGTTTCTTGAAACTTTTAAAGAGTACTCTTCCTTTCAGCGATTCTATATGCAGTATTCATATAATTATATATAATCTCACGGACTGCTGCACTCACGGACTGTTGCACTCACGGCAATATTTTTAGTTCTAACGGCAATATTGTTAGTTCTAACGGCAATATTTTTAGTTCTAACGGCAATATTGTTAGTTCTAACGGCAATACTGTCTTGAACTCACGGCAATACTGTTTAGTTCTAACGCTGTCAATTCTTTGTTGGCAACGCGTATAATTTTTTGTTCTTTGTTGGCAACGCCCATAATGGAATTTTCTCAAACCGAATGTATATATACTGCTCACAAAAATTAGGATATATTTCAAAATGAATATGAAGCGATGGAATATCTCCTAATTTTTGTGAGCTGTATATATAGTCGAACGTCATTTAACAACCAAATCATTTTTAACCGTTCAAGCTCTCTTCAATGAACAGTTTCCTGATTCTTCTGTATCCAAGATCGAAGCCAATATCGGAGATGAAATTTCTAAGATAAGTCGTCAAGCATTGCGTAAGGTTGCGGCAAACACGACGAGAAGGGTTCGCTGTTGTAAGGACACTTTCAGCATCTGTTGTAACCCTTTGTTAACAATTTGTAAACATAAATTGAGTTGGTTGGGTTGTTTTACCTCTGAGCGGTACTTTTTTGCACACCATGGGCTAAATGGCCAGGTCACATGGACCCCGAAGGCTCAGAGAAGGTTGGGGGAGGGGACCCACTGGAACAGCTGTTGGGAGACAGATGGTAGCCTGCCGTCAAGGCCATCCAGCGTGTTCTTTAACGTGCACAGGGTATGTCTCTCTCGCACACGGGGCCACGGCTTAACGTCCCATCCGACGGACGGCGGCCTTTCCAAGCCCATCGGTGTCCCCTACTGACCGTGGGAGGGCGGGGAATTTTGCGGAGATAAATCTCAACGCTGACCCAGCTGGGACTCGAACCTGGGAACTACAGATTACGAGCCTGGCGCGCTACCGACTGAGCCACCCCCGCCCCTACATAAATTGAGAATAAATGAAATTTTCTAATATGGATTGCTCGAATTTTGACTCACTCTGTATAATCCTCTCGATGTATCGAGAAAATTTTGAATAAATATATCGGATATGTGTTTCTTTTAACTGGGGTGCAGAGGTCGACTAAGTGGATATCGTGCCAGGCTCGTAATCTGCAATTTCCAGGTTCGAGTCCTAACTCTGCCTACTTCGAAATATTTTCCGCTAATACCCACCCAACCCTCTATGATCATACCGATGGACTTGAAAGGCTCTTGGACGTCCGATGGAACTGTGTGCAGGAAAGTTATGATTTATGCACATTAAAGAATATATTGGATGGCCTTGATGGAAGTCTTTCTTTCATCTGTCTCTTAACAACATCCAGTGGATCCCCTTCCTTCACTCATTTCACTCATACTACTTGGGTGGTGGTGGTGGTGGGGGGGGGGGTTACGGCCGAAATCACTCTATTTAGTCCATCGTATGCAAAAAAAAAAGTGTCCTTCAGATGTAAATCAATTCCGTCTTTTAATGCAACTGAGACACGTTTGCGATTGTAACAAAAAGATGTTGGATTCGTCGGGTTGGGTTGTTTTACCTCTGAGCGGCACTTTTTTTGCACACCGTGGGCTAAATGGCCAGGTCACATGGACCCCGAAGGCTCAGAGAAGGTTGGGGGAGGAAACCCACTGGAACAGCTGTTGGGAGACAGATGGTAGCCTCCCGTCAAGGCCATCCAGCGTGTTCTTTAACGTTAACAGGGTATGGGGCCACGGCTTAACGTCCCATCCGATGGACGGCGGCCTTTCCAAGCCCATCGGTGTCCCCTGCTGACCGTGGGCAAGGCGGGTAGTTTTGCGGAGATAAATCTCAACGCTGACCCAGCCGGGACAGGATTCGTCGGGAATATTCCGCAACTGATGTGCGCAAGTCAGAGAAGCGTTGAATCACCGAGTAACGTACATCACATAACAAAACTTAAGACACGAGATATTAAAATAAAACGCAAAAAAGAAAAAAACGTCAGAGATCCCCAGTTGGAAGCTAGATTGATTTCAGAAGGATTAAAATTCCTTTCTGCTGTCGTCCAGGTAAACAGATCTCTACCTGATTTTCTCTTTCCTCGTTTTTCCTCGGATTTTGAAATTCCGCTTTGCATCAGCAGACAGCAATATCAGGTCAGGTGTGTTGAGAGGGCTCTGCGTTACATCTGCTGCATACGTGAATGCGCAATGCACGGGCGTCAGCTTGCACACACGCACGTACAGCTCTCGGTCCTCTTCGCCCCGTGACCAGTTACGACGAGATGCTGCAATGATCATGCCACGCACTCCACTGCGCTGCATAACCGAGGCGCACTCTAGCGCAGAAAGAGATTTCGCCAGGAATGTGTGCGCAAATAGTCGGTGAGAGCAGTGGGACATTACCGATTCCAGGCGTCGATGCACACGCTCTCCGTCCACCCCCACCTTCCATGTTCATCTCTCGGTAGCGCACGACGACAACTGAACAACAGGTCGCGATATACTGGTACCTGCACGTCCATACATCCTGCTGCCTCTGTTACCTGTACTCGGGGCCTTTAGATGTCTCTGTACAAATTGTGAAGCTGATTTAAAGCTAAGTCCTCTTCCTCTGAAAAATGATCTCCATTCATATGCATTTCACTGAGAGTCGTAAGGTTGCAGCTCTCTTATCAGGACAGTCTTACCTTTTGCACTTGAAAGAGCAAACACGGGATGGCCTTGGCACGAGGCTGTTATCTCTCCCTCCTCTGATGTCTTGGAACTCGGTCTTCTCCTCAGGTCGGAGAGTATTGTTTAACGTGGCTGTTTAAGTGTTATTCAGGAAAAGATGCTAGCTAGAAGTTTCATACATTTAGGTATCAAAATCTGCACTGCGCTACCAAGATGTTAGAGTTGAGTAATTTAACCTCTGAGCGGCACTTTTTTTGCACACAATGGGCTAAATGGCCAGGTCACAAGGACCCCGAGGGCTCAGAGATGGTTGGGAGAGGATACCAACTTAACAGCTGTTAGGAGACAGATGATAGCCTCCTGTCAAGGCCATCCAGCATGTTTTTAAGATTCACAGAGTGTAGCTCTCCCGCACATGGCGCCACGGCTTAACGTACCATCCGATGGATGGCGGGCGGCTTTTCCAAACCCATCGGTGTCCCTTACTGACCAAGGGCAGGGCTGGGAGTTTTGCAGAGATAAATATCAACGCTGGCTCAGACGGGACTCGAACCTGGGAACTGCAGATTACGACCTGGCGCGCTACCGACTGAGCTATCCCCTCCCCCAAGATATTTGTTATGTCAATGGAAATCTAATTTCGAAGATCTATAACTTTTAAAATATGCATTTAATGGGAAAATGTGACTGAGATGAATTAAAGATTATAATCAAATTTATTTAAATATCGAGTTTCAATAATATTTGTTAAATATTAAAAGAAATATAAAAGCTGGAATATTTAGTAATAAATATCTTGCTTTATAAAAAACTATATCTAATATTAAAAGGGACCTGGGTTCGAGTCACGGGTTTAAGGCATGAGTGTATGTGTCGTCTTTCTGCTGAGGTCCTGCCATCCTCTCAGACCTTCTACTATGGCATATAAACTGACAGGCTCCTGTCAGACCTCTGTGGCAAGCAGCTGCTTGAGGGGGAATTTTTTTTAAAGAATCAGTACGCAAACTTCTAAAACGTATATTTGTTTTATTAAATGGTTTGAAACAATCACTGTTGTGAAATATTCTAGCTTCCATAAGTTTTTAAATACTGAACTAATATTTTTGAAAATCGATATCTAAATCAATTTATGATCTTTATCTTCAGTCACGTTTCCCCATTAAATGCATACAATGGTCTCCATAAATTGAAGAAAATCCCTATGTTAAGTCAATGGGAAGCTAACGCCAAAGCTCTATAACTTCTAAAATAAGTTTTTTTGTTTTGAAAAATGCAGATAAAGATCTCAATCAAATAAATCAAAATCTCGATTTTCAACAATATTCGTTCAGTATTTAATGAGTTATGGATGTTTGAATATTTAGCGATAACAATGCCAGCCACAAAAATTGACTTCAGAAGTTAATTAAAACTTAGTAATAAGTATTGTATCAAAGTAATAAAATAAGTTTGTATTTTAGAACTTTGTGTAAAGAATTCTTTCACTATGCTTCAGTTTTGTATAAGTTTCTTAAGACTGGCAATAAATAAAAAAAAATAAATAAATACCCCCTCAAGCAGCTGCTTGCCACAGAGGTCTGACAGGAGCCTGTCAGTTTATATGCCATAGTAGAAGGTCTGAGAGGATGGCAGGCCCTCAGCAGAAAAACGACACATACATCCATGCCTTACCAGGGACTCGAACCCTGGCCCCTTAGATCAGTAGCCAAGCGCGCTAACCACGTTGTTAAATATTCAAATTTCCATAACTCATTAAATACTAAACGAATATTGTTGAAAATTGAGATATTGATTTATTTGATTGAGATCTTTATCTGCAATCACATTCTTCAAAACAAAAAACTTATTTTAGAAGTTATAGAACATTGACGTTAGCTTCCCATTGACTTAGCATAGGGATTTTCCTTAATTTATGGAAACCAATGTATTTTAGAAGTTACAGGGATTCGAAGTTCGATTGCCATTCACATGTAACTTCTGTAATATTTTGGTAAAGCAATGTATAATTGATCTCAGTTTATATAAAAATTCAGGCTATAAAAATGAATTTATCACTGAAATACAAATGAATAACAATTGTTCTAAATCTTAAAAGTTTTTCATATTTGTAGACAAAGTTATTTTTTGAACCACGGTTGCAATAATAAACATAGAAAATGCATATTCTAAACCACGTCTGTAAAGAAGAAGATAATTGGAAGAAGAAATTTTGGAAGCTAAGACTTTTATGTTGCTCTAAGTTCTTTCTATCGTCATCATCCTCCTCCTCAAGTAGCCAAGGGCTACGGAGGTCCAACAAGATGTGCAATTTAGTTCTCCAAACACATAGATCCTGAGCTACATCTAGCCACTGTAGATCAATTCTAACAAATTCTAACAATGTCCTTTTGATATTGTCTGCCCACTGCATTCTAGATCTCCCCCGTTTCCTGAGGCCTATTGGCACACTTTTTATAAACCTATAGTTATGCATACGGACAATATAGCCAAACCAGCGAGGTCTATCTCTGCACAATATGCTGCTTAAAGGAAATTGCCGACTACTTTGCTTAACCTCATCATTACTTACAAAGTTGAACCACCTAATGCTCAAGATACTGCGTAAGTATCCAGAATCAAAAGCATCAAGTTTCTTGTTATCTTGTTCACAAATGGTCAACTTTTCACTACCATAACTAACCCTAGAAAGTACCAAAACTATTAAACACTTAATTTTAGTTTTTAGTTGTATACGCCTTTTTCTCCAAACTCTCCATAGATTCTTAAAAGTCCCAGCAGCAATTCCTATTTATCTCATGCCGCACATTACCAGTATCTGTTACATAGCACCGAAAATTATTAAATTGAGACACCTTCTCAAGACTGCAACCATTCAGATTAACTGAATCACAGCCTGCCTGACCAATTTTCATCACTTTAGTTTTTTCTCTGTTTATAACCAAACCTACTCTATTACCAGTCTCATCAACAGCTCGAATAAAAGAGTTCATCTCATCAACAATCATTTGCCAAAAGGGCTAAATCATCAGCATAATCTAAATCAGAAATTTTCATATCTCCAGCCCATTTAAGGCCAAAATCTTTCCTTTACAGTGAATTTCGCATAACATAATCAATAACCAAGCTAAAGAGAAAAGGAGACAAAATGCACCCTTGTCGAACACCAGAAGTAATGCTAAACCAATTGCTATAAGCCTTACCAACTCTTACACACGACTCAGTGTTATTATAGAGAGCTTTCATTATGTTAACTAACTTGTCTGGTATACCATATGATCTCACAATCAACCACAAATTATGACGATCAACAGAGTCGAAAGCCTTTTTGAAATCAACAAAGCAAGCAACCAAAGGTTTCTGAAACTCTAAACATTTCTCAAGAATCTGACTAAGTGAAAATATCTGATCCACACATCCCCTACCACTTCTGAATCCACATTGCTCATCACGCAATTGCCTGTCAACCAGATTCTTAATTCTATTAAGCACAATCATGGAAAGAACTTTACCTGGAACGGAGAGTAGGCTAATACCCCTATAGTTATCACAAGAACTGCGATCACCTTTTTTGAAAATAGGGATAACAATAGCTCTGGTAAAATCCTTAGGAACCATGCCATTATCATAAAAGATATTCAGAATTTCAGTCATCCAAGTGGTAACCGAAACATTCCCAGCTCTAAGCATTTCCGTAGTAATTTCATCTACCCCTGGGGATTTATGTAGTTTAAGTTTAGAAACAGCCAAAATAACTTCAGATTGTGTTATAGGGCCAACATTAAAGCCACCAATGCATCTATCATCATTGCAAACAATGGGAATGGAACTAACTGCATTGTTTAGAATATCACTGAAATGCTCAGCCCACCTAGCCATGACAGAATCCTCACCTTCTATAACCTTACCTTGTTTATTCTTAAATCCCTGTATACCTGTCCGTTTTCTTCCACACAAAATAATAACTATCTGGTAAAGCTCTCTGCTGTTGTGCTGCCTAACTGCTTCCTCGGCTGGATCAAGCCATCAATCATACAAAGCCATCAAGCTAAAGATTCTTATCAGCTATTAACTGATCCTTTACATGTTTATTAACGTCTCTGTAATGCTTTCTATTCGGACTAGTTGAGTATTGATTAATGTTGCAGTTGTTTCTTTCCGAGATAAACTCTAGTGCCTCAGATAATTCTGCCTCCTCTGCTCCTTTTTCCCTAAAAGAGTGCTGTTAGTTTCCAAAAAAGCCTGTTTAAAATGGTCCCATTCATCCTCAACTTCAGTATTAAGCAAACCATGACTGTCATAATGACTAAGTAACCTATCATGGTAAGCTTTAACTATAACTGGGTCTTTCAGAGCTTCAGTATTAAAGGTAAATTTTTTAACCCTAGCACAACACTTTTTAAGTTTAAGTTGCAAGACACTTTTAACAAGGTAATGGTCAGATCCAATTTCAGCTCCCCTATATGCCCTGGTATTCCTAACAGAACTAGTCCATTTGCTGTTAATTAATATGTAATCAATCATATTCTTATGCAGCCCATCAGGTGAAACCCATGTGTACTTATGTATGTCGCGGTGTTTGTAATAAGTGTTAGTTATTCTGAATCCATTGAGTTTACTTACCTGTAGGAGACGTTGCCCATTGACATTGCAGCTACCAATACCAAAAGGACCTATCACCGCTCCCAAAGGTCAGAGTCAGTATCAACTTTGGCATTGAAGTCACCTAGAACAAGGGTAATATCTCCTTTTTTGACAGAATTCAAAATACCTTGAAGTTGTCGGTAAAACTTATCTTTATCGTCCTCATTAACATCCTCAGTGGGGGCATAACAGCAGATAGCAACAAGGACGGCTTAAGGCACGATCAAATGGTGCGACTGCACAGGGCGCCAAATTTATGGAACGCATTTATGCACCCCAAATTCATCGATTTATTGTAATTTTAAGTTGAACGGGGCGCACTGAAAAATCTTGCACTGGGCACTGATAGGCCTGGAGCCGGCCCTGGATAGCATTTAAGTCTTTAATGCTTGTTTCAAATTTAGCTGTAAGAAACCTTTCATTAATGCACTCATATCCTAGAAGATCATCATTAGCATCTCTGCTGAGAAACAAATCTTCGCCTTGGAGATGCCTTCCATCTTCCCTCTCTGAAAAGAGGAATTAAGATTATTTTTAAATATCTGACCTTTATCTGTCCATCTGCTCTCTTGCAAGCTGATAATATCTAGGTTATAACTGATCAATTCTTTTTTGAGGACATCAAGAGAATAATCTCTGTGCAGAGTCATCACATTATAAGATCTTGTGGAGAGAAAATGGTTAGTGGGATGTTTAAAGAAGCATTGTTTCTTAAGATCTGCCTTAAGAGAAGAAGTGCCGACAATATCAAACAGCTTCTTAATCGCAGGTATGGGGCAAAGACTTGTTCTCCCCGCCACTAAAGGTTGGTAAGACTTCCTCCAATGTAGGTTTGACGATGCCCATAGAAGTAAGAGTTCAGGTATCTGCAATGGCCTCTGAGTTGGGTTGTTTTACCTCTGAGCGGCACTTTTTTGCACACCATGGGCTAAATGGCCAGGTCACAAGGACCCCGAAGGCTCAGAGAAGGTTGGGGGAGGGGACCCACTGGAAAAGCTGTTAGGAGACAGATGGTAGCCTCCCGTCAAGGCCATCCAGCGTGTTCTTTAACGTGCACAGGGTATGGCTCTCCCACACACGGGTCCACGGCTTAACGTCCCATCCGACGGGCGGCGGCCTTTCCAAGCCCATCGGTGTCCCCTACTGACCGTGGACAGGGCGGGGAATTTTGCGGAGATAAATCTCAACACTGACCCAGCTGGGACTCGAACCTGGGGACTACAGATTACGAGCCTGGCGTGCTACCGACTGAGCCACCCCCGCTACCTATGGCCTCTGATCAGGATTATCCACCAGCTAATAAAACTTATCCTGTGAATCTAACTTGGGGATGTCAACCCACAAACAAACAGAAAACTCAGCGGAAGATATTCCATTCAGGTTGGTTGGTATATATATAGGGTGAATCTGAAAAAGTGGGCAAAACTTTACGGGGTGGTAGAACACAGCTATACCAGCAATATTCGTCATAGAAAGTATGGGCGGAACGCAAACGGCGAGCCGCTAGGTGGCGTTGGAAATGGTATAAAAGGGTCGGTCCTCGCACCCAACGGCATTTCTACCGTGGATTGCCGAGAGGATGGCTGGTTATACTAACCACGAAATGGCGGATATGCACTTTGTGTACGGTGCGGCGGACGGGAATGCAAGTGAGGCACAGAGTATCTCCTCTCCTTCTTGTGTTCATTCTTTAAATGTGACAGTGGAAAACTACCTTTTAACTTCTCACCGCTTGCGTTCCGACCATACATTCTATGACGAATATTGCTCGTATAGCTGCGTTCTACCACCCCGTAAAGTTTTGCCCACTTTTTCAGATTCACCCTGTATATATGGTCAGCACCAGTACCCTGCGTGATTTTACTAGCATTTTACCTCAGCAGGGTAGAAAAAAAGAAAATGTGAAGCAGGGTGAAAATGGCAAAAAAAGATTTTTAATTAAAATTCCAATTAGCCGATACCTATTAGAATTAGGGGATGCCGAATAAGTATTGTTTTCGATTTGCTTGAGGCTTTGTCTTAGAAATACCTTTTAAAGTATTGTAACTACACTCATCCCCCAATTTACACGGTTGATACTTATCAACCGTATAAGCTGTTGACCGCAACCCCGAGTCCCCATACTCGGCGCCAATGATCAAGTAAGTGGCTGATGGTATAGGATCAGGAACAGCTGGCAGCTGGTAGTATAGGAACAGCAAGCTGCTGATGGGGTATCAGGAACAGCTAGCAGCTGGTAGTATAGGAACAGCAAGCTGCTGATGGGGTATCAGGAACAGCTAGCAGCTGGTAGTATAGGAACAGCTAGCAGCTGGTAGTATAGGAACAGCAAGCTGCTGATGGGGTATCAGGAACAGCTAACAGCTGGTAGTATAGGAACAGCAAGCTGCTGATGGGGTATCAGGAACAGCTAGCAGCTGGTAGTATAGGAACAGCAAGCTGCTGATGGGGTATCAGGAACAGCTAGCAGCTGGTAGTATAGGAACAGCTAGCAGCTGGTAGTATAGGAACAGCAAGCTGCTGATGGGGTATCAGGAACAGCTAACAGCTGGTAGTATAGGAACAGCAAGCTGCTGATGGGGTATCAGGAACAGCTAGCAGCTGGTAGTATAGGAACAGCAAGCTGCTGATGGGGTATCAGGAACAGCTAGCAGCTGGTAGTATAGGAACAGCAAGCTGCTGATGGGGTATCAGGAACAGCTAGCAGCTGGTAGTATAGGAACAGCAAGCTGCTGATGGGGTATCAGGAACAGCTAGCAGCTGGTAGTATAGGAACAGCAAGCTGCTGATGGGGTATCAGGAACAGCAAGCTGCTGATAGGGTATCAGGAACAGCTAGCAGCTGGTAGTATAGGAACAGCAAGCTGCTGATGGGGTATCAGGAACAGCAAGCTGCTGATAGGGTATCAGGAACAGCTAGCAGCTGGTAGTATAGGAACAGCAAGCTGCTGATGGGGTATCAGGAACAGCTAGCAGCTGGTAGTATAGGAACAGCAAGCTGCTGATGGGGTATCAGGAACAGCTAGCAGCTGGTAGTATAGGAACAGCAAGCTGCTGATGGGGTATCAGGAACAGCTAGCAGCTGGTAGTATAGGAACAGCAAGCTGCTGATGGGGTATCAGGAACAGCAAGCTGCTGATAGGGTATCAGGAACAGCTAGCAGCTGGTAGTATAGGAACAGCAAGCTGCTGATGGGGTATCAGGAACAGCAAGCTGCTGATAGGGTATCAGGAACAGCTAGCAGCTGGTAGTATAGGAACAGCAAGCTGCTGATGGGGTATCAGGAACAGCTAGCAGCTGGTAGTATAGGAACAGCAAGCTGCTGATGGGGTATCAGGAACAGCTAGCAGCTGGTAGTATAGGAACAGCAAGCTGCTGATGGGGTATCACGAACAGCAAGCTGCTAATGGGGTATCAGGAACAGCTAGCAGCTGGTAGTATAGGAACAGCAAGCTGCTGATGGGGTATCAGGAACAGCTAGCAGCTGGTAGTATAGGAACAGCAAGCTGCTGATGGGGTATCAGGAACAGCTAGCAGCTGGTAGTATAGGAACAGCAAGCTGCTGATGGGGTATCAGGAACAGCTAGCAGCTGGTAGTATAGGAACAGCAAGCTGCTGATGGGGTATCAGGAACAGCGAGTGGTTGATGGTATAGAATTAGGAACGGCGAGTGGTTGATGGTATATTATCAGAAACAGTTAGTGGTTGACGGTATAGTTAACGATTAAGTTATAAGATGAGGAACAACGAGTGGTTAATGGTATAGTTATAGGATGAGGAACAACGAGTGGTTAATGGTATAGTTATAGGGAGAGCGAGTGGTTAATGGTATAATTATAGGAACGGCGAGTGGTTAATGGTATAGTTATAGGAACGGCAAGTGGTTAATGGTATAGTTATAGGAACGGCAAGTGGTTAATGGTATAGCTATAGGAACGGCGAGTGGTTAATGGTATAGTTATAGGAACGGCGAGTGGTTAATGGTATAGTTATAGGAACAGCGAGTGGTTAATGGTATAGTTATAGGGACAGCGAGTGGTTAATGGTATAGTTATAAGGACAGCGAGTGGTTAATGGTATAGTTATAGGGACAGCAAGTGGTTAATGGTATAGTTATAGGAACGGCGAGTGGTTAATGGTATAGTTATAGGAACGGCGAGTGATGAATGGTATAGTTATAGGAACAGCGAGTGGTTAATGGTATAGTTATAGGAACGGCAAGTGATGAATGGTATAGTTATAGGGACAGCGAGTGGTTAATGGTATAGTTAAAGAACGGCGAGTGGTGGATGGTGTAGGATCAGGAACGGCGAGTGATGGATGGTGTAGGATCAGGAACGGCGAGTGGTGGATGGTGTAGGATCAGGAACGGCGAGTGGTGGATGGTGTAGGATCAGGAACGGCGAGTGGTGGATGGTGTAGGATCAGGAACGGCGAGTGATGGATGGTGTAGGATCAGGAACGGCGAGTGGTGGATGGTGTAGGATCAGGAACGGCGAGTGGTGGATGGTGTAGGATCAGGAACGGCGAGTGGTGGATGGTGTAGGATCAGGAACGGCGAGTGGTGGATGGTGTAGGATCAGGAACGGCGAGTGGTGGATGGTGTAGGATCAGGAACGGCGAGTGGTGGATGGTGTAGGATCAGGAACGGCGAGTGGTGGATGGTGTAGGATCAGGAACGGCGAGTGGTGGATGGTGTAGGATCAGGAACGGCGAGTGGTGGATGGTGTAGGATCAGGAACGGCGAGTGGTGGAATATATGTTATATACCTGGTAGTATGGGATCAGGAGGGTTAAATGTGGAACTCGTGGTTGCTCTCTTACCTTTGCATAGTTGTAGGACTGGGTTGCAATGGTTGCTTTCGAGCAAACTTAATTAAATTTTCAAATTATTTCGGTTGCATGAAACTGCCGCTGCTTGAATTCGGGATAAGTGAAACTTTACTCTATTATTCTTTTTCGACCTCATAAGATTAAGCTGTTTCAGCCTTGAGAATCAGATCGCTAGGAGCAAAACTGAGTGGTGAAACGTCATTGCCAATTGGGAAAGCAATGGAACTATGCAGCTACCAATACCGTAATATGCAATGAGACTGAGATCCGTCATAGCACTTGACGTTAACGTCGCGTTACAAGGGATGGTCCTTTGTCAAATGGTTCGGTTACGATTAAGCGAAAAAAAGTCTCCCTTGTGGAAAAATAGAATCCGCGAACCTGAAAACGTGACATCGTCACGGTACCTAACGATTGATTCATCTCATCTCTATGGTTAAGGTTCTTTGATTGTTGGGCGACAAAACTTGGTGCGATATTTTTTCTAGACACCCAGTATTGTTAACGATTGTTTTGGGATGTTTTGTCCGCATTATCGCAAATCTGTCATTGCGTTCTTTTCTTTCAACTGTTGCATAAATGAGAATAGCATCCATTTGAACAGAAGAATGGAAAAAAAAAAGGATGTTTGCTTCTGAAATGGGATATCACTATAAACCTCCAGCTCGTGATTTATAGTTCCCAGGTTCGAGTCCCATCTGTGCGAGCGTTAATATTTCTCCCTGCTAAACCACCGCCGGTGAGAAAGGAGACAGTGATAAAAAAGAACGCTGGGGCGGGGATGGCTCAGTCGGTATCGCGCCAGGCTCGTAATCTGTAGTTTCCAGGTTCGAGTCCCAGCTGGGTCAGCGTTGAGATTTATCTCCGCAAAATTCCCCGCCCTGCCCACGGTCAGTAGGGGACAGCGATGGGCTTGGAAAGGCCGCCATCCGTCGGATGGGGTGTTAATCCGTGGCCCCGTGTGCGGGAGAGCCATACCCTGTGCACGTTAAAGAACACGCTGGATGGCCTTGACGCGAGGCTACCATCTGTCTCCCAATAGCTGTTCCAGTGGGTCCCCTCCCCCAACCTTCTCTGAGCCTTAGGGGTCCATGTGACCTGGCCATTTAGCCCATGGTGTGCAAAAAAGTGCCGTTCAGAGGTAAAACAACCCAACCCATCTTCCGGAGAATCATACTGTGTGCAAGTTGGAAGAACACGCTGGATGTCTTTGACGAGAATCTCTCATTTGTTTCCTGACAGCTGTCCAGTGAGTCCCCTTCTCCAACCTTCTCTGGGCCCTTGTGACCTGGTCATTTAGCGCACTGGGTGCAGAAAAACAGCTCAAAGGTACAACAGCCGAGACCAAAGAAACCGAAGGTCAAAATGGTTTTTTCAAAGCGTCGAGTTTACGTCTGCTGATTCTAATATAAAATTTTCTCGAAGGCCCCTTTTTTTATATTTTTTTTCCTCAAAAGAGAAAATTCTTTCCCCCTCCACCCCCAAACCTCGCAGCTGTCATTACGAGCACGTGACGCCCCCGGGCGGAAACAGTGCGAAGTTGAATGCGAAGAACCGACCGAAAAGTGGGCGGAGCCGTTGACCGCCACCGGAGGAATAGAGCGGGTGGTTGGATGTCGCGTGCCAACAGTCAGCAGGCCATTAGTATTCCGTCTCTGGACCGACTCTTATGTCGCCGTGTCGCATCCACCGCTATGATCGGCAGGGGGGTGGGAGGAACAGGAGAGAAAGTGGGGGGGGAGAGAATGGCCTAAGCTGGCAAGCAGAGAGAGCGCGTGAGGTGATATGACAGATCGATGGTTATCGTCGTTCGAAGACGGCGAGGTGTGCGCAACAACACGCGTTCACGTGCACCTTTGTTGTTGTAATTGCCGCCGCAGATAGTGGCCGAGTGATAGGATTCGACAGACTCATCCATTTGGTGGTTTAGTGAACACGAAGATCGAGAAGGGGAAGGAATGTCTTCACGAGAAGTCAGGGCAAAGGGACAAAATAAATCTTACTTTTTTTTTTTTCGAAATTAATGTTTTTTTGCTGAAATATAGATAGATAATTTCGCAGTAGTTTTGCTAACTTTGACATTAACAAACAATGGACAGAAAATAATTTAGTCTGCGTTGGTTGTGATTTCCTCATTCCTAGTTATTGCTGCTTCGAGTCGCGGTGTTTGTATTAGCCAGTACCCAGGCTCGTAATCTGCATTTCTCAGGTTCGAGTCTAACAACGAGGGTTTGTGTTAAGAATTTCCTCCGATCTCTCCCGCTCTATCGTCATGGAGACCACATCGTATCACAAAGCCCAAGCCCTGGGCTTGAAAAAACGGCCGTCCTTCAGGTGGGACGTAAATCTGTGGCTCCTTATTTCCAGGAGAGCATTACGCTGTTCACGTTAAAGAACGCTTTGGATGGCCTTGACGGGAGACATTCATCTGACAGTTAATAGCTGTCCGGTATATCCCCTTCCCCTACTCAGCTCTGAGCTTATGTGACCTGACCATTGGTGTTCAAAAAAGTGCTGCTCATCATAGCACACCCAGTTCAAAAAAAAAAGTGCTGCTCCTAGCAAACCCAGTTCAAAAAAAGTGCTGCTCCTAGCAAACCCAGTTCAAAAAAAGTGCTGCTCCTAGCAAACCCAGTTCAAAAAGTGCTGCTCCTAGCAAACCCAGTTCAAAAAAGTGCTGCTCCTAGCAAACCCAGTTCAAAAAAGTGCTGCTCCTAACAAACCCAGTTCAAAAACAGTGCTGCTCATGATATCACACTGAGTTCAACAACCCGGTTCAAAAAAACGCTGCTCATAGCATTCGCAGTTAAAAAAAAGTGCTGCTCATCATAGCACACCCAGTGCAAAAAAAATGCTTCTTTTAACAAACCCAGTTCAACGACCCGGTTCAAAAAAGCGCTGCTCATAGCATACGCAGTTAAAATAAAGTGCTGCTCATCATAGCACACCTAGTTCAATAACCCAGTGCAAAAAAGAAAATGGTTTTCATAGCAAACCCAGTTAAAAAAAAAAGTGTTGCTCCTAGCAAACTCAGTTAAAAAAAAGTGCTGCTCATGATATCACACTGCGTTCAACAACCCGGTTCAAAAAGACGCTCTCATCATAGCACACCCAGTGCAAAAAAAAATGCTTCTCATAACAAACCCAGTTCAACGATCCAGTTCAAAAAAAAAAGTGCTGCTCCTAGCAAACCCAGTTCAAAAAGTACTGATCCTAGCAAACCCAGTTCAAAAAAAGTGCTGCTCATGATATCACACTGAGTTCAACAACCCGGTTCAAAAAAGCGCTGCTCATAGCATACGCAGTTACAAAACAGTGCTGCTCATCATAGCACACCCAGTTCAATAACCCAGTGCAAAAAAGAAAATGGTTTTCATAGCAAACCCAGTTAAAAAAAAAAGTGCTGCTCATCATAGCAAACCCAGTTCAACGGCCCAGTTCAAAAAACGAACTGCTGCTCGTAACAAACTCAGTTCAAAAAGGGCTGCCCATAGCATACCCAGTTAAAAAAAATGCTGCTCATCATAACACACCCAGTTCAAACCATTAAATGTTGGTTGTAACCTACGTCATCAAGTAGTAAAAAATGAACATTGCTTAAACAAACCATTCGACAGGTTGAGTCAAAATTCAACACAATTCCTCCCTCAGTTTTCTTTTTCTAACGGATTTTGGTTAGGTTGCTCTGTCGGAAGCGTTCCAGACTTGTAATGTGCAGTTCCCGGGTTCGAGTCCCAAGTTGCCAGCATTGAGAAGACATTCGCCACCACCAGTGCATCTCACTCAACTCGCCTTCAATGATTTCTGCCACCATACTGATAGGATCCATGAAGTTGAATTGAACCCACATCGTATCACATCGTGTAAGCAAAAAAAAAGTCCACAGTCGTTATTCAGCAGACTTAAGAGAATGGATAATCTTAATCTGTATCTGGCAGTCACTCCTCCCCCTTTCGTTCACCCCCCTCCCCCCTAAGAGAGAAAGTCACCTTAAAAAAATATTGCAACGTATAGAATGATAAAACGGAATGAGAAAATGCAATCTAAAAGGCACTTTTTTTTTCAGGACAGTTCGCGAGGCGTGATCTTCCATTGGGTGTTTTACCTCTGAGCGGCACTTTTTTGCACACCATGGGCTAAATGGCCAGGTCACATGGACCCCGAAGGCTCAGAGAAGGTTGGGGGAGGGGACCCACTGGAACAGCTGTTCGGAGACAGATGGTAGCCTCCCGTCAAGGCCATCCAGCGTGTTCTTTAACGTGTACAGGGTATGGCTCGCCCACACATGGGGCCACGGCTTAACGTCCCATCCGACGGACGGCGGCCTTTCCAAGCCGATCGGTGTCCCCTACTGACGGTGGGCAGGGCGGGGAATTTTGCTGAGATAAATCTCAACGCTGATCCAGCTGGGACTCGAACCTGGGAACTACAGGTTACGAGCCAGGCTCGCTACCGACTGAGCCACCCCCGCCCCATGTGATCTTCCAACCCGAAAAGAAAAATCCATATTCGTTTTCAGCAACTCAAAATCATATCGGAGAAATCGAAACCAAAGCATCAGAGAAGTCTATTATTATCGTCTCTTCTTCGTGTATGATGTGGAGAGAGAGAAAAAAAACATCGTAAATCTTCTGTCGTTCCAAAGTGAATCGTGTCATTATTGGTTTGGTGGAGGTTACTTCATTTCCTGACATATTATCCTTGTCAACGTAAAGTAACCGAAACCCCATACAAATAAACCAAACGCAATAAAATGTAGTCCCGCACACAGGGGAGAAGGTTTCCGCCCCTCCCCCCTGCGAAGAGAAAAACACGAAAAGAGAAGAAGAGGGAGTAACGGTAATAACGGTAACAGCGGCAACCTAAGTCCTATCTCATGTCGCCGGTCGACCCGGGTCTGGGACAAAAAGCCTTACTTCCTGCCGAACAAAAACTGCCTGACAAAAGAGGGGAAGACGATGGAACAGGGGGTCGACCGAGTAGCGGGCCCCAGTAATGACGGCGCCACGGTTGCAGGAAGTGGTCCGTGCCCGGCCGAAGGGGTCAGATGGTGAGGAGGGAAAGAGGGGGGGGGGGTTGTGGAGGTTGGGTCGTTTACTTCATAAATAAACAGAGAACAGAAGATCCCCGTTATGGTCCGGTCTGTCTCGCAGACGATGAAAAAGACATACGACCAGGAGATGGCCACTGGAGAGATGGGAGGGGGGGAGGAAGTGAAGTGGTGACGATAGTAATGATCTCCCTCAGGCATGACGTCATCACGTGACTGGTGAGAGAAGGGTGGTCACCCAGACTTCGTGCGTTAGTTAGGAAAGCCAGACGTCTGTAACGCAGGCAGACTTCGAGAGGTCAAAGCAAGGGCTGGAAGCACTTGATGTTTCGTGAATAAATCAGACACGTAACTGCTTTACCGAAATTGACGGTGGCTTCTTCAGAGCCCACCCTTTGGATTGTTTTTTCCCTTCAGCATCTGTTCTCGTGACATGGTTTATTTTCTTTTTCGGCCATCTCTTTTTTTTTCTGATGGAGCCAGATCAAGATTTCGTTTACGGGGGAGACTTTGAACTGTCGAAAAAAAGGGGATGTGAACTTTGTGCTTGGAGGGGAAAGAAGGGGAAGTAATAATAAGGACGTGAAAGTTGAGCTGAAAAATTTAGGGCGCTAAAAAACGGCGATTGGTAGAAGCTTGTGAAATTTTTCTCTGAATCTAGATTATTCGATTTTATAATAAGAATCAATTTGTTTATGCTTACAATACTGTCGTATACATAAAATGTACTCGAACCCTGCTGAATCCCAGGTTCGAGTCCCAAATGTGACAAGAACTGAAATTTATCTTCCCCAAACAGCACCCTACTCGCAGAGAAAGAGGACACCGAAGACCGTCATCCGGCGGATGGGACGTTAAGCCGTGGCCCCGTATGCGAGAGAGTCATACCCTGTGCACGTTAAAGAACACACTGGATGGCCTTGACGGGAAGCTACCATCTGTTTCCCAACAGCTGTTCCAGTGGGTCCCCTCCCCCAACCTTCTCTGAGCCTTCGGGGTCCATGTGACCTGGCCATTTAGCCCATGGTGTGCAAAAAAGTGCCGCTCAGAGGTAAAACAACCCAACGTTAAAGAACACGCTGGATGGCCTTGACGGGAGGCAACCATCTGTCTCCAAACAGCTGTTCCAGTGGGTCCCCTCCCCCAACCTTCTCTGAGCCTTCGGGGTCCATGTGACCTGACCATTTAGCTCATGGTGTGCAAAAAAAGTGCCGCTCAGAGGTAAAACAACCCAACGTTAAAGAACGCGTTGGATGGCCTTGACGGGAGGCTACCATCTGTCTCCCAACAGTTGTTCCAGTGGGTCCCCTCCCCCAACCTTCTCTGAGCCTTCGGGGTCCATGTGACCTGGCCATTTAGCCCATGGTGTGCAAAAAAGTGCCGCTCAGAGGTAAAGCAACCCAACCAAATCCTGACATACCCGGCTCACGGCTTATTACCCGATTCGATAGATGGAGACCTTAAGGTTTCCAAGCCGTTGGTTTGAGATGCATTTTGGATGCATATTGGTTTAGTGGAGATTACTCGTCAACGTAAAGTAACTGAAACGCAATAAAATGTAATCCCGCACATACTGGACTGGAATCCTGATCCTTTTTCAGACAAGCCCTCTAAGCGCACGATGTGTGAATGCTCCAGAGATCAGTGCTTCAAATATGTACATAGTATATCCAAATAACAGAAAAGCAATACATATATATGAGTTTTTAATATCTGTACAACTGCACGACTGGTAGTGTTAGAGACAAGAGGATGCGATTCAATAACCGCTGCTTCATTTCTTTAGATCACTTATCACAGCTCAGGCTACTGAAGTGACAAAAGCAGTGACGAGGCCACTTCATAAGCCAGCAAATGCGCATCAATTGGTTTGAGGAGAAGTCCTCCCAAATCCTTCACCTGTACCAATGTGAGAAGTGGGTTTGAAGCAGACCTTGCCTCTATCAGACGAAACCGGGTGGGTGGTGGTAGAAAGAGAAGTGTGTGTGTTGGGGGGGGGAGAATGTATAGGCTGGTCAGTGGCGCGGCATTACCACTAAGTGGCCCGTCACAACTGGCAGCCCGCGGCCCGCCTCTGCCCGCGGCGCCTGTTGCTATGACAACGGTCTCTCTCCTCTCACCGCCGTTTCTCTCTCTCTTTCTGATGGGGATAATACACCGCACACTAGAAATGGACGTCATACGACATCTAATGCAACGTTAAAGTCGCTCCATCTGCGAGAGAGAGAGGAATCCGTTCCCGTTAATCGAAACTCCTCTGGAGGAGCAGTTTACGGTTGGTTAAAATGGCTACCACTTGCCGAAACGTGTGGGGAGAGAGGGAAAAAGGTGGCTTTCGTCATAATCAGGACGCGTTGTCATCTCTAACTGATAAGCGAAAAGGAAAACGGAAAGGAGTGGGTTTTTTTTTTTCTGGCTTTAGGGCTTTTAGACGAATGGCGTTCGCATTAGGTATGAGTTAGGATCTATTATGGGTTGTTTGTATTCGCTCTCATAGTGACAGGGTGCTTGGAGTGTTTCGGGTTCAAGCGGCACCTAGAAAACACATCTTTATTTGAAGCCTTTCTTTAGATGCTGTCACGTAAAGTGCAAGGTATCTTGTGGCTAAAATGCGATCGGGAGGGGCAGGCTCGTAATCTGCAGTTCCTCAGCCGAGACCCATTTGAGCAGGCGTCTATATTTATCTTCGCTGATCACCGCCGTATCGGAAAGCAAACACCGATGGGGTTCGAAAGGGCCCCGTCCATCGGATGAGAGGTAACGTGAAGGTTCGTTAACGTGGGCACGTTAAGGAACACGCTGGATGGCGTTGACGGGAAGATTCCATCTGTCTCTTGATAGTTGTTCAGTGGATTGCCTTCTCCCTAATTAACTCTGGCTCTTGGGGGGTCTTTGTGACTTGGCCTGTTAGTCCAATATATGCAAAAGAAAAAAGGACTGCTCAGAGCTAAAACAACCCAATTAATTTGATGATGGAACAAAAACAATTCATCCATATGAATCCATCTTGCACCTGAGTTTGTTTTAGTTGTGTTTTTTAAAATGTTTTTTTTAGTTCGCTTGAGTCCCGGATAAGGCATGGACGTTTGTGTTGTTTTTCTGCTGAGGTCCTGCCATCCTCTCAGACCTGCAATGGCATATAAACTGACAGGCTCCTGTCAGACCTCTGTGGCAAGCAGCTGCTTGAGGGGGTATTTATTTTATTTATTTGAAAGGAATGAAGATATCTTGATTTCACTTTGTGTCTGTTTAAAATATTAAAAAAGTTCTGTCAATTTGTTTTTTGTACTGAGGTCTCGCCTTTCTCACATTTCTTCCCTTTAGTGTAGGGGTTCTCAACGTGGGGTGCGCGGTAAAAAATTTTGGGGTACGCCGTGAGAGCTCAAAAGTCGCTAGATCTAGTAACAAAACCGCTAAGTTGGCAACACTGCTACTGGTTTTTCATCTTTAACTGCTTTAAAAAATAAATATAGGACCTAATGTCCGACCCCGCCTTTTCGTGGTGCAGACGTTAGTACCTTTCAAAAGAGATACTCTCTTGTGGAAGTGAACGGAAGGGGAGGGCTGCCAGATTAGTGTGGCCTACTGATCTGGACAACTATGGCTACTTTTCTTTTTTTTCTACCCTGCTGAGGAGTGGTCAACCACACAGGGTCCTGGTGCTGACCATATAAGCCCACTGGACTGGACAGATATATGGCTCTGAGCTTGATTATGGATCCTGATTTTGCTGCACTGGTGGGCTTCTGTGGAGGGAAAATCTTCCGCTGTGTTTTTTATTTGTTTGTGGGTTGACAGCCCCAAGTGAATAGATTCACAGGATATGTTTATCAGCTGGTGGATAACCCTGAGCAGAAGTCATCGCAGGCACCTGAACTCTTTGCTTCTATTGGCATCGTCAAATTCTACATTGGAGGAAGTCTTCCAGTGTAGATGGCTTCAGCCTTTAGTAGTGGGGGAACGGGTCTTTGCCCCATGTCTGCGATTAGGGGGCTGTTTGATATTGTCGGCATTCCCTCTCTCAATAAACATAGTTTCTTTAAACATCCCACTAACCATTTTCTCTCCATAGGTAGTTGGAATGTGAGGACTCTGCACAGAGCTTTTTCTCTTGATGTCCTCACACAAGAATTCCACCATTAAATTTAGATATTCTCGGCTTGCAAGAGACCAGATGGACAGATAAAGGTCAGATTCTTAAAAATAATCTTAAATTTCTCTTTTTAGGGAGGGACGACAATAAGCATCACCAAGGCGTGGTCTGCTTCTCAGCAGACACGCTAGTGATGCTCTTCTAGGATATGAGTGCATTAATAAAGGGTTTCTTACAGCAAAATTTCAGACAAGCGTTAAAGACGAATGTTATTTGCTGTTATGCCCCCACTGAGGATGCCAATGAGGATGAGAAGGATAGGTTTTATGAACAACTTCAGGATATTTTGAATTCTGTCAAGAAAGGAGATATTTCCCTTGTTCTTGGTGACTTCAATGCCAAAGTTGGTACTGGCTCTGACCTTTGGGGAGGAGTAATAGGCCCTTTTGATATTGGTAGCTGCAATGGGCAACGTCTCCTACAGGTAAGTAAACTCAGTGGATTCAGAATAACTAACACTTATTACAAACACCGTGACACACATAAGTACACATGGGTTTCACCTGATGGGCTGCATAAGAATATGATTGATTACATATTAATTAACAGCAAATGGGCTAGTTCTGTTAGGAATACCAGGTCATACAGGGGAGCTGAAATTGGATCTGACCATTACCGTGTTAAAAGTGTGTTGCAACTTAATCTTAAAAAGTGTTGTGCTATGGTTAAAAAATTTACCTTTAATGCTGAAGCTCTGAAAGATCCTGTGATAGCTAATGCTTGCCATGATAGGTTACTTAGTCATTATGACAGCCATGGTTTGCTTACTACTAAAGTTGAGGAAGAATGGGACCATTTTAAACAGGTTTTTTGAACACTAACAGTACTCTTTTAGGAAAAAAGGAGCAGAAGGCACAGAATTATTTAAGTGATAAGGCACTTGAGCTTATTTCGGAAAGAAAGAACTGCAGGAATGTCCTTAATCAATACCCTACTAGTCCTAATAGAAAGCATTACGGAGAGCTTAATAAACGTGTAAAGGATCAGTTAGCTGCTGATAAGAATCTTTGGCTTGATGGTTTGGCTGACAAAGCCGAGGAAGCAGTTAGACAGCACAACAGCAGAGAGCTGTACCAGATAGTTAATGTTTTGTGTGGTAGAAAACGGACAGGCATACAAGGATTGAAGGATAAAGAAGGTAAGGTTATAGAAGGGGAGGATTCTGTCATGGCTAGTGTGGGCTGAGCATTTCAGTGATGTTCTAAACAACGTAGTTAGTTCTAGTCCCATTGTTTGCAAAGATGATAGATGCATTGGTGGCTTTAATGTTGGCCCTATAACACAATCTGAAGTTATTTTGGTTACTTCTAAACTTAAACTTCATAAATCCCCAGGGGTAAAGAAAGCTAGAAACCTTTGGTTGCTAGCTTTGTTGATTTTAAAAAGGCTTTCGACTCTGTTGATCGTCATAATTTGTGGTTGATTGTGAGATCATATGGTGTACCTGACAAGTTAGTTAACATAATGAAAAATAAAATATAAATAAATACCCCTCAAGCAGCTGCTTGTCACAGAGGTCTGACAGGGCTGTCAGTTTATATGCCACAGTAGAAGATCTGAGAGGATGGCAGGAACTCAGCAGAAAAACGACACGCACATCCATGCCTTACCAATAATACTGAGTCCTGTGTGAGAGTTCGTAAGGCTTGTAGCAAATGGTTTAGCATTACTTCTGGGGTTTGACAAGGGTGCATTTTTGTCTCCTTTTCTCTTTAGTTTGGTTATTGATTATGTTATGCGAAATTCACTTCAAGGGAAAGATTTTGGCCTTAAATGGGCTGGAGATACGAAAATTTCTGATTTAGATTATGCTGATGATTTAGCCCTTTTGGCAAATGATGTTGATGAGATGAACTCTTTCATTCGAGCTGTTGATGAGACTGGTAGTAGAGTAGGTTTGGTTATAAACAGAGAGAAAACTAAAGTGATGAAAATTGGTCAGGCAGGCTGTGATTCAGTTAATCTGAATGGTTGCAGTCTTGAGCAGGTGTCACAGTTTAATTATCTTGGGAGCTATGTAACAGATAATGGTGATGTGCGGCATGAGATTAACAGACGAATAGGGATTTCTGCCGGGACTTTTAAGAATCTATGGAGAGTGTGGAGAAATAGGCGTATACACCTAAAGACTAAAATGAGACTGTATAATAGTTTGGTTCTTTCTAGGGTTAGTTATGTTAGTGAAACTTGGACACTTTGTAAACAAGATAACAGGAAACTAGATGCTTTTGATTCTAGATGCTTACGCAATATCTTTAGCATTTGGTGGTTCAACTTTGTAACTAATAATGAGGTTAGGCAAAAGAGTCTGCAACCTCCTTTAAGCAGCATATTATGCAGAGAGAGACTCCGTTGGTTTGGCCATGTTGCCCGTATGGATAATTATAGATTGGCGAATAGGGTTATGAACAGTATGTCTAAAGGCCTCAGAAAGAAGGGGAGACCTAGGATGCGGTGGGCAGACAATGTCAAACAGGACCTTGTTAGAATTGGTGTGCAGTGGCCGGATGCAGCAGATGTAGCTCAGGACAGATATGCTTGGAGAATTAAACGCGTGGTCTGGTTGGACCTCCGTAGCCCATGGCTGCTTGAGGATGATGATGATGATGTTGATGATGACGAGCGTAAACAAGCGCAACCATTTCATTGATTTCCCAGTAAAATGTTTATAATTTTATAAGATTTGTTAAATTGTTTATGTCATTTTTTGTGTTTATCGATTTATGTAATTTACGAATACAAAATTTAATAGTGTGTATATATGTTTTATTTTATACCCATTGTTATGCTATAATTATAGTTTCATCTATCTATACAAGGAGTACGCCAGTTACATACGCATTTCCAGGGGGTACGTGAAGCATAAAATGTTGAGAACCACTGCTCTAGTGTATTAAACTGACAAGCTGCTGTCAGACATCTGCGGCACGTTGGGTTGTTTGGGTTGTTTTACCTCTCAGCGGCACTTTTTTGCACAGAATGGGTGAAATGGCCAGGACCCCGATGGCTCAGAAAAGGTTGGGGGAGGGGAGGGGACCCACTGAAACAGCTGTTAAAAGACATATGGTAGCCTCCCGTCAAGGCCACCCATCGTGTTTTTAACGTGCACAGGGTATGGCTCTCCCGCACACGGAGCCACGGCTTAACGTACCATCCAATGGACGGTGTCCTTTCCAAGCCCATCGGTGTCCCCTACTGACCGTGGGCAGGGCGGGGGAGTTTTGCGAAGATAAATCTCAACGCTGACTCAGCCGGGACTCGAACCTGGGAACTGCAGATTACGAGCCTGGCGCGCTACCGACTGAGCCACTCCCGCGCCCTCTGCGGCAATTAGCTGCTTGAGGAGTAATTTATATATTTCAAGATTCACACTTTCAGAATCTTCGAATACTCCGAATTTCTTCAATTAGAGGGGCCTAAAGTTAAAAAAATGGTAAAATTAATAAACAGAAATTATGAAGAATCTTTTTAGTGATAGAAATATCAAAATTTTTGATGGTCGAGAGGTTTGCATTGGCAGCAACAACTTTTTCTCTTACCCTGAAATTGAGAGGGAGGCGAAAAACAAAAGAGTCAAATAGAAAAATGTTAAATTGTTTTTTTGTTTTGGAATCTTCCATTTGTTTGAATTTCTACTCTCGGAGGGGGGGGGGGGGGGGGGGGGGGGGGGCTCAGTCGGTAGCGCGCCAGGCTCGTAATCTGTAGTTCCCAGTTTCGAGTCCCAGCTGGGTCAGCGTTGAGATTTATCTCCGCACAATTCCCCGCCCTGCCCACGGTCAGTAGGGGACACCGATGGGCTTGAAAAGGCCGCCGTCCATCGGATGGGACGTTAAGCCGTGGCCCCGTGTGCGGGAGAGCCATACCCTGTGCACGTTAAAGAACACGCTGGATGGCCTTGACGGGAGGCTAACATCTGTCTCAACAGCTGTTCCAGTGGGTCCCCTACCCCAACCTTCTCTGAGCCTTCGGGTCCATGTGACCTGGCCATTTAGCCCATGGTGTGCAAAAAAGTGCCGCTCAGAGGTAAAACAACCCAACTACTCTCAGGGGGTGTGTACTAAGAAAACACAACGGGAGAAATTCTTTGGAAATAAACTTCGAAAATAACAAGAAATGATGGAACTTTTTAGAGAATAATGAGAATTTCAAGAGGTGATGGATGCACTCGTCGTCATCCGTAGTTTTTCTTGTTACAAAAGAGGCGGGGAGGCTCAGTCGGTAGCGCGCCAGGCTCGTAATCTGTAGTTCCCAGGTTCGAGTCCCAGCTGGGTCAGCGTTGAGATTTATCTCCGCAAAATTCCCCGCCCTGCCCACGGTCAGTAGCGGATACCGATGGGCTTGGAAAGGCCGCCGTCCGTCGGATGGGACGTTAAGCCGTGGCCCCGTGTGTGGGAGAGCCATACCCTGTGCACGTTAAAGAACACGCTGGATGACCTTGACGGGAGGTTACTATCTGTCTCCCAACAGCTGTTCCAGTGGGTCCCCTCCCCCCAACTTTCTCTGAGCCTTCGGGGTTCTTGTGACCTGGCCATTTAGCCCATTGTGTGCAAAAAAGTGCCGCTCAGAGGTAAAACAACGCAACTAGGTAGCGCTCCAGGCTTGTAATCTGTAGTTCGCAGGTTCGAGTCCCAGCTGGGTCAGCGTTGAGATTTATCTCCGCAAAACTCCCCGCCCTGCCCACGGTCAGTAGGGGACACCGATGGGCTTGGAAAGGCTAACGTCCGTCGGATGGGACGTTAAGCCGTGGCCTCGTGTGCATGAGAGCCATACCCTGTGCACGTTAAAGAACACGCTGGATGGCCCTTAACGGGAGGCTACCATCCGTCTCCCAACAGCTGTTCCAGTGAGTCCCCTCACCCAACCTTCTCTGAGCCTTCGGAGTCCATGTGACCTGGCCATTTAGCCCATGGTATGCAAAAAAAGTGCCACTCAGTGGTAAAACAACCCAACCCTGTTACAAAACGTCCAAAAAGTTCATTCAACTTAGTCAATTGGCTGTCTTTTGATAATACGACCAAGAGTTGTGGTATGAATGGGCAAGTTGAGGTTGTCAAGGTTTTCTATCGGTTTGGCAAACTCGCTGGCAGCTGTTAGGGACAGATGGAGCTTCCCGTCGTGGGTGGTAACTTCACAAGAGGGTTATTGGGCACATGCGCTCAGCAGTGTTTCTTTTTTTTAATGAGTAGCAGAATTTAGTGCACAGATTAAGTTTTTTGTACTCTGTCTTCTAAAGGAAAAAGCGAAGCAGTTACGCACACCTCTCTAGTCAAGGTTTTCCAGGGTGATTTTAATATTCACAGATGACATCTCTTCGCTACAGCGAATCACGGCTCAGTGTCTTATTCCACTGAGAGTGACGTTTTAGAACACATCAGTAACTCGTCTCTGTGAGGGGTAGGGCGGGGTACACGAGGCATGCCATATAAGTAGCTGATGGTATTGAGGCTTCCATAACAGATGGGAAATTATAAAAAAAAACATCCCTTCAATTAGCTGCTTGCCACATAAGTCTGATAGCAGTCTGTTAGTTTATATTCCATAGAGAAGACCTGTGAGGAAGTCGAGACCTCAGCAGAAAGACAGCATAAATATCAATTCCTTTATTTGATTTGATATTTATGCTGTCTTTTTGTTGATGAAATTCAAAGCAGGCCATCTAAAACTGTAATTGTCAATTTCGTGAAACAAAAATTTCACTTGTTATAAATTAACCGTTTAATTAAAAAAAAGAGGTTAGAAAAGAAACTGCAGGCAAATTTTTTGAAATGTGTGAGATCCACGGGGCGGATCCAGACTGTTTTTTTTTTTTGTGGGAGGGGATGAGAGGAATATACCTGCCACTGGAACGTTTATATATGATCAACATGTTTTTGATGCTGGCCAATCTAAGTTTTTAACAATTTCTGAGGAGTTAGGGTAACGATTGCTCCGTCTCCCCACATTGATCCACTACTGGGAGAGCATACGTTAAGAGATGCTGAAGATGATTTGCTTCATGAGATGCGGCTTTCCCTCAGCCATACCCTCAGTCAGTAGGGACACCCATGAGCTTAGAAAACTCCTCGCCGTACCCTCGATCAGTAGGGATACCCATGAGATTGGAAAGGCCGCCATCCATCGGATGGGACGTTAAAGCTGTGGCGTCGTGTGTGGGAGAGCCATACCTCTGTGCACGTTAAAGAACACGATGGATGCCCTTGACGGGAGGCTACCATCTGTCTCCCAACAGCTGTTCCAGTGGGTCCCCTCCCCCAACCTTCTCTGAGCCTTCAGGGTCCTTGTGACCTGGCCATTTAGTCCATTGTGTGCAATAAAGTGCCGCTCAGAGTTAAAAAACTCCAACCTAAAAAGAAATAGAAAGATATAAGCTGGGTTATTTTACTCCTGAATAACATTGTTTTAGTTTCGTAACGGGTGAATGCGTCCAGAACTAAAAGATTATTGTCTTTTCTTACTCCTTTGAAAATGCTCAAAACAAAAATACATGTCGATGTTTCATCTTCCGTGATAATTTTTCCGAAATGCACCGCAGCTGAGATAGAAAGAACAAATGTTGATATGTGGTCAAGTCAAACTCTGCTGTCATAAACACTTACCTCGCGGCGCTATGGTCTGCTGGTCAGTCCTGCCGATAATCGACAGGCAGGTAAAGTCCCTCGCGGCGTTGGAGGCGCCACAATGACTAGACCTGTTCGCTTGCCTCGTGCTCGATTCCTCTTATAGAAGAGTAGTGGATGCGGTCAGACAAAAACGTCACTTGCAACGCATTAAACGTAACGGTCCCTTCTGGCCCCGATCGCTTTCTTTCTCTTCCGAAGACTCATAAGTATAAGCTTTCTGTATGATGGTTGAGAGCGAACCATTAAGATAAAACTATCATACCAATTGTCATAATCCGTTTCCTCCTCAACTTCATTTCGTTCAACATTCATTCAATTCATTTCTATTGATTTCTATGGGGCGGGGGTGGCTCAGTCGGTAGCGCGCCAGGCTCGTAATCTGTAGTTCCCAGGTTCGAGTCCCAGCTGGGTCAGCGTTGAGATTTATCTCCGCCAAAATTTCTCCGCCCTGCCCACGGTTAGTAGGAGACACCGATGGGATTGGAAAGGCCTCCGTCCGTCGGATGGGACATTAATCCGTGGCCCCGTGTGCGGGAGAGCCATACCCTGTGCACGTTAAAGAACACGCTGGATGGCCTCGAGGGGAGCTACCATCTGTCTCCCAACAGCTGTTCCAGTGGGTCCCCTCCTCCAACCTTCTCTCAGCCTTCGGGGTCCTTGTGACCTGGCCATTTAGCCCATGGTGTGCAAAAAAGTGCAGCTCAGATGTAAAACAACCCAACCAAACCTATTGATTTCTATATGTTTGTAGTAAGTTGAGATCTGAATTGTTTTTAATTGAATAATTTTTAATTTAATTTTTCTAATTGTTTTTTAATCTGCATACACGCTTTATTCGCAGAAGAAAAAAGTTGTCTGATGCGCCAGTGACGAAGAGTGACCGGAAGCAATTGAAACAATGAGACTGCGCAGTAGAGGAATCGGCGGTTCTCGTCAATCATTGGTTGGGTTGTTTGTTGGGTTGTTTTACCTCTGAGCGGCACATTTTTTGCACACCATGGGCTAAATGGCTAGGTCACATGGACCCCGAAGGCTCAGAGAAGGTTGGGGGAGGGGACCCACTGGAACAGCTGTTAGGAGACAGATGGTAGCCTCCCGTCAAGGCCATCCAGCGTGTTCTTTAACGTTGGGTTGTTTTACCTCTGAGCAGCACTTTTTGCACACCATGGGCTAAATGGCCAGGTCACATGGACCCCGAAGGCTCAGAGAAGGTTGGGGGAGGGGACCCACTGGAACAGCTGTTAGGAGACAGATGGTAGCCTCCCGTCAAGGCCATCCAGCGTGTTCTTTAACGTTGGGTTGTTTTACCTCTGAGCGGCACTTTTTTGCACACCATGGGCTAAATGGCCAGGTCACATGGACCCCGAAGGCTCAGAGAAGGTTGGGGGAGGGGACCCACTGGAACAGCTGTTAGGAGACAGATGGTAGCCTCCCGTCAAGGCCATCCAGCGTGTTCCTTATCGTGCACAGGGTATGGCTATCCCGCACACGGGGCCACGGCTTAACGTCCCATCCGACGGACGGCGGTCTTTCCAAGCCCATCGGTGTCCCCTACTAACCGTGGGCAGGGCGGGGAATTTTGCGGAGATAAATCTCAACGCTGGCCCAGCTGGGACTGGAACCTGGGAACTACAGATTACGATAGGGGGTTAGTAATCCTTTCCAAATGCGGATGGCTGGGATGCTCCCACAAATCTTTTCTAGATGTGTGTAGGATACTTGAAATATTATCTTCCAGATGTGGATACGATGTTTGAAAGATTCGCTTCAATATGGGGATAAATTGCTTGAAATATTCCTTTTCAGATATGGATAGGTAAAGCTCGTATTTGCACGTAATACAGTAATAAATGTATTGAAAGGAAGTTCTCTGGCCTTACCTTGTGTCAAATCTTTGTGGCATACGATCGCTTGAGAGTTAATATTTTATAAAAAAAAAATAAATACGCCTTCAAGCAGCTGCTTGCCATAGAGGTCTGACAGGAGCCTGTCAGTTTATATGCCACCGTAGGAGATCTGAGAGGATGGCAGGACCTCAGCAGAAATATAGATGCAAAAAACTGATTCATAAATCGTAAGTTTTTTTACCTTCCTAGAAAACGAAAGTTGGTGTTGGCATGGCGATCTTCCCGCCAAGAAAATTGAATGAATGGAAAGAAAATACCCTCTGTTCTAAATTGCATTCTATGCGATGCATATTTCACTTTGAGTGACCTCATTCACTTAGAAGGAGCTCAATAACCTACATTCACGTTAACTAATTGCAGTGATGATACATTATAAGTTGAGAGACGAGATATGCGTGGCAGACAACCAATATTGGCAACTTTTGAACCTTATTTTGTAAGTGATAAAGGATACTCTTAGTTTAAAATGTGCTCCGCGTTAAGGTGTAATTTAATGTACAACTGACCCTGGTGAATATGACATAAAACTAGTGTAGGATGCTGTTCCAACTGTTTCTTATTCATCTTTTACGTATACTCAAATGAGAGTCTATGTTTGCTGTTAGGTGCATTATAAAATCGAAAATTGCAATACTTTCTTTAAAAACGGAACAATTCATGTAAAGTCTGTCAATTGCTGGTGTTGTTAAAATTGATTCCGAACAAGTGAGATCAACCTTACGAATTCTGAACTGTCATTTGAAATAAAAAAAGGGAGTATCTTCTTGCTATATTGTTTCTTATTATAAATTAGTTTGCTAATGCTGGAACCATGAATTAGGTTTTTCAAATTTTTATGAAAGTTAAAGTACAAGAAATTTCGAGCTAACTTTTGGAGAAGACAGATGTGTGGATTGCTGGGTTGCTTGCATGAATCCTTTCTAGATGTATATAGGATGCTTGAAATATCCCTTCTTTATGTTGATAGGATGCTTGGAATATCCCTTCTTTATGTTGATAGGATGCTTGAAATATCCCTTCTTTATGTTAATGGGATGCTTGAAATATCCCTTCTTTATGTTAATGGGATGCTTGAAATATCCCTTCTTTATGTTGATAGGATGCTTGAAATATCCCTTCTTTATGTTAATGGGATGCTTGAAATATCACTTCTTTATGTTAATGGGATGCTTGAAATATTACTTCTTTATGTTAATAGGATGCTTGAAATATCCCTTCTTTATGTTGATAGGATGCTTGAAATATCCCTTCTTTATTTTGATAGGATGCTTAAAATATCCCTTCTTTATGTTGATAGGATGCTTGAAATATCCCTTCTTTATGTTGATAGGATGCTTGAAATATCCCTTCTTTATGTTAATAGGATGCTTGAAATATCCCTTCTTTCTTGATAGGATGCTTGAAATATCCCTTCTTTATGTTGATAGGATGCTTGAAATATCCCTTCTTTATGTTGATAGGATGCTTGAAATATCCCTTCTTTATGTTGATAGGATGCTTGAAATATCCCTTCTTTCTTGATAGGATGCTTGAAATATCCCTTCTTTCTTGATAGGATGCTTGAAATATCCCTTCTTTCGTGATAGGATGCTTGAAATATCCCTTCTTTATGTTGATAGGATGCTTGAAATTCCCTTCTTTATGTTGATAGGATGCTTGAAATATCTCTTCTTTATGTTGATAGGATGCTTGAAATATCCCTTCTTTATGTTGATAGGATGCTTGAAATATTCCTTCTTTATGTTGATAGGATGCTTGAAATATCCCTTCTTTATGTTGATAGGATGCTTGAAATATCCCTTCTTTATGTTGATAGGATGCTTGAAATATCCCTTCTTTATGTTAATGGGATGCTTGAAATATCACTTCTATATGTTAATGGGATGCTTGAAATATCACTTCTTTATGTTAATAGGATGCTTGAAATATCCCTTCTTTATGTTGATAGGATGCTTGAAATATCCCTTCATTATGTTGATAGGATGCTTGAAATATCCCTTCTTTCTTGATAGGATGCTTGAAATATCCCTTCTTTATGTTGATAGGATGCTTGAAATATCCCTTCTTTCTTGATAGGATGCTTGAAATATCCCTTCTTTCGTGATAGGATGCTTGAAATATCCCTTCTTTATGTTGATAGGATGCTTGAAATGTCCCTTCTTTATGTTGATAGGATGCTTGAAATATCCCTTCTTTATGTTGATAGGATGCTTGAAATATCTCTTCTTTATGTTGATAGGATGCTTGGAATATCCCTTCTTTATGTTGATAGGATGCTTGAAATATCCCTTCTTTATGTTAATGGGATGCTTGAAATATCCCTTCTTTATGTTAATGGGATGCTTGAAATATCCCTTCTTTATGTTGATAGGATGCTTGAAATATCCCTTCTTTATGTTAATGGGATGCTTGAAATATCACTTCTTTATGTTAATGGGATGCTTGAAATATTACTTCTTTATGTTAATAGGATGCTTGAAATATCCCTTCTTTATGTTGATAGGATGCTTGAAATATCCCTTCTTTATTTTGATAGGATGCTTAAAATATCCCTTCTTTATGTTGATAGGATGCTTGAAATATCCCTTCTTTATGTTGATAGGATGCTTGAAATATCCCTTCTTTATGTTAATAGGATGCTTGAAATATCCCTTCTTTCTTGATAGGATGCTTGAAATATCCCTTCTTTATGTTGATAGGATGCTTGAAATATCCCTTCTTTATGTTGATAGGATGCTTGAAATATCCCTTCTTTATGTTGATAGGATGCTTGAAATATCCCTTCTTTCTTGATAGGATGCTTGAAATATCCCTTCTTTCTTGATAGGATGCTTGAAATATCCCTTCTTTCGTGATAGGATGCTTGAAATATCCCTTCTTTATGTTGATAGGATGCTTGAAATTCCATTCTTTATGTTGATAGGATTCTTGAAATATCTCTTCTTTATGTTGATAGGATGCTTGAAATATCCCTTCTTTATGTTGATAGGATGCTTGAAATATTCCTTCTTTATGTTGATAGGATGCTTGAAATATCCCTTCTTTATGTTGATAGGATGCTTGAAATATCCCTTCTTTATGTTAATGGGATGCTTGAAATATCACTTCTATATGTTAATGGGATGCTTGAAATATCACTTCTATATGTTAATGGGATGCTTGAAATATCACTTCTTTTTGTTAATAGGATGCTTGAAATATCCCTTCTTTATGTTGATAGGATGCTTGAAATATCCCTTCTTTCCTGATAGGATGCTTGAAATATCCCTTCTTTATGTTGATAGGATGCTTGAAATATCCCTTGTTTATGTTGATAGGATGCTTGAAATATCCCTTCTTTATGTTGATAGGATGCTTGAAATATCCCTTCTTTCTTGATAGGATGCTTGAAATATCCCTTCTTTCTTGATAGGATGCTTGAAATATCCCTTCTTTCGTGATAGGATGCTTGAAATATCCCTTCTTTATGTTGATAGGATGCTTGAAATATCCCTTCTTTCGTGATAGGATGCTTGAAATATCCCTTCTTTATGTTGATAGGATGCTTGAAATTCCCTTCTTTATGTTGATAGGATGCTTGAAATATCTCTTCTTTATGTTGATAGGATGCTTGAAATATCCCTTCTTTATGTTGATAGGATGCTTGAAATATTCCTTCTTTATGTTGATAGGATGCTTGAAATATCCCTTCTTTATGTTGATAGGATGCTTGAAATATCCCTTCTTTATGTTGATGGGATGCTTGAAATATCCCTTCTTTATGTTAATGGGATGCTTGAAATATCACTTCTATATGTTAATGGGATGCTTGAAATATCACTTCTTTATGTTAATAGGATGCTTGAAATATCTCTTCTTTATGTTGATAGGGTGCTTGAAATATCCCTTCTTTATTTTGATAGGATGCTTGAAATATCCCTTCTTTATGTTGATAGGATGCTTGAAATATCCCTTCATTATGTTGATAGGATGCTTGAAATATCCCTTCTTTCTTGATAGGATGCTTGAAATATCCCTTCTTTATGTTGATAGGATGCTTGAAATATCCCTTCTTTCTTGATAGGATGCTTGAAATATCCCTTCTTTCTTGATAGGATGCTTGAAATATCCCTTCTTTCGTGATAGGATGCTTGAAATATCCCTTCTTTATTTTGATAGGATGCTTGAAATATCCCTTCTTTATGTTGATAGGATGCTTGAAATATCTCTTCTTTATGTTGATAGGATGCTTGAAATATCCCTTCTTTATGTTGATAGGATGCTTGAAATATCCCTTCTTTATGTTGATAGGATGCTTGAAATATCCCTTCTTTATGTTGATAGGATGCTTGAAATATCCCTTCTTTATGTTAATGGGATGCTTGAAATATCACTTCTATATGTTAATGGGATGCTTGAAATATCACTTCTTTTTGTTAATAGGATGCTTGAAATATCCCTTCTTTATGTTGATAGGGTGCTTGAAATATCCCTTCTTTATTTTGATAGGATGCTTGAAATATCCCTTCTTTATGTTGATAGGATGCTTGAAATATCCCTTCATTACGTTGATAGGATGCTTGAAATATCCCTTCATTACGTTGATAGGATGCTTGAAATATCCCTTCTTTATGTTGATAGGATGCTTGAAATATCCCTTCTTTCGTGATAGGATGCTTGAAATATCCCTTCTTTCTTGATAGGATGCTTGAAATATCCCTTCTTTCGTGATAGGATGCTTGAAATATCCCTTCTTTATGTTGATAGGATGCTTGAAATGTCCCTTCTTTATGTTGATAGGATGCTTGAAATTCCCTTCTTTATGTTGATAGGATGCTTGAAATATCCCTTCTTTATGTTGATAGGATGCTTGAAATATCCCTTCTTTATGTTGATAGGATGCTTGAAATATCCCTTCTTTATGTTGATAGGATGCTTGAAATATCCCTTCTTTATGTTGATAGGATGCTTGAAATATCCCTTCTTTATGTTGATAGGATGCTTGAAATATCCCTTCTTTATGTTGATAGGATGCTTGAAATATCACTTCTTTATGTTGATAGGCTGCTTGAAATATCCCTTCTTTATTTTGATAGGATGCTTGAAATATCCCTTCTTTATGTTGATAGGATGCTTGAAATATCCCTTCTTTATGTTGATAGGATGCTTGAAATATCCCTTCTTTCTTGATAGGATGCTTGAAATATCCCTTCTTTCGTGATAGGATGCTTGAAATATCCCTTCTTTATGTTGATAGGATGCTTGAAATATCCCTTCTTTATGTTGATAGGATGCTTAAAATATTCCTTCTTTATGTTGATAGGATGCTTGAAATATCCCTTCTTTATGTTGATAGGATGCTTGAAATATCCCTTCTTTATGTTGATAGGATGCTTGAAATATCCCTTCTTTACGTTGATAGGATGCTTGAAATATCCCTTCTTTATGTTGATAGGATGCTTGAAATATCCCTTCTTTCTTGATAGGATGCTTGAAATATCCCTTCTTTCTTGATAGGATGCTTGAAGTATTCCCTTCCAGATGTGGCTAATATTCTGAAAGCAATGTTTCCCCACATGTCGGTATAACTTCCAGATATCGATGGCTGAGATGCTTGCAAGGTTACCTTCCAGATTTGCATGGTATGTGATGGCTGGGATGCTTGCAAGGTTGCTTCCCAGATGTGCATGCGATGCAGAGGACTGGGATATTTGCAGAAATCACGATGTGAATGGCTAGGATGCTTACAATATTGATTTCCAGTTGTGTAGAAGATGCGGGTGACTGGAATTCTTATAAGGTTGCTTTCCAGATGTATATGAGATGTGGATGGCTGGGATTCAAGCATAAATCCCGATATGAATGGCTGGGATGCTTACAGATTTCATTTCCAGCTGCATGTGAGATGCTGATAAATGGAATGCTTGCCGAAATTCCAGGTATAGATGGCTAAAAATTTTTAATTTTTGTTATTCAAATGTATTTATGCATGGGATACGATATCTGGGTTGTTTGCAAAGTGGTTTCCAAATGTGCATAAGATGCGAATAACTTGAATGCTTTGCAGAAATACAAGATATAGATTGTTAGAATGCTTTGCAAGGTTGCTTACCAGATGCATTCATAAGTTAGATGCGGATGGTTAGAACGCTTGAAAGGTTGCTTTCCCTGTGAACATGGGATACAGATAACTGAGATTTTGCCAAAATCTCAGATACGGATGTCTAGAATGCTTTCCAAGGTTGCTTACCAGACGCTCTCATACATGAGATGCGGATGGCTAGAATGCTTTGCAAGGTTGCTTACCAGATGCACTCATACAATGAGATGCGGATGGCTCGATAGCTTTCCTGATGTGCATGGGATGTAGATAACTGGGATTTTTCCAAAATCCCAGATACGGATGTCTAGAATGCTTTCCAAGGTTGCTTACCAGACGCACTCATACATGAGATGCGGATGGCTAGAATGCTTTGCAAGGTTGCTTACCAGATGCACTCATACAATGAGATGCGGATGGCTCGATAGCTTTCCTGATATGCATGGGATGTTATGGCGGCACTTGTCAGAAATGCCTTGTAGGTGTGGATAACTGGAACACTTTCACGAATCCTTTTTATACATAGGTGGCTTGGATGTTTCCATAAATTCGTTCAAGATGTGTATAATTAGGATGTTAGCAAAGAATCTCTTCCAAATGCTGATGGTTGAGATCAGACCTAGAGAAAAAAAAATAGAGAGAGAGAGCAGGACAAGATCGAGCCGGAAAGATCCAGACCTCCATTTCTCTATACAGTTTTTCACTCTGTTTTAATGTTGTCTAGCAAATTTCTTGAAAATTACGAATAATACGTATATAAGTTTTATATTTTTTTCCTCCTTTCCTTTTACTAGCATTCTCAAAGGAGTGTAGGAGGGGGGGGGGGGGAGAGCACTTCCGCCTCAATCCGGCCCTGGTTGTTATGTTTACCTAAAACTTTTTATTAAGATGTGGATAGTTGGGATGCTGGTATGAACACTTTTCCAAGTGGCTTTCTCAGTAAGAGAGCCTGACAATAAGGTTGTTTCATTTATTCTAATTATTTGCTAACTTTTCTCTGAGATTATAATCAAAGATTTTTACTCTACATTCAATTTGTAAAGTTTGTCTGCAGAGTCAGCCAAGACAACAGTTTAAGTGCGCAAAGCTAATAATATATCTATTTCAGTACTTTTTTAATTCTCTTTTGCTCAGCAAAAATTCAGCGTTCGTTGTTACTTTAATAATGTATCAAACGTAAAATTTTCAGTTTATATATTCGCCATAAAAAGTATTTATTGGTAGCATTTTTTTTTCTAGCATAGAAATCTCTATAGCAAAAAATGTTTTTCCGTTTTTTAATACCTATATGGAAATAATGCAACATATATTTATACTGGTTCAATACGAACTATTCAATTGAATTTATTCTTCAGAGTTAAGGCATACTTAATGTAATCTGCTTTTGTTACCTTTTGTATTCCTCTTACGAGACCTCCATTTTCTAATGCTCCATTTTCCCAAAGTCTCCCAGGCTCCTTTGTAAATTTTTGTAGTTCTACAGTTTTTTTTTTTCGGTTACGTTTTATTAACATATTGTGTTGTTGGGTTGTTTTACCTCTGAGCGCACCTTTCTGCACACCACGGGCTAAATGGCCAGGTCACACGGACCCCGAAGGCCCAGAGAAGGCTGGGGGAGAGGACCCACTGGAACAGCTGTTGGCAGACAGACAGCAGCCTCCCGTCAAGGCCATCCAGCGTGTTCTTTAACGTGCACAGGGTATGTCTCTCCCGCACACGGGGCCACGGCTTAACGTCCCATCCGACGGACGGCGGCCTTTCCAAGCCCATCGGTGTCCCCTACTGACCGTGGGCAGGGCGGGGAATTTTTGCGGAGATAAATCTCAACGCTAACCCAGCTGGGACTCGAACCTGGGAACTACAGATTACGAGCCTGGCACGCTACCGACTGAGCCACCCCCGCCCCTTTACATATTGTGTGTTCACTGTAGAAAATGTATCAAGAATATTCCAAAACCTCCTTTACTGTTAGGAAATAAATTTGAAAGAAATACTTTTCACACTTTTCTACTCGTTGATTCATCAGTGTCACTTTAGCGAGTCCTTTTCTGTGGAGAGAGAAAAAACAAATAGCCACGCAGAGTATTTTTTTTTTGGAGCACCACCAGCGAATATTTTTTTTTTGTAATCTCGCCTTTTTCGAATTCTGTTCTCGCGTTAACAAGGATTCGAACCCAAGACACACTTGAAGGCATTTATCCGGAATTTTATCGATCAACTCTCGGCAGAAAAACGTTTTTCTGTTCCTGCGTAACAAACAATACATCAACTTCCTCATCTCCTCCCAGCATTCCTTTTTCTTTTCCACGTATCTCTCATTTCCACGCGCAACTTCGCAGCTTACACTTCCGGGAATATTTCTCTCCAGCTAGTCACGTGCCATTTCGATGTCTCGTGGCTTCTACGCGTAAGACTTTTGACACTCGAGCAATGTCAGTCTCACACGAATCTTGCTCTTCAGCATCACTTGAGGGCGGGGGTGGCTCAGTCGGTAGCGCGCCAGGCTCGTAATCTGTAGTTCCCAGGTTCGAGTCCCAGCTGGGTCAGCGTTGAGATTTATCTCCGCAAAATTCCCCGCCCTTCCCACGGTCAGTAGGGGACACCGATGGGCTTGGAAAGACCTCCGTCCGTCGGATGGGACGTTAAGCCGTGGCCCCGTGTGCGGGAGAGCCATACCCTGTGCACGTTAAAGAACACGCTGGATGGCCTTGACGGGAGGCTACCATCTGTCTCCCAACAGCTGTTCCAGTGGGTCCTCTCCTCCAACCTTCTCTGAGCCTTCGGGGTCCATGTGACCTGGCCATTTAGCCCATGGTGTGCAAAAAAGTCCCGCTCAGAGGTAAAACAACCCAACTCAGCATCACTTAGAAAAGAGTTGTGGTTTTTTTTTTGCTCCATACACATTACCATTCTATTTTCGTCACTTCGTTGATAATTTTTATTTCAAGGCGAAATTTTGATTTCACTGGAAACTCGGTTGATACTGTGCTAAGCCCTTAATCTCGGATACCCAGGTTCGAGTCTCATTAGGTCAAACGTTTGGATTTTCTCTGCTTTGTCCTCACTCTAATGTTGGCGAGAACTGGGACGCTACATCAATCAAATGTGACTTTAAGCTGAGGCCCCGTGTGCAGCTGAGCTCATCTGCGCGCGAATATCCAAATTTGCATCTGTTCTGCGGTTCTACAACTGGTTCCTTTTCCCGCCTTCAGTATTGGGGTTCCTTTTGATTTTACCATTTATACAGTTTGGAGGAAGAAAATGTCTCCAGGTTTGTCTCTTGGAAAGGCCGCCGTCCGTCGGATGGGACGTTAAGCCGTGGCCCCGTGTGCGGGAGAGCCATACCCTGTGCACGTTAAAGAACACGCTGGATGGCCTTGACGGGAGGCTACCATCTGTCTCCCAACAGCTGTTCCAGTGGGTCCCCTCCCACAACCTTCTCTGGCCTTCGGGGTCCATGTGACCTGGCCATTTAGCCCATGGTGTGCAAAAAAGTCCCGCTCAGAGGTAAAACAATCCAATCCAGGTTTGTCTATGGGGGAAAACTCAGACTTTGGAGATGGGAGGGGGGCTCAGCAAAAGAGAAATGAATAAAGTATTTTATCCCTCAAAAAGCAGTTTGCTACAGAAGTCTGACAACATCCTGATAGTGCAATGCCTCAAAGAGATCTGTGAGGAAGCCGAGAGGCTTCCTCACAGATCTTCCTCACTCTCAGCAAAAACACGGAGAAAGATATATCCTCATCTTATCCAGGTCGCGAAACCTTTGATCCGCAGCCATGAGCGCTAACCATTCGGTCACCCCCATTGAATAGGTATCGTCACGGTGCCTATTCATAATTTTTGTCTCTGAAAAATTATGATCCATATTGAGAACTCATTTCAACCCCTGGAGAAAAATGTACGACACCCAAAATGAAAATTGAAAAAGAGAAAAGTGAAATCAAAAGAATTTCTACTGCTACGCACACGGTAGCTTTCGTGCACGTGAAGGACCGCGTGCTCCCGAGCTCCGGATGACATCGCGATGATGGATGGACAGCCCCCGCCACAGGGAAGAAACTGGTAGTTCATCTTCTGCAACTTTTGCCTCCATTTCCTCTTCCGAGAGATTATTCCGAGCGATATTTACCGGCTCACTAACTCGCTCTGCAGGCTCGAGCCACGATATCTGTTTTTGCACCGCTCTGATGGAAAATCGAGGAACTCCAAATGCAAATGCCGCTGTTTTATTGAGTAACAAAGCGTTGAATTGAAACTGCTCGAATTTATTATTACACTGTGGTTTTCTGTTATAGGGAGAAATCTCCGAACAAATTAGGTGATATTTTCTTGTTTTCTTCGAAGATGCATCCCAAGATGGTGGCCTCTATCACTCCTCCTCCTGCTTCTCTCACATGAGATAGAATTCGGATTTTGTAATGGCAACTATTTGCAACTTATGAACTTCACATTGCTTCTTGTGAATATGAAATTCTCGCTTTCAAACAGGATAAAGCAGGCCCGTAACAAAATCAAAGTAACGACAGAGGTTATTGCATGTATAGGGGGAAGAGCTTTGGTATTTATAATTGGGGGGGGAATTACTAAGTTTTTTATAGTGCGAGCCTAAGACAAAAATATGAGCCATAGTAAATATTTGCGTTTCGAAAATTCAAGCAGAAACAACTTCTTGGGGCGAGAGGGGTGCCCATGGCATTGCCATGGTCTACTATCTGTCACCTGACAGCTATCCAGTGGATCCCCTTCCCCAACCTTCTCTGAGTCCTCAGGGTCGGTGTGACCTGGCCATTAATCCCAATGTGTGCAAAAGAAGTGCCGCTCAGAGATAAAACAACCCAGCCCTCTTTCTCCTAAAGAACATCCTATCTGATATCGTTGTGGTGGATAACGTTTAATCCTTTCGCGCATACACACCTCCCCCAATTAATTCCTATCTTGTATTTGAACCGATATCTTCCATTTGATGGTGATGGCGAACTTCTGAAGAGAGATGGACAGGACATCCTGTAACTCCTGAATGACTCAATGAAGTGCTTCGAAGTTGATTGTTTTTGCATTTCCCCCATCGCGGAGCGTAGCAGATGTTGACAGGGGCGTCACACTGTTGCCATTCGCACATCCATGCGGATTGGGTGTGCCCCGTGCAGATGAGACGGAGGAGGAGGATGTCTGCGCGCGTGCCGCATCAGTGGGTCCGTTGGCAACCTCTGTTGCCCAATTCGCCCTCCACCTTACCTGTTGACCTGGGTCAGAGAGGGCCGCTGGTCGAGACGGGTGCCAGATGTGGGACACACTCCTCTTCAGCGTTGTTTATTTAGGTTGTTGCCGGGTCTGACCTATCGCAGAAACGGGAACAAAGCAGCATGTCCGTTCATATTGCTCCAGGGCTCCGGTGACATCACGGAGTGGCGGTGACAGTTCGAGGGAGATTCTGCTGCCGAGCAGAGTAGTAACCCCTATCGGCACATCCAATTCCGAAAGCGGCGCTCTTGTTGTAGCTGATGGTGGAGGGAGGGAACAGTTGGCATAACGTTTTGGTGGTTGCAACACTCATCCGAAGATGACAGTTTAAAGGAGACAGTTTAATACAATTAAGATAGCCTTGGGGGCAATGATTTTAAAGAAAACTTTGAGGGCAAAGAAAATTCTTTGCATAATTTATGAAGAGTTTTTATTTATCGCAATTTATATTTTCTCTTGAAGATACACACCAGGGGCGATGTTAAAACTTTCCTCTTTGGATAAAAATAAATAAAAAATAAATACCCCCTCAAGCAGCTGCTTGCCACAGAGGTCTGACAGGAGCCTGTCAGTTTATATGCCATAGCAGAAGGTCTGAGAGGATGGCAGGACCTCAGGAACGTGTACAGCAACTGTACACGCTCCAGTTACCGTTCACAGCAAACTGGAGCGTGTGCAGTTACTGCACACGCTCCAGTTTGCTGTGAACGGTAACTGCACACGCTCAATATTTCTGTGAGTGGGCCCACACGATCCAGGTTTTTGTGAGCTCACACGATCCAATGTAAATAAAATAAAATTAAATACCCCCTCAAGCAGCTGCTTGCCACAGAGGTCTGACAGGAGCCTGTCAGTTTATATGCCATAATAGAAGGTCTGTGAGGATGGCAGGACCTCAGTAGAAAAAACGACACGAACATCCATGCCTTATCCGGGGCTCGAACCCAGGTCACTTAGATCAGCAGCCAGCGCCGCGCTAACCACTCGGAAGTCATGTGTTTTTATTTAGTGATGAAAAGGTAGTCGTAAATTTTCTTACGGAAAAGCTTAGATTTGATCACTTCGATATTTTCTTTAGATCTCCAGATATAAAAAAAAAATGTATGCTACATATTAATGAAAATGACATAAAACAGAGCAAACAGATATTTCTTTTACTTTTTTAACTTAAAAAAAATTATTCCGCAGGCAACCAATTTGTCACATAAATCTTGGAGGAGTTGTTGTTGGGTTGTTTTACCTCTGAGCGGCACTTTTTTTGCACACCATGGGCTAAATGGCCAGGTCACATGGACCCCGAAGGCTCAGAGAAGGTTGGGGGAGGGAACCCACTGGAACAGCTGTTGGGAGACAGATGGTAGCCTCCCGTCAAGGCCATCCAGCTTGTTCTTTAACGTGAACAGGGTATGGCTCTCCCGCACACGGCGCCACGGCTTAACGTCCCATCCGACGGACGGCGGCCTTTACAAGCCCATCGGTGTCCCCTACTGACCATGGGCAGGGCGGGGAATTTTACGGAGATAAATCTCAACGCTGACCCAGCTGGGACTCGAACCTGGGAACTACAGATTACGAGCTGGCGCGCTACCGACTGAGCCACCCCCGCCCCACTTAACAGGAGTAAGTAAGTGTAATATGTCATAAATAAGATCTGCCTGAGAAACGAAAATCTCAACAAACAAGAGAGAGCAAAAAAGAAATTGTGTTGTTGACTTACCTGCATGCAAAATAATGCTACAATATAATATTCAAAATTCCATGTGAATATATTCCATACGTAAAACGTTTTGACACATGGATGAAAAGTATTCAGATTGAACTGAAACCCTTTGTGATATATATTTTGACTCTGGATGTTTCAGTGAAAAAAATAGCTTTGTTTTCGAAAAAAACAACCGTTGTGTTCTCTCTTTGGACGTTGAAACTAAAGTCTCTAAATGACCTCGAGATCTGAGTTACTCAGAATCTTGAGTTGCACTTTTGCAACCACCTCCTCATCCGGTGTCTTTGGGCGTCCACTTCAAGATGCATCAGCAACGCTCCCATTTCGTGGAAACTTGCTTGTTAAACATTAGACTGCTCTAGCTACACTCTATCCACGACCTAAAGCTGTGTAAGCAGTGATAAGCCAGCAGTATCATTTCCATTCTCTTCTCTTTTGGCCTCACCCGGTACCAGAGATTCTCCAAACAATGCTTTCGAAAGAGTTCGTCTTCTTGGATTGTGTAAGCCGACGACTGATTCTCTCGCTATAAAATCTGCTCGTTTTATACGAATCCTGCTTCTGGTGTTGGAAATTAGATCGTATTTTGTTTTTCAATCGTACTTGTGGTACTATTTTTATTTTACCAAACAACTGTGGGGCGGGGGTGGCTCAGGCGATAGCGCGCCAGACTCGTAATCTGTAGTTCCCAGGTTCGAGTCCCAGCTGGGTCAGCGTTGAGATTTATCTCCGCAAAATTCCCCGCCCTGCCCACGGTCAGTAGGGGACACCGATGGACTTGGAAAGGCCGCCGTCCGTCGGATGGGACGTTAAGTCGTGGCCCCGTGTGCGAGAGAGCCATACCCTGTGCACGGGAAGCTACCATCTGTCTCCCAACAGCTGTTCCAGTGGGTCCCCTCCCCCAACCTTCTCTGAGCCTTCGTGGTCCTTGTGACCTGGCCATTTAGCCCATGGTGTGCAAAAAAGTGCCGCTCAGAGGTAAAACAACCGAACCCAAACAACTATTGAAGTTCTAGAAATTACAGCCGTTAATCTTGTGGCATCCTTGATTCAGACACGTTTTTCTCCCTGCATTTATTTTTTGGCAGAAATCAATGAATTACTGAGAAATGCATTCCTTTCAGCACAAACCAGCTTTTATTACTTTCTGATACACCTAATAACATCCCGTAATAATTAAGTAATGCAGTTCCTAATTAAATTGAACAATAATTGCAAATCAATTTTCTTCTTTCGTTTAATTCTATCGTTTTCTTTAAACGTTCTCCCAAACCAATTGCATATCTATGGTTTTCTTTAAAAGATCTCCAAACCAGTTACTCATTTCTATCTTTCTCTTTAAAAAGTCTCCAAACCAGTTACTCATTTCTATCTTTCTCTTTAAAAAGTCTCCAAACCAGTTACTCATTTCTATTTTTTTTCTTTAAAAGGTCTCCAAAACAGTTGCTCATTTTTATCGTTTTCTTTAAAAGGTCTTCAAATCATTTCTTCATTTCTATCGTTTTCTTTAAAAAGTCTTCAAATCATTTCTTCATTTCTATCGTTTTCTTTAAAAGGCATCCGAACCAGTTGCTCATTTCTATCGTTTTCTTTAAAAGGTCTTCAAATCATTTCTTCATTTCTATCGTTTTCTTTAAAAGGTCTCCAAAACAGTTGCTCGTTTCTATCGTTTTCTTTAAAAGGTCAATTCATTTGTTCATTTCTATCGTTTTCTTTAAAAGGCATCCGAACCAGTTGCTCATTTCTATCGTTTTCTTTAAAAGGTCTTCAAATCATTTCTTCATTTCTATCGTTTTCTTTAAAAGGTCTCCAAAACAGTTGCTCGTTTCTATCGTTTTCTTTAAAAGGTCAATTCATTTGTTCATTTCTATCGTTTTCTTTAAAAGGCATCCGAACCAGTTGCTCATTTCTAGCGTTTTCTTTAAAAGGCATCCGAACCAGTTGCTCATTTCTATCATTTTCTTTAAAAGGCATCCGAACCAGTTGCTCATTTCTATCGTTTTCTTTAAAAGATCTCGAAACCAGTTACTCGTTTCTATCTTTTTCTTTAAACGTTTTCCAAACCAGATGCATATCTATGGTTTTCTTTAAAAGGTCTCCAAATCATTCGCTCATTTCTATAGTTTTATTTGAAAGGCCTCCAAACCAGTTGCTCGTTTCTATCATTTTGTTTAAACGTTCTCCAAACTATTTAGTTGTATTTCTATGGTTTACTTTAAAAAGTCTCCAAACTAGTTGCTTAAAAAAGATCTTCATTTGCTAACGTATGTTCTAACAATGTACGGCAGCTCCCCGCGTCCGATTTTTCTCTTATCCTTTTTAACACCCCCCTCCCCAAAAAGTCAAATTCTAAACCAGGGGTTGTTTTGGGTTGGGTTGTTTTACCTCTGAGCGCACCTTTCTGCACACCACGAGCTAAATGGCCAGGTCACATGGACCCCGAAGGCTCAGAGAAGGCTGGGGGAGAGGACCCACTGGAACAGCTGTTGGCAGACAGACAGCAGCCTCCCGTCAAGGCCATCCAGCGTGTTCTTTAACGTGCACAGGGTATGGCTCTCCCGCACACGGGGCCACGGCTTAACGTCCCATCCGACGGACAGCGGCCTTTTCAAGCCCATCGGTGTCCCCTACTGACCGTGGGCAGGGCGGGGAATTTTGCGGAGATAAATCTCAACGCTGACCCAGCTGGGACTCGAACCTGGGAACTACAGATTACGAGCCTGGCGAGCTGACTGAGCCAACCCCGCCCCTCTAAACCAGGAAACTACAACCTTTTGGAGTTCCTGCACATCACAAATTTTGAAGGCTAAGTTGACCGTCATCCACGTAACCAGTGGTCGAGAGGTCAGGAAGTAGTGGTGTAATTACCTCTCTGAATTCCTGGGCACTTCCCGGGGGACCCAGTTCGGAAGAGGGCCCCAAAAGAATCCTTCCCGGGTATATAGAATGTGTATTTTAATAAATTGACTAAGTTTATAATTTGAATATTAAATTTAAATCAATTAAATTTTTTGCTTCAGTTACATTTTTGGGTTATTAACAAAATATTTAGGTTATTTTTTGTGGATATGTTTAGCAATCCGTTTAAAATACTTATGATAATATCTTAAAAATAGTGTGGTAAAAATGGCCACAGTAAAAGAACTCACAAATCTGCTGATTATATGAAAATTATTTTCAATAATCAGCAGATTTGTTTCCCTTTCGGTAAGTTTCTTATACACGTGTACAATTGTGGTATTGTGATACTGTTTCCAACCATACACGTAATAATTGCTTACTTGCCAATTATGGAAACTAAAACTCGTAAAAAAACCGTAAAAACACGATGGGTCAAGGACGTCTGATCGGTTGAAGTGTTCTATCAGTTGAACGAGAAAAAAACTTATGGGCATTATCAAAGTGTGTGTGGAAGGGTTGGGTTGTTTTACCTCTGAGCGGCACTTTTTTGCACTTTTTTGCACACCATGGGCTAAATGGCCAGGTCACATGGACCCCGAAGACTCAGAGAAGGTTGGGGGAGGGGACCCACTGGAACAGCTGTTGGGAGACAGATGGTAGCCTCCCGTCAAGGCCATCCAGTGTGTTCTTTAACGTGCAGAGGGTATGGCTTTCTCGCACACGGGGTAACGGCTTAACGTCCTATCCGACGGACGGTGACCTTTCCAAGCCTATCGGTGTCCCCTATTGACCGTGGGCAGGGCGGGGAATTTTGCGGAGATAAATCTCAACGCTGATCCAGCTGGGACTCGAACCTGGGAACTACAGATTACGAGCCTGGCGCGCTACCGACTGAGCCACCCCCGCCCTTGTGTGTCGAAGAAGTTGGAAGAAAGACAGACTAACAGTTTTATTAAACTCAGATTGGTATTTCAATAATAATAATTATAAAACAATTCAAATTTAAAAATAAAATAAGAGTTTTAATTTATAGAGATAACTGAATTATTAAATCTTTGTTATTTTATTGTTATAATTAAATGATATTGGGGGGTGTACTGAGTCAATTTTGTGTTCGGCCGGGCCCTCACGTTGTAGTTTACGCCACTCTTAAAGAATTGTACCATTTTAATTCTTTTCTGTTGCATCTAAATTCAAATTGGATACTCTTGGGCTAGACTAGGGCTGAGCAACACAAACTTTAGCGAAGAGCCAATTAAAACAAAACAATATTATTCTTAAAAGAACCACAGAAAAAAAAAGTCTCTATTTAAAAACGTAAACATGGATTTCTAATGAGTAATAAAAATCATTTTTTTCTACAACTTAAGAACTCAAAGAACTATCTTTTTTTTTATGAAAGATATGTATACAGTCGCTCAAAAAAAATATCCGAACACTATGGTTGATTACAGAATTCAGAAAAAATATCAGGCAACGATTTTTTTTAGAAATTAGTGATCTGGCAACCTTCGTGATCATTATTTCTAAAAAAAAAATCGTTGCCTGATATTTTTTTCTGAATTCTGTAATCAACCATAGTGTTCGGATATTTTTTTGAGGGACTGTAGATGGTCATATTATTTTGATACTAGATCGTGTGGGCTCACTCACGGAAATATTGAGCGTGTGCAGTTACCGTTCACAGCAAACTGGAGCGTGTGCAGTTACCGTTCACAGCAAACTGGAGCGTGTGCAGTAACTGCACACGCTCCAGTTTGTTGTGAGCGGTAACTGGAGCGTGTACAGTTGCTGTACACGCTCCAGATATTTTTCCTGAATTCTGTAATCACGTGACACGAAGGTTGCCAGAGCACTAATTTCTAAAAAAAATCGTTGCCTGATATTTTTTCTGAATTCTGTAATCAACCGTAGTGTTCAGATACTTTTTTGAGCGACTGTACATTTTTAATACGAATATGAACTGTCAAAAACACTTATTTTTAAAGAGTCGAGGAAAATTCCTGACGAAAAACAAAATCAAATTTTTAAGTGAAACGGAAAAACAAAAACTGGGTTTTAAAGGAAAGCGAAGACCAAAATTCATCTAAAAAAGAAAAAAAACTAATTTTTTAAAGGAAAGTAAAACAAAAACCAATTTTTTAAGGAAGGGGAAAAACAAAAATTAACTTTTTTTTTTAAAGGAGAGAGAAACAAATGCTAATGTTAGATGTGTTTTTCCTTATTAGTGTTCTGATAATCGAAGATGGCATCTATTTTGGGGGGCGGGGGTGGCTCAGTCGGTAGCGCGCCAGGCTCGTAATCTGTAGTTCCCAGGTTCGAGTCCTAGCTGGGTCAGCGTTGAGATTTATCTCCGCAAAATTCCCCGCCCTGCCCACGGTCAGTTAGGGGACACCGATGGGCTTGGAAAGGCTGTCGTCCGTCGGGTGGGACGTTAAGCCGTGGTCCCGTGTGCGGGAGAGCCATACCCTGTGCACGTTAAAGAACACGCTGGATGGCCTTGACGGGAGGCTACCATCTGTCTCCCAACAGCTGTTCCAGTGAGTCTCCTCGCCCAACCTTCTCTGAGCCTTCGGGGTCCATGTGACCTGGCCATTTAGCCCATGGTGTGCAAAAAAAGTGCCGCTCAGAGGTAAAACAACCCAACCCATCAATTTTGGATATAGCATATCTTAATTGTCTTTCCAAATTTTTATCAAAAGAGCCACATTACAAATAGAGAGCCACATTTTAAAGAGCCACATGACATTGTTTCGCCTCTGTTCTGGTTAAAAGTATTCTCAAAAGGGAGAGGGACATTGCCCCCACCCCTTGAGATCTTGCCCTTTTGTTTTTCACCTTAAAGCAATTCACATAAAATTAATTAAGAAACCTTAAATAAGATTTATTATTTCATCAAAATAACTAATATGACACGAACAGGAGCCTGTTAGTTTATACGCCATAGTTCAAGGTCTGTGAGGAAGTCGAGACCTCAGCAGAAAGGGGAAAAAAAGTCACATCCATTACCCTATCCGTGACTCGCACCCAAGTCTCTCTCAGATCGGCATCCAATCACGCTAACCACTCAGCTACAGGGACGATTTAGAGACTAGAAACTCGATAAAGATTAAGAATCGGGTTTCGTTGGGGGGCGGGGGTGGCTCAATCGGTAGCGCGCCAGGCTCGTAATCTGTAGTTCCCAGGTTCGAATCCCAGCTGGGTCAGCGTTGAGATTTATCTCCGCAAAATTCCCCGCCCTGCCCACGGACAGTAGGGGACACCGATGGGATTGGAAAGGCCGCCGTCCGTTGGATGGGACGTTAAGCCGTGGCCCCGTGTGCGGGAGAGCCATACCCTGTGCACGTTAAAGAACACGCTGGATGGCCTTGACGGGAGGCTTCCATCTGTCTCCCAACAGCTGTTCCAGTGGGTCCCCTCCCCCAACCTTCTTTGAGCCTTCGGGGTCCATGTGACCTGGCCATTTAGCCCATGGTGTTAAAAAAAAGTGCCACTTAGAGGTAAAACAACCCAAACCATAGGAGCGGGGGTGGCTCAGTCGGTAGCGTGTCAGGCTCATAATCTGTAGTTCCCAGGTTCGAGTCCCAGCTGGGTCAGCGTTGAGATTTATCTCCGCAAAACTCCCCGCCCTCCCCACGGTCAGTAGGGGACACCGATGGGCTTGGAAAGGCCGCCGTCCGTCGGATGGGACGTTAAGCCGTGGCACCGTGTGCACGTTGAAGAACACGCTGGGTGGCCTTGACGGGAGGCTACCATCTGTCTCCCAACAGCTGTTCCAGTGGGTCCCCTCCCCCAACCTTCTCTGAGCCTTCGGGGTCCATGTGACCTGGCCATTTAGCCCATGGTGTGCAAAAAAGTGCCGCTCAGAGGTAAAACAACCCAACTCGGGTTTCGTTCCTTAGATATGGAACCGACAGGTTTAATTTTTTCGTTTCATAATGGCCAAGATGGAATCCCGTCACCAGAGAGAACGAAGTAGCTCTGCAGCCTTGAACTGTCGTTGCTGCTGTGAAGCTTCGTGTAACATTAACGACTCTTTCAAGGTTAAGGTTTGCCGAGACGATCTTCCTCTGACTTCTAAACTTCCTCGTCTTCTGAGCACAGTTGAACTTCCTGCATTCACGGGAGCCGTGAAGGAAAAAAAAATTCACAAACGGAATGAATGGAAGGAATGGTAGAGCTCTTGTGCTTTTTTTTTCCCGGAGATTTTTGATTTTTTCCATTGCGAAAAACGATGATGATCTGGAATAATAAAGAAATCCTCGTTTCACTCGTCTTTAGTGGCGTGAAAGATGGAGAAAGTTTAAAAAAGCTCTGAAACAGAAGTTTCAATCGCAGAATTCAAATCAATTTTCAAAAGTGGATCAATCTCAAAGGGGAGCCATGGGAGTCTTGGCTCCCCTTTGAGATTGATAGTAAGGGTAATGGAGAGTTGGTGCTTGGGTTGTTTTACCTCTGATCGGCACTTTTTTGCACACCATGGGCTAAATGGCCAGGTCACAAGGACCACGAAGGCTCAGAGAAAGTTGGGGGAGAGGACCCACTGGAACAGCTATTGGTAGACAGATGGTAGCCTCCCGTCAAGGCCATCCAGCGTGTTCTTTAACGTTGAGTTGTTTTACCTCTGAGAGACACTTTTTTGCACACCATGGGCTAAATATCCTGGTCACAAGGACCACGAAGGCTCAGAGAAGGTTGGGGGAGGAGACCCACTGGAACAGCTGTTGGGAGACAGATGGTAGCGTCCCGTCAATGCCATCCAGCGTGTTCTTTAACGTTGGGTTGTTTTACCTCTGAGAGACACTTTTTTGCACACCATGGGCTAAATGGCCAGGTCACAAGGACCACGAAGGCTCAGAGAAGGTTGGGGGAGAGGACCCACTGGAACAGCTGTTGGGAGACAGATGGTAGCCTCCCGTCAAGGCCATCCAGCGTGTTCTTTAACGTGCACAGGTTATTACTCACCCACACACGGGACCACTGCTTAGCGTCCCATCCGACGGGCGGCGATCTTTCCAAACCCATCGGTGTCCCCTACTGACCGTGGGCAGGGCGGAGAGTTTTGCGGAGATAAGCTTAATCATTTTTTGCCTCCATTACCTTATGTAATGTTTCATAAATTTATCAAGAAATTTTTAAAGACCTCTTAAAACTTAAGAGAAATGTTATACTGCAACAGAATTCCAGTTTTGCTCCTGCTCTCCTTCCCCCTCACATTTGTTTCGTTTTATCGTCGTGATTTAGTCACTTGGCCCTCACGTTTATTTTTTTCTAGATCCGGAACTCTTTTGGGGACATACAGTTTATAGAATTGCAACCTAAAAATTAAATCTTAAAAGTGTCGTTGAAAGAAATATCTGGAACTTTCTCTTTTCTAAGAGATAAATGTCGGAAAAAGGAACATTTATAAGAGTAAGATTACATATGGAAGACGGTACAGTTCGCTCAAAAAAGTATCCGAACACTACGGTTGATTACAGAATTCAGGAAAAATATCTGGAGCGTGTACAGCAACTGTACACGCTCCAGTTACCGATGGCAGGAACTCTGGAACGTATACAGGAACTGTACACGCTCCAGTTACCGTTCACAGCAAACTGGAGCGTGTGCAGTTACTGCACACGCTCCAGTTTGCTGTGAACGGTAACTGCACACGCTCAATATTTCTGTGAGTGGGCCCACACGATCCAGGTTTTTGTGAGCTCACACGATCCAGGTTTTTGTGAGCTCACACGATCCAATGTGCTGTGAACATTAACCGCAACCGCTCCAGTTTGCTGTGAACGATAACTGCACACGCTCCATATTCAATGCGTTATATATTGATACGTATTATATATATTAAAAAAGTATCCGAACACTATGGTTGATTACAGAATTCAGAAAAAATATCTGGCAACGATTTTTTTAGAAATTAGTGATCTGGCAACCTTCGTGTCACGTGACACGAAGGTTGCCAGACGTTAAAGAACACGCTGGATGGCCTTGACGGGAGGCTATCATCTGTCTCCCAATAGCTGTTCCAGTGAGTCCTCTCCCCCAACCTTCTCTGAGCCTTCGTGGTCCTTGTGACCTGGCCATTTAGCCCATGGTGTGCAAAAAAGTGCCGCTCAGAGGTAAAACAACCCAACTGTTCCTGCAAAACAAACTGTGTGCATTGTGTTAGCTCTAAACGATGCAGTCAGTACTCAGCAGTTGCATGTCCTTGTATGAGAAGAGCTAGGCGTAGCTTGTATGAACCCTTCTGTTCGATATTTTGAAATGAGAAAAAAAAATCGTATGAATTTATTATTAGTATTGTGGACATTGAAATATTTTTAAAAAGATCCATCAGTTTTTGTTACTTCATTTTATGATTAAATAAAACTATCTGCTTAATATCAACTGGAAAATATGGTAAACAAACCTATAAGGTGCGTACTAAATATATCACTCTTTACAGTCATGTTTTGCTTTATTTTAAATTTTTTATGCATTTGCATTCAAACCTTCCCCTCTTCTAAGGACAAATGTTCAATCTGTTTATTCCTTACATCAGAATAAAAAGTTTATGATGTCTATCAGAAAGCAAACTAATGTGATGAATTCGTGTAAAAGCTATTCATTTTCATCACTGAGAAATTTTTCCTCTTAATATTTATTTTCAGCTGTGTCTTTGAGTCGCCGGGGCTTCTTCGCCATCTTCTTCTTTTCCTGTCTCTCTCTCTCTCCCAGGTAGGCCTCCTGCTGCATTTCCAGTTTCCAGAAAGACCCAAGAGCACCGCTGTCCGCCTCAGCCGGTTGGAGAGAGAGGCTAAAAATAGGGCTGAGGTATCCCTTACTCTGGCGGCGTTGGCTACTTGCCTCTTAAGGTCATGTTGGCCGCTTGGACTTGGGGCTGCTTACGACGCCGACACTAATTATAGCCAAGGGACGACACCCGAAATATGTCCAGCACGTGGGGCCAACTGCGAGCGGGTCGTTCTTTTTTGCTCACTCTCCTCCTTCTCCAGCTGCGTGTTAGCTTTGGCGTTGGCGAGAAATACCATGCACCTTCTCGGCTCGACTTCTCCTCTTCTCGACGTGGGAAGAAGAGTCACCTGTCCACCGAAGAAAAGGAGGAGGAGGAGCTATCATCTTGTCAAGGGATTGTCGTGTGTTTTCTCTGATAAAGATTCTTGTTTACTTTCATTAATTTCTTTTCTTTAGAGTTCTGTGCGGTGAATGTTGATTCAGATTAAAATATTACCCAGGAGAATAGGCACCTAGCCAGAAAGTATTTTCGTGAGGGTGGAGAAAATTTTGAGTGAGGTGGAATGCGATGGGAAAAATTCGATAAAGATGCAAAATCTTTCATTTGTTTTTTCGGGAAGCATATGCAGGAAATGGACACAAAAAACGGAAACGAACTCTTCTTTATGTCAGTGATGAGTTAATTTCGAATCTCCGTAACTGTTCAAACAAATTTTTAAGGAAACATGTGAATGAAAATAAATATAAAGAGTCAATTAAACTGTCTAAATTTCGATTTTGAACAATATCCGTTCATTATTTAAAGAGCCATAGAAGTTCGAATATTGAATAACAGAGATGTCAATCATAAAAATTCGCCTCAGAAGTGTGTTTTAGAATTTTTTGCGAATCGTTCTTTCCAATAACTGTGGGTTTTACCCAAGTTTCTTTGGCCTGTCTTTGCTGCTGTTAAGTAGTCATTAATATTGCTACTTAAGTATTCGAGCTTCCATAGTTCTTTAAATACCAAACAAATATTGTTGAAAATCGAGATTAAGATAGATTTGAATGAGACTTAAATTTATCAAGTCCTATTTTCCTAGGGGCGGGGGTGGCTCAGTCGGTAGCGCGCCAGGCTCGTAATCTGTAGTTCCCAGGTTAGAGTCCCAGCTGGGTCAGCGTTGAGATTTATCTCCGCAAAATTCCCCGCCCTGCCCACGGTCAGCAGGGAACATCAATGGGCTTGGAAAGGCCTCCGTCCGTCGGATGGGACGTTAAGCCGTGGCCCCGTGTGCGGGAGAGACATACCCAACAGCTGTTCCAGTGGGTCCCCTCCCCCAACCTTCTCTGAGCCTTCGGTGTCCTTGTGACCTGGCCATTTAGCCCATGGTGTACAAAAAAGTGCCGCTCAGAGGTAAAACAACCCAACCCAACAAATGTAGTTCAGCGATGAGAATACCCGGCATCCCACTAACGGGAAAACTCATTTTTTCATCAAAATTGCATTGAATACATTGATCTTTGAAGAGATCAATAGTAATTAATGTAAAAATGAATGCAGTTCTGCATTGACCTCACGTTTTTTATATTTATACGGTAAGGTGTCTTTTACGTGTAAATCTAAACATAAATAATTAAATAATTGATATATAGGCGGAAATCGATGTTTGCGTAGGATGCGTTTGAATATGCATTGTACAGGGATCATCGTAAAAGAATACTCATATTTTAAAATGTTATATTTCAATAAATAATTCAGTAACAAAGTGATATATGAAAATAGTGTAATTTCCAAAATGTCAAGAAATTCTTAAAGTTTCTTATGACAGCTTGGCTTTAATATAATATGTAATATCTTAGATCAGTGGATCTCAACCTTTCATGCATACGTACACCTTGGAAATGTGTGTGTAACTGGCGTACCCTTGTATAGATAGATAAAATTATAGTTATAATATAACAATGGTAATAAAAATCTAGCGACTTTTGAGCTCTCACGGCGTACCCCAAAATATTTTACCGCGTACCCCACGTTGAGATCCCCTATCTTAGATGACAAATTTCCAAATCGTTTGGGGCGGGGGTGGCTCAGTCGGTAGCGCGCCAGGCTCGTAATCTGTAGTTCCCAGGTTCGAGTCCCAGCTGGGTCAGCGTTGAGATTATCTCCGCAAAAATTCCACGCCCTGCCCACGGTCAGTAGGGGACACCGATGGGCTTGGAAAGGCCGCCGTCCGTCGGATGGGACGTTAAGTCGTGGCCCCGTGTGCGGGAGAGCCATACCCTGTGCACGTTAAAGAACACGCTGGATGGGAGGCTACCATTTGTCTCCCAACAGCTGTTCCAGTTGGTCCCCTCAACCAACCTTCTTTGAACCTTCGGGGTCCTTGTGATCTGGCCATTTAGCTCATGGTGTGCAAAAAAGTGCCGCTCAGAGATAAAACAACCCAACCCAAATCCAAATCGCTTGATTCGTAGGAGGTAAACCGATCATGTGTCCCCCGAGAAGCCCCCGTTTCACACTACTGGACTTCGTTTTTTTGGGGGGATACATTAAAAATATGATTTATTCCCAAAAATAAAGCCTTTAAAAGGAAAGATTCACTGCAGATGTTTTACGAGTTACACCCGACATACTGAGCTTAACATGGTGGGATTTGGGTTGTTTTACCTCTGAGCCGCACTTTTTTAACACAATGGACTAAACGGCCAAGTCACAAGGACCCCGAGGGCTTAGAGAAAGTTGGGGGAGCTAGCCCACTGGACAGCTGTTAGGACACAGTTGGTTGCCTCTGTTTACCATCTGCCTCCTAACATCTCTCCTCGAATACGGGGAGGGCGAAACCTTGTGCACGTTAAAGAACACGCTGGATGGCTAATTATTTATTCCTTCCAGTGTATTCTTTAAAGTGCACAGGGTAGCGCTCCCGCACAATGAACCACGGCTTAACGTCCAATCCGACGGACGGCGGTCTTTCCAAGCCCATCGGTGTTTCTGCTGAACGAGGGAAGGGACTTCGAACTTGGTAACTGCAGATTACGAACCTGGCGCGCTACCGACTGATACAGAATGGACGGAGTTTGAATGTCACGCCACCAATGAACTCACCACATTGAAATCTGTTGAACCCAAAACGAAACTTTGAGAGTTTCTTGACATTTTGTACACACAATTACTTTTCTTATTTAATTACTTAATAGAATATAAATAAATAAATGCCCCTAAAGCAGCCGCATGCCACAGAGATCTAACAGGAGCCTATCAGTTTACACGCCATAAAGAAGATCTATGAAGAAGGCATGACCTCAGCAGAAATAATACAAACACCCATGCTTTATCCGTCGCTCGAACATATAGATCAGTTTAAAATATGGACATTATAATGTTGTGTTGGGTTATTTTATCTTTAAATAAATTCATATGATTTTTTTTTTCTCATTTCAAAATATCGAACAGAAGGGTTCATACAAGCTACGCCTAGCTCTTCTCATACAAGGACATGCCACTGCTGAGTACTGACTGCATCGTTTAGAGCTAACACAATACACACAGTTTGTTTTGCAGGAACAGTTGGGTTGTTTTACCTCTGAGCGGCACTTTTTTGCACACCATGGGCTAAATGGCCAGGTCACAAGGATAACGAAGGTTCAGAGAAGGTTGGGGGAGGAGACTCACTGGAACAGCTGTTGGGAGACAGATGGTAGCCTCCCGTCAAGGTCATCCAGCGTGTTCTTTAACGTGCACAGGGTATGGCTCTCCCGCAAACGGGGTCACGGCTTAACGTCCAATCTGATGGACGGTGGCCTTTCCAAGCCCATCGGTATCTCCTACTGACCGTGGGCAGGGCGGGGAATTTTGCGGAGATAAATCTCAACGCTGACCCAGCTAGGACTCGAACCTGGGAACTACAGATTACGAGCCTGGCGCGCTACCGACTGAGCCACCCCCGCCCCAACACGACAAAGAGTAATTCAGATGTAACGGTGGGTCTTGCAGCAAATAAACGTGATTTTGTGCTTTCGTAAAAGAACGTAAAAAAAGAAACCGTGTCAGATCGAAGCCACTCTCTCTCCCTTCGCAGAAAAAACTTGACCGAGAATCTGCAATAGAGTGTTCCAGGTACAAACCGGCCCAGGAAAGACCACTGCGATTGTAAGCAAGCACATACGGTTGAACGGCGTTTATACTTCGTGGATGCGGAAAAAAAACCACTCTCACCTGAGCGTGTTTCAGTGATGGCGACGGTGGCGACCTCTTGAGCGTGACGTCACTTCGTGTAGGAGATGAGAGTGACGGAGGAGGGAGTTGTGAAAGGCGGGGGGGGGGGAGAAATAGGAAGCAGTGTAGCAGACATATCTTTTTAAAGTGTATAGCGCTGATCGGGTGGAACGTCATAAATCGCGAGCGGCACGTGATTTATGACCACGAGCCGTCGCTTTTCAGTGGAATTAATGAAGAAGAATAAGGCAACTGCAGAGAGCCTTGAAGACATTTTTCATTTCTCGGCTGTCGGTCAGTCTCTGAGTCCTATGCTTCATCTGCTGTTTAACACTGGAGGTGATCTTCGGACCTTGTGCTTTTCAATATAACATTTTTTTTGTTTCTTAACTGGTAGTTGAAGAGAAACCTTTGATTTTTTTTTTTAAGAATGCCACGTAAAACATTATAAATCCTTCTTTGATTGATCGATCCTTTGTTTATTCTCCTTTCGACATTCAGGTGACTAAATTTAAATAAGAATTCAGGTTTTTGAGTTCTGTTCGAAGTCGTGATGATCATCTACTGATATATTCTCCTTTAGGGTAAAAAAAAAGAGGAGGATGGTTCGACCACAAGAGAAAAAATTAAGCAAAATTCGATTAGCCTGAAAAATCAGTCGGCTTGTTGTTTTTCGCCGCTGATGTAAAGAAATTAGTTTTTTTGGGGTTGATTGGTTTACCTCTGAGCGGCACTTTTTTGCACACCGTGGGCTAAATAGCCAGGTCACATGGACCCCGAAAGCTCAGAGAAGGTTGGGGGAGGGGACCCACTGGAACAGCTGTTGGGAGACAGATGGTAGCCTCCCGTCAAGGCCATCCAGCGTGTTCTTTAACGTGCACAGGGTATGGCTCTCCCGCACACGGGGCCACGGCTTAACGTCCCATCCGACGGACGGCGGCCTTTCCAAGCCCATCGGTGTCCCCTACTGACCGTGGGCAGGGCGGGGAATTTTGCGGAGATAAATCTCAACGCTGACCCAGCTGGGACTCGAACCTGGGAACTACAGATTACGAGCCTGGCGCGCTACCGACTGAGCCACCCCCGCCCCACCCATTAAAGTAAAAAGGGATAATTATTTGTAGACATACAGACAGATGATGAGTTGAAAACAATGGAACATAAAAAACGAAATAAAATTTCTATTTATTTAAAAATAGCAAGTGGCAGTCATTTCAATTAATGTATTTCAGCAAATAATTCGTCGTGTTAAGGGCTGTTTTTTAAACTTAAAGGAATCGGAGTAAAATGTCTGAGAAGCTGGATACTTATCAGGAATATATGTCTGCGCGAGCAAAAATTAATCCCTAAAGCAGGTGTGCGTAACTGAAATATGTCGTTTTGGGCCTGCAGATGCCACTAGGTTGCATTCCAATTCTCTACACATGCCAGTGGGTTGCATTCCATTTCTATACACATGCCAGTGGGTTGCATTCCATTTCTCCACATATGCCAGTGAGTTGCATTACATTCCTCCACACATGCCAGTGGTTTGCTTTCCATTTTTCTACACATGCCACTGAGTTACATTCCATTCCTCCACACATGCCAGTGGGTTGCATTCCATTTCTCTACACATGCCAGTGAGTTGCATTCCATTCCTCCACACATGCCAGTGGTTTGCATTCCATTTCTCTACACATGCCAGTGAGTTGCATTCCATTCCTCCACACATGCCAGTGGGTTGCATTCCATTTCTCTACACACGCCAGTGGGTTGCATTCCATTCCTCCACACACGCCAGTGGGTTGCATTCCATTTCTCTGCACATGCCAGTGAGTTGCATTCCATTCCTCCACACATGCCAGTGGGTTGCATTCCATTTCTCTGCACATGCCAGTGAGTTGCATTCGATTCCTCCACACATGCCAGTGGGTTGCATTCCATTCCTCCACACATGCCAGTGGGTTGCATTCCATTTCTCTGCACATGTCAGTGAGTTGCCTTCCATTCCTCCACACATGCCAGTGGGTTGCATTCCATTTCTCCACACATGCCAGTGAGTTGCATTCGATTCCTCCACACATGCCAGTGAGTTGCATTCCATTCCTCCACACATGCCAGTGGGTTGCATTCCATTTCTCCACATATGCCAGTGAGTTGCATTCGATTCCTCCACACATGCCAGTGAGTTGCATTCCATTCCTCCACACATGCCAGTGGGTTGCATTGCATTTCTCCACATATGCCAGTGAGTTGCATTCCATTCCTCCACACATGCCAGTGGGTTGCATTCCATTTCTCTGCACATGCCAGTGAGTTGCATTCCATTTCTCTACACATGCTACAGATTTAAACGATTAACTTTAAGTAGGACTCATAACAATTAATATAGTTAATATCTAAATATGCATGAAATTTCTTCTTCAAGACAGTCAAATTGTTTTCTTCTCTCATATCCAGTAGTATGAATTGTAAAATTTTGGTGCGAAATAGAATCTCTGATAAATCTTTAATCTAGAAGATATATTCCTGAAGGAAATCGGGGCGTAGGTGGCTCAGTCGGTAGCGCGCCTGGCTCGTAATTTGTAGTTCCCAGGTTCGAGTCCCAGCTGGGTCAGCGTTGAGATTTATCTCCGCAAAATTCCCCGCCCTGCCCACGGTCAGTAGGGGACACCGATGGGTTTGGAAAGGCCGCCGTCCGTTGGATGGACGTTAAGCCGTGGCCCCGTGTGCGGGAGAGCCATACCCTGTGCACGTTAAAGAACACGCTGGATGGCCTTGACGGGAGGCTACCATCTGTCTCCCAACAGTTGTTCTAGTGGGTCCCCTCTCCCAACCTTCTCTGAGCCTTCGGGGTCCATGTGACCTGGCCATTTTGCCCATGGTGTGCAAAAAAGTGCCGCTCAGAGGTAAATCAAAAAACCTGAAGGAAATCCTTATCAATGAATGCAGTAATTTGGTGAAAGAATTTTTCGATTTTCAAATTCGAAAAAAATTTTACAAAATCAAAAAGTGATGATAATCTCTTCTCTGGTGAAACTCGTCAATTAAAAACAAAATATAAATATTTTTACATATTTAAACATATTTTACATATTTTTACATATTTAAAATTAAACCTGTCGGTTCCATATCTAAGGAACGAAACCCGAGTTGGGTTGGGTTGTTTTACCTCTGAGCGGCACTTTTTTGCATACCATGGGCTAAATGGCCAGGTCACAAGGACCCCGAAGGCTCAGAGAAGGTTGGGGGAGGGGACCCACTGGAACAGCTGTTGGGAGACAGATGGTAGCCTCCCGTCAAGGCCATCCAGCGTGTTCTTTAACGTGCACAGGGTATGGCTCTCCCGCACACGGGGCCACGGCTTAACGTCCCATCCGACGGACGGCGGCCTTTCCAAGCCCATCGGTGTCCCCTACTGACCGTGGGCAGGGCGGGGAATTTTGCGGAGATAAATCTCAACGCTGACCCAGCTGGGACTCGAATCTGGGAACTGCAGATTACGAGCCTGGCACGCTACCGACTGAACCATCCCTGCCCCTTGAAAAGCTACCGACTGAGTCATCCCCACCCCTTGAAAACACATGTATAAAGTTTTCATTAAGACTTTCAGTATTATTTCTCCAACTGCATTTCACTTAAAATAATTTAGAAAGTGATCACTCATATTATTATCATTTACCCGGTTAAGGAATTTGTTCAATGACCTTAAAACGTGATCGAAATATTGGTTGATTGGGTGCATGATTTGTCTGAAAACATAACTTATCTAATAGTGTATTTTTCAACCTCAGTTTATATGAATGAAAATTTACATTCACAAAAAAAATATTTGCTTGTGTGAAACGTATTTATCGTTCACTTATAGTCTTAAATATATGTGCATATGGGGCGGGGTTGGCTCAGTCCGTAGCGCGCAAGGCTCATAATCTGTAGTTCCTAGGTTCGAGTCCCAGCTGGGTCAGTGTTGAGATTTATCTCCGCAAAATTCCCCGCCCTGCCACGGTCAGTAGGGGACACCGATGAGCTTGGAATGGCCGCCGTCCGTCGGATGGGACGTTAAGACGTGGCCCCGTGTGAGGGAGAGCCATACCCTGTGCACGTTAAAGAACACGCTGGATGGCCTTGACGGGAGGCTACCATCTGTCTCCCAACAGCGGTTCCAGTGGGTCCCCTCCCTCAACCTTCTCTGAGCCTTCGGGGTCCATGTGACCTGGCCATTTAGGCCATGGTGTGCAGAAAAGTGCCGCTCAGAGGTAAAACAACCCAACCCAACTGTGCTGTGAAGTTGTGACAAATATTAATTATTTACGATGAACATTAAAGTGTGCAGAAAGACGCAGTCATAGTAGATATGACGTAAAGTAGTTGATTTCGATACCTGGAGAGTAAGAATACGATTTATGTGTAGGAGAATGTCTAATGAAGAGACGAGTGCTTGTCATGAATGATTAATGATACAATGGGGCTTAAAAGCAAATGGAATTGTGAAATTCTGCACTGGAAAAGGTAAGGGTGCTTTGATAGGAGCGAAAGACGACAAAGGGAATGAGAATATGAAGAAGAAGAAGAGTCAATATATGCGTTTAATGGAATTTGTTTCTCGAGACAGACTGAAATGGTTTTAAGATTCACAAGAGGAAGTGAAATATAAGTAAACTAATGCGTAAAAGAGGAATACTGAATGAAAACTGAATTTTTTTTCATATTATTTAAAAAATCTCATAAAAATCGATTATGCAAACACATAAAAAAAAAGTGTCTTGACATTAATTTCTATATTTTAAATGGTAGAGCAATAGTTGAAATAATTCAGTGAGAACTGGGATGCACACAGCTGATTGGAAAGATTTTTGAATGTGTTGAAAGATTTTTGAATGTGTATTTAAGCATTATTTATATTTGCTTGTAGTAATAAATTTGAATGTGAAAGTGAAAATAGTTATTTTCGCAAAGCATTGTTTCCTTTCTTAGAAACTGATATTTTCTCAGAAGCAAGGAATAGCAGGTAGGAGAGTGTAGTGTGTTTCTAATTTAGGGATCTAGGTGGGAAACGTTCTTGTGGTTAACTAAATATAAAGTTTAGTAGCTTCTGGGTCAAATGAGTTCTTGTTGTGGATGATGTCAATGTGTAATAAGAGCTGACTGAACTTAGAAAAAAATGGGGAAATTTTAAGACAGAATGGACATCAAATAGTGCATAAACTAGATAGACAACTATGAAGTGAAAGATGATTGTGAAAAGATTTCTAAATTAGTGGATCTTATAACAAATATGACGTCCTTTGGCCGAATGGTTAGCGTGCTTGGCTACTGATCAAAGTGATCTGGGTTCGAGCCCCGGGTTGAAGCGTGGATGTTGGTTGTTGTCTTTCTGCTAAGGTCTCGCCTTCCTCACAAATCTTCTCTGTGGAGTATTAAACTGTCAGGCCTCTGTGGAAAGCAGATACTTGAGGGAATAGTTATTTTTATTATAACAAATGTGAGAATCCTTTTTTTTTTATATTGGAATAAAGTGGCGCCGTTCAGGAACTGTCATATTCTGTTGTTTCACATTTTCCTTTCATCTTTACCTTAATTTGTTTTCCTAGCAGAAAGAAATATTAACATGAAATTCATTTCCAATCAGTTAGTTCTCTTTTGTGTTCGTTGGGGAATCCAAGTCATAATATTGTTAACCCTTTCACGACTAAGGGAACATTTTTCCCATTTTAAAATTGGTGATTGTCGTATTTAATTATAACCTTATATGCATTTTTTATACAGAATGTCAAAATAGAACGTATGCCGAACGCAATTACGTAAACGGGAACGTTTAGAAAACAAAAACAGAACTGTCAGGACGCATAATATATGTACTATGTGCAATGTCCATCTTTGCTTCACTACCAAAAGAAATTGCTTCGCAGAATATCATAATTAGCACATCATTTTGTATAGTAATTTTATTTCATAATTTTGTATTATTTTAGTTAACATTTTGTTCTAATAAACCAATAAATAAAAGACATTGCATAATAAGCCTAACTATAATTTGTGTTACCTTTATAGTCCATTGGGAAAAATATTTCCCATAAAATTCCAAAAAAACTACACATTGTTATGTATTTTTCTTATGATTTTTATTTATTTCACGTCTAAACAAACTAAAATAAACAGTTACATACTAATATTTACTCTTAGAAACCTTATGGTCCTGAAAGGGTTAATCTGTGCATTTAGTATGTAGTTGAAAAATATCTGAAATAAAAAAGAGAAATTTGAAATATTAAATCTTGCAATTGATAATAAAACAGAGATCAAAGATTTTACTTTTAAGGAAAAAGGATTTAAGGATTTTACTTTCAAGTAGTTACTTGAGTCGATTGGATGTAGGACTCAAAAAATATATATAGTCGTGGTGTTAATTCTGTTTTACACTTCACCATCCGAAATTTAGTGACTTTATAGTTCTGAATAAAAAACAAAATTAATAATTTCGTAAATTTAATACAGTGTTGAAGACGTAGAATTTCATTGCTCGTATCGCGTTAGATCCTGTTTTCAATTCTCAGTCCTTCAACCTTTCGTATTGCAATTTCTGCACCGAAACTCAAAAACGATTTAAAAAAATGGCAATCAGTTGCCTCGTCTTTGTAAAAAACGAAGTAAATGCTTAAAAAATAAAACTGCTCTGTATCCACCAGTTTTGCTTTTTGCAGCCACTTTTAGGAGTGATATATTTTCATTATTATATTTTTAAAGACTAAAACTGTTATCTGGCAAAAGCAAAACTCCACAATGAAAGCAACTGCTAATTCATGAAGACGAAAAAATACTTTATATAAAAATGGATAGGACTGAAATTAGCTATTTATAATAAGAAGATATAATAAGAGATTTGCTACAATCGAATTGTTAGAATAATTGGGCAGATTTATTCTTGAAAGGTTCCTACGTTTACATCTTCAAAGAAATTGGATTCCTTAAATGGATAAAAATGGGCATATACAACTGTGGTTTCTTTCTGATATAAAAAACGAATCTTAATCATATTAAAAATTTTAATGAGAATGTTACTGTTACGTATTTTGTTGGGAAATAAAAGTGTGAGAATGAGATTGATAAGATTTTACAGTAATGATAATAAGGTTGGACTTTGATGACATGAAAAGACGATTAAAATGATATTTGAAATGTTTCAAAAATAGGAATTTTTGAAGATGCAACAAGGAAATTAGAAACGGATAACGTTTATTTAAAGATAAATTGTTAGATGTAGCTAGACCAATTAATTGGTAAAATATATTTGGATTGGGTTTCAGAACAAAATGTAATGTAATGGTTTATTATTCGTAAGCATGATACAGATTGTGGGTAATAACAATTTTAGAATGTGAATCTAATTTTTTTTGACAAGGTTCTCTTCAGAAGAATTATAATTTGGTTTAAAGTTACAATAACATTAAATTCAAATATGTGAAGCATTTAGTGGCCATTAAATAAATTTTAGTTGAGGTGAGACATCAAAAACAATAGGTGTAATTCTATGAGAGTTCAACAAATTTCAGAACGTGGATCTGAATAGGTTCCTGGGCGTCTAGCGAAAATTGATGTTTGACCAAGATGGACTGTCATGATGTCAATTTTTGCTTTACAAATGCAATGGGCCTATAAATGAGCTGCAACGTTTGATGAAAGTAGTTACTTGAGTGATTTTTATAGAAAGAGGAATGTGCTATCAAATTCTAATAACTGAAGATTCTATTGGCTGTAGGACTCAAATTAATTTTCATCAAATCGGATTATAAGTAGGCTTATTCTAATGGAATAGTACAGAACAATACTTTTAATGGAAAATAAATATTTCTCTTTATAAAAAAAACTTCCGATTTTAAGTAACATGTATTCTTTTCATGTATAAATGACGACATAAAAAAAGTGAATCTGTAAAATCGAAAACGAAAATAATTTAAATATTGTGTCAGCAAAAAAAGTGTAATTTATCCCTGATTAAAATAATAATAATATATGAGTAATATTCGCATTTTTAGGAACTGAGTTATCAAAGAGAAAATAAATTTATTTTTTCGAAATATAAGTGACATTTGTATTATTCTCTCCAAAGAATTGAATTGAATTGAAAGAAACTCAGCAAATGAATATTCCTACATAGATAATTACTATGCAGACTCATTCAGTCACTCTCTCCAAAGATATAAATGAGTCGTTTCTGTTGTGAATTGTTCCTAACTTTCAAGACTTTTATTTGTTTTATTTTTTCGTTGTTCCCAGTTATTGTTTACTGAATGGTTTTATATCTGAACATATTACACTTAAAAATACGTGTATGGATATAAATGTTTAATACTCCAAAAGTCATAAGACATAATTAAAATAGGATGTAACTCTTCTGTAGTGGGATGATGGAAAATAACTCTAACTGACATCTAACAAATCTGCAGAATGTTTTGATGCAGAAATCTAAATTAACGTACACTGTGTTATAAGGGTCTTAAAGAACTACGTCGTAAAAAAAATGTCATAGCGTTATAAATTTGTTTGATATTTACATGGAAAACTTCCAGCTAGCTTTTATTTTTGTTTTTAAAAAAATCTTTAAATTAAAACAGGATTAATTAAAATCTAAAGCACCTCAATCTCTTTAATTGAAATGATAAATAATGAATTCTTTTTAGGCCTAATTCAGACTTAAACTCATTGAATACTGCCATCTAGTGACAGTTTTCTAAACTGTGATAAAGCTTTTCGTACTTTAAAACTGTTTTAAAAATTGAATAACGTAATAATTGTTTACGAAAATGTCTGTAACTCCACTATTATAAATAATTTGAATTTGAATTGACAAAAATTATTTTTGAATTGACAAAAAAATGCACATTTTGTGGCGAAGTCTTCATGTGAATAATATGATTAAAGGACTATATATGTACATGAAGCCACAGATTAGGAAAACCAATCAGATTTTTCCTTGAAATGATGCCTTTAAAAAATTGCTTAATAAATCACAGACCAGGTGCCACTACAAATTTGTGGCATTCTTTTGAGTCAGTATTAACAGTAAAGCAGCTGTTTGCTGCAGAACTCTGACAGCAGTCTGTCAGTATAATACGACATAAGTGAACGTCTGTAAGAAAGGAATGCCTCAGCAGAAAAACAGGATAAAATTCACAATTTCAAATTTATAAGGGAATAATACTGTACAGTGGAGTTGCACCATATACGCATTTTATTTTCGCGAATTCAACTATCTGTATATAAATATGTATACAATACATATATTTCACACTGCTACCAAATGAAAGTAATATTTAAATCTGTCTATCATTTCATTTGGACGAGCCATTTCGGAGTCTATTTCTATATAAAAATAATAGTGTTTTTTCGGAAGTATAGATTTTTTGTTGTTGCTTTAAAAATAGCATAAATTCGGATGGCATCACTGGATGTATCCACAATATTCTGGGAGTCCCTGATAGTCTCTCAGGGTAGCAAAAAAACATCAACAAAAAGGTTGTTCGTCTTAAGTGTCCTTTTCTCTCTAAAAATGCGTTAGTAAATTAAAATTTAAATAATTATTATTGTTTCTCTAAACAGACATTATATATATTATTTAAATTTACATTTTACATTATATATATTATTATTATTATTTAAATTTTAATTTATTAACGTATTTTTTAACTCTCTAAACAGAGTGTCGTTTTTCTGCTGAGGTCCTGCCATCCTCTCAGACCTTCTACTATGGCATATAAACTGACAGGCTCCTGTCAGACCTTTGTGGCAAGCAGCTGCTTGAGGGGGTATTTTTTTTTAAACAGAAAACTGCTCTGAGAGACAGATACAATGCCCTACCAAAATATTAGAGAACTTCGATTTTATATCAATGGCGAAGCTCTATAATTTCTGAAATATGCATTTAACGGGAAAATGTGACTGCAGATAAAGATCATATTCAAATACATTTGAATCTCGATTTTCGACGGTATTCGTTTAGAATTTAAACAATTTTGGAAGCTGGAATATTTAGCAATACATTATTATCCTGTTTTATGAAAATCGTTTATAATTGTCTAATCCTGAAATAATCATTACGCAGACTTCTAAAATGTCTATTTTTATTAAATGGTTTGAAACAATAATTATTATTTAAATTTTAATTTAGTGACGTATTTTCTGAGGTAAATTCTTGATTCATTAATAAATAAAAAAATAATAAATACCCCATCAAGCAGCTGCTTGCCACAGAGGTCTGACAGGAGCCTGTCAGTTTATATACCAAAGTAAAAGATCTGAGAGGATGGCAGGACCTCAGCAGAAAAACGACACATACATCCATGCCTTACCCGGGGCTCGAACCCAGATTCATTATTAAAAAAAAATAAATACCCCCTCACAGCAGCTGCTTGCCACAGAGGTCTGACAGGAGCCTGTCAGTTTATATGCCATAGTAGAAGGTCTAAGAGGATGGCAGGACCTCAGCAGAAAAACCACACACACACACCATCCATGCCTTACCCGTGCTCGAACCCAGGATAGATTACTGTTGTTAAATATTCCAGCTTCTATAACTCCTTAAATTCTGAACGAATATCGCAGAAAATCGAGATTTAAATTGATTTGTTTATGATCCCGATCTCTATTCACATTTTCCATTAAATGCATATTTAAGAAGTTTATAGGCTTCAAAGTTAGAATCCCATTGAAAAAACATGGAAAAGCAGTGTATAAGGACTGGGATAAGTACCAAAACCAAACTGCAGGAAAACGAAACTGTTACCAAAATGTCTGGCATTTCGATGCCACGTGCAAGCGACCGATGTCCATTCCCATTGGTATCCGTTCCCATGGCACCTAAGGGTCGACCAGACGCTGTTTCTCAGCCAAGAAACTTGTAAACACGTCTGTAACTCACCAACGAGGGCCGTGAAACTTTACTCAGCGAAGCCATAACGGCTGTCCATGTAAACAGGCCAAGGGTGGGGGGGGGGGGGGGATTTTCCCGCGTGACCTGCAGGCGATCTTTAACTTGGTCATCGGCGGGACTCCTCTCCTCGTGGTCTCCCCTCCTTCCCTCCTCTTTCTTCCCGTCTCCCGTCTAGCCTTCGAGTGACCTTTCACCTTGTTTGGTCTGCAAGGGCCGTTTGTCTGATGGTCTGGGCCATCGTCTGGACCGTGACCCCAACTGTGACCCCGACGTCCTTTGCAGCCGTTGGCTCAAGGCCAGAAGATCCCTTCTCCTTGCAAACGGGAGGAAATCCACGTTGCGCATGATGCAGCATTACCGAACACGTGTCCAAACAGAATGTGATACGTCCTGCTAATAAACGAACGTGACACTTCAAATTCGAAATTGTTGTTAGGGCTAGGTCGAAAGGAGACGAATATACGAGCAGTAGTTTTCAGTTGCTTTAGTATAGAACATGCCCGGATCTAGAAAAAAAAAATCGACCCGAGAAAAGGTTGGGTTGTTGGGTTGGGTTGTTTTACCTCTGAGCGGCACTTTTTTGCACACCATGGGCTAAATGGCCAGGTCACATGGACCCTGAAGGCTCAGAGAAGGTTGGGGGAGGGGACCCACTGGAACAGCTGTTGGGAGACAGATGGTAGCCTCCCGTCAAGGCCATCCAGCGTGTTCTTTAACGTGCACAGGGTATGGCTCTCCCGCACGCTGGGCCACGGCTTAACGTCCTATCCGACGGACGGCGGCCTTTCCAAGCCCAGCGGTGTTCCCTACTAACCGTGGGCGGGGAGTTTTGCGGAGATAAATCTCAACGCTGACCCAGCTGGGACTCGAACCTGGGAACTACAGATTACGAGCCTGGCGCGCTACCGACTGAGCCCCCCCCCCCCCCCCCCCCCCCCCCCCCCCCCCCCAGAACGAGAAACGTTAAGGCTGGGGAGGGAGAATGGTTTTCCATTGCAGTGTAATATTTTCCGCATCGTTTTATAGGACTCAAAAAAAAATTATGGAAAATGCGTAAAACATGTACTAGTTTAATAATTTTTGGCCTTTCCCTAAATTTGGCCGTGGTGTAGAGTATTTTGTTTTCCATAAAAAAAAACCCGGTGAAATCTGTAAAAATCTTTTATTTAGTTATTTTTTTCTTAATGTTTTTTTAAATTACTCCTCAGAGAGAAGTAGTGAATATAAAACTTAATAAATCTAACATTGATTATACCAGTATCGATTATATTACAATTAAATCAATCGGTCTTGGTGAAGTGAGTTCCTTAGATCACAGATATTGTTTTTTTGAAGAGGATACTTTGGAGCATAAGCCCACGAATTGAACTGATAATACATTATTTGTTACAATAACTACATTTTTATATCGCAGCACTACATAGTAACAACTTTTTGAACATTATTATGCTGTAGGTCAAAGTGAGGAAAATTTTCTTGAGATAGGTGGAATCTGGACTCACGATTTCCTGATGACATGTCAGGTGCTCTGACCGCTAAGCTACTGGCTGCTGAGAAAGGGTCGTGGGTTCGGACCCCACCCAGCTGAAGACAATTTTCCTCTTTGTCCACGCGTTAAGCCGTGGCCCCGTGTGCGGGTTGGGTTGTTTTACCTCTGAGCGGCACTTTTTTGCACACCATGGGCTAAATGGCAACGTCACATGGACCCCGAAGACTCAGAGAAGGTTGGGGGAGGGTACCCACTGAAACAGCTGTTGGGAGACAGATGGTAGCCTCCCTTCAAGCCATCCAGGGTGTTCTTTTAACGTTTGGTTGTTTTAATTCTGAGCGGCACTTTTTTGCACACCATGGGCTAAATCGCAACGTCACATGGACCCCGAAGACTCAGAGAAGGTTGGGGGAGGGGACCCACTGGAACAGCTGTTGGAAGACAGATGGTAGTCTCCCGTCAAGGCCATCCAGCGTGTTCTTTAACGTGCACAGGGTATGGCTCTCCCACACACGGGGCCACGGCTTAACGTCCCATCCGACGGACGGCGGCCTTTCCAAGCCCATCGGTGTCCCCTACTGACCGTGGGCAGGGCGGGAAAATCGTATGATGATATTGTTATCGTGTAACATTAATGAACGTGGTAAAATATGTCTTTTTCCCACGGCTTATGTGACATTTCCTCTTAGTTATTTGAAAGCTATAAAGTGCACACATAATAAATCAATTATTATTAATATTATATAATATAGAGCGAAAGATTATTTGTTTTCTTTTTATGCGCTTATGTTTTTGGGACGCAAAAAAATCCGGAAAATAAAATCCGGTCTCTAGCTATGTAAAGTTTTGGAAAACTTAAATTAAGTTATTCAACATGCCTGAATATCAGTGGTCTGAATATCGTAATCTGTACTTTCCAGGTTCGAGTCCCAGCTGGGTCAACGTTGAGATTTATCTCCGCAAAATTCCCCGTCCTGCCCACAGTCAGTAGGGGACACCGACGGACTTAGAAAGGCCGCCGTCCGTCGGGATGGGGCGTTAAGCCGTGGTCCCTTGTGTGGGAGAGCCATACCCTGTGCACGTTAAAGAACACGCTGGATGGCCTTGACGGGTGGCTACCATCTGTCTCCCAACAGCTGTTCCTGTGGGTCCCCTCCCTCAACCTTCTCTGAGCCTTCGGGGTCCATGTGACCTGGCCATTTAGCCCATGGTGTGCAGAAAAGTGCTACTCAGAGGTAAAACAACCCAACGTTAAAGAACACGCTGGATGGCCTTGACGGGAGGCTACCATCTGTCTCCCAACGGCTGTTCCTGTGGGTCCCCTCCCTCAACCTTCTCTGAGCCTTCGGGGTCCATGTGACCTGGCCATTTAGCCCATGGTGTGCAGAAAAGTGCTACTCAGAGGTAAAACAACCCAACGTTAAAGAACACGCTGGATGGCCTTGACGGGAGGCTACCATCTGTCTCCCAACAGCTGTTCCTGTGGGTCCCCTCCCTCAACCTTCTCTGAGCCTTCGGGATCCTTGTGAGTCTGGCCATTTAGCCCATGGTGTGCAAAAAAGTGCTACTCAGAGGTAAAACAACCCAACGTTAAAGAACACGCTGGATGGCCTTGACGGGAGGCTACCATCTGTCTCCCAACAGCTGTTCCTGTGGGTCCCCTCCCTCAACCTTCTCTGAGCCTTCGGGATCCTTGTGAGTCTGGCCATTTAGCCCATGGTGTGCAAAAAAGTGCCGCTCAGAGGTAAAACAACCCAACGTTAAAGAACACGCTGGATGGCCTTGACGGGAGGCTACCATCTGTCTCCCAACAGCTGTTCCTGTGGGTCCCCTCCCTCAACCTTCTCTGAGCCTTCGGGATCCTTGTGAGTCTGGCCATTTAGCCCATGGTGTGCAAAAAAGTGCTACTCAGAGGTAAAACAACCCAACGTTAAAGAACACGCTGGATGGCCTTGACGGGAGGCTACCATCTGTCTCCCAACAGCTGTTCCTGTGGGTCCCCTCCCTCAACCTTCTCTGAGCCTTCGGGATCCTTGTGAGTCTGGCCATTTAGCCCATGGTGTGCAAAAAAGTGCCGCTCAGAGGTAAAACAACCCAACGTTAAAGAACACGCTGGATGGCCTTGACGGGAGGCTACCATCTGTCTCCCAACAGCTGTTCCTGTGGGTCCCCTCCCTCAACCTTCTCTGAGCCTTCGGGATCCTTGTGAGTCTGGCCATTTAGCCCATGGTGTGCAAAAAAGTGCTACTCAGAGGTAAAACAACCCAACGTTAAAGAACACGCTGGATGGCCTTGACGGGAGGCTACCATCTGTCTCCCAACAGCTGTTCCTGTGGGTCCCCTCCCTCAACCTTCTCTGAGCCTTCGGGATCCTTGTGAGTCTGGCCATTTAGCCCATGGTGTGCAAAAAAGTGCCGCTCAGAGGTAAAACAACCCAACGTTAAAGAACACGCTGGATGGCCTTGACGGGAGGCTACCATCTGTCTCCCAACAGCTGTTCCTGTGGGCCCCTCCCTCAACCTTCTCTGAGCCTTCGGGATCCTTGTGAGTCTGGCCATTTAGCCCATGGTGTGCAAAAAAGTGCTACTCAGAGGTAAAACAACCCAACGTTAAAGAACACGCTGGATGGCCTTGACGGGAGGCTACCATCTGTCTCCCAACAGCTGTTCCTGTGGGTCCCCTCCCTCAACCTTCTCTGAGTCTTCGGGATCCTTGTGAGTCTGGCCATTTAGTCCATGGTGTGCAAAAAAGTGCTACTCAGAGGTAAAACAACCCAACGTTAAAGAACACGCTGGATGGCCTTGACGGGAGGCTACCATCTGTCTCCCAACAGCTGTTCCTGTGGGTCCCCTCCCTCAACCTTCTCTGAGCCTTCGGGATCCTTGTGAGTCTGGCCATTTAGCCCATGGTGTGCAAAAAAGTGCTACTCAGAGGTAAAACAACACAACCCTCTGCAAGAGATAACAAATAATGTATTAAATTCTTTGAATTTAGGTTGCCAATAATCCTCTATTTCAAAATTTTATCCCCCATGGGGAGGAAGAAGCCACTATTGGTTATGTTTCTATCTATATTCGTGTACCCAGATTTCCAGTATTTTTCAACATTATCCGTTATTTGAGGGAAATGTCCCATAATAGAAGCCAAACATTTTTATTTTTCGTGTCATAATGTTCATCAGCTTACAAATTGAGAAAAACAGCAATAGATCGAAATGATACAGAAGTGAATTTACATATCTGATATAAATTCCTCAGCCTTAGTACTGGAATGCTTGTAAAAGTAAAAAAAAAAAAACCGGCATAATAACATTATGCTAAAACTGATACAATAATTAAATATTATTATTTTAAACCGTTACGAATTGATATGAATTGGAGATTGTTTTGTATCTGTTTATCGGCATTCGCAGTTATAGCTTGTGATTGGTTCAAATAAACTGTTTATTGTTTCCCAGATAATTTTTTTCCCGTGAAATTTGAATCCCTAAACATCGTTATACCTCATTCTTTCTCTCTTATTAGAATATGCTGCTAAATATTCCGTTAATAACCTTGAAAATAAATTAGTTTTATTTGATTGGACAACTGCACCTTGCGAACAGCTTGCAACATGGACGATTTTAGATTCGCCTATAGCGCCATCTATTGAAGCGTTAAGGAGATAGAATCTCTCGGAACACAGTTGCCAGCTTCTTTCCGCTAAATGCACTCATCGTTTATTGTCAGTAAAAAATGAAATAAAAAAATAAATACCCCCTCAAGCAGCTGCTTGCCACAGAGGTCTGACAGGAGCCTGTCAGTGGAATAAAAATTCCTACTTTTTGTGTAAGAAAAAAGACATAATTTAATGGATATCCCCTTTTTAGCACGTATCTTCATTTTAATCGTGTGCTTAAGTTATACTGAGTCATAATCACTTTCTTTCAGTGTTTCAAGCAGCAGAGGATTGGTATTTAAAAATCTCCTCGAGTATGTGCTCGGAAATAGTCCCATAAGCTCAACACCGATTCTAGACTAAATGACCCCCTTTCCAGACGTACCCACTGGAGGTGCACCTCTCTCTCAACTGGGGCGGGGGTGGCTCAGTCGGTAGCGCGCCAGGCTCGTAATCTGTAGTTCCCAGGTTCGAGTCCCAACTGGGTCAGCGTTGAGATTTATCTCCGCATAACTCCCCGCCCTGCCCACGGTCAGTAGGGGACACCGATGGGCTTGGAAAGGCCGCCGTTCGTCGGATGGGACGTTAAGCCGCGGCTCCGTGTACGGGAGAGCCATACCCTGTGCACGTTAAAGAACACGCTGGATGGCCTTGACGGGAGGCTGCCATCTGTCTCCAAACAGCTGTTCCAGTGGGTCCTCTTCCCAAACCTTCTCTTGTTTTCGGGGTCCACGTGATCTGGCCATTTAGCCCATGGTGTGCAAAAAAGTGCCGTTCAGAGGTAAAACAACCCAAACAACGACTGAGTCAACTCCCTTCCCATGGAAACGGGCTCCTGCAGTTCCCAGGTTCGAGTCTCACCTATGCCAGCGTTGAGATTTGTCTCTGCTAAATCCGCACCCTATCTTCGATGAGTAACAGACACCGATGGTCTTGTAAAGACTGCCTTCCTTTGGATGGGATGTAAAGCCGTGGCCCCATTGCGCGGGAAAGCCATACCCTATGTATGCAAGGGGCGGGGGTGGCTCAGTCGGTAGCGCGCCAGGCTCGTAATCTGTAGTTCCCAGGTTCGAGTCCCAGCTGGGTCAGCGTTGAGATTTATCTCTGCAAAATTCCCTGCCCTGCCCACGGTCAGTAGGGGACACCGATGGGCTTGGAAAGGCCGCCGTCCGTCGGATGGGACGTTAAGCCGTGGCCCCGTGTGCCGGAGAGCCATACCCTGTGCACGTTAAAGAACACGCTGGATGGCCTTGACGGGAGGCTACCATCTGTCTCCCAGCAGCTTGTTCCAGTGAGTCCCCTCCCCCAACCTTCTCTGAGCCTTCGGGATCCATGTGACCTGGCCATTTAGCCCATGGTGTGCAAAAAAGTGCCGCTCAGAGGTAAAACAACCCAACCCTATGTATGCTAAAGAACACGCTGGATGGCCTCTTCAAAGCCATCCAGCGTGTTCTTTAGAATTAAATAGAGATAATTAACTTTGCTTTAAATCTCGTTTTCAACGAGAATGAAATTTTTCGTTTATCTACTTTTTCATTCCTGTAAACACTTTTTTTTTAATTATTTTAATTTTTTTAATTTTATTTTTTTATTAATTTGAGCCTTTGTATGACGGGAGGAAATTTAAATTATAGTATTTTATTGATAATCACACGACATAAAAAAAGTATTTGTCATTTCATTTCTTAATTTTAAAAGTTGTTGATATCAGTGGAATATCTCTTGAACCTCTATCACCGAAATTTCAAATTTCTGTTGTAAATAGATCACTTGCAACAGTCGTTAAGTTTTGCCCTTTCCATATTTAGTGATTCGAACGATATAAATTAAAACTACCTAATTATTTGAAAAATGCGAATTAGAATATTTCATTAGTACTAATCGATCTAAAAATTAATTTCTAATTATCTCCTGAAGCAAAACAATCGCATTTCTCACCCATTCTGGGCGTAAGGGTCAGCACACATTCTTGACCTTCACATTCGATCACGAAAGTTTGAAATTTTTGGAATAAATACATTCATTTGCCACATTCCACCACTAAAATTTTCTAACGTACGTAAATTAATTGTTTGCGATATTCGTTTGAAATTTGCGAGGTAGCCGTTTTTCATGTCGTTAGAGGGCGCAAATGTAGATTTTGAGTTGGGTTGTTTTACCTCTGAGCGGCACTTTTTTGCACACCATGGGCTAAATGGCCAGGTCACATGGACCCCAAAGGCTCAGAGAAGGTTGGGGGAGGGGACCCCTGGAACAGCTGTTGGGAGACAGATGGTAGCCTCCCGTCAAGGCCATCCAGCGTGTTCTTTAACGTGCACAGGTATGGCTCTCCCGTACACGGAGCCACGGCTTAACGTCCCATCCGACGGACGGCGGCCTTTCCAAGCCCATCGGTGTCCCCTACTGACCGTGGACAAGGCGGGGAATTTTGCGGAGATAAATCTCAACGCTGACCCAGCTGGGACTCGAACCTGGGAACTACAGATTACGAGCCTGGAGCGCTACCGACTGAGCCACCCCCGCCCCATGAACAAGCAGAATTGGCCAATTTGGGACTTAGAAACTTCTCACGTTTTGATTACTGAAAGTCTTTACCCAAACCATGTGACTGTTTGGTGGGGGCCTGTGTGGCTCAATCGGTAGGGGCCTGTGTGGCTCAGTCGGTAGGGGCCTGTGTGGCTCAGTCGGTAGCCGCTGGGTTCGTAATCTGCAGTTCCCAAGTTCGAATCCCACGTGGGCAGGCGTTGAGATTTATCTTCGCAAAACTCCCCCTCCCTGCCCTCTGCAGTAGGAACACAGATGGACTTGGAAAAGCTGCTGTCCGTCAGATGGGACGTTAAGCCATGACCCGTATGCAGGAGAGCAATACCCTGTGCATTTAAAGAACATGCTGGATGGCCTTCATGGAAGACTACCATCTATATCCTAACAGCTGTTCGGTAGGACTCCTCCCTCCAACCTTCTCTGAGCCTTCGGTGTTGATGTTACCTGGCCATTTATTGGGGCGGGGTGGCACAATCGCTTATAATCTGTATTCCCAGGTCTACATATTAATAATCCCTTCTTTCCCAACCTTCTTAATAATAAAAGCCTGTTATTGCCTCTGTTCAATCGCAAAATTCCCCGCCCTGCCCACGGTCAGTAGGGGACACCGATGGGCTTGGAAAGGCCGCCGTCCGTCTGATGGGACGTTAAGTCGTGGCCCCGTGTGTGGGAGAGCCATACCCTGTGCACGTTAAAGAACACGCTGGATGGCCTTGACGGGAGGCTACCATATATCTCCCAATAGCTGTTCCAGTGGGTCCCCTCCTGCAACCTTCTCTGAGTCTTTGGGGTCCTTGTGACCTGGCTATTTAGCCCATGGTGTGCAAAAAAGTGCGCTCAGAGGTAAAACAACCCAACTAGAAAAGATAGCGAAACTTGCTTGAAAACGATTTCATTAATCATTCCTTCAGGAAGAAATTAGTTAAGAGGGCATTCTTTCATACAAGGCGGTTCTCAGCCTCATCGCACGGAATCAGTTTTTTCTACCCTTTTGAAATGATCATTTCAGCGAAAATGTCTGAAACCATAGCCTTGAACTTATCGAAAGCGCCAAGGAAACGGAATTGACCGGCTTGCTAAATCTACAGATCTTAATGCATGCGACTTCTTTTGGGGATATCTCAAAGAAAGAGTGTACCGGGTAATTCAAAGACTTTGAAGGAGCTCAAACCATCTATTGAGCGTGAAATCTCTATTCCAAGAGCTATCCTCCAAAATGTGGGTTGGGTTGGGTTGTTTTACCTCTGAGCGGCACTTTTTTGCACACCATGGGCTAAATGGCCAGGTCACATGGACCCCGAAGGCTCAGAGAAGGTTGGGGGAGGGGACCCACTGGAACCGCTGTTGGGAGACAGATGGTAGCCTCCCGTCAAGGCCATCCAGCTTGTTCTTTAACGTGCACAGGGTATGGCTCTCCCGCACACGGTGCCACGGCTTAACGTCCCATCCGACGGACTAAGGCCTTTCCAAGCCCATCGGTGTCCCCTACTGACCGTGGGCAGGGCGGGGAATTTTGCGGAGATAAATCTCAACGCTGACCCAGCTGGGACTCGAACCTGGGAACTAAAGATTACGAGCCTGGCGCGCTACCGACTGAACCACCCCCGCCCCAATCCAAAATGTCATTTCACACTTTGAGATGAGATGGCGAGACATCGTATCTCAAAAGAATTTGAAAGGTATTTAAAAAGATTTTTATGCCTCATCGTTCAGATGAAATAAAACATTAAACTTGTTACGTACATTTACCAAGAAGGTACCAACGAAGTGTGAAATTCGGCCCGTAATAGCGTGTAAATAGCGTCCTCCTCCCCGGAAGTATTTGTGAATCTAGTAAAAAGCTAAAACTTTTAGCGTTTATTTTCTCATTAATACATACTTAGTCCGTATTAAATTTAAATCTTTGTATCCTTAGACGCGACTCGAATAACGAAAAAGCATAGATTTTTAATTAATTTTTTACGATGCAGTAATTTTGGTCCGTCTAATGATATCAAATATCACTATTCACCCCGTGTTCAGGGGCGGGGGTGGCTCAGTCGATAGCGCGCCAGGCTCGTAATCTATACTTCCCAGGTTCGAGTCCCAGCTGGGTCAGCGTTGAGATTTATCTCCGCAAAATTCCCCGCCCTGCCCACGGTCAGTAGGGGACACCGATGGGCTTGGAAAGGCCGCCGTCCGTCGGATTGGACGTTAAGCCGTGGCCCCGTGTGGAGGAGAGCCATACCCTGTGCACGTTAACACGCTGGATGGTCTTGACGGGAGGCTACCATACGTGCATCTGTCTCCCAACAACTGTTCCAGTAGGTCCCCTCCCCCAACCTTCTCTGAGCCTACAGGGTCCATGTGACCTGGCCAGTTAGCCCATGGTGTGCAAAAAAGTGTCGCTCAGAGGTAAAACAACCCAACCCCGTGTTCACCACTGGGCCAATGGCGAAGAAAACAACCCAACCCCGTGTTCACCACTGGGCCAATGGCGAAGATCAACGATACTGAACTTTTGCTATGGTCCGATAATTAAAAAAACCGTTCGCCCACTACTGACACAGACGACAAATTAAAAAACAAGGAGAGCCATACCCTGTGCACGTTAACACGCTGGATGGTCTTGACGGGAGGCTACCATACGTGCATCTGTCTCCCAACAACTGTTCCAGTAGGTCCCCTCCCCCAACCTTCTCTGAGCCTACAGGGTCCATGTGACCTGGCCAGTTAGCCCATGGTGTGCAAAAAAGTGTCGCTCAGAGGTAAAACAACCCAACCCCGTGTTCACCACTGGGCCAATGGCGAAGAAAACAACCCAACCCCGTGTTCACCACTGGGCCAATGGCGAAGATCAACGATACTGAACTTTTGCTATGGTCCGATAATTAAAAAAACCGTTCGCCCACTACTGACACAGACGACAAATTAAAAAACAATATTGTTTTTATATTTTCTTTTCGAAATGAGCGGAAGACGAAAATTCCAAACAGTATTTTATTATAAGTTCAGTAATTAAAACATTGATCTTTTATATTTGATGGCTAGCAACCTTCTTCTTAATAAATCTGCTAAACGATCCCGAAACGGTCGCTAGAACAGAAATCATCCTAACCTTTCTTAGCAACACGCGGTTTTGCATTTGAACCTGACCCTTAGGGACAAACCCCATAAACAACGATGTCCAACAAGACATACCACAAACAGTCATATCTACAAAACGATGGAAAAGGCCCTCCCTATTTGGCCAGCAGTAAAGGGATCGAGGGTCAGCACTTCTCTTTCCTATCTGTGGGAGGTCAACTTTCTAACATTAGTTTTATCACAGCTCGGACACCGAATCCTCATGGGAACAAAGACCAAAAGGCGTCACTTGCGAGTCGCGGTGCGAAATATCCGTTTCAAACATATGTTGTCAGCACACAAAGCTCTCAGACATGCAAGAGGACAGTGGCTGACATTGTTCGCCAGGATGGTTTATTGGCCGAGGTGTAGGTGACCTTTGTAGTCGGGTCAATGGTGAAGGGCAAACACAGAGTGGATCTTTGTTCACGGCTCAGTGCCTGACCAGGGGCCATTCGGCAAGTGGTCACTTTACGGAATGACCTCGAGAGTCCGAGGAGCTCTAAAATTTATTGTCCTCTAAACGGGAGATTTCTTTCGGGGCTTCCGCTTGTTCCGGGAAGATGTCGTCCGGCCCCCGCCATTGTAAAAGTAATGGCCGTATAAACGGAGAACAGAGACGCACTTTGGAACCCCACCTGTTGCATACATAAACTACGGAGGAGGGTCAGCTGCTTTCTGATTAGTGTACGGAGAAGAGGAATTATTGCTGGCTACAATTACTAAACTAGTAACGATGGATTGAGGGATGGTGTCGTTTGCAGATGTTTTTCAAAAATTTTTCTTTACAGATATGTGAGAACTTTATTTAAATAAATAAAAATAAATACCCCCTCAAGCAGCTGCTTGCCACAGAGGTCTGACAGGAGCCTGTCAGTTTATATGCCACAGTAGAAGGTCTGAGAGGATGGCAGGACCTCAGGAACGTGTACAGCAACTGTACACGCTCCAGTTACCGTTCACAGCAAACTGGAGCGTGTGCAGTTACTGCACACGCTCCAGTTTGCTGTGAACGGTAACTGCACACGCTCAATATTTCTGTGAGTGGGCCCACACGATCCAGGTTTTTGTGAGCTCACACGATCCAATGTAAATAAAATAAAATTAAATACCCCCTCAAGCAGCTGCTTGCCACAGAGGTCTGACAGGAGCCTGTCAGTTTATATGCCACAGTAGAAGGTCTGAGAGGATGGAAGGACCTCAGCAGAAAAACGACACAAACAGCCATGCCTTACCTGGGGCTCGAACCCAGGTCCCTTAGATCAGTAGCCAAGCGCGCTAACCACTCGGCCATAAAGGGTAGTAAGTATCACAAGCCGTCCCGTGGCCGAGTGGTTAGCGCGCTTGGCTACTGATCTAAGGGACCTGGGTTCGAGCCCCGGGTTAAGGCATGGTTGTCTGTGTCGTTTTTCTGTTGAAGTCCTGCCATCCTCTCAGACCTTCTACTATGGCATATAAACTGACAGGCTCCTAGACCTCTGTGGCAAGCAGCTGCTTGAGGGGGTATTTATTTTATTTTTTATTTTAAGTATCACAGATGTGCTGTAGACATGAGACTCATGAAATAGCTGAAAAAAATTAATTCCTCGCTGTTTTTTGAAGGCTCTGTATAACGCTTTGCGTTATGTTTTTAAAACGTAAAACCAAAACAACAAATTCAACATCAAGCAGACACAGGAAAGCAACTGTTGGTCTATGAAAGGTTGGGTTGTTTTACCTCTGAACGGCACTTTTTTGCACACCATGGGCTAAATGTCCACGTCACATGGACCCCGAAGGCTCAGAGAAGGTTGGGGGAGGGGACCCACTGGAACAGCTGTTGAAAGACAGATGGTAGCCTCCCGTCAAGGCCATCCAGCGTGTTCTTTAACGTGCACAGGGTGTGGCTCTTCCGCACACGGGGCCACGGTTTAACGTCCCATCCGACGGACGGCGGCCTTTCCAAGCCCATCGGTGTCCCCTACTGACCGTGGGCAGAGCGGGGAGTTTTGCGGAGATAAGTCTCAACGCTGACCCAGCTGGGTGGGATGAAAGAATTAGTGTAAAATTTCCCCCTCTTTTTTTGGTAGTCTTTTGAATTCAGTGAAAAAGTATCACAGGAAAATATCCTGTATACAAAAAACACGAGAAATAATTAACCGTAAAAAAAATCCCAATAAGGGAAACCATTTTTTTTCCCAGCTAATTATTTCAAATTTTTGAAATATTTCGTGAATTATGCGTGCAATACATATATATGCTTTAAATACTTTTCACACCCATTCTGGTTGTGGCTCAGTCGGTAGCGCGCCAGGCTCGTAATCTGTAGTTCCAAGGTTCGAGTCCCAGCTGGATCAGCGTCGAGATTCATCTCCACAAAATTCCCCGCCCTGCCCACGGTCAGTAGGGGACACCGATGGGCTTGGAAAGGCCGCCGTCCGTCGGATGGGACGTTAAGCCGTGGCCCCGTGTGCGGGAGAGCCATACCCTGTGCACGTTAAAGAACACGCTGGATGGCCTTGACGTAAGGCTACCATCTGTCTCCCAACAGCTGTTCCAGTGGATTCCCTCCCCCAACCTTCTCTGAGCCTTCGGGGTCCATGTGACCTGGCCATTTATCCCATGGTGTGCAAAAATGTGCCGCTCAGAGGTAAAACAACCCAACATCCATTCTGGTTACTGGCATTCTCAAAGGGGGGAGAAGGAATGGCTTCCCCCCACTAGATCCTGGCTTGCTGCTACGTGAAGTCTAATGTGTGGTTCAGTTACAGACATCTTGATTTCTAATAATTCGATAATTTTGTCGAATCTCTTGGACCAATATTGAATTTTGAGAAGAAAAAAAAAAATCTTCGATTGAAATTTCACAACCTGCCATTTAAAGCCTGTGAATACATTTCTTTTTCAAGTTTCGGTATTTCACATGAAGCCTTAAACTTGCGGCTTCGCGTCAGTTCTAACATTATCGCTACTTCGTTAAAATTTGTAAAGAAACTTTTTCGGAAAGTGCATATGGGACTTCTGAAGTCCAGCTCCAGGAAATAAAGGAGACATAACATTGAGCGTGATTTTCTTCTTTTACGAAAGTCGAGTGGTTAGCGTGCTTGGCTTCTAATCTAAGGGGCCTGGGTTCGAGTCCCGGGTAAGGCATAGATGTTTGTGTTGTTTTCCTAATGAGATTTCGCCTTCCTCACAAACATTCTACTTTGGAGTATAAACTGACAAGTTGGGTTGGGTTGTTTTACCTCTGAGCAGCACATTTTTTGCACACCATGGGCTAAATGGCCAGGTTTCAAGTACCGCGAAGGCTCAGAGAAGGTTGGGGGAGGGGACCCACTGGAATAGCTGTTGGGAGACAGATAGCAGCCTCCCGTCAAGGCCATCCAGCGTGTTCTTTAACGTGCACAGGGTGTGGCTCTCACGCACACGGAACCACGGCTCAACGTCCTATCCGACGGACGGTGGCCTTTTCAAGTCCATCGGTGTCCCCTCCTACTAACCGATGACAGGGCGAAGAGTTTTGTGGAGATAAATCTTAACCCTCTCCCAAGTGAGACTCGAACCTGAGAACTGCAGGTTACGAGCCTGGCCCGCTGGAGCCATCTCCTCCACCCCCCCCCCTCCCCCCCCCCCCTCCACTACCTCTTTTGCATAAGTTCCACGGAATTGAGGAAAAGACTATTTCAAACAGTAAATGCGAATGTCAGCTGCATAAGCATTACATTTCGCGAAAAAACGAAATCGAGATTTTTTATTGCAACCTCTCCCCCACCACCACTCGTGTTATAACTGCTGCGTCCCTAAACAAATGTTCCTGTCCACTGCTCAGTACCTATGTAGAGATCTATTGAGAGCTAAAGAATCAATCTTTATTTTTTGTCCGAATCTCTTTAAAAGAAACCATATGCATCAGTTAAACTTTCTTCTATTTCGGCACTTGATTTGCCTCGCAATAAATTCCTAATTCTTTTTTTTTCCTTCGTTTTCACACAATTTGTCGTTTCTTCAGGATTCAATTTCCAGCTAACGGATGTTGCGCACAGAAGCTGTTTTCAGGCTACTGCACAACCCCCGCAGTGTGTATAACTGCACGACAGCAAAAAAGGAGTAAACTGCTGACTAGCTCTATTCTGTGTTTTTTAGCAGAGGTAGAAAAGAAAAAAAAAACGTTAACATCTCAGCCATTCTCCTTTCCTGTTCCTAGCAGTGGGCACCTCATACCCTGCGTTGGCTCTCAGTGGTCATTCCGCACGTGTGTGATAGCCCGGCGACCAATCAACTGTCCCTAAGCAAGGGGGCAGATGGGCCGAACCTTGAGGAACAGGTTTCTCAGGAGCACTAATTGTCACGGGTGCAGCCGCCAGACAGCGGCCGCAGGCGACTCTGGAACCGGTCGACTGAGGAGCTCCCAGCGCGGACTGACCTGAGGATAAGGTCAAATGGGGCGGGTCACTGCAGGGGAGGGCCGAGGCACGGTCAGGCAGCCAGGGGTCAGCGCTCGCCAGTCGCCATACCGGCGAAGGAGCTCTACTAGGAAGCAACACGAGGGAGAAGGTCTGACGCAGAAGCGCATCTCCATGGAAACGAATCATGAAAGGTAAGGTGCTGCCTAGGATTATCATGGATTCAATTTCAATGACGGTGGGGAGGGATGTTGCTTGGCTTCGGTACCATGTCGTGGCTTTTTAGCACTCTTGGAGTTGACGGTATTGTGATAATGTAGCAGTTTCAAAATTCAAATGTTGAGGCCACAAAAAGAGAGATTTTTTAAATTTCAGACAAGAATATATTCTGTACGTTCTACTGCATAACAAGTATTCTTTTTTAAGAATAAAAGATTGCTGTGGGGATTAAAACTGTGCAATCGAGCCGTCCCGTGGCCGAGTGGTTAGCGCGCTTCGCTACTGATCTAAGGGACCTAGGTTCGAGCCCCGGATAAGGCATGGACGTTTGTGTTGTTTTCCTGCTGAGGTCCTGCCATCCTCTCAGACCTTCTACTATGACATATAAACTGACAGGCTCCTGTCAGACCTCTGTGGCAAGCAGCTGCTTGAAGGGGATTTATTTATTTTTTATTATATTCTATCGAATGCTGAAGCTGAATGCTCGACTCAGTGTAAAGCTGGTTGTTCTTTTTCGAAGTGTTTTTTTTTTTAATTATTACAGTCATTTCTTAAATTATTTTGTATTTATAATTTTGATTAATAAAAAATAAATACCACCTCAAGCAGCTGCTTGCCACAGAAGTCTGACAGCAGGCTGTCAGTTTATATGCCATAGTAGAAGGTCTGTGATGATGGCAGGACCTCAGCAGAAAAACGACACACACATCCATGCCTTAACCCGGGGCTCGAACCCGGTCCCCCATGCCTTAACCCGGGGCTCGAACCCGGTCCATTAGATCAATAACCAAGCGTGCTAACCACTCGGCCACGGGACGGCTAATTTTGATTAGTGTCTGTAAATATGTTGCTTTTTATCATTTAGCTTATTATGTAAATATACGACTGCCCTGTACATTCACGTAATAAGCTAAACTGTGTATAAATTAATTTTTGCATTAGTTTAAATTACTTGGAAAAGATAAAAGCTTTAATTGCTATACAGTTCGATATTTGAATAAAGCAGAAAATGACCTGTAATCGAAAAGGAAAATCTTGAGGGGTTAGACGAAAATAGTTCCGTCTGGAGCGGGATCCGAACCCACGACTGCCTGATATCGTCGTAATACGCCAGGCTCGTGATCTGCATTTCCCAGGTTCGAGTCTCGCCTGAGCCAGCGTTGAGATTTATCTGCCCTCGACCATTAGGGTCAGTGATGGACTTGCAAAGGCCGCCGTCAATCGGATGGGACATTATGCCGTCGCCCCGTGTGTGAAAGAACCATACGCTGTGCACGCTAAAGAACACCCTGGATGGCCTTGCCGGGAGATTTCCGTAATCTATCTCCTAACAACTGTCCAGTGGGTTCTCTGAGCCCTTGGGGTCTTTGTGACCCGAACATTTAAACCATTATGTGCTTAAAAAATACCGTTGAGAGTTAAAACAAACCGAGCCTAAGGAACACGCCCCGTACTCTTACATATTATCAGGAGGTTGTAGGTGAGGACCCCCCCCCCCCCCCCCTCACAACGAAATTGAGTTTTTTGTCTACAATTGTTTTCTATGAAATGTTGATAGATTCCAGTCTAATAAATAAAAATTAATCACTGATGTAGATTCCTTGAGTAGCTACTCCGACTGGGAAAGTCGAATTGCTTATTTGAGTCTGATTAAATACTGTCGATCGTAGTATCGTAAGTCGAGACGCACCCTGTTTCACTACTAAAATTTCATCTTTTTTTACACTGGAAGAACCGGTTCAAAACCGTATTAAAACGAAAATTGGGAAAGTAAAATATAGTGTGTAGAGAAAGTTTATAAAAAAAATAAACTACCTGACCCTTAAGCAGCTGCTTGCCATAGAGGTGGGGCGGGGGTGGCTCAGTCGGTAGCGCGCCAGGCTCGTAATCTGTAGTTCCCAGGTTCGAGTCCCAGCTGGGTCAGCGTTGAGATTTATCTCCGCAAAATTTCCCCGCCCTGCCCACGGTCAGTAGGGGACACCAATGGGCTTGAAAAGGCCGCTGTCCGTCGGATGGGACTTTAAGCCGTGGCCCCGTGTGCGGGAGAGCCATACCCTGTGCACGTTAAAGAACACGCTGGATGGCCTTGACGGGAGGCTACCATCTGTCTCCCAACAGTTGTTCCAGTGGGTCCCCTCCCCCAACCTTCTCTGAGCCTTCGGGGTCCATGTGACCTGGTCATTTAGCCCATGGTGTGCAAAAGAGTGCCGCTCAGAGGTAAAACAATCCAATCCAAAGCCATAGAGGTCTGACAGGAAGCCTTTCAATATAACACACATCTTAGAAAAGTTGTGTTAGTGAGATCTCAACAGAAGGAAAGCACGAGAAAAGGAAAATCTAATCCTTCTGATCCTCAGTCAAGCATTGTAAACCATTCTGCCAGCGGAATAGTCGCAGAAGACATTGTGATTCTTAACAAAAAAAATTCTATATTTTCAGTCGGGAGCTGCTTCAGGGACATCTTAATTCGAATCAAGGATTTTCTAAATGCTTTCTTTCTGTTTCTGAGGGTCTCTAGCAATTCAATTCAATATATGAAATCAATCCATAGAACTGCCAATCTAGAGGGACGGGGTGGCTCAGTCGGTAGAGCGCCAACTTGTAATCTGCAGTTTCCAGGTTCGAGTCCCATCTCGGCCAGTGCCGAGATTTATCTCCATTACTTCCGCTCTCCGTATGGAAAGAGGGCTCGATGGGTTTGGAAAGACCGCTGTCCGTCGGATTGTCGTTAAGTCGTGGCTTTCCTTGTGCGGAAGAGCCATATTCTGTGCACGTTAAATACGCTGGATGGCCTTGACGGGAGACGACCATCTGTCTTCCAACAGCTGTCCAGTGGGTCCACTCCCACAACCTTCTTTGATCCCTCGGGGTCCTTGTGACCTAGCTATTGTGTGCAGAAAAAGTGCCTCTCAGAGGTAAAACAGTCCAAAAGCCAATCTGAAGCTTGTGACTCAATAATGGTTCAGTGTACCGTATAAAAAATAAATACCCCCTCAAGCAGCTGCTTGCCACAAAGGTCTGACAGGAGCCTGTCAGTTTATATGTCATAGTAGAAGGTCTGAGAGGATGGCAGGACCTCAGCAGAAAAACGACACATACATCCATGCCTTACCCAGGGCTCGAACCCAGGTCCCTTAGATCAGTAGCCAAGCGCGCTAACCACTCGGCCATGGGACGGCTCTCAGTGTACCGTACGGTTCTTTATTGTTCGCCATTTCTATTGCAATGGCAGAAGTATTAGTAATGGGGAAGAGTTATATACGATGATAAAAAATATTGACTATGACTAAAGAAGATTGCATTTCACACTGATTAATAATATATGCATATTAAATGGCGGTGAGGGGGGGGGGGGTATTTATTTTGATTTAGCCGGTAGCTCACCAAGCTCGCGATCTCTAGTTCCCTAATATTCTAGTTCCAACTTGAGCTAGATCTCCGTTAACCTCCATACTGGGGAGAAAGGGAATAACCGATGGGACTAAAAACGCTGCAGTCTGTCGGGGGGCGGGGGGGAGGTCTAAGTCGGTAGCGCGCCAGGCTCGTAATCTGTAGTTCCCAGGTTCGATTCCCAGCTGGGTCAGCGTTGAGATTTATCTCCGCAAAATTCCCCGCCCTGCCCACGGTCAGTAGGGGACACCGATGGGCTTGGAAAGGCCGCCGTCCGTCGGATGGGACGTTACGCCGTGGCCCCGTGTAAGGGAGAGCCATACCCTGTGCACGTTAAAGAACGCGCTGGATGGCCTTGACGGGAGGCTACCATCTGTCTCCCAACAGCTGTTCCAGTGGGTCCCCTTCCCCAACCTTCTCTCAGCCTTCGGGGTCCATGTGACCTGGCCATTTAGCCCATGGTGTGCAAAAAAGTGCCGCTCAGAGGTAAAACAACCCAACCTGTATTTTTTTTAGCCTTTTCGGCTTTTTAATAGGTTTGTTTGGTGTACAATGGTTATATTTCACATGCGTAGTATACAGTCAAGTAGCCTTAAGTTATGGTGGCTCCAGGGGTGGCTCAGTCAATAGCGCACCAGGCTCCTAATCTGCCATTCCTAGGTTCGAGTAACACATGGCCAACGTTGAGATTTATCTGCACAAAACTCCATGGCCTCAGTCAGCGTGGGACATCGAAAGGCTTGGAAAGGACGCCGTCCGTCGGATGGGACGTTAAACTGTGTCTCCGTGTACGTCAATTTTAATAAGATGCTATTTGACATTCTGTGCCCATTTCGATTCGTGTGGGGCGGGGGTGGCTCAGTCGGTAGCGCGCCAGGCTCGTAATCTGTAGTTCCCAGGTTCGAGTCCCAGCTGGGTCAGCGTTGAGATTTATCTCCGCAAAATTTCCCCGCCCTGCCCACGGTCAGTAGGGGACACCGATGGGCTTGGAAAGGCCGCCGTCCGTCGATGGGACGTTAAGCCGTGGCCCCGTGTGCGGGACAGAGCCATACCCTGTGCACGTTAAAGAACACGCTGAATGGCCTAGACGGAAGGCTACCATCTGTCTCCCAACAGCTGTTCCAGTGGGTCCCCTCCCCCAACTTTCTCTGAGCCTTCGGTGTCCTTGTGACCTGGCCATTTAGCCCATGGTGTGCAAAAAAGTGACGCTCAGAGGTAAAACAATCCAATTCAATTCGATTCTTGTACTTTCTCCATCATCAATCATTTAAAAACATTCTTCGTAATTCTGAGAGCATGTCATCTGCACGAGGAGTCTGTCGATAGCGCCACAGGCTCGTAATCTGCAGTTTCCAAGTTCGAGTCTCACTTGGGTCAGCGTTGAGATTTATCTCCGCGAAACAACCCCCCCCCCCCTGCCCTCGGTCAATAGGGACACCGATGGGCTTGGAAAGGCTGCCTTCCATTAGATGGGACATACATCGTGGCCACGTTTGTGCACGTTAAAGAACATGCTGGATGGCCTTTATGGGAGCTACCATCTGCCTCTCCAACAACCAGTAGGTCCCCTACCCACAACCTTCTCTGAGCATTCAGGGTCCTTGTGACCTGGCCATTTAGCCTGTTTTGTGCAAGAAAGTGCCGCACAGAGTGAAAACATCCCTACCCATCATCCCCCATGGGAGAAATATCGCTTCTGCAATGACCACTTCAAGTTAATCAGATTCATTAATCAGAGTGTTACTTAATACATTAAGCAACCTCTTATTGCTGCAATGCTTAAATAAAAGTTCAAATTAAAGCAACCTTGATAAGAATGACCTTTCATAATACGCATTCCTGTACACCTATACCAAGGACGTATTTCCGGTGGGAAGGGAGGAAACAATGTTCACGTATTTTGACTGTTACGTAGGGAGGTGGTGCCGAGGTGTTCCTGGAACGAGACTACATGACCTTTTTGGCACATGCCTACAGAACCACCCACGCTTCGTACTCTATTAGAATTAGTTTCGTAATAACTTGTCCAACTTTGTTCCTTGATAAAGCTTGTTGTAAAAGTTTTTTAAAGAGCCGTAGCTTAACACCAAACCCCTACCAAATGCAGCCGCAGGTGCCAATAGATAATAATCGAGTAATTTCTTTCTCTAATATTTTTTGTTTTGATGTTAGCTTCTGTTTAAATTGTTTGGTTTGGGTTGTTTTACCTCTGAGCGGCACATTTTTGCATAATAAAAATAAAATAAATAAATACCCCCTCAAGCAGCTGCTTGCCACAGAGGTCTGACAGGAGCCTGTCAGTTTATATGCCATAGTAGAAGATCTGAGAGGATGGCAGGACCTCAGCAGAAAAACAACACGAACATCCATGCCTTACCCGGGGCTCGAAACTACCATGGGCTAAATGGCCAGGTCACAAGGACCCCGAAGGCTGAGGGAAGAGACCCATTGGAACAGGTTGTTGGCAGCCTCTCGTCAAGGCCATCCAGCGTATTCTTTAACCTGCACAGGGTATGGCTCTCCCGTACACGGGGCCACGGCTTAACGTCCCATCCTACGTACGGCGGTCTTTCCAAGCCATCGGTGTCCCTTACTCACCGTGGGCAGGGCGAAGAGTTTTGCGGACATAAATCTCAACGCTGACCCTGCTGGGACTCGAAACTGGGAACTGCAGATTACGAGCCTGGCGCGCTACCGACTGAGCCATCCCCGCCCCTGTTGAAATTGATAAATGAGGGGTTGGATTGGCTCAGCGGGTAACGCTCCAGGCTCGTATTCTGCAGTTCCCAGGTTCAAGTCACGATTTCACGAGCGTTGAGATCAGAAAGGCTTGGAAAGGTCGCCATCCCGTCGGATAAGATGTTAAGCCGTGGTTTCCATGTGCAGGAGAGCCATGCATGTTAAAAAAGAACACACTGGATGGACCTTGCCAGGAGAAAAAGCATAAATCCATCTATCTCTTTACAGCTATATAGTGGATCTCCTTCCATTACCCATCATGGCGGGGGTTCGTTCTATTTTGTTGCGATCTTAAGCAATCACGGCAATTCCCGATTCCGTCTTACGGTCTAACTCTACCAGTTACGAAAAGCCATGCCTATCTAGAGACGGGGGCAAGAATGCGCCATATAGACGCACCTCAGCCCCGACCTCACATGACAGCAGCCCTACAAAAAGGAAAGCTAACCACCGGAAGAAACCTAACTTTAATCTGTTCCCCAGTTAGCCATGAACAAGGATGTATAGATCCAAGTTCGCTCGGCTCCCGGGGTGGAGACTCTTAGTAATGCCCAGACTTTGGTGAGGGCTCGACCTACTGGGGCACAAATCTTTTCAGAAGAGCCCTCGAACTGCTCACCCAGAGCACTTGATAGGTGAGGTCTAAGACACCGTCGAACCGGCACGCCCAAACGGTCGGCGGCATCCTCGACCTCGGTTGGTCTTGGCTATGTCCAACCGGGGACCCAATCCGGCCGCACAGCCTTCGACCGGGTTGCTGGACCCGAAGCCCCCCCCCCCCCACACACACACACCACGTCAAGGTGGTCCCCTATTGGGGGGGGGGATCATGGCGGGGTGGCTCAGTCGATAGCACGCCGAGCCAGCAATCTGCAATTCCCAAGTTCCAGTCCCAGCTGACATTTATCTCCGCAAAATTCCCCGCCCTGCCCTCGGTCAATAGGGAACAGCGATGGGCTTGGAAAGACCACCGTCCGTCGGATGGGACGTAAATCCATCTATCGGAGCCGTGGTTCCGTGTTATTAAGCCGTGGTTCCGTGTGCAGGACAATCATATCCAGTGCACGTTTAGGAACAATCTGGATGGTCTCGACGGGAGGTTATCGTCTGTCTCCCAACAGCTGTCCAGTGGGCACCCTTCCCCCAATATTCTCTGGGTCCTCGGGATCCTTGTGACCTTTCCATTTTTAGTCCATTGTGCGCAAAAAAGTGGCTCTCAGGGGGTAATACAAAACAAACACAGAAATAGTTTCCTTTTTTTCTGCAAAATATCTCTTTTGACAAACCACACAACAAATCGTGATCAATTGGCAACACTCCAGATTAACAAGATGGCAACACGGAATGATTTATGGAGTTAGTTGCTTTGAACGTTCTCCTTTCAAATCTATTTTCGGAATTGTACAAATATTTCTTTCTCCCTAATAGTAAAGAATCAGGTAAGCGACCTTGGCTCTAACCTTGAGAATTCCCTTTCGCTAACACCTGTTAGGTTCATTTAAATGAATCTGATTGGATGCCACGTGATGGTTTCGCATTCAGATTTTGCCCAGCTTCAGTTTCATAAATATCATCTAACCCAAATCCACGTGTCACGCTTCCTCGTAGCCCCTTTCCTGTCAGACGCAACCTCCTTGACCTCCTTCAAAAGTAGCCCACATCTCTCTCGGCTGTCCATCCGCATCTAACCTCAGGGCCTTGTTTATTTTATTGGCTGTCTTGCGTAATATCCTCGTTATTTCATTAGCGAGTGCTGCCGACTGACCGTACAAGGGGAGACCAATTGCATCATCTAATTATCCTTGAACGTCCTCCTCTTCAATCGGGGCGATTTCCCTTTTCTTTGCTGAAAAAACATTAAATATCTCTGTGAACAATATTTACGGGAGAACTGGAGAATAATACCTTTTTTGTAAGATAGATTGGGTTGTTTTACCTCTGAGGGGCACTTTTTTGCACACCATGGGCTAAATGGCCAGGTCACATGGACCCCGAAGGCTCAGAGAAGGTTGGGGGAGGGAACCCACTGGAACAGCTGTTGGGAGACAGATGGTAGCCTCCCGTCAAGGCCATCCTGCGTGTTCTTTAACGTGCCCAGGGTATGGCTCTCCCGCACACGGGGCCACGGCTTAACGTCCCATCCGACGGATGGCGGCCTTTTCAAGCCCATCGGTGTCCCCTACTGACCGTGGACAGGGCGGGGAATTTTGCGGAGATCTCTTATAGACAGCTACAAATTCCTCAAAATGATGTCGAATGACTCCATCATGTGACGGACTACTAATTTATTCTAGCTCATTCTTTTCTGAAGAGAAAGTAGTTTTTATGTGTTCTAAGAAACTTTATTTCTGATAGCAACTGAAGAGATTAATGCTAAATGTTTAGAATGTAAAATTGGCTTTGTCGATTTACGTATAGAATTTTATTTTCCATCAGGGATAGCTCATCCTTGCCTTCAGGCACTACCAGTCAACACAGAGGGGTAGATTGGCGCGAGTCAGATTACGCCCGGCTCGTAATCTGATGTTTCCAGATTCGAATCCCAGCTGGGTCAGCATTGAGATTTATCTCCGCAAAACTCACCGCCCTGCCCACGGTCAGTAGGAGACACCGATGGGCTTTGAAAGGCCGCCATCTGTCCTATGGGACGTTAAGCCGTGGCTCCGTGTACGGGAGAACCATACCCTGTGCACGTTACAGAACACGCTGGATGACCGCGATGGGAAGTTATCATCTGTCTCTCACAACCGTTCAGTGTGTTGCCTCCCTCAACCTTCTCTGAGCCTTCGGGGTTCTTGTGACCTGGCCATTTAGCCCATTGTGTGCAAAAGAGTGGCACTCAGAGGTAAAGTAGCCGACGTGTTCGAGTCCCAGCTGTGTTTGCATTGAAAATTTTCCCTGCTAAAAGCTTCCTAGAAGTGAGCCCTGCCCTCAAGGAAAAAGGAGACACGACTGTCTTGGAATGGCCGCCATCCGTTGGATTGAATTTTAAGTCATCCCTCCGTGTGAGGGAGAGCCATACCCTCTTCACGTTAAAGAACACCTTGGATGGCCTTGACGAGATGTTTCCATCTGCCTCCTAGCAACTGTCTTGTAACTCCCCTTCCCCAAGGGGCAGGGGTGGCTCAGTCGGTAGCGCGCCAGGCTCGTAATCTGTAGTTCCCAGGTTCGAGTCCCAACTGGGTCAGCGTTGAGATTTATCTCCGCAAAATTCCCCGCCCTGCCCACGGTCAGTAGGGGACACCGATGGGCTTGGAAAGGCCGCCGTCCGTCGGATGGGACGTTAAGCCGTGGCCCCGTGTGCGGGAGAGCCATACCCTGTGCACGTTAAAGAACACGCTGGATGGCCTTGACGGGAGGCTACCATCTGTCTCCGCTCTAAGACCAACAGCTGTTCCAGTGGGTCCCCTCCCCCAACCTTCTCTGAGCCTTCGGGGTCCATGTGATCTGGCCATTTAGCCCATGGTGTGCAAAAAAGTGCTGCTTAGAGGTAAAACAACCCAACCCCTTCCCCAATCGTCTCTGATCCCTCAGGGTCAGAGACGGTTGTCCATTTAGCTCGTTGTATTCAAAAAAGCGCCGCTTAGAGATAAAGCAACCCAACCTTACAACATCCTGTGGATTATCTTCTAAGCCCTTGGGATCCTTGTGACCTAGTTTTTTACCCCCTTTCCGCGAACAACAATGCCTCCAGCAGATAAAATAATCGAATGCAGTCATATTTTCTGATCCATCACGCAGATGTTTAAACGGTTAACAAAATCCGCCATTGCATCCCTTCATCGCTAAACTAGTTCTCTCCAATCACCGGAATTCTCAAAAAGCACAACCATTTGAGAATGGATCAGCAACAACTCATCGCAACTCGTGATATTTGCCGATCTAAATGCTCTTAATTGGTGCGCTACTGAGACCAGCCGAACCGTAGAGCGACAAGACCTTTTCCCTTCAGAGTTTGATCTAAATGACAAGCCCTGTCGGTCGTCGGTTCCAGGTGGTGGTCAGACCGGAGGCATCGCCCCGTTACCCCCTGCCAACGCCCGTAATGAGGCGGCAGGGCCGCGTACAGGCTTCGGGAGGGTGCATCTTCCTACCTAGACGCCAAGCGTTACCTACTACTTCATGCAGACGTTATGCCTTCCGTCCCGCCATCGTCGACATTCATTTGTATAATGCGGAATGCTCTTCTCCCGGAGGGAGCCATCTTGTTATCCAGCTCGCTCCGACTAGTAATGAACACCCCTGGAAGCTCTCCAACTGGGAGGTTCTAGTCACCAGATGCGGACAGCCCTTCTCTGTGCCCTGGCAAACATCGTCGCCGACACACTCGAGTGGATTCGTCTGACATGGGCCTGCCGGAGGTGTTTGTTGGGTGGGTCTCGTTCCTTCCGAGAAAGGGTCAAGGGGACCGACGCTTGATGTGTGTGCACTTTTCACCAAACATTCGTTATTTTATGTGTTGAGAATGTTTTCTTCTCTCTTATATATGCTCGTTATAAGCGGATAGAGCTGAAGTCGACCTTTCCTTTGATGTTTACTATTATCTGGTGACGTCTAAAACCCAAATAATACTCCATCAATGGTTTTCAAAAGATTTGTCGATCTTGCGAGAAATGTAGTCAGTGTTGATGTTATAGGGAGGTCTTTAACCTCTTTAACCATCAAGAGCCTCAGGGAAGAGGAAGAAATTCTATGGCAAGGGAGATTACATCTTTCGAAGAATCTGCCTGAAAGCTCTCTCTCTCTTGAAGAGTGAAGTATTCTTTTGTAATGTACTCTGAAATAAAACCAAATACATTGCAAAGGCAGCAATTTTCATATTATGACAGTGGATTTTTTTTTTTTGCCTGTGAGCGGCACTTTTGCGCACAATAAGTTAAATGAGTAGGTCACAACGACTCCAATAGGATTAGACAGGGTTGGGTTGTTTAACCTCTGAGCGCACTTTTTTTTTTGTACATAGTGAACTTGAATGGCCACATCAGAAGGACTTCCAAGGGCTCAGAAGAATGTGGGAAGGGAACCCACTGGACAGCTGTTAGCAGATGGTAGCCTCACGCCAAGGCCGTAGAGCGTTGACGTGCACAGGGAATGGCTGTCCGCACATGATCCATGGCTTAAAGCCACATCCGAAGGACGACATCTCTCCTCCCCAGGTCAGAAAAGGTTGGAGGAAGAGGACACAGTGGACAGCGGTTAGGAGACAAAAGTCTTCCATCAACACTTTCCCTGCCCACGGTAAGGAGGGACACCGATGGGCTTGGAAAGGCCGCCGTCCGTCGGATGGGACGTTAAGTTGTGGCCCCGCGTGCGAGAGAGCCATACCCTGTGCACGTTAAAGAACACGCTGGATGGCCTTGACGGGAGGCTACCATCTGTCTCTCAACAGCTGTTCCAGTGGGTCCCCTCCCCCAACCTTCTCTGAACCTTCGGGGTCCATGTGACCTGGCCATTTAGCCCATGGTGTGCAAAAAAGTGCCGCTCAGAGGTAAAACAACCCAACCCAACATGGACGAGGGGACATATTTCTTTGTGCAGTTTGTACGTTGTTCAACAATCAATTGCTGAAATTTCTAGTTTCATTCACGTAAATGTGGATCTTATGTCAATTTTCAAAGTCTCTACAACTTGAATCTTCCTGTGACCTGCAAATGATCACAGACTCATTGGATCTTATGACTTCGCTTGGAATCCAACCCAAGTCTTTTAGCTTCTGAATCTGGGCCGCATGCCACTGGAATGACTGAACAAGATTGCGAAGATAAAATTAAGTTGCCTGGGGGAAATAAAACAGACAATCTCACAACGTTTTTATTTTACATCCTTAAAAACAAACGTGTCGTAGTTTATTCACTTCTCCGTTAAAAATTTCCTAATTTAAGCAAATGACATCTTTTTGTTTTTGAATACCATTTGGCTCTGAAAGCTGTTCAAACAGTAGTTCTAAAACGATGGACTGCGACTCACTGATGAGTCGCAAACTGGCAGATTAGTAGTTCTGAAATCAAGGATTACGATTCATTACTGGTGGGTTGCAATCCAGTGGTTCTTAAACGATGGATGCGAATCATTGGTGGGTCACAATTCGCCAAACTTGGGTTGGGTTACCTCTGAGCGGCACTTTTTTGCACACCATGGGCTAAATGGCCAGGTCACAAGGACCCCGAAGGCTCAGAGAAGGTTGGGGGAGGGGACCCACTGGAACAGCTGTTGGGAGACAGATGGTAGCCCCCCGTCAAGGCCATCCAGCGTGTTCTTTAACGTGCACAGGGTATGGCTCTCCCTCACCCGGGGCCACAGCTTCACGTCCCATCCGACGGACGGTGGCCTTTCCAAGACCAGCGGTGTCCCCTACTGACCGTTTGCAGGGCGGGGAATTTTGCGAAGATAAATCTCAACGCTGACCCAGCTGGGACTCGAACCTGGAAACTACAGATTACGAGCCTGGCGCGCTACCGACTGAGCCACCCCCGCCCCTGCCAGACTAAATGGTTCGAGCGAGCAAGGTGGAGACTTTCAGCGCAGTTTGAGTCCAACTGCGCCAGCGTTGAGATTTGTCTCGCTAAACTTCACCGTGCCTTCGGTCAGGCAGATAACAACTTTGGGCTTTAATGGCTGCCATCCCCCAGATGGTTGGTTGGTTGATTGGTTTACCTCTGAGCGGCACTTTTTGTACACAATAGGCTAAATGGCCACATCACAAGGACCCCGAAGGCTCAGAGAAGGTTGGGGGAAGTGGAACACTGGAACCGCTGTTGGGAGACAGATGGTAGCCTCCCGTCAAGGCCATCCAGTGTGTTCTTTAACGTGCACAGGGTATGGCTCTCCCGAACACGGGGCCACGGCTTAATGTCCCATACGACGGACGGCGGCATTTCTAAGCCCATCGGTGTCCCCTACTTTCAGTGGGCAGGGCGGGAAATTTTGCGGAGATAAACCTCAACCCTGGCCCAGTTGGAACTCGAACTTAGGAACTGCAGATTACGAGCCTGGCGCGGTACCAACTGAGGAGCCCCGTCCAATCTTCAGCTGGGACATTAAGCCGTAGTGCCATGTGCATGAGAACCATATCGTGTGCTAGTTAAGAGCACGCTAGCAGGGTTGGGTTGTTTTACCTCTGAGCGGCACTTTTTTGCACACCATGGGCTAAATGGCCAGGTTACATGGACCCCGAAGGCTCAGAGAAGGTTGGGGGAGGGGATCCACTGGAACAGCTGTTGGGAGACAGATGTAGCCTCCCGTCAAGGCCATCCAGCGTCTTCTTTAACGTGCATAGGTTATGACTCAGTCACACACGGGACCACGGCTTAACGTCCCATCCGACGGGCAGCGGCCTTTCCAAACCCATAGGTGTCCCCTACTGACCGTGGGCAGGGCGGGGAATTTTGCGGAGATAAATCTCAACGCTGACCCAGCTGGGACTCGAACCTGGGAACTAGAGATTACGAGCCTGGGGCGCTACCGACTGAGCTAGCAGATTTATCGCTAGCAGGGAGGTACCATTTGTCTCCTAACGACTGACCTTCTCCAACCTTCTTGAGGTCCCTGTGAGCTGGATATTTAGCCCGTTGTATGCAAAAAAAAAGTGCCGCTCAATGGTAAAACATTACAATGTGTATAATAATGTATTTAATTAATATTTCACATATTTCTGAAAACGTTAGCAGTAGATATCAGAAATCATTATCCAGTTAATGATTATTTTTTTCTTTTTGTATTTTTAGGTGAAGCGGATCTGTGCAGGACACGTTGACATGTGGAGTGTGTCAGAAGGACTTTCCGTTGTCCGAAATTGTCCGTTTTATCCAGCACAAAGTGCACAGTTGCAACAAAGAGAACTGTCTGCTGTTCGGTGACAGCGACACTGAGGACCTGGTCCTCAGTGCTCGCCGACCTCCTATTTCAGTTCCGATCATCAGGAAAGAGGCACCCGCCAGGCGAGACCTCACTCCCCCTAACTCGGAGGACAACGGAGACAAGGAGGACCCCGTCGACTACGTTCCGCTCAAGACACTCACAGCCAAAGATAGTGTGGACGACGAGGCCAAGGTCAACGGGACTTCTGGTGAGTACGATTCGGCAAAATAACTTTCGGTTCCTGTCAGCTGCAAACTGTTGGTTCCGTTTCCTTCTCTGCGTTGGTTGTTTTACCTCTGAGCGGCACTTTTTTGCACACCATGGGCTAAATGGCCAGGTCACATGGACCCCGAAGGCTCAGAGAAGGTTGGGGGAGCGGACCCACTGGAACAGATGTTGGGAGACAGATGGTAGCCTCCCGTCAGGGGCGGGGGTGGCTCAGTCGGTAGCGCGCCAGGCTCGTAATCTGTACTTCCCAGGTTCGAGTCCCAGCTGGGTCAGCGTTGAGATTTATCTCCGCAAAATTTCCCCGCCCTGCCCACGGTCAGTAGGGACACCGATGGGCTTGAAAAGGCCGCCGTCCGTCGGATGGGACGTTAAGCCGTGGCCCCGTGTGTGGGAGAGCCATACCCTGTGCACGTTAAAGAACACGCTGGATGGCCTTGACGGGAGGCTACCATCTGTCTCCCAACAGCTGTTCCAGTGGGTCCCCTCCCCCAACCTTCTCTGAGCCTTCGGGGTCCTTGTGGCCTGGCCATTTAGCCCATGGTGTGCAAAAAAGTGCCGCTCAGAGGTAAAACAATCCAATTCGATCCAAGCCTCCCGTCAAGGCCATCCAGCGTGTTCTTTAACGTTGGGTTGTTTTACCTCTGAGCGGTACTTTTTTTGCACACCATGGGCTAAATGGCCAGGTCACATGGACCCCGAAGGCTCAGAGAAGGTTGGGGAGCGGACCCACTGGAACAGATGTTGGGAGACAGATGGTAGCCTCCCGTCAAGGCCATCCAGCGTGTTCTTTAACGTTGGGTTGTTTTACCTCTGAGCGGCACTTTTTTGCACACCATGGCTAAATGGCCAGGTCACATGGACCCCGAAGGCTCAGAGAAGGTTGGGGGAGCGGACCCACTGGAACAGATGTTGGGAGACAGATGGTAGCCTCCGTCAAGGCCATCCAGCGTGTTCTTTAACGTTGGGTTGTTTTACCTCTGAGCGGTACTTTTTTGCACACCATGGGCTAAATGGCCAGGTCACATGGACCCCGAAGGCTCAGAGAAGGTTGGGGGAGCAGACCCACTGGAACAGCTGTTGGGAGACAGATGGTAGCCTCCCCTCAAGGCCATCCAGCGTGTTCTTCAACGTGCACAGGGTATGGCTCTCCCACACACGGGGCGACGGCTTAACGTCCCATCCGACGGACGGTGGCTTTTACAAGCTCATCGGTGTCCCCTACTGACCGTGGGCAGGGAGTTTTGCCGAGACAAATCTCAATGCTGACCCAGCTGGGACTCGAACCTGGGAATTACAGATTACGGGCCTGGCACGTTACCGACTGAGCCACCCCCTTGCTTCTCTGCAGTTTCTGGTCTCTTTTATAAGTCTGTAGTGGCACGGCAGCAGGCCAGGCTCTTAATCTACAGTTCCCAGGTTCGAGGCCCAACTGGGTCAAAGTTGAGATTTATCTCTGCAAAACTTCCCACCCTGCCATCAGTCAGTAGGGGCACCGATGAGCTTGCAAGTCGCCGTCTGTCGGATGCAACGTTTAGCCGTGCCCAAGGTGCGGGAAAGCCATACTCTGCTAACATTAAAGAACACGCTGGATGACCTTGACGGGAGGCTACCATCTGTCTCCTAACAACTGTCTAATGGGTCCACTTCACCCTACGGGGCAGGGGGGGCTCAGTCGGTAGTGTGCCAGGCTTTTAATCTCTAGTTTCCAGTTCGAGTCCCAGCTGGGTCAGCGTTGAGATTTTGCTCCGCAAAATTCCCCGCCCTGCCCACGGTCAGTAGGGGACACCGATGGGCTTGGAAAGGCCGCCGTCCGTCGGATGGGACGTTAAGCCGTGGACCCGTGTGCGGGAGAGCCATACCCTGTGCACGTTAAAGAACACGCTGGATGGCCTTGACGGGAGGCTACCATCTGTCTCCCAACAGCTGTTCCAGTGGGTCCCCTCCCCCAACCTTCTCTGAGCCTTCGGGGTCCATGTGACCTGGCCATTTAGCCCATGGTGTGCAAAAAAGTGCCGCTCAGAGGTAAAACAACCCAACGTTAAAGAACACGCTGATGGCCTTGACGGGAGGCTACCATCTGTCTCCCAACAGCTGTTCCAGTGGGTCCCCTCCCCCCAACCTTCTCTGAGCCTTCGGGGTCCATGTGACCTGGCCATTTAGCCCATGGTGTGCAAAAAAGTGCCGCTCAGAGGTAAAACAAACCAACCGTTAAAGAACACGCTGGATGGCCTTGACGGGAGGCTACCATCTGTCTCCCAACAGTTGTTCCAGTGGGTCCCCTCCCCCAACCTTCTCTGAGCCTTCGGGGTCCATGTGACCTGGCCATTTAGCCCATGGTGTGCAAAAAAGTGCCGCTCAGAGGTAAAACAACCCAACGTTAAAGAACACGCTGGATGGCCTTGACGGGAGGCTACCATCTGTCTCCCAACAGTTGTTCCAGTGGGTCCCCTCCCCAAACCTTCTCTGAGCCTTCGGGGTCCATGTGACCTGGCCATTTAGCCCATGGTGTGCAAAAAAGTGCCGCTCAGAGGTAAAACAACCCAACCCAATATCCCTGTAAAATCTGCTTCTCTGTATTAGTCTACACGTACAAAGAAGCTGCTCTTACGTGCATTGCACACGATATTTCTAATAATTAATTTCACTTTAAAACGATGCAAGTTATCAATAATAGAAAAACGAATATACCATCCTAAAAAAAAATCACCATATTATTGAAATAGCATAATCGCACTAAGAATTTACTCAGCTTTAGCAAAGTTTATTCAATTATTTGTTGTTAAGGGACACCTTTGGTGTTCTCGTGATAAAAATTTAATATCTACGTAAAAAATTGAACGAGAGAAAGAAACTGTGGAATAAAATTGTCATTGACTTTCAAGTGGTATTTTAAAATTGTAGTTACCTAAAAGGGGCGGGGGTGGCTCAGTCGGTAGCGCGTCAGGCTCGTAATCTGTAGTTCCCAGGTTCGAGTCCCAACTGGGTCAGCGTTGAGATTTATCTCCGCAAAATTCCCCGCCCTGCCCACGGTCAGTAGGGGACACCGATGGGCTTGGAAAGGCCGCCGTCCGTCGGATGGGACGTTAATCCGTGGCTCCCGTGTACGGGAGAGCCATACCCTGTGCACGTTAAAGAACACGCTGGATGGCCTTGACGGGAGGCTACCATCTGTCTCCCAACAGCTGTTCCAGTGGGTCCCCTCCCCCAACCTTCTCTGAGCCTTCGGGGTCCATGTGACCCTGGCCATTTAGCCCATTGTGTGCAAAAAAGTGCCGCTCAGAGGTAAAACAACCCAACGTTAAAGAACACGCTGGATGGCCTTGACGGGAGGCTACCATCTGTCTCCCAACAGCTGTTCCAGTGGGTCCCCTCCCCCAACCTTCTCTGAGCCTTCGGGGTCCATGTGACCTGGCCATTTAGCCCATGGTGTGCAAAAAAGTGCCGCTCAGAGGTAAAACAACCCAACGTTAAAGAACACGCTGGATGGCCTTGACGGGAGGCTACCATCTGTCTCCCAACAGCTGTTCCAGTGGGTCCCCTCCCCCAACCTTCTCTGAGCCTTCGGGGTCCATGTGACCTGGCCTTTTAGCCCATTGTGTGCAAAAAAGTGCCGCTCAGAGGTAAAACAACCCAAAAAGTTACCTAAAAGTTGAAATGTCATTCATTATCTTAAGCATCGAGAAATCTCCTTACTCGAATTGAAGTTATTTAGAGGCATTTTTCTGTTCTCGAAAAATGCATCATTTTCAATATTCTTTAAAAATTTGTAATTTTCGATTTTTTTTTTTCAACGTTAGATGGCGCAATTATAACTTTTGGGAGATTGGAGAAGTGCAAATGGTAATATCTGTCCAACACAAAAAAATTTTTTTTCGTCTTTATAAACAGTTTTGTCGTAAAACAAAAAAAAAAATCCACCGAATCCATCCGGATCTAAGGGGTCCACCCATTGTTGCCCATGGAAACTTCGTGGCCTTCACAGGAACCGAGGGGCGGGGTTGGCTCAGTCGGTAGCGCGCCAAGCTCGTAATCTGCAGTTCCCAGGTTCGAGTTCCATCTGGATCAGCGTTGAGACTTATCTCCGCAAAATTCCCAGCCCTGCCCACGGTCAGTAGGGGACACCGATGGGCTTGAAAAGGTCGCCGTCCGTCTGATGGGACGTTAGGCTGTGGCCCCGTGTGCGGGAGAACCATACCCTGTGCACGTTAAAGAACACGCTGGATGGCCTTGACGGGAGGCTACCATCTGTCTCCCAACAGCTGTTCCAGTGGGTCCCCTCCCCCAATCTTCTCTGCCAATCTGATCCAAATCTGAGCTTTCGGGGTCCACGTGACCTGGCCATTTAGCCCATGGTGTGCAGAAAAGTGCCGCTCAGAGGTAAAACAACCCAACGTTAAAGAACACGCTGGATGGCCTTGACAGGAGACTACCATCTGTCTCCTAACAGTTGTTCCAGTGGGTCCTCTCCCCCAACCTTCTCTGAGCCTTCGGGGTCCATGTGACCTGGCCATTTAGCCCATGGTGTGCAAAAAAGTGCCGCTCAGAGGTAAAACAACCAAACGTTAAAGAACACGTTGGATGGCCTTGACGGGAGGCTACCATCTGTCTCCCAACAGCTGTTCCAGTGGGTCCCCTCCCCCAATCTTCTCTGCCAATCTGATCCAAATCTGAGCTTTCGGGGTCCACGTGACCTGGCCATTTAGCCCATGGTGTGCAGAAAAGTGCCGCTCAGAGGTAAAACAACCCAACAGGGAACCAACCGTTGAGAAATAAAACGTTCTGTAATCATCCTTCCAATTTTGGATAAGGCAAAATTACGGTGGCGACAGAAATTTACCTCAAATATGCTGTGATTCGACGTTTTAAGTTATGTTCACTTTCCACATCTTTCAGCCATTCACTTTGCGAACATGCAAATTATCTTCATGAAAGGATTGGTCTTGGTAGAAATTGCGATCTTTTCTCCACTGTGAGATGAAGTAGTAATTCATAAAATGTGAATTGATCTGAATAGAAATTGCTATCTGTTTTTCCGCATCTCCAATCTGAGTAGAAGGAGTTCTCATCATGAATTGATCCGTGGAAGTGTTTTGCGTATTCCTGAAGTTCCTCTCGATCGTATTGGCACGTGATAGTTTCACCTTCACCGATAGTCACGTGTCTTTTTCGAAGAATGCCCAAGTGAAGTGACTGTGGCCTGCGGGCTTCGTCGTCGCAGTGACTCAGTGACGCTCTCTGTCGCATATCTCCCGGTGGAGGTCTGGTGGACACACGTCGACCAGTGTAAAGTCTCTGGCTGCCGCAGTGATGGATGATCTATTATTTGCGCTTTGCCACCAGCTGAGCAACTTCCTATTCAACAATTCAATATCGTGCTTTCTAAGTCTCCGTGTGACGACCAGGAGGACGACGTCGTCTGCAGGGGTAGTGTGGGAGGGGGGGGGGGTGAAAAGGCTCGCTCTAATTTTACAGTGGCGCAGAGCTGATGTGTCCGCGGCCGGAAATGAAAATAGAAATCGTTTTTTCTTCATTAAGATGAGTTTGCAGATGGGAGGGAGCTGAGCAGGCCAGTCCGACATTGATGGATCGATCTGATGACCGGCCGGAATACTTTCATTTCCCCGGCTACGGGGGCCGTGTGAGACGCCTCATTTCGCTCTTCTCTTCATCCTCTTTCTCCTCCTCCTCCTCTTCTTCCTTCAGTTTACCTCCGTTCTCTTCTCTATCCCCACCCCTCTCCCCTCTTTCCTTTTTCTTTCTCATCCTGTCTTTCTGCAAAGATGTTGCGGGGGGGGGGGGGGCGTACGCAGAAGAAAAGACAATAATATGGATTGTTTCGGATATAAAGTTTCTCCTCCAAAGATGTTGAGACTCCCGTGGCTAAACAACAAGAGGATCTCATCAGAGTAAATCAAAGTAACAACACGATGTTATATAACTGTGTTCTGATACAGCAGTTTTGTTTTTCTCCTCGTACATCCCATCCTCCCACCATCACTGTGATTTGATCTGCTCGATTCAAAAAATGGATTCTGTAAGTTTATACTTCGTGATCGGTAATGAAAGTATAAACCAGTGGTTATTTTAACACTATATTATTAACCCTTGAGCGTTGAGTAGTTAAACATCTGAGCTGCACTTTTTTTTTTTGCTTATACCCTTCATTTTATGTCATGATATTGATGTTGGATTGGATTGTTTTACCTCTGAGCGGCACTTTTTTTGCACACCATGGGCTAAATGGCCAGGTCACAAGGACCCCGAAGGATCAGAGAAGGTTGGGGGAGAGGACCCACTGGAACAGCAGGAGACAGGTGGTAGCCTCCCGTCAAGGCCATCCAGTGTATTCTTTAACGTGCACAGGTTATGGCTCTCCCGCACACGGGGCCACGGCTTAACGTTCCATCCGACGGACGGCGGCCTTTACAAGCCCATCGGTGTCCCCAACTGACCTTGGTCAGGGTGCGGAGTTTTGCGGAGATAAATCTCAACGCTGACCCAGCTGGGACTCGAACCTGTGCTACTGATGTAATCTATATCATATCTGTTAAAGCCACATATGCATTCCCATTGATAAGCTTCGGCTTAGTGGGATATTTCTATGTAAAATAATTGTACAGATGATACTCTGGAAAATAGATTTGAATTTGAAATGGCCAGGTCAGAAGTACTGAGAGAAGATTGGGAAATGAGACTCAATGGAAGAGCTGTTAGGATGCATATGGCGCACCCCTGCCAACGCTGGCCAGGTCACAAGTACTGAGAGAAGATTGGGAAATGAGACTCAATGGAAGAGCTGTTAGGATGCATATGGCGCACCCCTGCCGACGCTGGCCAGGTGACAAGTACTGAGAGAAGATTGGGAAATGAGACTCAATGGAAGAGCTGTTAGGATGCATATGGCGCACCCCTGCCAACGCTGGCCAGGTGACAAGTACTGAGAGAAGATTGGGAAATGAGACTCAATGGAAGAGCTGTTAGGATGCATATGGCGCACCCCTGCCGACGCTGGCCAGGTGACAAGTACTGAGAGAAGATTGGGAAATGAGACTCAATGGAAGAGCTGTTAGGATGCATATGGCGCACCCCTGCCAACGCCATGGAACGGATTTCCTTAACGTGTACAGGATATGGCTCTCCTGCACGCGGGACCAAGGTTTAACCTCCCATTCGACGGACTTTCCAAGCCCATCGATGACCCTTTTCTCAACGACGTCAGAGTGGTGGTAAACGGAGATAAAAATCTCGATACTGGCAACAGTTGGGATTCGAACCTTGGGAACTGCAGATTACAAGCCTGGTGCGCTACCAGTTGAGTTATTCTCACTCCATCTCTGGAGGACGCGGGATTTTCTAGAGCTTTTTGGTAAAATTGGATTGATTATAATCATCCAAATGTGAGAGATCGATTGTTTTGTTTCATGCATTACTTTTGGAATAAATGAAAAAAAAAACCCTCAAGCAGCTGCTTGCCACAGAGGTCTGACAGGAGCCTGTCAGTTTATATGCCATAGTAGAAGGTCTGAGAGGATGGCAGGACCTCAGGAACATATACAGCAACTGTACACGCTCCAGTTTGCTGTGAACGGTAACTGCACACGCTCAATATTTCTGTGAGTGGGCCCACACGATCCAGGTTTTTGTGAGCTCACACGATCCAATGTAAATAAAATAAAAATAAATACTCCCTCAAGCAGCTGCTTGCCACAGAGGTCTGACAGGAGCCTGTCAGTTTATATGTCATAGTAGAAGGTCTGAGAGGATGGCAGCACCTCAGCAGAAAAAACAACACATACGTCCGTGCCTTACCCGGGGCTCGAACCCAGGCCCCTTAGATCAGTAGCCAAACGTTGGTCTAGGGGTATGATTCTCACTTAGGGTGAGAGAGGTCCCGGGTTCAAATCCCGGACTTTTAGAATACAACCTTTTAATTGGACGGAGCTACAAGGAATTAAAACGAAAGAAGAAAATTAATTGAAAGCAATCTTTAGTCAGTCATTTGTTGCAAGATTTGAAATTTAACGTTACAAACAATACCTGTTGGTTCCTGACAGTTGACAATACTTTCACGTGCATTTTGATTTGCTCTGTATATCCTCTAAGTCTCAACAATTGACATTCCTTGTCACTGTACATACAGTCGCTCAAAAAAAATATCCGAACACTATGGTTGATTACAGAATTCAGAAAAAAATATCTGGCAAAGATTTTTTTAGAAATTAGTGATCTGACAACCTTTGTATCACGTGACACGAAGGTTGCCAGATCACTAATTTCTAAAAAAATCGTTGCCAGATATTTTTTCTGAATTCTGTAATCAACCATAGTGTTCGGATATTTTTTTGAGCGACTGTACGTTTGTTGTGTGGGGGAGGCGAAGAACTCTTGCTAAGATGAGGGGGCTCCTTTTTAGAACATTTGGGAACCACTGGATAAGAGGTCTCTATAAAAAGGAAACCAAAATGCTCATTCCATATTATATATATATATCGTATATTATTATATATATTATTTCTTTCGGAATTTCACAAATATGTAAATAATTTCACGGATGAGACAAAATAGTTTATTTTTTTTTCTTAAATAACAAAATAGTTTAATTCTTAAATAAGCTTTGTATGAATAATATGTGACAAGAGAAATTTCCGATCTGAATCAGGTGTCTCCAAATCTCAATTTTCAGCAATATCCATTCACTATTAAGAGTTGCGATTGCTGTCCCCAAATCTCGATTGTCAGCAATATCCATTCACTATTAAGAGTTCCGATTGCTGTCCCCAAATCTCTTAGGGCGGGGGTGGCTCAGTCGGTAGCGCGCCAGGCTCGTAATCTGTAGTTCCCAGGTTCGAGTCCCAGCTGGGTCAGCGTTGAGATTTATCTCCGCAAAATTCCCCGCCCTGCCCACGGTCAGAAGGGGACACCGATGGGCTTAGAAAGACCGCCGTCCGTCGGACGGGACGTTAAGCCGTGGCCCCGTGTGCGGGAGAGCCATACCCTGTGCACGTAAAAGAACACGCTGGATGGCCTTGACGGGAGGCTACCATCTGTCTCCCAACAGCTGTTCCAGTGGGTCCCCTCACCCAACCTTCTCTGAGCCTTCGGGGTCATTGTGACCTGGCCATTTAGCCCATTGTGTGCAAAAAAGTGCCGCTCAGAGGTAAAACAACCCAAAACAACCCAAGTCCCCAAATCTCGATTGTCAGCAATATCCATTCACTATTAAGAGTTGCGATTGCTGTCCCCAAATCTCGATTGTCAGCAATATCCATTCACTATTAAGAGTTGCGCTTGCTGCCTCTAAATCTCGATTGTCAGCAATATCCATTCACTATTAAGAATCCCGATTGCTGTCCCCAAATCTCAATTTTCAGCAATATCCATTCGCTATTAAGAGTTGCGATTGCTGCCTCTAAATCTCGATTGTCAGCAATATCCATTCACTATTAAGAGTTCCGATTGCTGTCCCCAAATCTCGATTGTCAGCAATATTCATTCACTATTAAGAGTTGCGATTGCTGTCCCCAAATCTCGATTGTCAGCAATATCCATTCACTATTAAGAGTTGCGCTTGCTGCCTCTAAATCTCGATTGTCAGCAATACCCATTCACCATTAAGAATTGCGATTGTCAGCAATATCCATTCACTATTAAGAGTTGCGATTGCTGTCTCTAAATCTCGATTGTCAGCAATATCCATTCACTATTAAGAGTTCCGATTGCTGTCCCCAAATCTCGATTGTCAGCAATATCCATTCACTACTAAGAGTTGCGATTGCTGTCCCCAAATCTCGATTGTCAGCAATATCCATTCACTATTAAGAGTTGCGCTTGCTGCCTCTAAATCTCGATTGTCAGCAATACCCATTCACCATTAAGAATTGCGATTGTCAGCAATATCCATTCACTATTAAGAGTTGCGATTGCTGTCTCTAAATCTCGATTGTCAGCAATATCCATTCACTATTAAGAGTTCCGATTGCTGTCCCCAAATCTCGATTGTCAGCAATATTCATTCACTATTAAGAGTTGCGATTGCTGTCCCCAAATCTCGATTGTCAGCAATATCCATTCACTATTAAGAGTTGCGCTTGCTGCCTCTAAATCTCGATTGTCAGCAATACCCATTCACCATTAAGAATTGCGATTGTCAGCAATATCCATTCACTATTAAGAGTTGCGATTGCTGTCTCTAAATCTCGATTGTCAGCAATATCCATTCACTATTAAGAGTTCCGATTGCTGTCCCCAAATCTCGATTGTCAGCAATATCCATTCACTACTAAGAGTTGCGATTGCTGTCCCCAAATCTCGATTGTCAGCAATATCCATTCACTATTAAGAGTTGCGCTTGCTGCCTCTAAATCTCGATTGTCAGCAATACCCATTCACTATTAAGAGTTGCGCTTGCTGCCTCTAAATCTCGATTGTCAGCAATACCCATTCACCATTAAGAATTGCGATTGTCTCTAAATCTCGATTGTCAGCAATATCCATTCACCATTAAGAATTGCGATTGTCTCTAAATCTCGATTGTCAGCAATACCCATTCACCATTAAGAATTGCGATTGTCTCTAAATCTCGATTGTCAGCAATACCCATTCACCATTAAGAATTGCGATTGTCTCTAAATCTCGATTGTCAGCAATATCCATTCACTATTAAGAGTTGCGCTTGCTGCCTCTAAATCTCGATTGTCAGCAATACCCATTCACTATTAAGAGTTGCGCTTGCTGCCTCTAAATCTCGATTGTCAGCAATACCCATTCACCATTAAGAATTGCGATTGTCTCTAAATCTCGATTGTCAGCAATATCCATTCACCATTAAGAATTGCGATTGTCTCTAAATCTCGATTGTCAGCAATACCCATTCACCATTAAGAATTGCGATTGTCTCTAAATCTCGATTGTCAGCAATATCCATTCACCATTAAGAATTGCGATTGTCTCTAAATCTCGATTGTCAGCAATACCCATTCACCATTAAGAATTGCGATTGTCTCTAAATCTCGATTGTCAGCAATACCCATTCACCATTAAGAATTGCGATTGTCTCTAAATCTCGATTGTCAGCAATATCCATTCACCATTAAGAATTGCGATTGTCTCTAAATCTCGATTGTCAGCAATACCCATTCACCATTAAGAATTGCGATTGTCTCTAAATCTCGATTGTCAGCAATATCCATTCACCATTAAGAATTGCGATTGTCTCTAAATCTCGATTGTCAGCAATACCCATTCACCATTAAGAATTGCGATTGTCTCTAAATCTCGATTGTCAGCAATACCCATTCACCATTAAGAATTGCGATTGTCTCTAAATCTCGATTGTCAGCAATATCCATTCACCATTAAGAATTGCGATTGTCTCTAAATCTCGATTGTCAGCAATACCCATTCACCATTAAGAATTGCGATTGTCTCTAAATCTCGATTGTCAGCAATATCCATTCACCATTAAGAATTGCGATTGTCTCTAAATCTCGATTGTCAGCAATATCCATTCACCATTAAGAATTGCGATTGTCTCTAAATCTCGATTGTCAGCAATACCCATTCACCATTAAGAATTGCGATTGTCTCTAAATCTCGATTGTCAGCAATACCCATTCACCATTAAGAATTGCGATTGTCTCTAAATCTCGATTGTCAGCAATATCCATTCACCATTAAGAATTGCGATTGTCTCTAAATCTCGATTGTCAGCAATATCCATTCACCATTAAGAATTGCGATTGTCTCTAAATCTCGATTGTCAGCAATACCCATTCACCATTAAGAATTGCGATTGTCTCTAAATCTCGATTGTCAGCAATACCCATTCACCATTAAGAATTGCGATTGTCTCTAAATCTCGATTGTCAGCAATATCCATTCACCATTAAGAATTGCGATTGTCTCTAAATCTCGATTGTCAGCAATACCCATTCACCATTAAGAATTGCGATTGTCTCTAAATCTCGATTGTCAGCAATATCCATTCACCATTAAGAATTGCGATTGTCTCTAAATCTCGATTGTCAGCAATACCCATTCACCATTAAGAATTGCGATTGTCTCTAAATCTCGATTGTCAGCAATATCCATTCACCATTAAGAATTGCGATTGTCTCTAAATCTCGATTGTCAGCAATACCCATTCACCATTAAGAATTGCGATTGTCTCTAAATCTCGATTGTCAGCAATACCCATTCACCATTAAGAATTGCGATTGTCTCTAAATCTCGATTGTCAGCAATATCCATTCACCATTAAGAATTGCGATTGTCTCTAAATCTCGATTGTCAGCAATACCCATTCACCATTAAGAATTGCGATTGTCTCTAAATCTCGATTGTCAGCAATATCCATTCACCATTAAGAATTGCGATTGTCTCTAAATCTCGATTGTCAGCAATACCCATTCACCATTAAGAATTGCGATTGTCTCTAAATCTCGATTGTCAGCAATACCCATTCACCATTAAGAATTGCGATTGTCTCTAAATCTCGATTGTCAGCAATATCCATTCACCATTAAGAATTGCGATTGTCTCTAAATCTCGATTGTCAGCAATACCCATTCACCATTAAGAATTGCGATTGTCTCTAAATCTCGATTGTCAGCAATATCCATTCACCATTAAGAATTGCGATTGTCTCTAAATCTCGATTGTCAGCAATATCCATTCACCATTAAGAATTGCGATTGTCTCTAAATCTCGATTGTCAGCAATACCCATTCACCATTAAGAATTGCGATTGTCTCTAAATCTCGATTGTCAGCAATATCCATTCACCATTAAGAATTGCGATTGTCTCTAAATCTCGATTGTCAGCAATACCCATTCACCATTAAGAATTGCGATTGTCTCTAAATCTCGATTGTCAGCAATACCCATTCACCATTAAGAATTGCGATTGTCTCTAAATCTCGATTGTCAGCAATATCCATTCACCATTAAGAATTGCGATTGTCTCTAAATCTCGATTGTCAGCAATACCCATTCACCATTAAGAATTGCGATTGTCTCTAAATCTCGATTGTCAGCAATATCCATTCACCATTAAGAATTGCGATTGTCTCTAAATCTCGATTGTCAGCAATACCCATTCACCATTAAGAATTGCGATTGTCTCTAAATCTCGATTGTCAGCAATATCCATTCACCATTAAGAATTGCGATTGTCTCTAAATCTCGATTGTCAGCAATACCCATTCACCATTAAGAATTGCGATTGTCTCTAAATCTCGATTGTCAGCAATACCCATTCACCATTAAGAATTGCGATTGTCTCTAAATCTCGATTGTCAGCAATATCCATTCACCATTAAGAATTGCGATTGTCTCTAAATCTCGATTGTCAGCAATACCCATTCACCATTAAGAATTGCGATTGTCTCTAAATCTCGATTGTCAGCAATATCCATTCACCATTAAGAATTGCGATTGTCTCTAAATCTCGATTGTCAGCAATACCCATTCACCATTAAGAATTGCGATTGTCTCTAAATCTCGATTGTCAGCAATATCCATTCACCATTAAGAATTGCGATTGTCTCTAAATCTCGATTGTCAGCAATACCCATTCACCATTAAGAATTGCGATTGTCTCTAAATCTCGATTGTCAGCAATACCCATTCACCATTAAGAATTGCGATTGTCTCTAAATCTCGATTGTCAGCAATATCCATTCACCATTAAGAATTGCGATTGTCTCTAAATCTCGATTGTCAGCAATACCCATTCACCATTAAGAATTGCGATTGTCTCTAAATCTCGATTGTCAGCAATATCCATTCACCATTAAGAATTGCGATTGTCTCTAAATCTCGATTGTCAGCAATATCCATTCACCATTAAGAATTGCGATTGTCTCTAAATCTCGATTGTCAGCAATATCCATTCACCATTAAGAATTGCGATTGTCTCTAAATCTCGATTGTCAGCAATACCCATTCACCATTAAGAATTGCGATTGTCTCTAAATCTCGATTGTCAGCAATACCCATTCACCATTAAGAATTGCGATTGTCTCTAAATCTCGATTGTCAGCAATATCCATTCACCATTAAGAATTGCGATTGTCTCTAAATCTCGATTGTCAGCAATACCCATTCACCATTAAGAATTGCGATTGTCTCTAAATCTCGATTGTCAGCAATATCCATTCACCATTAAGAATTGCGATTGTCTCTAAATCTCGATTGTCAGCAATACCCATTCACCATTAAGAATTGCGATTGTCTCTAAATCTCGATTGTCAGCAATATCCATTCACTATTAAGAGTTGCGATTGCTGTCTCGATTTCAGAAATATCCATTCACTATTAAGAGTTGCGATTGCTGTCTCGATTTCAGAAATATCCGTTCACTATTAAGAGTTCTGATTGCTGGAGACGTGAAACGTTAATTCAAACAGGATGAGGTTTGATCTCAGATCTTCTCTATGACCTACTAACGTCTTAGGCAAGCAGCTGCTTGAGAAGGAATTTATTTGTTCCTTTTAATAAAACAGAGCAATAATTATTATTTTGGAGAGAGCGGGGGCTCAGTGGGTAGCGCGCCAGGCTCGTAATCTGCAATTTCCAGGTTCGAATCACAGATGGGCCAGCATTGAGATTTATCTCAGTAAAACTATCCACTCTTTCCCCTGTCAGTAGGGGGCACTGATGATCCTGGAAAGGCCATCATCCCTTTGAAAGGGAGGTAAAGATGTGGCTCCGTGTGCGGGAGAGTTATACCATGTGGACATTAAAGAACACGCTGGATGGCCTTGACGGGAGGCTACCATCTGTCTCTCAATAGCTGTCCATTGGGCCCCCCTCTCCCAGCTTTCTCTGAGCCTTCGGGGTCCTTGTTAGCTGGGGGCGGGGGTGGCTCAGTCGGTAGCGTGCCAGGCTCGTAATCTGTAGTTCCCAGGTTCGAGTCCCAGCTGGGTCAGCGTTGAGATTTATCTCCGCAAAATTCCCCGCCCTGCCCACGGTCACTAAGGGGACACCGATGGGCTTGGAAAAGCCGCCGTCCGTCGGATGGGACGTTAAGCCGTGGCCCCGTGTGCGGGAGAGCCATACCCTGTGCACGTTAAAGAACACGCTGGATGGCCTTGGCGGATGGCCTTGACTTGATGGAATGGCCTTGACTGGATGGCCTTGACTTGATCTGTCTCCCAACAGCTGTTCCAGTGGGTCCCCTCCCCCAACCTTCTCTGAGCCTTCGGGGTCCATGTGACCTGGCCATTTAGCCCATGGTGTGCAAAAAAGTGCCGCTCAGAGGCAAAACAACCCAACAACAACAACCCTTGTTAGCTGGCCATTTAGCTATGGTGTGCAAAAAATGTACCGCTAAGAGGTAAAACAACCCAACCATTAAGTTTAATAAATAGTTTAATATTAAGTTACATGCCGAGTGGTTAGCGCTGATCAAAGGGGCCTGGGTTCTCCCGATCTATTTATCTACTGATCAAAGGGGCCTGGGTTCTCCCGATCTATTTATCTACTGATAAAAGGGGCCTGGGTTCTCCCGATCTATTTATCTACTGATCAAAGGGGCCTGGGTTCTCCTTGATCCATGCCTTACCGGGGATCGCTGTGTAAGGCATGGATATTTGTGTTGTTTTCTGCTGAGGCCCTGCCATCCTCACACATCTTCCTGGTATAGGCTCCTGTCAGACCTCTGTGGCAAGCTGCTGCGTGAGGAAGGTATTTATTTTTATTCCCATTAGTGTATTTTCATCAGTTTATGTAACGATTGTTTCAGTTTTCCCCAATTTTGAATGATTTTTGCCAGAGCTAATTATTGTTAAAGATTCCAGCTTCCATCTCTCTAAAAAAAAAACTGAACAAACGACGCTTGAAATCGAAGTCTGGATAGGTTTAATTGAAATCTTTGATTATTCCTCTGTTACATTTTCTTCTAAAATGATTTTTAAGGAGTTACTGAGTTCAGAATCTGCTTCCTTAGTCACATAACATTAAATTGTTTCTGTTGAAGTTGTTATCGAGTTTACGTGCAACATCAGTAATCAATCATTCAAGTGAAATTGGCCACAACAACCGAACCTCAATGAGCGTCGTTTCGACGTCAATGTTTATAGCTCGGAACCAATTTTCTGTCGGATCACGTCAGGGTGAAGCACAGATACAAGCTCCAATTGCAGATAGCCAAAGCCAGCCCGTTAGTACGAGTACCAGCATTCCAAGCGGCTGCTTGGGCGGCAATGCCTCTGATTGGACACTGTTGATTTAATCTCAACTGAATAAAAAGAAAGATCACACTATCGAGATTTTGCCAACATGATGATTTTGAAATCCCAATAATTACCTATGATTTATGGGCTCCGAACGGCACTTTTTTTTGCACACAATTGGCTAAATGGCCAGGTCACAAGGACCCCGAAGGCTCAGAGAAGGTTGGGGGAGGGGGCCCACTGGAACAGCTGTTGGGAGACAGATGGTAGCCTCCCGTCAAGGTCATCCAGAGTGTTCTTTAACGTGCACAGGGTGTGGCTAAATGGCCAAATCACAAAGACCCCGTAGGCTCAGAGAAGGAACGGAAGGACGTTAAGCCGTGGTTCCCTACACGGAACCACGGCTTAACGTTCCCTACGACGGAGACGCCTTTTCAAGCCCATCGGTGTTCCCTACTGACCATGGGCAGGGCGGGGAAGTTTTGTGGAGATCGAACCTGAGAGCTGCAGATTACGAGCCTGGTGCGCAACCGACTTAGCCAAACCCACCCCTATGGGGTGAAAATTGTCTTGGCCGGTAGGGCACCGAGCTCCTAATTTGCAGTTCCCAGGTTCGAAACCTAACTGTGACATCGTTCAGATTTATCTCCGCAAGACTTACTCGCCCTGCCCATGGTCAGTAGTGGACACCGATGGGTCTGAGAAGGCTGCCGTCCATCGGATGGATGTTAAGGCCCCGTGTGCGAGAAAATCATACCCTGTGCACATGGGCGTCCGCAGAGGGGGGTAAATTGGGCACTTGCCACTCCCCCCTGCGATCGAGTAAAAATTCCACAAATTGTAATCGTAACAATTTAAACCTAATTACTTTATATACATTAAGGCATGGATGCATGTGTCGTTTTTCTGCTGAGGTCCTGCCATCCTCTCAGACCTTCTACTGTGGCATATAAACTGACAGGCTCCTGTCAGACCTTTGTGGCAAGCAGCTGCTTGAGGGGGTATTTATTTATTTTTATTATTATATTATGTATGTGTTTTTGTATTGATCAATACTGTATTCTGTAATCTACTTGTGGAAAAAAACACTAAAAAATGAATAATTAAATAAAATTTTATTGATGTAATTATTTGTCTCCAAGCTTTGCCCTCCCCCCCCCCGGAAAATTTTCTGCCGACGGCCTTGCATGTGGATGGCCTTGACGGGAGGTGACCATCTGTCTCCCAACAGCTGTACAGAGTACTTCACCAATTTTTTTAAAATCTTTATCATTTTTTATATGGCCTAACCATTTGGACCATTTTGTACAATAAACTATCGCTCAGAGGAAAAATAATCCAACTGTGATTTATCTGCCATTGAAAATGACATATAAAATGACAGTCTCCTGTCAGACCCAGAGGTCTGTCAATTTATACCTCTGGGTCCTCAGACCTCAGCGGCAAGCAGCTGCTTGAGGGAATATTAATTAATTTTAATAATTTTAGTCATATTATTTTAATAATTTCAGTCATATTATTAGATGTTATACAGTTTTGAAGTTACATTTCATTGACATACATGGAAATTCTCTAATAATTTAGTAGGACAATGTATGATATGCTCTAATGTATGATATGTCTTTTAGTAGGACAATGTATGATATGCAATTAAATGTTGCTTGCAATGCGCTTTCTGTGCAATACTTCGAGACATTGGAAGGACTTGCATTCCAAATCAAGCAGGGGCGGGGGTGGCTCAGTCGGTAGCGCGCCAGGCTCGTAATCTGTAGTTCCCAGGTTCGAGTTCCAGCTGGGTCAGCGTTGAGATTTATCTCCGCAAAATTCCCCGCCCTGCCCGCGGTCAGTAGGGGACACCAATGACTTGGAAAGGCCGCCGTCCGTCGGATGGGACGTTAAGCCGTTGCCCCGTGTGCGGGACAGCCATACCCTGTGCACGTTAAAGAACACGCTGGATGGCCTTGACGGGAGGCTACCATCTGTCTCCCAACAGCTGTTCCAGTGGGTCCCCTCCCCCAACCTTCTCTGAGCCTTCGGGGTCCATGTGACCTGGCCATTTAGTCCATGGTGTGCAAAAAAGTGCCGCTCAGAGGTAAAACAACCCAACGTTAAAGAACACGCTGGATGGCCTTGACGGGAGGCTACCATCTGTCTCCCAACAGCTGTTCCAGTGAGTCCCCTCCCCCAACCTTCTCTGAGCCTTCGGGGTCCATGTGACCTGGCCATTTAGCCCATGGTGTCTAAAAAAGTGCCGCTCAGAGGTAAAACAACCCAACGTTAAAGAACACGCTGGATGGTCTTGACGGGAGGCTACCATCTGTCTCCTAACAGCTGTTCCAGTGGGTCCCCTCCCCCAACCTTCTCTGAGCCTTCGGGGTCCATGTGACCTGGCCATTTAGCCCATGGTGTGCAAAAAAGTGCCGCTCAGAGGTAAAACAACCCAACCCAAATCAAGCAATCGAGTGAATACCACTTGACGAAATTAATTTGGGATGACCCCACAAAAACATACCCATGTTCATAGCTCTAAGAAAGTTCTTATTGTATATTTGGTTTCATAGGAACCTGATGTTTTTTAATTTAATGTTGTCTGTGAGCAGCTAAGAGTATTACCTGAAATTGCAAACAGAAAAGTAATTCAAAGGTGAAAAAAGAAGATGATTATGAGCATTTTTCTTTAACCATTTACACCAGTTATTTTTTACTTTAAGTTATTGATTTTTTTCTGAGGCTTTCTACAAATCACTTACTGTCTCTTATTTCTTTTTTCAGAGCCCCACAGTTATGTGTGTTCCACGTGCAAACAGACTCACTCGTCAGCTTGGGCACTCGTGCAGCACGTGCAACACGTGCACGGACTCAAGATATATGTGGACTCGAGCCCAGCTAAGAGTCCATCTCTAGCAATATCATCCGCGGGGGACCAGAATGAGAAGGTCGCCGAAAGGAATTCTTCGCCTTCCCAGCATCCATTGCACGGCCTGCGCGTTCCCCTTCTGGAGCGTCAGCTTGACGCCACGTCTCTCTTCTCGCGTCCTTCTAGTCAGGAGCTTCGCCTCGACCTGCTGGGATTGTCCAGTAACAACAATAACAACAGCAACCATCCAGCCTCCGGGACCACCAACACCACCTCTACCACCCCAGCCTCAACCCCTGCCATCTTGGATGGCACCCAAGCAACAGCGGATAACTCCCACTCTGCCACGGGGCTTGGACTCAGTTACGAACCCCAGTTGGATTTCTATTCCCAGCGCCTGAGGCAGTTGGCAGGCGCCACCAGCCCCAACTCGGCGTTGTCGTCGAGAAAGTTATTGTCCTCGTCTTTCTCTGCTCTGCTCAGTAAACCTCTTCCTCAATCCACCACCCCGCCGCAACAGCAGCAGCCGCTTCTCTCCACTGCTTCTCAACTGCAACAGTCATCGGCGTCGTCCACCAGCAGCAAAGCCAGCAGCGACCAGCCGCCTCAGTCGCCCAAGCACAAGTCGTGCGAATTCTGTGGCAAGTCGTTCCGCTTCCAAAGCAACTTGATCGTTCACAGGAGATCGCACACGGGAGAGAAGCCTTACAAGTGCCACAAATGCAACCACGCCTGTTCGCAGGCGAGCAAGTTGAAGAGACACATGAAAACTCATAGGAAGAAGAAAAAGAAGTCCTCATCATCATCAGGAGCAACAACGGAAACAACATCTCGTGTTGAAGAGAACTCTGGCCATTGCAATCGGGAATCGGCTTGTTCGACGCCAGACTGCACAAACAGCAAAGATGGCAGAGATAAGGATGGCGGAGAGGAGAAACAGACAAATGGCGAACACGAAGACTACATTTCGGATGAGCATGGAGCTGATAATGAGGAAGAAGTAGAAGATGAAGAGGATGAGGAAGAGGAAGAGGAGGAAGAGGAGGACGAAGACGACGTAGAGGATGAAGATGAGGAGGAGGAGGAAGAGGAAGAAGAAGAGGTCGAGGTCGAGATTGCCGACGAGGAAGAAGAGAGAAATGTCAATGCGGATCGAGAAAAGAAGAGGAAACGAGAAGACCGAAACGACATGATGGCGGAAGATCTGACGACGAAAACGCTGACTAACGACGAATCCGGGAATAACCTCACTAGTATCATTGAAGTGGAAAACGATACTCATAATGAAAGCAAGAAAGATAAAAGAGAAAACAACATCGCAAGGCATTCCCTTCTAAGCGAAGTGATGGAAAAAATCGGCCTCGCTCACATCCAGCAGTACAGTGAAGCCTACAAGCAGGCGTTGAAGGAGAGTTCCATCTCCAAGTCTTCTTTCATCAAACACGAGCGCCTCTCCTCCGGAACAGACGGCAGTGCTTCCAACGATGCGAACGCCAACCATTCGGATGATGCTCCAGAGCGCCCGCCTAGAGAAGGCACCAGAAGCGCAGGCCAGTCACCGCTCAGTTTCGGGACTGGCTTACTGAGTGCCTTCGATCAGTCATTGGGCATCAAGCGCCTAAAGCTCGACGCTGGCGAAAGTTGGCGGGACAAAGACCGCGAGAACAACCTCTATGCTGGTCTGTGGTTGCCCTCTGTAACGTCTTCGACATACCGAGATCTCTACATGGGGATCACCGCTGGCGATTCTTTGGATCGCCGGAAGTCATCGACTGAAAGTGCCTTGAACTCAACCAGTCCTGGCGGCGGAGGCCGCTCGGGCAGCCCTCGCCCAGGTCCCAGCGGCAGCGGAGGAAGAAGCTCCTCGGCCCTCGCCAGCAGTCTTTTGAAGCCCAAAGACAACAGGAGGAACGACACGTGCGAATTTTGTGGCAAAGTGTTCAAGAACTGCAGTAACTTGACTGTGCATAGGAGGTCGCACACAGGAGAGAAGCCGTACAAGTGCGAGCTGTGCAGTTACGCTTGTGCCCAGAGCTCCAAATTGACGAGGCACATGAAGACCCACGGCAGAGTGGGCAAGGACGTCTACCGCTGTCGCTTCTGTGACATGCCTTTCTCTGTGCCCAGCACGCTCGAAAAGCATATGAGGAAATGCGTGGTGAGTCAGAGCGGCTCGTACCTGCTGTCTGAAAGAGACTCAGACTCCAAGGAGATGACATTATAATTAGTGGATTTGTTTTCAAAGTGCTTTAAATGCATCTGAAGATGTGGGACTTCTAAAACCATAGGTCGTTCGTTACGTTGTTTCAAGCACAGGTAGTTGTGTTAACGTCATGTTGGTTACATAACTAGTGGAACTCTATCGTTGCCACCGCCGAGTTATCCTTAGTTTTGTTTACTTGTATTAAATAACAGTTGGTCCTGTCCAGTGATAAGCATTCAGACACTGATGGTCCGATGCGACAGAGTCATGTGGAGTCTGTGTTTTATCTTGTCTGTTATCAAAACACTGACAAAGCAGTAAGCGAATATAATGGGAGACCAACTCTTCGAGGGCTCTTTCACCGTTATAAATGAAACATCGCGGAAAGGCGAATTGTGGTTAAGAAATTTTGACTTTTTGTTTAATTAATGTTGAAATATTTCTAGGCAACAGATTAGTCAAATGATGTATCTTTTTTGGTTAACCAGTGAACTTAGTAATCGAAATGGTAGTTACACGTTAGGTTTGTACAACAAATTTATAATTTCACTTTTTAGGTTTTGAACTTTATTTTTTTTTTGTTTTATGCAAGTATCGCTGTACAGTCGCTCAAATAAATCTCCGAACACTAACGGTTGATTACAGAATTCAGAAAAAATATCTGGCAACGATTTTTGTTTTTAGAAATGAGTGATCTGGCAACCTTCTTGTCACGTGACACGAAGGTTGTCAGATCACTGATTTCTAAGAACAAAAATGTTGCCAGATATTTTTTTCTGAATTCTGTAATCAACCGTTAGTGTTCGGAGATTTATTTGAGCGACTGTAAAACAAGACTGAGTCGTACAGAGTCAGTTTGTTGAAATAGGCGTTTAGTTTACGTGAAATTTTGCCTCGAGCAATTGTTGCATCACCATCTGTATATAGTCCCCATAAATAAATATCGTTGAGGAGATTCACGAAGTCTAAAGGAAGCAAAACAACCAGGTAATTATTCGCCTAAAATTGCTAACCACGTTTTTCACCTTTCTGGTATGATGTCATCCACGAGTCTTCTGTACAAAAGTCATCAGCGACATTGAATGAAAACGACGTATTATTGACGTAACTCCCAAACGTCAGTGTCTAAATGCTTCACCTACTCAGGAAATCTAGATATTGTACACTAATATCATTTGCGCTTGAAAGTGAGTGATCCAGCTTGTCCAGTAGAGCTTTTTTTAATGCTTGTAAAAGAAGCGCCCAAAGCTAGATAAATTAGGTTTCCCGTTAAAAGAGCAATCCCGTCTGTCTGCCCCCTTTCCCATTTTTCAAACTTCTGTGTCGTGTGAGTTTCCCGTGATTTGTACATTAGTGGTATTTTTTACCAACGTGATAAACAGAATGGAAACAGAATGAAGGGGGTGTATGTGAGCACAACATAATAAATGTAAGAAGTGCCCGTTCTAAACAGTATATGCATCTCTCTCTCTGAAACAAGCCAGAATGTCAAGTAGTTGTGTACTTTTTAAGGTGATTTTTAATCGTGGTTCAACACGATGTAAAACAAACAATGGTCAAACCATACACAAGAGACGAGAATTTTTGTTGAAAAAACAAACGATTAAAAAAAAAAGTGGAATCGTAGTATATTTTTGGGCCACCGATAAAGTTAAGAAACGAAATGCTTTTAAAAGCATGCAAAATGAACGATGCTTAGCAGCAGGTCCCTCATCCCAAGAAGCGTCGGCCTCCGAGATTCCGTCTCTCGCTGTGTCCTCCGTTAAAGGCAAAGCCATTATATCAGTGACGTCATCAGTGAGAGGACAATCATGCCGCTCGCAGCCAATCAGCGATGTCACCGCGCTCGCGAGCCTCGCTTTCACGCACAGCGTCTCTTTATCGGAGCTGGGTTATTCGACCAAAAGCGAGGTATTACATCAACTCGGATTTCCCAAAAGGCTCTCTTTATAAGTGCCTGCCATTTTGTGCTAACCACTTAAGTAGTCTGGGTTATCGGGTGTTTCTTTTGTCTTCTTCAGCTGGATTTGTGAGCATGCGTGATTTTTAGACCTTCTTTTATCCTATTCCGTTCTCCAGCTCAAGATTTGGTAGAAAAACGCCGCAGTTTTAGAGTTAGGAACTCGATGGACTCTCAGCAAAGGTAGAAAGTAGTCTCAGCTATGCAAAGCTTATCGACGTGTTTAAGTTTAAAATAGTGGTCTACCGAGTAAATTTTGCTTCTGAATGTTTACTTGACTTTCATATATATGGCTTTTATAGGGAGTAGTTTCTTTTTTTATAAAAAAAATTTTCCTCGAGCAGTACTCTTTTTTTATGACCAAAGTTTTATATATTTAAAAATATTTTTAACAAATGTGCAAAAAAAATGTGATCCGTGACAGTCCCATCCAACCCAAACTTAGTGAAGGAGCCACTGGGCAAAAAACTATATTCAAAAAGAGCCACAGGAAAAAATTGTGGGCTTAAAAGCGAAAACATACAGTCGATCAAAAATATATCCGAACACTATGATTGATTACAGAATTCAAAAAAAATAAATATCTGGCAACGATTTTTTTTAGAAATCAGTGTCTGGCAACCTTTCGTGTCACGTGACACGAAGGTTGCCAGATCACTAATTTCTAAAAAAAAAATCGTTGCCAGGTATTTTCTGAATTCTGTAATCAACCATAGCGTTCGGATATTTTTTTGAGCGACTGTACCTTTCTGATGAGTAACGAATTTGAAAAAAAAAAACTGCTTTTATGGATCAAGAAATATCGCGATTAAAAAACGAAAGTATAGATTTTTTATGGGTACTGTGAATTGACAAAATCGTTTGTTATGCGCCTAAAAAGTTTGGTAAAAAAATTGGAAGAAATGAGTCCGATTCAGTACATTGATTTTTTTATGCTCAGTTCAAAAGCAATCTTTTGCAATCAAGAAAAAAGTAAATTTGTTGAAATTATTACCTATAAATGCGTTTTTTGTTATAGTTTAGTAGAGCTGAGATAATGGGCGGGGGGTGGCTCAGTCGGTAGCGCGCCAGGCTCGTAATCTGTAGTTTCCAGGTTCGAGTCCCAGCTGGGTCAGCGTTGAGATTTATCTCCACAAAATTCCCCGCCCTGCCCACGGTCAGTAGGGGACACCGATGGGCTTGGAAAGGCCGCCGTCCGTCGGATGGGACGTTAAGCCGTGGCTCCATGTGCGGGAGAGCCATACTCTGTGCACGTTAAAGAACACGCTGGATGGCCTTGACGGGAGGCTATCATCTGTCTCCCAACAGCTGTTCCAGTGGGTCCCCTCCCCCAACCTTCTCTGAGCTTTCGGGGTCCATGTGACCTGGCCGTTTAGCCCATGGTGTGCAAAAAAGTGCCGCTCAGAGGTAAAACAACCCAAACAACAGCTGAGATATCGGTGTTTTAAAAGTTTCTGAAGTGACGCGTGGTACATTGTGTTGTTAATAACGATATTAATTTGAGAAAACTTATTAACACTTTAGCCAAACGAATTAAAATGTACTGAGAGAATTGTTATTGCGTAGCTCAAAATCGGCCGACAATCCAAATTCCAAATTAGATCCCACATTTTTAGTAAACATTGAAATTTAAGATTTGCATCAAGATAAATAACATGTTCCATATGTTTATGATTTGTATAATTTTCACATTTTAACTTTTTTTTTTTTAGATTTAATTGCGTCATTCGTCGAGAAGGGTGAGGGGGAGGGGCTATTTCTTGTTTAAAGTATAAAAAAAACTTGATCAAAAAAGAATCGAGACATGCGCGGACGACAGGTTACCTTAAAAGTTTAGAAAAATATTTTCTAATCTGGTCTCATCAATAGCTGAAACAATTTTACATTTGGAAATATTTCTGTACAGTCGCTCGAATAAATATCCGAACACTATGGTTGATTACAGATTTCATAAAAAAAATATCTGGCAGCGACTTTTTTTAGAAATTAGTGATCTGGCAACCTTCGTGTCACGTGACACGAAGATTGTCAGATCGCTAATTTCTAAAAAAAAAATCTTTGCCAGATATTTTTTTCTGAATTCTGTAATCAGCCATAGTGTCCGGATACTTTTTTGAGCGCGACTGTACTGAATGTCAAAATCGTCTCGGAATTTGTCCGTTTCCAGAATATTACAGTACATTTTTTTTTTGAAAGAATGTACTGCCAAAATAAACCGTTAACCTAAACGGAAATTTTAGGAAATCTCTTCGGAAATGGTTCACAAGTACGTAATTTACTTAATTAATTTTTAGTGACGTTTTAACCGATCGAATTCCCACTCAGCGAAGAAAAAGATAAATATGAAAGCCAAACCTTTAAATATTGATCTCTTGAGAATCTCCAAGAGTGTATTGAAACCGATGATTGAAAAACCCATTCTTCCCAAGAAGTGCGGTCCACAGATGCTCACACATTCAGCTTGCATTTATGTAGTTTTAAAGAGCAGTAGTGAAATATTCACAGTGTCTTCTATGTCAAGGATGCGGGCCAAGTAGTGACCACAGAGGTCATTCCTTCCTGTTATGACAACAGGGACGTCTTCCCATGTATCTAGTTGCCAGTAATTCATCCCCATTCATAATCTCTCCTTGCAGCCCATCCGACATATCCGAAAGAGGGGAATGGCAATAACCAATTGAATCGCTGACTGCATCATCATACACTCCATTCAAATGATTAACAAAACCTACGCACTTGTTTATCATTGTCAGCCACCCGACTTCAACATCTCCTTCAACACAACATCTCCTTCAACATCTCCTTCAACAATCCTCAAACACCACACCCACACATACAAAGTCAAGGACTCAGACATGAAATACCAAGTCCTCGACATGCTCAAAAGAGAAAATGCGTGATACGGGTAGTTGTGAAGTTATATGACCTATCATACACTCATTAAACCCTTTTCACCTTTATTGAATGAAGATAGTTTCCTCCTCCCCCCCGTGCCATCTGGTTTTCTTTCCCCCTTTTCCTTTTCCCAATGTTTCAGGAGTGCTCAGCCTGACACGACGGTTTAAGAATTTATTCTCGTCGAAAAAACTGTACAGCGTAAAACTAACCAAAGAACGTGGAAAACAATTACAGTTAAGTATCTTAAACTAGGTAAACGTTTATAGACACAGATGTGTATGCGCCTCAAGAAGATATCTTTGCAGAATAAAAAAAAATAAGAATTTTTAAATGTTTCTTACAGTTTGGTAAATGGGTAACAATAACTGAACTCCACTTTCATTAATTTTTACCGAAGATTAAGAAAAATAATGTCAAAAATTCATTTTTGTTTTATATTTCGCATAATTTTCTGAGTGTATGCGTAACGTGAAAATTTTATTTCCCTTAATTATCTGCTACGACTTGTTTCATTTATTTTGTATAGTTTCAGTAACTGCTATGGAGCGCTTAAGGTGACAGTTCTTGCTTCGAGTATTTGTCAGTGCTCCATTTATAAGCTATTTAATTTCCTTAAATAGCTTATAATTCCTTTGTATAAATTTCATAAGCACTCTCTGTTTTAAAAAAAATACCTCCTCAAGCAGCTGCTTGCCACACAGATCTGACAGGAGCCTGTCAGTTTAATACGGCTATCTCCAAAATTGTAGGAAGAATTTCCTTAAATAGCTTATAAACCACACGCTATGTGATACTTAAGTTGTATTCGTTACTTAAATGATTTCGATACGCTTTTATCTGATCTAATATTACTAAAACTGCTTCTTAATCACGGGAATGCAGTGTTTTTTATTTCGTCGATATAAACAAAATAAAATAAATACCCCCTCAAGCAGCTGCTTGCCACAGAGGTATGACAGGAGCCTGTCAGTTTATATGCCACAGTAGAAGGTTTGAGAGGATGGCAGGACCTCAGCAGAAAAACGACAAACAGCCATGCCTTACCTGGGGCTCGAACCCAGGTCCCGTAGATCAGTAACGACGGATATTTATTTAAAAAAAATGGCAGTTGAAGAGAACCACTTTTTTTAACATAGTGCAACGATTTTTTTAATATATGACTCGTTACGAATTATATTGATGCTATTCAGATAAGGCTCAGCCGGTAGCGCGACAGGCTTGTAATCTACAGTTCCCAGGTTCGAGTCCCAGTTGAGTCAGCGTTGAGACTTATCTCCGCAAAACTCCCCGCCCTACCCACTGTCAGTAGGGGACACCGATGGGCTTGGAAAGGCCGCCGTCCGTCGGATGGAACGTTAAGCCGTGGCCACGTGTGCGGGCAGAGCCATACCCTGTGCACGTTAAAGAACACGCTGGATGGCCTTGACGGGAGGCTACCATCTGTCTCCCAACAGCTGTTCAAGTCGGTCCCCAACCTTCTCTGAACCGAACTTCGGGGTCCTTGTGACCATGGCCATTTAGCCCATGGTGTGCAAAAAAGTGGAGCTCAGAGGTAAAACAACCCAATTCAAGCTATCCAGATATTATTAAACATAGTGTTTATGTGTGGTCCCAAAGCGAAGTTTGAGGACTTTTAGTGGCTTTTATAATAGGAATTTTTTCTGTAATTGGCACAATAATAAACATTACGAGTGGATTTGCACTCAACATCCTGAGAAAAATCCAAGACTTGTTCATTGCTTTTGCACAGAGATAATACAAATAGTATGTCACTTTTCAGTAATATATAATAAGTACAGTCGCTCAAAAAAGTATCCGAACATTACGGTTGATTACAGAATTCAGAAAAAATATCTGGCAACTTTTTTTTAGAAATTATTGATCTGGCAACCTTCGTGTCACGTGATTACAGAATTCAGGAAAAATATCTGGAGCGTGTACAGCAACTGTACACGCTCCAGTTACCGTTCACAGCAAACTGGAGCGTGTGCAGTTACTGCACACGCTCCAGTTTGCTGTGAACGGTAACTGCACACGCTCAATATTTCCGTGAGTGAGCCCACACGATCTAGTATCAAAATAATATGACCACCTACAGTCGCTCAAAAAAGTATCCGAACACTATGGTTGATTGCAGAATTCAGAAAAAATATCTGGCAACGATTTTCTTAGAAATTAGTGATCTGGCAACCTTCGTGTCACGTGACACGAAGGTTGCTAGATCAATTATTTCTAAAAACAAAATCGTTGCCAGATATTTTTCCTGAATTCTGTAATCAACCATAGTGTTCGGATACTTTTTTGAACGACTGTACTGCTATTTAAAACAAATATAGCATACTGAGCCGTCCCATGGCCGAGTGGTTAGCGCGCTTGGCTACTGATCTAAGGGACCTGGGTTCGATCCCCGGGTAAGGCATGGCTGTTTGTGTCGTTTTTCTGCTGAGGGCCTTCCGTCCTCTCAGATCTTCTTACCATGGCATATAAACTGACAGGCTCCTGTCAGACCTATGTGGCAAGCAGCTGCTTGAGGGGGTATTTTTTTTTATAGCATACTGGAAATGAATACTCAAAAAAAAATATTGTTTTCTTCTCTGCCAATTAAAGTTCCATTTTTCGGTCATTTGCGTTGATCTCCTACAACAGAGACAACGTAGAAAGCATTGTTTGACAGCAAACGGTGTTGAGTAAATAAACTGCTATCGTTTTCCAAAAATTTTGAGGGCAGGGGATTATCTCAGTCGGCAGCTTTTCATGCTGGTGGTGGTTGGATTTTATAAAAGAATCTTCTTGGAAATATCTTGCTTCTCCTTACACTCCTGGTAAAGGGACTTCCTGTATCACTTTTCACTTTTTTTGAAGTTTGAAAAAAATGTTATTTTTGCCCATAGCTCAAGAAAAAACCAACAGAGAAGTATAAACAAACATTAATAATACTGTGTATTAATGAAACTAATCGTAAATCCAAAGATATCGATTTTTCTGCCCTATTCTGAAGGCTGAGCATTCAAAGTCGTCATCTTGCATTCTTCTGAGCCTAGGAATCGGATGGAGAGTCTCGTTGTGCGCAAAATTAATTTACAATGTAGAAAGCTTCCTTTTTTAAACGTTTTCCTCCACTTTGTGAAAAATGCTGGAGTGTTAAAAAAAACATCTACTCGTATACACCTATCCCTCGATTTACACGGTACTGACTGAGATTTCCTCTCTATGTACGTCTCAGTCAGTACCGTGTAAATCGAAACTGGTTGCATTTTTTGACCGTGCAAAGCCAAAATTGTGTGAACTGAGTACCGTGTAAATCGAGGGATAGGTGTATTGCAGATGAATAAAATTAGTCGATGTAGACTTGGTTTGTTTACAACCAACGTGCAAGAAAGAAGTCACGAAATTAGTTTTTCTCTAAAAAGCAAAGAGGTTTATAAAATACAAGATGTAAATATGTTATCGATATTGTCGAACAAAAGCGAAATATTTGCAATTGAAAATATTGAAGGAGTTCACTTTTTGAAAAACGTTTTTCGCTGTGAGAGGTGTAAACGATGCCTATTGTACTGCCCTACCGAAATATTAGAGAATATCCATGTTATGTGAGAGGGAATCTAACTTCAAGAAGTTCTATAACTTCCAAAATGTGTATGTAATGGGAAAATGTGACTGGAGATAAAAATCGTAATCTATTTAAAACTCGATTTGAACAATATTCCTGGGGCGGGGGTGGCTCAGTCGGTAGCGCGCCAGGTTCGTAATCTGTAGTTCCCAGGTTCGAGTCCCAGCTGGGTAAGCTTTGAGATTTATCTCCGCAAAATTTCCCCGCCCTGCCCACGGTCAGTAGGGGACACCGATGGGCTTGGAAAGGCCGCCGTCCGTCGGATGGGACGTTAAGCCGTGGCCCCGTGTGCGGGAGAGCCATACCCTGTGCACGTTAAAGAACACGCTGGATGGCCTTGACGGGAGCATTACCATCTGTCTCCCAACAGCTGTTCCAGTGGGTCCCCTCCCCCAACCTTCTCTGAACCTTCGGGGTCCATGTGACCTGGCCATTTAGCCCATGGTGTGGAAAAAAGTGCCGCTCAGAGGTAAAACAACCCAACCCGACCCTCTACCTACTAAAGGGATAACGTTGAAAAATCAGTATTTAAATTTGATTACGATTCTTAATTTATCTACAATCACCTTTTTCTATTAAAAACATTTTAGAAGTTGTAGAGCTTCCAAATTATATTCCCATTGAAATGACACTGAAATTCACTAATATTTTGGTAGGACTGTATTTGTAATGCTATCTGATAGTATCGATAATTTTGAATGTGAAATGCAGACGTGAAGCTATCGCTTTCGTTTAACGCCGCGAACCTTTCCCAGTGTTCCGTTTCTTAAGCTTCGAGAAGATTGCAAGTTGCAGATGACAACCGAACTCATCCCCTTGCTACCCCCTTTTCTACGCCTCCCTCTTTGTGGCCAACCCAAGATGTGGTCACATTCATTTCATACGCATCACGTTTCGCTATAGCCGTATACGATGACAACACAAGTGCTAAGGTTCAAATTAGCTACGTGTGTGTGCCCCCCAGTGCACACCATTGTTTTTTTACTAGGTCGAAAAGTACCAATCCAGTGCTGGTAGGACGCCATGTTGTAAGTGTGCTGTTCTGTGCTGTCTCCATGTTCGTGTTGCGTCCCAAAGTGTCCTTTGTCCTACTGCCAGCCAAGCTGCCAATTGTCAGCCAGCACGTGGGCAACAAAGCCGGTGACGTCAGTAGGAGGTAGTATGTCTGTGTGTATATGATCAGAGAGTACCCAGGAGAAGAGGAATTTATATATACATCAAGCTTGGATGTAATCGTGGAGGAATTTTTCTTTGTAGTTCACAAGCCTGTAAGTTAAAGTTCTGTTGGCGAATCATCTGCACTTCGAGAAGTCGTCCTTTTTTCTTTTGGTGAGAATTATGTCCTTTTCTCACTCGATCCCTTTGTCAAATCTTGTACAATTTTTCGGCTTACTCTAAGGGAATGGCTGTCATGTCGGAAAACAATATTCAATACGAGAAAGCTGGATCTTAGGATTTAAAATAAATTTAAAAAATGCCAAAATAATCCCAATACCTAGGTATTGGGATTATTTTACCAATACTGTGGATAATGGGATTATATTACCAAAATAATCCCAATACTTAAGATTTAAAATAAATTTAAAAAATGCCAAAATAATCCCAATACCTAATATGAGTAATAGCAGTAATTAGCTACGAGCATAGGACCTCCACTTTCACATGGGTGCCTTTCACGATAGTGCTCGTACAAAGTTTGGCAGTTTTCCAACGGGATACGCCCACTGGAAGCCCGCGCATGTTGAGTCAATATTGAATTGTTTACCATCTATTTTTAAATCCTCAACCTGTCCATAATTTTCAAAATTCTTGATTGTCCTTTCCAATATTTGACGCACGTCATTTTTTTTTTCCTGGTTGCATTAAATTTTCGAATCTCTACCACCAATAAAACCCAAGTTTCAACTCGTAATTACTTTAATTTTTTCTTACAAGCCCCCCTTAATTTTCAGCTAGAAATCTTCTGCTATATTCATAAACGATGACTCTACGTATAAAATGATGTTGAATAATTTTATTCTTTAAATAAAACTGTTTATTCCAATACAAAGAATTTTCCTAAAACACACTGAATGTTAAATCTTCATTGATAAAATTTATAATTTTAAAACCAGACTTTTATTTCGGATATTTAAAGAAAGTATGCCGTGTATAGAGACACGATCAAAGATTGTTGCAGATCAATTCTGTTTCCCATTGGTTAAGGTATCCTTATTAAAACTTCGTACATTAATTAGGTAGCATCATTGGGGCGGGGGTGTCTCAGTCGGTAGCGCGCCAGGCTCGTAATCTGTAGTTCCCAGGTTCGAGTCCCAGCTGGGTCAGCGTTGAGATTTATTTCCGCAAAATTCCCCGCCCTGCCCACGGTCAGTAGGGGACACCGATAGGCTTGAAAAGGCCGCCGTCCGTCGGATGGGACGTTAAGCCGTGGCCCCGTGTGTGGGAGAGCCATACCCTGTGCACGTTAAAGAACACGCTGGATGGCCTTGACGGGAGGCTACCATCTGTCTCCCAACAGCTGTTCCAGTGGGTCCCCTCCCCCCAACCTTCTCTGAGCCTTCGGGGTCCATGTGACCTGGCCATTTAGCCCATGGTGTGCAAAAAAGTGCCGCTCAGAGGTAAAACAATCCAACCTAGGTAGCATCATTATATTACCTAAATGTACCTTTCCACATTTTCTTTTTGACCTTAATTTTAATTAGCCGTTTGAAACAACATATAATTGAGCACTAAATCGTGTTATTGGTTTTATATTTATGTTATTAATTCAATTTTTTTTTCAATTTTTTTTTTAGTTTTCTACTTTGGTATGTTTTTTTGCAAATGAAGATACTTTGCTCAAAATAACTGTAAATATTCCAATGTATTTAAACTCTTTAGTTAACTCTCAATAAGTATCTTAAAGCATATCAAAAATTTTCTTCATTTTCTTTTTAGAAATCATTTCTAAGTAATAGAAAGCCGACAATGTGTTACACGTCAGCCAACAAGTAAGCAAAAAACAGAACTTTTACTTGCAGACTGGTGTTCCTTGTTAAATGCTAAACATGATTATGCAAAGTTACATTCTTGTTATTTTGTAAATTGTCTATTTTACCTTTAGATTTGTGTTTTTCATCATGAGGGGAAAAAAAAGTTATTTTTCACCAACTGATTTAATTACTTTAGTTGTGTCCTAATTGCCCGAATCGAAGGGGCCTATAACATGGGCTTTAGCTTGTCGAACTTTTGCCAGTATTAGTTCATCTTTTCTCTTTGTAATATGTCTGCATGGAATGTATATTGATATGTTGTGAAAACAGATTTTATTTATGGAACGAGATTTATAAATTAAATGCTTGTAAAAGAATTTCGTGTCTTTCGATTTCTTTATTCATTTTTCACCATTCATTCCGAAATTCTCAATCCAAATTCTTTTCCAAATAGTACGTTTACACTTTAGACTCAGATAAAAAGAAAAGTTACTGTTTAAAAAAAACAGTCCCCACTTGAGAAAGGTTTTGATTCTGCCGTGATTAAGACATTATGCAGAGAAACCACTAGGGAGGCGAGATCTCAGAAAAAAAGACAATACAAATGTTTGACTTTTCCAGGATTCGAGCTTAGGTCCACCACGTGGTGTGCAGCCAAACATACTAAAGTTAAGTTGTGGCCTCGTGTACAAAAGGGGCTGGGGTGACTCAGTCGGTAGCGCGCCAGGCTCGTAATCTGCAGTTCCCAATTTCGAATCCCAGCTGGGTCAACGTTGAGATTTATCTCCGCAAAATTCTCCGTCCTGTTCACGGTCAGTAGGGGACACCAATGGGCATGGAAAGACCGTCGTCCGTCGGATGGGACGTTAAGCCGTGGCCTCGTGTGCGGGAGAGCCATACCCTGTGCACGTTAAAGAACACACTGAATGGCCTTGACGCGAGGCTACCATCTGTCTTCCAACAGCTGTTCAGTGGGACCCCTCCTCAACCTTCTCTGAGCCTTCGGGGTCCTTGTGACTTGACCATTTAGCCATTGTGTGCAAAAAAAAAAGCACTGCTCAGAGGTAAAACAACCAAAAAAATCGTGTGCAAAAGAGCCATACTCTGTACATTCTACAGAATACGATACATGACTTTGGTGGGAGACACCTGTCTCCTAACAGCTGTCCAACTGATCCCCTCCCCAATCTTTTTGGAGTCCTTGCGACCTGACCATTTAACCTATTGTATTCAAGAAAGTGCCGCTCTGACCATTTAACCTATTGTATTCAAGAAAGTGCCGCTCAGAAGTCGAACAACCTAAAGTTGTCTATGTGGCCTTGTCATAAGTGCTTAGATAAGGGTTCACACAGTTGTTGACGTGAAAGCCTCCGCCAAAGCCATCCAATGTGCTGGTTATGGCTCTCCCAAACAAGGGGCCACACCACCCGACTAACATTCTTTCCAAACTGTCCTCTTTCTCACAAAGAACTGAGGTTGATAGAATAATCGGTCTAGAAGCTGGGAAGAGGATGCAACGGTCGGTAGGGGACACCGATGGGTTGGAAAGACCACCGTCCGTCGGATGGGACGTTAAGTCGTAGCCCCGTGTGCGGTAGAGCCATACCCTGTGCACGTTAAAGAACACGCTGGATGGCCTTGACGGGAGGCTACCATCTATCTCCCGACAGCTGTTCCAGTGGGTCCCCTTCCCCAACCTTCTCAGAGCCTTCGGGGTCCATGTGACCTGGCCATTTAGCCCATGGTGTGCAAAAAAGTGCCGCTCAGAGGTAAAACAACCCAACTCAATATCGTCTAGGGAAGTCCCTGAAAATTAGACTCCAGCATGTCAAATTCAGACTGACAAGTCAAACCCACACACACACTTGGGAAGTTTATGGGTACGCGATAGAGGTCAACCCCACTGGAAGATGAAGTATATTTCGTAGCCTGAAACCCATACGTATCCAATTTTTTTCTTTTCTGAATCGTTCTTAATAAAACTCCTTTAGATGTGTCTGACTCGCTACCCAACATGGAAATTGCCACACATGAAGTTAAAAAGAGGGAATTTCATGTAATCGAGTAAGTTTGGGACAGAAATCTGCGAAATGTGCTATCTGAACTGTGCCTGGTGCGGTCCTTTTAAAATATCAATCACTTTTAAAATACAATCTGTATATTGTTCATTGCACTAAAAGTTAGTTTTGTGAGTACAACTGACTTCCCACCCAATTCCGTAGGACAGATTCAACATGTATACAGGGCGTTTCAAAACTCTACAAATTTCAATGGGAGGCAGAGAACACCAAGACGAACCTTTTTCGTCTATGAATGTATGTCAACCCTTTGGTGCAAGAGGGCGCTGTGTGGCAGTACTGCAATTGGCTAGAGGGACGAAGTGCGAACGGACTTGTGTTTGTCGTAGGCATTCGTAAATAAGACACATTACGTGTAACATGCAGTGTTTCACGACTGCTGAGATGGCTGACATGCATCTGGTGTATGGGGCTGCCAATGGAAACGGAAGAGCTGCTGTGAGGTTGTACCGACAGTGCTTCCCAAACAGACGTGTGCCAAACTACCAAATATATGTGTGTTGGAACCAGCAACTGCGAGAAACGAACATTCCATGCAAACATGCATGATACTGGTCGGGAGAAAACTATGCACACTCTTGACATAGAGGTAGAGATCTAATGGCAGATTGAGGAAAATCCTGGCACAAGCATACCAGCTGTTGCACGTAGACTTGATGTGGACCACATCCTCATATGGAGAGTGTTGCACGATCAGCAATTGCATCTGTTTCATCGTCAGGGAGTCTAGACATTGCAACCTCAGGATTACCCTCTGTGTGGAATTCGTGTGCTGGTTTCTGCAGCAGACCACAGTGCAGCCTGATTTTCCGGCTCATGTGTTCTCAGATTAGGCCTCTCTCACACCTGAGGGTGTGTTTAATGTGCACGATTCTCACGTTTGGGCACCAAAATCCACATGCCACAATGCCGCATGGTCATCAGCAATGGCTCGCTGTCAATATTTGGGCAGGTATCATCCATGACATTTTGATTGGGCCATACCTGCTGCTTCCCCACTCAATGGGCAGATTTATTGAGTATTTCTTGAAGAAACGTTGCAGGGAGTGATGGAAGATGTTCCTGCGGCTATTCGCAGACGAATGTGTTTTCTACATGACGAGGCCCCAGCACACTTCAGAATGATGTGCAGAATGACCTGAATGCCACTTTTGGGGGCCAATGGATAGGCCAGGGTGTACCCATCGCTCCTACCTATCCATTGGCCCGCAAAGGACCAAGATCGCCCGATTTAACATGTATCGATTTCTTCTTCTGGGGACACATGAAGAATCTCATGTACGAGACTCCCATTAACTCAGATGAAGACCTCATCGCTATCACCACTGCAACTGTTCGCGAAATTCCGGGAATCTTCCAACATGTAGGGGCGGGGGTGGCTCAGTTGGTATTGCGCCAGGCTCGTAATCTATAATTCCCAGGTTCGAGTCCCAGCTGGGTCAGCATTGAGATTTATCTCCGCAAAATTCCCCGCCCTGCACACGGTCAGTAGGGGACACCAATGGGCTTGGAAAGGCCGCCGTTCGTCGGATGGGACGTTAAGCCGTGGGCCCGTATGCGGGAGAGACATACCCTGTGCACGTTAAAGAACATGCTGGATGGCCTTGACGGGAGGCTACCATCTGTTTCCCAACAGCTGTTCCAGTGGGTCCCCTACCCCAACCTTCTCTGAGCCTTCGGGGTCCAAGTGACCTGGCCATTTAGCCCATCGTGTGCAAAAAAGTGCCACTCAGAGGTAAAACAACCCAACCCAACTTCCAACATGTACAGCAATCAATGCTTCGACGCTGTCATGCATGCAATGCTGTTGAGCACATTCTTTAAATAAGCATGTTGTTCACTTGCCTCCATTCATTTATGAACCAGCTCCACCGATGTTTCTGTCAGCGCCCTCTAGGACCGAAGGGCTACGTCAGCGGACATACATTCATATGCGAAAAAGGAGATGTCTTGGTGTTCCCTGTATACAGGTACTGGATGAAAATATGGAAACAGTTCCATTTTATCTCAGTGGAAAATTGTATTCAAAGCTCAGTAATTTCTCCAATATGTTTTTTAATGAAATTGGGGAGCCTGATAGTCACGGGGCTTGACAGCACTTTCGAGAGTCATGGATTTGGCTTGTGCTTCACGTAAACAGGAGCTCCTGGGGGTGGTTCCCTCCAGAACCAATCTGCTGGTGCGCTCGACCTGCTAGGGCCAACTATGCAATATGCCAAGTGCCTTCCCCACGTCCTGGTACGGAAAGGTACTCTCGTGTATCCGGATGGGTGAGTTACTCACACTTTTTCCTTTTATTTATTTACACTGGTTGTGTGAGTATAGTGCCCTGACTCCGGTTCGAGCATCTTCATGGTGGGTGGGGGCCATGGGCACTGAAGCATGATTTCAAAACAAATATGAAATAGAGCATTTCTTTAGATTCCACCAGTGCTCGTTGTGGCAGCCAGGATCGTCTTGATGCTGACTGCAAAGCAGAAAAGGCAAGTTGTATGAACTGCAGTGACGACCATCCGGCATTCTCTTATGATTCCAAAGTGGTTGGAAGAAAAGGAGTTACAATGGTTCAAAAGAGTGAACAATCCTGTCTGGAGGCGATAATGTCTCGGGATATTCTCAGGATAGAAAACAGTAACCAGTTTCCAATCGTGAGCGAAGAAAGCGCATTGCACCTCCCATCCCACCTGACAAGGTTTCCTATGTCTGTACAGTCATTGGAAATCCCATCATTCCAATGACTTTTGTGGTGGTGAAAAGTGACATCAGCATTCCACCTGCTAAATCTTGCTCATCTGCGGCAAACTTCTTCCTTGCGCAGGTAGGTGTCAGCATTGGCATCAACTCCGGTTTTTATACCTGCTATACAGCTTCCATCCTCTGGAAGTCTTCCTTCTTCATGACCTCGACAACCAGACCTACCAATCCAAAGGGAGACCTACCAATCCACTGGAGCTCAAGAAAAAGATGGTACCCCTTTCTCACACAGAAGTCCCTGACCCATGTTTATAGGACCATTATGAGGACATATACACAGACTACCCATATTTTAATAAATCATTTGCAGCATTACATTACGCAACAAAATTAAAAATTTGTAATTACATTAAACCACAACATGTCTGTCAAATCCTCTAATCCCTTAGATGGCCACACTTCTACAATGGAATTGTGGATTCCAGAGGAATATTGACAGCATCAAGATGGTCCTTCAGGCACACCAGCCCATCTGTTTGTGCCATCATGAGATATACCTGCAGACAGTCACAGATCCCATGATCTGGCACTTCTCTCTCATTCGCTGGGATGGATATGATCCACCTTGTAGAGATGTCGCCATCCTTATTAGAAACCATTCTCCATTCCAGGTCGAACCCTCACCACCAATCTAGAGACAGTTGCCATCTGGCTATTCGTGGGATTTTCTGTCTGCTCTGGGGGGGGGACCTCAGTCGGTACTGCGCCAGGCTCATAATCTGTAGTTCCCAGGTTCGAGTCTCAGCTGGGTCAGCGTTGATATTTATCTCCACAAAATTCCCCGCCCTGCCCACGGTCAGTAGGGGACACCGAAGGGCTTGGAAAGGCAGCCGTCCGTCGGATGGGACGTTAAGCCGTGGCCCCATGTGCGGGAGAAACATACCCTGTGCACGTTAAAGTACACGCTGGATGGCCTTGACGGGAGGCTACCATCTGTCTCCCAACAGCTGTTCCAGTGGGTCCCCTCCCCCAACCTTCTCTGAGCCTTCGGGGTCCATGTGACCTGGCCATTTAGCCCATGATGTGCAAAAAAGTGCCGCTCAGAGGTAAAACAACCCAACCCAACCTGTCTGCTCTGTGTATCTTTCACCAGAGGTATGGTCTTCGGGGAAGACCTTGATGACCTCATCTCGCAGACACCATCCCTCTTCATAGGGGACTTTAACAGACACCGTCCAGATTGGAGCAGTAGTCACACCAACTGAGAAGTGGGGTCCTTTACTAATGGCTCCTGGATCTCTTGTTGATCTCAATGTAGTCAATAAGTCTTTTACCATGTTTAGATAAGCTATTGGAGAAATCTGTCCTCAAAAGAATTAATTCCTCGTTACAGGCTCTCAATGTACTCACCCCTCAGCAAATTGGCCTCAGAAGCACTCCATAGTGCATCAAGTTCTCAGAGTTGTACAGGTCATTACAGAGGCCTGTAATGAAAAGGAATCAACTGTAGCTGAATATATCGACATACGTAGCTAAGGCGTTTAACAGAGTCTGAACAGAAGGGCTTATTTTCAAACTAATTAAATTTGATTTCCTACCTGCCCTAATTAAAATCATTTACAGTTACTTAACTAAAAGAACCTTTCAAGTCAAGGTAGGCAACCACATTTCCAAAGAAAAAAAGCATCAGTGCAGGAGTTCCGCAGGGCTCGATTTTAGGCCCGATTATGTTCAACATCTTTATCTCAGATGTGTCTAAAATCGATCGAACCATGTACGCAGACAACACGGCATTTCTTGCTTCCTCCCTGTCTGTGCCCATTGCTTGAAGAAGGATGCAATCAATGCTTTCCTCCTTTGAGGACTTGTGCACGGACTGGAGAATTCAGGTTTGGGAATCCCAACAGCTGTTCTAGGGGGTCCCTTCCCCCAACCTTCTCGGGGTCATTATGACCTGGCCATTTAGCCCATTGTGTGCAAAAAAGTGCTGCTCAGAGATAAAAACCCAACCCTCCCAGAAATACTTCAAGTATTCAATATTGAATTCTGTTGCTTTACCTCTGAGTGGCAGTTTTTTGCACATCATCATCATCATCATCATCCTCAAGCAGCCATGGGCTACGGAGGTCCAACCAGACCACGCAGTTTAATTCTCCAAGCATATCTGTCCTGAGCTACATCTGCTGCATACGGCCACTGCACACCAATTCTAACAAGGTCCTGTTTGACATTGTCTGCCCACCGCATCCTTGGTCTACCCCTCCTTCTGAAGCCTCTAGGCACACTGTTCATAACCCTATTCGCCAATCTATAATTATCCATACGGGCAACATGGCCAAACCAGCGGAGTCTCTCTCTGCACAATATGCTGCTTAAAGGAGATTGCAAACTCCTTTGCCTAACCTCATCATTAGTTACAAAGTTAAACCACCTAATACACAAGATACTGCGTAAGCATCTAGAATCAAAAGCATCTAGTTTCCTGTTATCTTGTTTACACAGCGTCCAAGTTTCACTACCATAACTAACTCTAGAAAGAACCAAACTATTATACAGTCTAATTTTAGTCTTTAGGTGTATACGCCTATTTCTCCACAATCTCCATAGATTCTGAAAAGTCCCGGCAGCAATACCTATTCGTCTGTTAATCTCATGCCGCACATCACCAGTATCAGTTACATAGCTCCCAAGGTAATTAAACTGTGACACCTGCTCAAGACTGCAACCATTCAGATTAACCGAATCACAACCTGCTTGACCAATTTTCATCACTTTAGTTTTCTCTCTGTTTATAACCAAACCTACTCTATTACCAGTCTCATCAACAGCTCGAATGAAAGAGTTCATCTCATCAACATCATTTGCCAAAAGGGCTAAATCATCAGCATAATCTAAATCAGAAATTTTCGTATCTCCAGCCCATTTAAGGCCAAAATCTTTTCCTCGAAGTGAATTTCGCATAACATAATCAATAACCAAACTAAAGAGAAAAGGAGACAAAATGCACCCTTGTCGAACACCAGACGTAATGCTAAACCAATTGCTACAAGACTTACCAACTCTCACACATGACTCAGTGTTATTATAGAGAGCTTTCATATGTTAACTAACTTGTCAGGTATACCATATGATCTCACAATCCTATATGCCCTGGTATTTCTAACACAAATTATCACGATCAACAGAGTCGAAAGCCTTTTTGAAATCAACAAAGCTAGCAACCAAAGGTTTCTGAAACTCTAAACATTTCTCAAGAATCTGCCTAAGTGAAAATATCTGATCTACACATCCCCTACCACTTCTGAATCCACATTGCTCATCACGCAATTGCCTGTCAACCAGATTCTTAATTCTGTTAAGCACAATCATGAGTAGTAGATGGGCCACTTTGGGGCCAAATGACCTTTTGACCTTGAAGGTCACGCAGCAGTCAGATGACCTCCAAAAGTCCCGTGATTTTGCCGTTCGTCCGCCATTTTGTATTCTGACGTCATATTCTCAAAAAGTCCCTCGATTTTTCCGCCATTTTGTATACTGACGTCATATTCTCGAAAGGTCCCGTGATTTTTCCGCCATTTTGGATTCTTGCATAGTTGAGTCATCATCCCCTGGTTGACACAAACCCATCGTGAAGCAACAGTCCCAAATATTTTTATTGCAGCGCCATCTAGTGTTTCTAGTGTTTAACTATATTTATAAAAAAAAGTCTCCCCCACTGGTGGATTCCATCTCAGAACCTCACGCTTACCAGCGCGTTTTATCCATTACGCCAGCGGTAATATGTGAAAGCGATGCTTAAAGGTAGATGCTGTCAGTGAAGAATCGATCATTTTAACCTACGAATAAATGTATTTCTTGTAAATAAGAGTATTTTTTTTCTTTATAAATCGGAATTGAACATTGGGAATTAATTTGATTATTTTTAGTATGTCACATCGGAAATTATTTTTTTTATTCCTTGTCTACGAATAAATTCGTTATACCTTGTAAACCACATTTAACTTGGTAATAAATTTTTATTTCTGGTATATTAGGAACATATATATTTTTATTCTTTGTTAATCACATTGGGAATTAATTTGATTATTTTTTGTATGTCACATTGGAAATTATTTTTTTTATTCCTTGTCTACGAATAAATTCGTTATACCTTGTAAACCACATTTAACTTGGTAATAAATTTTTATTTCTGGTATATTAGGAACATATATATTTTTATTCTTTGTTAATCACATTGGGAATTAATTTGATTATTTTTTGTATGTCACATCGGAAATTATTTTTTTATTCCTTGTCTACGAATAAATTCGTTATACCTTGTAAACCACATTTAACTTGGTAATAAATTTTTATTTCTGGTATATTAGGAACATATATATTTTTATTCTTTGTTAATCACATTGGGAATTAATTTGATTATTTTTTGTATGTCACATTGGAAATTATTTTTTTTATTCCTTGTCTACGAATAAATTCGTTATACCTTGTAAACCACATTTAACTTGGTAATAAATTTTTATTTCTGGTATATTAGGAACATATATATTTTTATTCTTTGTTAATCACATTGGGAATTAATTTGATTATTTTTTGTATGTCACATCGGAAATTATTTTTTTATTCCTTGTCTACGAATAAATTCGTTATACCTTGTAAACCACATTTAACTTGGTAATAAATTTTTATTTCTGGTATATTAGGAACATATATATTTTTATTCTTTGTTAATCACATTGGGAATTAATTTGATTATTTTTTGTATGTCACATCGGAAATTATTTTTTTATTCCTTGTCTACGAATAAATTCGTTATACCTTGTAAACCACATTTAACTTGGTAATAAATTTTTATTTCTGGTATATTAGGAACATATATATTTTTATTCTTTGTTAATCACATTGGGAATTAATTTGATTATTTTTTGTATGTCATATTGGAAATTATTTTTTTTATTCCTTGTCTACGAATAAATTCGTTATACCTTGTAAACCACATTTAACTTGGTAATAAATTTTTATTTCTGGTATATTAGGAACATATATATTTTTATTCTTTGTTAATCACATTGGGAATTAATTTGATTATTTTTTGTATGTCACATCGGAAATTATTTTTTTATTCCTTGTCTACGAATAAATTCGTTATACCTTGTAAACCACATTTAACTTGGTAATAAATTTTTATTTCTGGTATATTAGGAACATATATATTTTTATTCTTTGTTAATCACATTGGGAATTAATTTGATTATTTTTTGTATGTCACATTGGAAATTATTTTTTTTATTCCTTGTCTACGAATAAATTCGTTATACCTTGTAAACCACATTTAACTTGGTAATAAATTTTTATTTCTGGTATATTAGGAACATATATATTTTTATTCTTTGTTAATCACATTGGGAATTAATTTGATTATTTTTTGTATGTCACATCGGAAATTATTTTTTTATTCCTTGTCTACGAATAAATTCGTTATACCTTGTAAACCATATTTAACTTGGTAATAAATTTTTATTTCTGGTATATTAGGAACATATATATTTTTATTCTTTGTTAATCACATTGGGAATTAATTTGATTATTTTTTGTATGTCACATCGGAAATTATTTTTTTATTCCTTGTCTACGAATAAATTCGTTATACCTTGTAAACCACATTTAACTTGGTAATAAATTTTTATTTCTGGTATATTAGGAACATATATATTTTTATTCTTTGTTAATCACATTGGGAATTAATTTGATTATTTTTTGTATGTCACATCGGAAATTATTTTTTTATTCCTTGTAAACCACATTGGGAATTAATTTTATTATTCCTTGTAAATCACATTGGGAATTAATTTTATTATTCCTTGTAAACCACATTGGGAATTAATTTTATTATTCCTTGTAAACCACATGGGGAATGAATTTTATTATTCCTTGTAAACCACATGGGGAATTAATTTTATTATTCCTTGTAAACCACATGGGAAATAAATTTGATTATTCCTTGTCCACTTAGAAATCAATTTATAAGTACTTTCCCCGTGGACCACGATTTACTGACAGAATCTGAAAAGTCCTGCGAAACAGATTTAAAATACGTATTTAAAAACTCATCAAAATATTCCTCACCTTTATTAAAATCACTCCACGGTCGAAATAAAAATCAGTTTTCTGTAGATGTTTCACCGGAAAAAAAAAAAAATCGTCCCTCGCTGTGTGGATTCCAGGACGCACGGGACTATACCGTGTACTTGCTGTGGCTTAGATGCGTGTCAGACATTTCAGATATTAACCTAGCATTCTTTATAACTAGCTTTTTCTATGTGTTTCTTACACCAAAACACGATAGTCCTTTCACATTAATATACGTATTTTTTATAACCCACGTATTTTAAGTCCGTTTCAGTAACACATTTCTTTTAACTCCACGACTGTTGCTTACTAGATCTATCCACAGTAACTGTTTTTAAAAGACTGTCCCGCAGAAAATACCGATGGGTAAAAAATATGATTTTATTCGTCGTGATGAAAAATATTGAGGAGTGATAGGATCGACCTAATAGACTCCGTGTTCGGATCCTCACCCCGGACAGCGTTTCACTGACGGATGGTTCAGTCCTACGAAAATAAAAAATTCCAAACGGGGGATCAAATTGACGAATACATCTGTGCTGCTCCCGCATTAGGCGCGCTGTCTTACATCGTGAAAACTCACTGGCACTCTTTATCGTGGATTTCGGATGCGATATTTTTCCCAAGTCCGGAGACGGTTCTCTGCACAACCCTTTCTGATAGGTTTCAACGCACCCCATGTAGACTTTTGAAATGACACGTCCTAAACCTTCAAGAGTTATGCGTATTAGTCTCCATCGGGTTGGTGCCGTCAGATATCTGTGTTTCCACGTAGTAACGCAACACCGAAGAAAAAACGTCTCTCCCATCGTTTGCGTGCAAGCGTATGTCTCATCACGCTGATGAAATCGGGTAAAAAATAACTTTTTTGTACGAGGTAGAATGTTATAGAAAGTAAGAATGCTAAAAAAACTTTCATCATGAATGCATATTAACGGAGTAGTTAATATGCATAATGGAAACATTAGTTTAAAACTTCGATTTTAAAAATAATACATTGCTTCACGCACCCTCTCAACTTACCTCCACTAATCCACTGAAATTATATTTGCAACGGGACTGATAGCCAAAATTTAGCAAGCGAAACCGCTTAACTGACATATATGCTCTGATCGCGCCTACTGCTTACAAGAGAGAGACGACCTTCTAACCCGTTTCGATACCTTGTACACTCATCCCCATGTGATCTGACAAGACACAACAAGCGAGTGGTGTGCAAAGGTCACGGGGACCAACGGTGGAATGCGGCGTCTTTGAGAAGAGTGGCGGGTCCGTCCGAAAACCTAATCGGAAAGTTAAATAATTACTGTTTCCTCTCGAAATGCAGAAGGAATTCTTCTGCTGATAGACGCACTTAAAAATAGGAATCTATGAAATCCAAAGGGAGATTGTTGTTTTTACATATTATCGGGATTACAATTAATACCGATTCTCTGCCCTTTAGGTTATGAAATATAACTGGAACCTTATTAGATCACTTAAAATTGAGTTGACACACCTTATGACCGACTCCTCGGAGAAGTGCTAAATCTATGTGGCGGAATGCTAAAAATAGAATTCATACGTTTCCGTAAAGAACTTTAGTTCCAATATGAGTTAAAAGGTTATCGTTCGACTCAGGAAAAATAGGATTCGACCTCGGACATTAGAAAAGATGTGCGCCGTATAATTCCGTGGAAAAATACGAAAATCTTTAGCAATATCCCCGGCGTCCTTTGTTAGGCGATAGTATTAACATCCTTATACGTTCTCACTTGAAGCTTGCTTTCTCTATCATAACCCGCGATGCTTGCGAAAATTATCAAAGATGAATAGAGGTCTGAATGTACAATCATCGGAGTTCATTTTACTGTAGATGTCTAATTCTGGCAGGATCCCTCTCCACTTTTAAAATTTAGATCTTACACCAAAACCCGATAGTCCTTTCATATACGTATTTTTATAACCCACGTATTTTAAGTCCGTTTTAATCAATACTTATTTCTTTCAACTCACTCCCTCGTGACTATTACTAGAAGAAGGGCTACCTCACAGTAGCAGCAAATAAAAAATCTGATTTTATTCGTCGTGATGAAAAAATATTGTAGGTAATAGGGTCGACCTAAAAGATCCGTGTTCGGATCCTCACCCCGGATGGCTTTTAACAAAAGTCCTACGAAATAAAATAAAAACTCCCCCGTTACGGGACGTTGTTTAAAAATACTTATTATGGCTGTGTCCTCAGTACATGATGCAAACTCTTTCCCAGGAAGTAACGCTATTCGATGTATCCCCCGGTTACATGCTTTTACAGGGTAAAGCCTGTGTGGCAGAATGTTAAAAGTAGAGTTCATACGTTTCCGTAAAGCTTAAGTTCCAACATGCGTTAAAGGAGTATGGTTCGACTCACTTTGAGAGGAGCAGTCGCTCGGACCAAAAGCCTGATGGGTCTCCTGCCGAATGCTACACTTTATCAGAACACCGTGTGGGGTACCTTCTAGAAAAGGGAAAATTTTTAATGTCATAAGAAATGTGTGACGTATAATCCGTGGAAAAAATACGAAATCTTTAACATCCGCACTTCAAATTTTCATACGACATTCGGGGGGTTAAGTTTCAACCTTTATTTTTTCCATCTCCAATAATACACAGTTTCTGTGGAGCACTGGTGACTTCGACGCAAAGGGTGATCCACACTAAAAAACAAATCCCATAGACAATGAAGAACTAAAAATGTCATTAAAACAGTGAATGTACAGAGATTGACAGCAGTAATATAGACAGGGACCCATCGCTCACTATCATAGCCCTCGAGAAATTATCAAAGATGAATAGAGTTCTGGCCACGCAATCTTCTGAGTTAATTCTGGACGGATCACAAGGACTTTTTCTCACATTCGTTAATCAAAGTGTCTACACATCAGACTTGTCATTACCCCGACAAACTATCCATAGACTGAGTAAGTATTTAGAATGAAAAATTCAGTTTGCTTCAGTGTCACAGCTTTAATTTTCAGATGCACTCCATAGATTCGTAAAACACAAGATAATTACAGTTCACAAGATAATTACAGTTCATCACTGATTCATCTTCCCTATCTTTCTAATAAATCATACGCCCAAAGTAGATAATTATATTACGAAAATAAAATCGATTTTAAGTGATTCCGTATTCGTAATTTATTAATGCTAAAGAATCACGACGAAAATCTCACAATAGTCTACCCAATACTTTACCATAGACGATACAGTCACAAGTTACGATAGTCAGCATCTGCTCCCATAGACCAGGGACGGGTGAATAGCGACCCATGGGTCGCATTCGCCCCGCTAGGAGTTTTTTGTTTTCCGCCAAGACAGAAAAATCCTCCCCGTGCGCGCCCGAAGATTCGTCTCGTATTTTCCATTAGGACGGCCACGTCAATATGCATACTAAGTGCATGAAAATAATTGCCCACTCCGGCCATAGACAGTAGCTTAGTTACTTCTAACAAAGTCAAGGTTTGAGATCCATAGTAAGACACGAATGTTACCGAACACCTATGTCGTGTGAATGCTAACTGTTAAGACAGATAGTTGCCATGCACTCTTACATGCGTGAAGCTTCCATTTCCTAATGTGTGAGGGGAAAGCGTGAACAGTCATACAATAAGTCAATGCTGACTGCATGAAATATGATTCGAACGGAAGACAATCTGAACAGGTGCTTTTGTTTGGAAATTTAAAAACTGAAAACTCACTGTATATAATATTTCCGTGAAAAGTTGGGGGCCAGTTCGCGACCTAGCACTGTCTTCAACTGGCGATAAAACGTAAGCTCTCTTTTCAGAGTTCCTGCCTACCCCCTTTGTAATCAGGAAAAAACTCTCGAGAGCAAATTATATCTAAAATCAGTTTCACTTGAGTTTTTCGTAACCCCTTGTGCCGTCGAACTAAGATTCAGACACTCAGCTGTCGGGCATAAGGTTAAACTAATTTCTCACCTCGGTACGTTTGAATAAGCGCACGCTGCAAACACAAGTTTTTCGACAAAAGATAAGGTGTTTTGCTACAACATAACACGGAGATGTCTGTTTAGTTATTTTTCCCTATTTCAACACTGTCTATGGAACATTACGCCTCTACATACCATAAGCATAATGTCTCGCGATTCTAAGCATTCCCCGAACCGATATTAATCTTATTTTTGTAGTTCAACGGAGTGCTTTGAGCTTGCTCAACCTCTGTCAAGGGTTGGACCAGTGCTTTCACCGATGGGGCGGACCAGCAGCTATGCCATTTATTAGTGGATTGCTCGTACTATCAGAGCCGGTACAAGGTGAATGCAAATCGGTTCATATATCGTGTCTGCTTCTTCATATCTCTGTTCTTTCGAACACAAATGTTAAAAGATTTCATGTAGCAGCTAAGAAACAGTAAAAAAGTGATTTTCCGCATTTAACTACAACCATCTATCGGGTAGAGGAATCCTCAAAACTAAGTAACAATACTAGAAAAATCACTGTCCATAACATTTATATTCATGTATTTCATTTTCTTGTTGCGAGGCATCTGACCGAAAAACGTAAGGATTCATTACCTCAAAACAGATAAGACAGAGGGTGCTATGCTCCGTCTTGAAAAACACAAAGAAGGCTAGTAACCACGGTTTAACCATTCGTTTTTTAAGTATTAGGACGTTCATGTTACAATTTCTTGCAACAACGTTCATTTCTGGTAAAGATGCATGTCAGCACATTCACTTTATGTGTGAATATTACATTCCAATCGTGTGTGAACCAGGCATTCAGTTGAGAAGAGTATGTGAATATTACATTTTAACAGTATGTGAATCAGTCACTTCAGAATACTAACACCTTTGCGAGCTCACTGAAACGTGCCTACTTCTTGTGTCTCTCCATATACTCTTCTTATGAGCACAAAAGATAGGATGTTTTACTACAATCTAACACGGAGATGTCTGTTTAGTTATTTTTTCCTCCTATTTCTACACTAGTGCGGAAGTCTTAGAACAAGTGGTTCGGGTTAGCACACGTTTTTGATATGTATCTTGTTTGGCAATCTGAAAGAACACTGTCTATGGAACATTACCCCTGCAAGCTAGTATTAATTACTTCACGATTCTGAGGGACGAAGGTTGTAATCGTTGGCAGATATTTTTCAGAAATATGTAATCAACCATAGTGTTCGGATATTTGATCCATAGTAAGACATGAACGTTGTTTACTTCCCATCGACAACCCCTTCTACGGATCGTATGAGAGATAACTGTTACGACATTTAGCTACGTGAGTCGTATTTATTTTTAAAAGCAAAGACACACTAATTACCGACTAGCTAGAGAACGATATATTAACCTGCTAAAGTTTGATTTTAACGATCAGAGAGTGTATATACCATCACTCTTTTAGTTCATACTAATATTCCAAATTTTAAAGGAAACATTGTCTCGTTATAAGCGATTAAATGCACACTCTATACTTTAAATCTATAGAGACAACGATCACTAAACATGGAACACATCTGTGAAATATCACCACATTTTTGTTTTTAACGTACGGTTGAATCGTTCTACTAAGCTAGCTTTGGTTCCCCATCCCTTTCTTTTACACCCACCCGATATAAAACATTCGGCCCTACACAGCAAGCTATGATGGGCCGAATGTTTTATATCGGGTGGGTGTAAAAGAAAGGGATGGGGAACCAAAGCTAGCTTAGTAGAACGATTCAACCGTACGTTAAAAACAAAAATGTGGTGATATTTCACAGATGTGTTCCATGTTTAGTGATCGTTGTCTCTATAGATTTAAAGTATAGAGTGTGCATTTAATCGCTTATAACGAGACAATGTTTCCTTTAAAATTTGGAATATTAGTATGAACTAAAAGAGTGATGGTATATACACTCTCTGATCGTTAAAATCAAACTTTAGCAGGTTAATATATCGTTCTCTAGCTAGTCGGTAATTAGTGTGTCTTTGCTTTTAAAAATAAATACGACTCACGTAGCTAAATGTCGTAACAGTTATCTCTCATACGATCCGTAGAAGGGGTTGTCGATGGGAAGTAAACAACGTTCATGTCTTACTATGGATCAAATATCCGAACACTATGGTTGATTACATATTTCTGAAAAATATCTGCCAACGATTACAACCTTCGTCCCTCAGAATCGTGAAGTAATTAATACTAGCTTGCAGGGGTAATGTTCCATAGACAGTGTTCTTTCAGATTGCCAAACAAGATACATATCAAAAACGTGTGCTAACCCGAACCACTTGTTCTAAGACTTCCGCACTAGTGTAGAAATAGGAGGAAAAAATAACTAAACAGACATCTCCGTGTTAGATTGTAGTGAAACATCCTATCTTTTGTGCTCATAAGAAGAGTATATGGAGAGACACAAGAAGTAGGCACGTTTCAGTGAGCTCGCAAAGGTGTTAGTATTCTGAAGTGACTGATTCACATACTGTTAAAATGTAATATTCACATACTCTTCTCAACTGAATGCCTGGTTCACACACGATTGGAATGTAATATTCACACATAAAGTGAATGTGCTGACATGCATCTTTACCAGAAATGAACGTTGTTGCAAGAAATTGTAACATGAACGTCCTAATACTTAAAAAACGAATGGTTAAACCGTGGTTACTAGCCTTCTTTGTGTTTTTCAAGACGGAGCATAGCACCCTCTGTCTTATCTGTTTTGAGGTAATGAATCCTTACGTTTTTCGGTCAGATGCCTCGCAACAAGAAAATGAAATACATGAATATAAATGTTATGGACAGTGATTTTTCTAGTATTGTTACTTAGTTTTGAGGATTCCTCTACCCGATAGATGGTTGTAGTTAAATGCGGAAAATCACTTTTTTACTGTTTCTTAGCTGCTACATGAAATCTTTTAACATTTGTGTTCGAAAGAACAGAGATATGAAGAAGCAGACACGATATATGAACCGATTTGCATTCACCTTGTACCGGCTCTGATAGTACGAGCAATCCACTAATAAATGGCATAGCTGCTGGTCCGCCCCATCGGTGAAAGCACTGGTCCAACCCTTGACAGAGGTTGAGCAAGCTCAAAGCACTCCGTTGAACTACAAAAATAAGATTAATATCGGTTCGGGGAATGCTTAGAATCGCGAGACATTATGCTTATGGTATGTAGAGGCGTAATGTTCCATAGACAGTGTTGAAATAGGGAAAAATAACTAAACAGACATCTCCGTGTTATGTTGTAGCAAAACACCTTATCTTTTGTCGAAAAACTTGTGTTTGCAGCGTGCGCTTATTCAAACGTACCGAGGTGAGAAATTAGTTTAACCTTATGCCCGACAGCTGAGTGTCTGAATCTTAGTTCGACGGCACAAGGGGTTACGAAAAACTCAAGTGAAACTGATTTTAGATATAATTTGCTCTCGAGAGTTTTTTCCTGATTACAAAGGGGGTAGGCAGGAACTCTGAAAAGAGAGCTTACGTTTTATCGCCAGTTGAAGACAGTGCTAGGTCGCGAACTGGCCCCCAACTTTTCACGGAAATATTATATACAGTGAGTTTTCAGTTTTTAAATTTCCAAACAAAAGCACCTGTTCAGATTGTCTTCCGTTCGAATCATATTTCATGCAGTCAGCATTGACTTATTGTATGACTGTTCACGCTTTCCCCTCACACATTAGGAAATGGAAGCTTCACGCATGTAAGAGTGCATGGCAACTATCTGTCTTAACAGTTAGCATTCACACGACATAGGTGTTCGGTAACATTCGTGTCTTACTATGGATCTCAAACCTTGACTTTGTTAGAAGTAACTAAGCTACTGTCTATGGCCGGAGTGGGCAATTATTTTCATGCACTTAGTATGCATATTGACGTGGCCGTCCTAATGGAAAATACGAGACGAATCTTCGGGCGCGCACGGGGAGGATTTTTCTGTCTTGGCGGAAAACAAAAAACTCCTAGCGGGGCGAATGCGACCCATGGGTCGCTATTCACCCGTCCCTGGTCTATGGGAGCAGATGCTGACTATCGTAACTTGTGACTGTATCGTCTATGGTAAAGTATTGGGTAGACTATTGTGAGATTTTCGTCGTGATTCTTTAGCATTAATAAATTACGAATACGGAATCACTTAAAATCGATTTTATTTTCGTAATATAATTATCTACTTTGGGCGTATGATTTATTAGAAAGATAGGGAAGATGAATCAGTGATGAACTGTAATTATCTTGTGAACTGTAATTATCTTGTGTTTTACGAATCTATGGAGTGCATCTGAAAATTAAAGCTGTGACACTGAAGCAAACTGAATTTTTCATTCTAAATACTTACTCAGTCTATGGATAGTTTGTCGGGGTAATGACAAGTCTGATGTGTAGACACTTTGATTAACGAATGTGAGAAAAAGTCCTTGTGATCCGTCCAGAATTAACTCAGAAGATTGCGTGGCCAGAACTCTATTCATCTTTGATAATTTCTCGAGGGCTATGATAGTGAGCGATGGGTCCCTGTCTATATTACTGCTGTCAATCTCTGTACATTCACTGTTTTAATGACATTTTTAGTTCTTCATTGTCTATGGGATTTGTTTTTTAGTGTGGATCACCCTTTGCGTCGAAGTCACCAGTGCTCCACAGAAACTGTGTATTATTGGAGATGGAAAAAATAAAGGTTGAAACTTAACCCCCCGAATGTCGTATGAAAATTTGAAGTGCGGATGTTAAAGATTTCGTATTTTTTCCACGGATTATACGTCACACATTTCTTATGACATTAAAAATTTTCCCTTTTCTAGAAGGTACCCCACACGGTGTTCTGATAAAGTGTAGCATTCGGCAGGAGACCCATCAGGCTTTTGGTCCGAGCGACTGCTCCTCTCAAAGTGAGTCGAACCATACTCCTTTAACGCATGTTGGAACTTAAGCTTTACGGAAACGTATGAACTCTACTTTTAACATTCTGCCACACAGGCTTTACCCTGTAAAAGCATGTAACCGGGGGATACATCGAATAGCGTTACTTCCTGGGAAAGAGTTTGCATCATGTACTGAGGACACAGCCATAATAAGTATTTTTAAACAACGTCCCGTAACGGGGGAGTTTTTATTTTATTTCGTAGGACTTTTGTTAAAAGCCATCCGGGGTGAGGATCCGAACACGGATCTTTTAGGTCGACCCTATTACCTACAATATTTTTTCATCACGACGAATAAAATCAGATTTTTTATTTGCTGCTACTGTGAGGTAGCCCTTCTTCTAGTAATAGTCACGAGGGAGTGAGTTGAAAGAAATAAGTATTGATTAAAACGGACTTAAAATACGTGGGTTATAAAAATACGTATATGAAAGGACTATCGGGTTTTGGTGTAAGATCTAAATTTTAAAAGTGGAGAGGGATCCTGCCAGAATTAGACATCTACAGTAAAATGAACTCCGATGATTGTACATTCAGACCTCTATTCATCTTTGATAATTTTCGCAAGCATCGCGGGTTATGATAGAGAAAGCAAGCTTCAAGTGAGAACGTATAAGGATGTTAATACTATCGCCTAACAAAGGACGCCGGGGATATTGCTAAAGATTTTCGTATTTTTCCACGGAATTATACGGCGCACATCTTTTCTAATGTCCGAGGTCGAATCCTATTTTTCCTGAGTCGAACGATAACCTTTTAACTCATATTGGAACTAAAGTTCTTTACGGAAACGTATGAATTCTATTTTTAGCATTCCGCCACATAGATTTAGCACTTCTCCGAGGAGTCGGTCATAAGGTGTGTCAACTCAATTTTAAGTGATCTAATAAGGTTCCAGTTATATTTCATAACCTAAAGGGCAGAGAATCGGTATTAATTGTAATCCCGATAATATGTAAAAACAACAATCTCCCTTTGGATTTCATAGATTCCTATTTTTAAGTGCGTCTATCAGCAGAAGAATTCCTTCTGCATTTCGAGAGGAAACAGTAATTATTTAACTTTCCGATTAGGTTTTCGGACGGACCCGCCACTCTTCTCAAAGACGCCGCATTCCACCGTTGGTCCCCGTGACCTTTGCACACCACTCGCTTGTTGTGTCTTGTCAGATCACATGGGGATGAGTGTACAAGGTATCGAAACGGGTTAGAAGGTCGTCTCTCTCTTGTAAGCAGTAGGCGCGATCAGAGCATATATGTCAGTTAAGCGGTTTCGCTTGCTAAATTTTGGCTATCAGTCCCGTTGCAAATATAATTTCAGTGGATTAGTGGAGGTAAGTTGAGAGGGTGCGTGAAGCAATGTATTATTTTTAAAATCGAAGTTTTAAACTAATGTTTCCATTATGCATATTAACTACTCCGTTAATATGCATTCATGATGAAAGTTTTTTTAGCATTCTTACTTTCTATAACATTCTACCTCGTACAAAAAAGTTATTTTTTACCCGATTTCATCAGCGTGATGAGACATACGCTTGCACGCAAACGATGGGAGAGACGTTTTTTCTTCGGTGTTGCGTTACTACGTGGAAACACAGATATCTGACGGCACCAACCCGATGGAGACTAATACGCATAACTCTTGAAGGTTTAGGACGTGTCATTTCAAAAGTCTACATGGGGTGCGTTGAAACCTATCAGAAAGGGTTGTGCAGAGAACCGTCTCCGGACTTGGGAAAAATATCGCATCCGAAATCCACGATAAAGAGTGCCAGTGAGTTTTCACGATGTAAGACAGCGCGCCTAATGCGGGAGCAGCACAGATGTATTCGTCAATTTGATCCCCCGTTTGGAATTTTTTATTTTCGTAGGACTGAACCATCCGTCAGTGAAACGCTGTCCGGGGTGAGGATCCGAACACGGAGTCTATTAGGTCGATCCTATCACTCCTCAATATTTTTCATCACGACGAATAAAATCATATTTTTTACCCATCGGTATTTTCTGCGGGACAGTCTTTTTAAAACAGTTACTGTGGATAGATCTAGTAAGCAACAGTCGTGGAGTTAAAAGAAATGTGTTACTGAAACGGACTTAAAATACGTGGGTTATAAAAAATACGCATATTAATGTGAAAGGACTATCGTGTTTTGGTGTAAGAAACACATAGAAAAAGCTAGTTATAAAGAATGCTAGGTTAATATCTGAAATGTCTGACACGCATCTAAGCCACAGCAAGTACACGGTATAGTCCCGTGCGTCCTGGAATCCACACAGCGAGGGACGATTTTTTTTTTTTTTCCGGTGAAACATCTACAGAAAACTGATTTTTATTTCGACCGTGGAGTGATTTTAATAAAGGTGAGGAATATTTTGACGAGTTTTTAAATACGTATTTTAAATCTGTTTCGCAGGACTTTTCAGATTCTGTCAGTAAATCGTGGTCCACGGGGAAAGTACTTATAAATTGATTTCTAAGTGGACAAGGAATAATCAAATTTATTTCCCATGTGGTTTACAAGGAATAATAAAATTAATTCCCCATGTGGTTTACAAGGAATAATAAAATTCATTCCCCATGTGGTTTACAAGGAATAATAAAATTAATTCCCAATGTGGTTTACAAGGAATAATAAAATTAATTCCCAATGTGATTTACAAGGAATAATAAAATTAATTCCCAATGTGGTTTACAAGGAATAAAAAAATAATTTCCGATGTGACATACAAAAAATAATCAAATTAATTCCCAATGTGATTAACAAAGAATAAAAATATATATGTTCCTAATATACCAGAAATAAAAATTTATTACCAAGTTAAATGTGGTTTACAAGGTATAACGAATTTATTCGTAGACAAGGAATAAAAAAATAATTTCCGATGTGACATACAAAAAATAATCAAATTAATTCCCAATGTGATTAACAAAGAATAAAAATATATATGTTCCTAATATACCAGAAATAAAAATTTATTACCAAGTTAAATGTGGTTTACAAGGTATAACGAATTTATTCGTAGACAAGGAATAAAAAAAATAATTTCCAATGTGACATACAAAAAATAATCAAATTAATTCCCAATGTGATTAACAAAGAATAAAAATATATATGTTCCTAATATACCAGAAATAAAAATTTATTACCAAGTTAAATGTGGTTTACAAGGTATAACGAATTTATTCGTAGACAAGGAATAAAAAAAATAATTTCCAATGTGACATACAAAAAATAATCAAATTAATTCCCAATGTGATTAACAAAGAATAAAAATATATATGTTCCTAATATACCAGAAATAAAAATTTATTACCAAGTTAAATGTGGTTTACAAGGTATAACGAATTTATTCGTAGACAAGGAATAAAAAAAATAATTTCCGATGTGACATACTAAAAATAATCAAATTAATTCCCAATGTTCAATTCCGATTTATAAAGAAAAAAAATACTCTTATTTACAAGAAATACATTTATTCGTAGGTTAAAATGATCGATTCTTCACTGACAGCATCTACCTTTAAGCATCGCTTTCACATTTGGAGGTCATCTGACTGCTTCGTGACCTTCAAGGTCAAAAGGTCATTTGGCCCCAAAGTGGCCCATCTACTACTATCATGGAAAGAACTTTACCTGGAACGGAGAGTAGGTTGATACCCCTATAGTTATCACAAGAACTGCGATCACCTTTTTCGAAAATAGGGATAATAATAGCTCTGGTAAAATCTTTAGGAACCATGCCTTTATCATAAAAGTTATTCAAAATTTCAGTCATCCAAGTGGTAACCAAAACATTCCCAGCTCTGAGCATTTCTGTAGTAATTTCATCTACCCCTGGGGATTTATGAAGTTTAAGTTTAGAGATAGCCAAACTAACTTCAGATTGTGTTATAGGGTCAACATTAAAACTGCCAATGCATCTATCATTATTACAAACAATGGGAGTAGAACTAACCACATTGTTTAGAACATCACTGAAATGCTCAGCCCACCTAGCCATGACAGAATTCTCCCCTTCTATAACCTTACCTTGTTTATCCTTCAATCCCTGTATGCCTGTCCGTTTTCTACCACATAAAACATTAACTATCTGGTACAGCTCTCTGCTGTTGTGCTGCCTAACTGCTTCCTCAGCTTTGTCAGCCAAGCTATCAAGCCAAAGATTTTTATCAGTAGCTAACTGATCCTTTACATGTTTATTAAGCTCTCTGTAATCTTTTCTATTAGGACTAGTAGGGTACTGATTAAGGACATTCCTGCAGTTCCTTCTTTCTGAAATAAGCTCAATTGCCTTATCACTTAAATAATTATGCCTCCTCTGCTCCTTTTTTCCTAAAAGAGTACTGTTAGTTTCCAAAAAAGCCTGTTTAAAATGGCCCCATTCTTCCTCAACTTCAGTATTAAGCAAACCATGATTGTCATAATGACTAAGTAACCTATCATGGTAAGCTTTGGCTATAACTGGGTCTTTTAGAGCATCAGTATTAAAAGCAACTTTTTTAACCCTAGCACAACACTTTTTAAGTTTAAGTTGCAAGACACTTTTAACAAGGTAATGGTCAGATCCAATTTCAGCTCCCCTATATGCCCTGGTATTTCTAACAGAACTAGCCCATTTGCTGTTAATTAATATATAATCAATCATATTCCTATGCAGCCCATCAGGTGAAACCCATGTGTATTTATGTATGTCGCGGTGTTTGTAATATGTGTTAGTTATTCTGAAACCATTGAGTTTACTTACCTGTAGGAGACGTTGCCCATTGCCATTGCAGCTACCAATACCAAAAGGGCCTATTACTCCTCCCCAAAGGTCAGAGTCGGTACCAACTTTGGCATTGAAGTCACCAAGAACAAGGGTAATATCTCCTTTCTTGACAGAATTCAAAATATCCTGAAGTTGTCCGTAAAACCTATCCTTCTCATCCTCATCAGAATCCTCAGTGGGGGCATAACAGCAGATAATATTCAAGTCTTTAATGCTTGTCTGAAATTTTGCTGTAAGAAACCTTTCATTAATGCACTCATATCCTAGAAGAGCATCACTAGCATGTCTGCTGAGCAGCAGACCCACGCCTTGGTGATGCTTTCCATCCTCCCTCCCTGTAAAGAGAAATTTAAAGTTATTTTTAAGTATCTCACCTTTACCTGTCCATCTGGTCTCTTGCAAGCCTAGAATATCTAGGTTATAGCGCTGGAATTCCTGCATGAGGACATCAAGAGAATAATCTCTATATAATGTCCTCACGTTCCACGTTCCTGCAGAGAGAAAATGATTAGTAGGATTTTTAAAGAAATTAGGTTTATTGAGATTGGTAGGGCCAACAATATCAAACAGCCCCCTGATCGCAGGCATGGGGCAAAGACCCGTTCCTCCTCCGCTAAAGGCTGAAGTCACCGATGCTGGTAGGAACTTAAGGCACCACCTTTTCAAGTGGACTTTTTCAAGAGCCACATGGCCTGCCTGAGACGCATTACTCCAGTTTAGGCTTGACGATGCCCAACTAGCAAAGTAAGGTTCAGGTACCTGCGATGACCTCTGATTAGGATTATCCACCAGCTGATATAAGGTATCCCATGCCTCTGTTCACTTAGAGCTGGCAACCCAGAAGCAAACAGAAAACACAGCGGCAGACTCACCCTCAACAGAGGCCCACCAGTGCAGCAAGCCCAGGATCCATAATCAAACTCAAATCCATAAACAAGTCCAGTCACAACGGGCTAAATAATGCCCAGGTTACAAGGCCCTGAGGGTTCAGAGAAGGCTAAGTGAGGAAACCCACTGGACAGCTGTTTTGAGACACATGGTAATCTTTCTTCAAGGTCACATAATATGTTCTTTAACGTGCTCCAGGTACGGCTCTCTCACACACAGAGCCACAGCTTAACGTCCTATATGACAGACAACAGCCTTTCCAACCCATCAGTGTCTCCTACTGACCGATGCAGGGCGGAAAGTTTTGCGGAGATAAATCTCTTCCAGCTGGGACTTGAACCTGGGAATTGGATTAGGAGAATTCAACTAGATAAAAGTATTGCAGTCCTTAGGACACACATGAAAACCCCACCAGCATGACAACTTCTACCGTTTTTGACAAACAGGCAACATGCAGCAATCACGCCAAACACCTTGGAATTATGATCCATAAGAGATTGAAATGGCACTCGCACGTGACCAATATCGTTAATAAAGTACATGCTTTGCAAAACAAATTTTCCCCCTCATTGGGAGTAAATCAGGAGTGCCCGTCTGGGAAGACTACTCCAAGAAAAACCTGTCTAGATTACAATCATTCCAAAAGAAGACATTACGATCAGATATAGAAGAAGCACCCAGTTCCGTCAGAAACTCCATCATTCAAAGGGACTTTCAGTGTCCGTACATCTTACAATCCATAAAATAAATGGATGTCAAATTTTTCGATAGCGCTCAATCACAACCAAATGAGCTCATGGGCGCATCAGTAGTGTAGGAGTCGGTATGGCGGGCGTAAATGAGACCGGAAGTGCCACGCCTATTCGACATAAAGTTTCCCGATCTGGAGCCGGTATGGTGGGTGCCACGCCCACCTGTCAAACATTGTTTACATCTCAAACTCTTCCGATTTTGCCGTTTTGAATTCTGACGTCATCAAACTCCCGCGATTTTGCCAGTTTGGTTTCTAAAACACCCCAGTTGACCCACCTGTATTTTTAAACCCCTAAAAAGTCCCCGATTTTTCCTCACCTTTAAATCTGAAAAGTCTCCGATTTTTGTTACTGATGATGGCGCCATCTAGTGTTTACATAAGTACTATATTTTACCAAGCACTCTATTTTAAAAAAATCCTTTTCCGCACAGTGAGTCGAACTCACAACCTCAGGTCGTTAACCGATTACGCCAAGGGGCACATATTGCTTAGAGTGTTTAAATGTGGATGAAGTAGTAATAAGTGATCATTGCAAATCTCTTTATTCCTTATTAATTTACGAATATATTATATATTTCTTGTAAATTAAGAATACACTATTTTTTAAATGAATATTTTCCCTAGAAAACCACATTTAACTGAGGAATAATTATTTTAATGTATTTTATTCCTTGTAAATCACATTTAACTTAGGAATGAATTTTTATTCCTAAAAAATCACATTTAACTTCGGAATATATTTTTTTATAAATTTTTCATTTCTTGGAAATGAATCTTTTTGTACTAAAAAACCACATTTAACATAGGAACAGTTATTTTAATGAATTTTATTCCTTGTAAATCACATTTAACTTGGGAATATATATATATATTTTATAAATTCTTTTATTTCTTGGAAATGAATTTATTTCCCTAGAAAACCATATTTAACATAGGAATAATTGTTTAATGAATTTTTATTTCTTGTAAGTCACATTTAACTTTATTTTTATTCCTGAAAAATCACATTTAACTTCGCAATATATATATTTTGTTTCTTCGAAATAAGCATTTCGACTTCTCATCTCTCCCGTGGCCCACGTTTTATTGACGGATGGATTTGCAAACTGAAAAGTCTTGCTAACTAAATATTTTATCCCACGGGAATTACACTCTTTGCTTAGGAATAATAATCATCAACGTAATTGATAAATTTTCCCAATCTGCGAATTAAATGTAACAGACCAAGAAATAAATTTTCTCGCACATTCACAACCACGTTATATTGACTGGTCCTGCAAAATAAAACAAGACGCGTGTTCTTATACACATTTTTTGTTTAGTGTGCAAAAATAAAGACAAAATTTATGCAGGATAGAAATATTCAACGATAAAAAAAATTGCATGGTGAAATTTTACTTCTCATAGGGATAACATGGGATTTAGTGTACAAATTTTGTGTCGGATACAAAAACATATTAAACATAAAATTTGTTTGGTGGTGAAACACAAAACTGGAAACGTGTTCTAACTTTAGTGAGTTTTAGTGACCAAATTTTAACTTAGTTACGAAATAAGATGAAAATTTTGGTGAGCAAGTGATTAGAAACGTCCAAAAAAAAAAGGAAGAAATCTGACAGGCATTGATCTGCATAAGTGTACAAAAACACATACGGGACACATTTATGTAGAATTACATTCGCTAACATCTATTAAGAACTGTGGGGTGGCTCAGTCGGTAGCGCGCCAGGCTCGTAATCTGTAGTTCCCAGGTTCGAATCCCAGCTGGGTCAGTGTTGAGATTTATCTCCGCAAAATTCCCTGCCCTGCCCACGGTCAGTAGGGGACACCGATGGGCTTGGAAAAGACCGCCGTCCGTCGGATGGAACGTTAAGCCGTGGCCCCATGTGCGGGAGAGCCATACCCTGTGCACGTTAAAGAACACGCTGGATGGCCTTGACGGGAGGCTACCATCTGTCTCCCAACAGCTATTCCAGTGGGTCCCCTCCCCAAACCTTCTCTGAGCCTTCGGGGTCCATGTGACCTGGCCATTTAGCCCATGGTGTGCAAAAAAAGTGCCACTCAGAGGTAAAACAACCGAAACAACAACCCAACTATTAAGGACTGTCTAGATGGAGAACGAAAAGTATGTTCTTATTTCGTACCAAATTTTTGCTTTCAAAACGAAATTTATGTAAGGATTTACAGAGATATTTCACCATTCTAACAATAACATTCATATACTCATGAGAGTTGCAGTGATGTCGTGTTTAAAAACTCAGTTTGGCTAAGGCACGAACAGTTAGGTTTGAAAAGTCGGTGGAATGCGACATAAAGTCCTGTCTCAAAAGTTACAATGAAATGGATAATAACAGGAAAATGCGATGAAATGGGAAGAAAATATAAAAATGGGAGGATGAATAAGCGTAATTATACATCACTATTAAAATATACTGAAACGTGTACTGCTGCAAAATCACACAAAGTACATAAGAAGGGATGGCCAGAATACTGAGATGGAAGAATAACTGGAACCTGAAAGATATTAGAAAGTACACTGAAAGTACACTGAAATTGTGCAAAGTACATGGCGAAAGAAAATATCTTCAAAATATCCTAGAAACCAAATAACAGTAAAATGACTGACATAATCGCTTCCGAAATACAATATTGAATAGTGGAAAATAGCAAAACTGCACACAAAATCTGTATAATCACGCAAGGTTTCCTGAAATCGGCGATAGAATATCACTGGAACCGATGACAGAATAACTCCAAAATATAACGCAACGGGTGAGAGCGTTGCTTAAAAAGAGATCACACAGAGTTTGGTTGAGAATTGCCTAAGCTAGATGGCTGAAAAACCGCACATAGCACAGTGGAATGAAAAAAATGCATAGCAAGAGGTGGCGGGCTTTCTCCGTAATCATTTGTTCTCTATCAGTAGGGAAAAATAGGACACTAACAAAAATAGTTTCTGTTATTTAATCTCCTGTTTTATATAAGAAATGGAGAAAACTTTTAATGTATTCGTGAACCAGTACAGATATATTTCCAACGGTTAGCGTGAAAGTTTTAGAAGTGTGCGACCGTCGCCTGCATATTTTTTGTTGATTTGTTTCAAAGGATGTAGATGTTAATATTTCTATCCTGCAAGTAGTTTGTTCCCACTACACGGTATCCCACGCACTGTGCTTTCCCCCCTATGATGTCACCGCCTGGACGTATCCCACAAAGAATGGTGTGATGCTATCTGAAAAACAGTGGTATGAACTGGTCTCCTATATATCTACAATCCTGGATGCTTTTAACGATATGGAATATGCTGAGTATGAACTGGTCTCCTATATTTCTACAATCCTCGATGCTTTTAATGATATGGAATATGCTGAGTATGAACTGGTCTCCTATATATCTATAATCCTCGATGCTTTTAATGATATGGAATATGCTGAGTATGAACTGGTCTCCTATATATCTACAATCCTGGATGCTTTTAATGATATGGAATATGCTGAGTATGAACTGGTCTCCTATATATCTACAATCCTTGATGCTTTTAATGATATGGAATATGCTGAGTATGAACTGGTCTCCTATATATCTATAATCCTCGATGCTTTTAATGATATGGAATATGCTGAGTATGAACTGGTCTCCTATATATCTATAATCCTCGATGCTTTTAATGATATGGAATATGCTGAGTATGAACTGGTCTCCTATATATCTACAATCCTGGATGCTTTTAACGATATGGAATATGATGAGTATGAACTGGTCTCCTATGTATCTACAATCCTCGATGCTTTTAATGATATGGAATATGCTGAGTATGAACTGGTCTCCTATATATCTATAATCCTCGATGCTTTTAATGATATGGAATATGCTGAGTATGAACTGGTCTCCTATATATCTATAATCCTCGATGCTTTTAATGATATGGAATATGCTGAGTATGAACTGGTCTCCTATATATCTACAATCCTGGATGCTTTTAATGATATGGAATATGCTGAGTATGAACTGGTCTCCTATATATCTACAATCCTTGATGCTTTTAATGATATGGAATATGCTGAGTATGAACTGGTCTCCTATATATCTATAATCCTCGATGCTTTTAATGATATGGAATATGCTGAGTATGAACTGGTCTCCTATATATCTATAATCCTCGATGCTTTTAATGATATGGAATATGCTGAGTATGAACTGGTCTCCTATATATCTACAATCCTGGATGCTTTTAACGATATGGAATATGCTGAGTATGAACTGGTCTCCTATGTATCTACAATCCTCGATGCTTTTAATGATATGGAATATGCTGAGTATGAACTGGTCTCCTATATATCTATAATCCTCGATGCTTTTAATGATATGGAATATGCTGAGTATGAACTGGTCTCCTATATATCTACAATCCTGGATGCTTTTAATGATATGGAATATGCTGAGTATGAACTGGTCTCCTATATATCTACAATCCTCGATGCTTTTAATGATATGGAATATGCTGAGTATGAACTGGTCTCCTATATATCTATAATCCTCGATGCTTTTAATGATATGGAATATGCTGAGTATGAACTGGTCTCCTATATATCTATAATCCTCGATGCTTTTAATGATATGGAATATGCTGAGTATGAACTGGTCTCCTATATATCTACAATCCTGGATGCTTTTAATGATATGGAATATGCTGAGTATGAACTGGTCTCCTATATATCTACAATCCTTGATGCTTTTAATGATATGGAATATGCTGAGTAGGAACTGGTCTCCTATATATCTACAATCCTGGATGCTTTTAATGATATGGAATATGCTGAGTATGAACTGGTCTCCTATATATCTATAATCCTCGATGCTTTTAATGATATGGAATATGCTGAGTATGAACTGGTCTCCTATATATCTACAATCCTCGATGCTTTTAATGATATGGAATATGCTGAGTATGAACTGGTCTCCTATATATCTACAATCCTCGATGCTTTTAATGATATGGAATATGCTGAGTATGAACTGGTCTCCTATATATCTATAATCCTCGATGCTTTTAATGATATGGAATATGCTGAGTATGAACTGGTCTCCTATATATCTACAATCCTGGATGCTTTTAACGATATGGAATATGCTGAGTATGAACTGGTCTCCTATATATCTACAATCCTGGATGCTTTTAATGATATGGAATATGCTGAGTATGAACTGGTCTCCTATATATCTACAATCCTTGATGCTTTTAATGATATGGAATATGCTGAGTATGAACTGGTCTCCTATATATCTATAATCCTCGATGCTTTTAATGATATGGAATATGCTGAGTATGAACTGGTCTCCTATATATCTATAATCCTCGATGCTTTTAATGATATGGAATATGCTGAGTATGAACTGGTCTCCTATATATCTACAATCCTGGATGCTTTTAACGATATGGAATATGCTGAGTATGAACTGGTCTCCTATGTATCTACAATCCTCGATGCTTTTAATGATATGGAATATGCTGAGTATGAACTGGTCTCCTATATATCTATAATCCTCGATGCTTTTAATGATATGGAATATGCTGAGTATGAACTGGTCTCCTATATATCTATAATCCTCGATGCTTTTAATGATATGGAATATGCTGAGTATGAACTGGTCTCCTATATATCTACAATCCTGGATGCTTTTAATGATATGGAATATGCTGAGTATGAACTGGTCTCCTATATATCTACAATCCTCGATGCTTTTAATGATATGGAATATGCTGAGTATGAACTGGTCTCCTATATATCTATAATCCTCGATGCTTTTAATGATATGGAATATGCTGAGTATGAACTGGTCTCCTATATATCTATAATCCTCGATGCTTTTAATGATATGGAATATGCTGAGTATGAACTGGTCTCCTATATATCTACAATCCTGGATGCTTTTAATGATATGGAATATGCTGAGTATGAACTGGTCTCCTATATATCTACAATCCTTGATGCTTTTAATGATATGGAATATGCTGAGTAGGAACTGGTCTCCTATATATCTACAATCCTGGATGCTTTTAATGATATGGAATATGCTGAGTATGAACTGGTCTCCTATATATCTATAATCCTCGATGCTTTTAATGATATGGAATATGCTGAGTATGAACTGGTCTCCTATATATCTACAATCCTTGATGCTTTTAATGATATGGAATATGCTGAGTATGAACTGGTCTCCTATATATCTACAATCCTCGATGCTTTTAATGATATGGAATATGCTGAGTATGAACTGGTCTCCTATATATCTACAATCCTCGATGCTTTTAATGATATGGAATATGCTGAGTATGAACTGGTCTCCTATATATCTATAATCCTCGATGCTTTTAATGATATGGAATATGCTGAGTATGAACTGGTCTCCTATATATCTACAATCCTGGATGCTTTTAACGATATGGAATATGCTGAGTATGAACTGGTCTCCTATATATCTACAATCCTGGATGCTTTTAATGATATGGAATATGCTGAGTATGAACTGGTCTCCTATATATCTATAATCCTCGATGCTTTTAATGATATGGAATATGCTGAGTATGAACTGGTCTCCTATATATCTACAATCCTCGATGCTTTTAATGATATGGAATATGCTGAGTATGAACTGGTCTCCTATATATCTACAATCCTCGATGCTTTTAATGATATGGAATATGCTGTGTATGAACTGGACTGTTTGTCTCGTAGTGCTCAAAGGTAAGCATGGGGTGTTGATTAAAAAAGCTCTTCCACGAATAGGCGTGCACCAGTCACATCGTCAATACAGCTCAGTGTGGAACAATGGGAAACATTGACTGACATGTGCAATTCGGTTCTCCCGTACACGGCTTAACGTCCCATCCGACGGACGGCAACCTTTTGAAGCCCATCGGTGTCCCCTACTTACCGTTGGCAGGGAGGGGAGTTTTGCGGAGCTCAACGCTGACCCATCTGGGACTCGAACCTAGTTGTGCCGTTAAGTGTTTAAGTAGCAAAAACATCTTACCAAACTAGTTTGTCTATTTTTGTACAATCGCTCATACAATCTGAGTCTCCCTATAACACAAAAACAAACTGAATTATGAACACACAAGAGTATATTCGGCATTTAGTTTACAGTTAAACACAAATATTATAATTAAAAAAACAACAACAAGCAGTCTTTCGCGTCGCTAGACTAGCGACACAGAGGTCCCCGGTTCGAAACTGGCTATGAGGAGCACTTTTTTTTCGTGGTAGGCTCTTTGGAGCTTCCGGGCCTTGTTCATAGAGGCGCTGCGATCGCTTTTTATAATCATGGGGTCTATGGGAGTTACCTATCTGTGCGTTAGCACCACCTGTGCCATCTAGTGGTAGGTTTTGGCACTATGTTTAGTTATTTGTAACTGTGCAGTCGTTTTCCACGTGCTCTCCAACTTCTAGATCCCAAATGTGAATGCATTCCATAGTCTTGCAGCGACCTCTGAACAAGAAAACTTTAATTATATAACGCAATAATTTCATAAAAGCAGCGATACAAAACCACCGTTTTCGAAGTGTTTTCTTTTGGTGGTGAGGGGAGAGATGGTGAGGGGGGGGGGGGGAGGTTTGTGCCTAACATGGGTAGATATGGGACTTATATATATGGACTTATATAATGAGTATATATATATATGGGAAACCATGCTTGTCTTAGTCCACCAAATATTAGAGAATAAGCAGACAAATTCTATTTATGATATCATTACTAAAAATAAGACAAAATCTTTATCTGCATTACAAATTGCAAACAAATCTGATATTGAATGCGGAACTAGATATCAGAGATTACACAAAGAGAGGTATCAGAGATTACACAAAGAGAGATATCAGAGATTACACAAAGAGAGGTATCAGAGATTACACAAAGAGAGGTATCAGAGATTACACAAAGAGAGGTATCAGAGATTACACAAAGAGAGATATCAGAGATTACATAAAGATTAGACATCAAGAGCAAGATGAAAATTTCCCAACAAGCTGTAAATTTATAAACACCAAATTATTATTTGTACAGTCGCTGAAAAAAATATCCGAACATTATGGTTGATTACAGAATTCAGAAAAAATATCTGGCAACGATTTTTTTAGAAATTAGTTATCTGGCAACCTTCGTGTCACGTGATTACAGAATTCAGGAAAAAATATCTGGAGCGTGTACAGCAACTGTACACGCTTCAGTTACCGTTCACAGCAAACTGGAGCGTGTGAAGTAACTGCACACGCTCCAGTTTGCTGTGAACGGTAACTGCACACGCTCAATATTTCCGTGAGTGAGCCCCACACGATCTAGTATCAAAATAATATGACCAACTACAGTCGTTCAAAAAAGTATCCGAACACTATGGTTGATTACAGAATTCAGAAAAAACATCTGGCAACGATTTTTTTTAGAAATTAGTGATCTGGCAACCTTCGTGTCACGTGATTACAGAATTCAGGAAAAATATCTGGAGCGTGTACAGCAACTGTACACGCTCCAGTTACCGTTCACAGCAAACTGGGGAGTGTGCACTGACTGCACACGCTCCAGTTTGCTGTGAACGGTAACTGCACACGCTCCAGTTTGCTGTGAACGGTAACTGCACACGCTCAATATTTCCGTGAGTGAGTCCACACGATCTAGTATCAAAATAATATGACCACCTACAGTCGCTCAAAAAATATCCCAACACTGTGGTTAACTACAGAATTCGGAAAAAATATCTGGCAACGATATTTTTAGAAATTAGTGATCTGGCAACCTTCGTGTCACGTGACACGAAGGTTGCGATTGTTGAGCGTCTGTACACCTTATGCAATGGTCATCTAAAGTAGCTAGATAAATTCCACCTGTTGCTGGGATCTTATCATGATCACGTGTTGTGGTTATACGAGTTGGGTGTCTAGTAATCGATATGTTTAAAAATGGTAAACGGGACCTGGGTTCGAGCCCCGGGTAAGGCATGAATGTTCGTGTTGTTTTCTGCTGAGATCCTGCCATTCTCTCAGATCTTCTACTGTGGCATATAAACTGACAGGTTCCTGTCAGACCTCTGTGGCAAGCAGTTGCTTGAGGGGGTATTTATTTATTTATTTTTATTTATATTCGTTTCTGCTTCATGTGCGAATTTGAAGGGATGACTCCTCTGAAGAGCTTTCTTTCATCAAAAGAATATCATCAATGGGATGTTTGGTTTTTATCCATCTTCCAATTGCTTTTCACCTATCATTTTTGTCAGTTAGCTTATCAATAAAAAAAATACCCCCTCAAGCAGCTGCTTGACCACAGAGGTCTGACAGGAGCCTGTCAGTTTATATGCCACAGTAGAAGATCTGAGAGGATGGCAGGACCTCAGCAGAAAAACGACACAAACAGCCATGCCTTACCCGGGGCTCGAACCCAGGTCCCTTAGATCAGTAGCCAAGCGCGCTAACCACTCGGCCATGGGACGGCAATAACAAAATACAGAAATTTCATCATATTTGGTATTAACCTAGGTCAAAACACGAGATATGTACTAAATAGTACATCATAAAAAAAATAAAATGAATACCCCCTCAAGCAGCTGCTTGCCACAGAGGTCTGACAGGAGCCTGTCAGTTTATATGCCATAGTAGAAGGTCTGAGAGGATGGCAGGGCCTCGGCAGAAAAACGACACAAACAGCCATGCCTTACCCGGGGCTCGAACCCAGGTCCCTTAGATCAGTAGCCAAGCGCGCTAACCACTCGGCCATGGGACGGCTAAATAAATACCCCCTCAAGCAGCTGCTTGCCACAGAGGTCGAACAGGAGCCTGTCAGTTTATATGCCACAGTAAAAGGTCTGAAAGGATGGCAGGACCTCAGCAGAAAAACGACACGCACAACCATGCCTTACCCGGGGCTCGAACCCAGGTCCCTTAGATCAGTAGCCAAGCGTGCTAATAAAATCTGGAAAAAAAAAACAGTTTTGAGGCCCTCTTTTCAGACCATGAACGTTAAGACCTTAGATGAATGTCTAAGCGGTAAAACTTCACTGTGTACACCATATATCAAAATGGGGCCGGGATGGCTCAATCGGTAGCGCGCCATGTCGTAATCTGCAGTTCCCCGCCCTGCACTCGGTCAGTAAGGGACACCGATGGGCTTGGAAAGGCCGCTGTCCGTCGGATGGGACGTTAAGCCGTGGCTCCCTGTGTGCGTTAAAGAACACGTTGGATGGGCTTGACAGGCTGCTACCATCTGCGTCGTAACATGTGTCCGGTGGGTCCCCTTCCCCCAAACTTCTCTGAGCCTGCGGGTGTTTATGACTTGGCCATTTAGCCCATTGTGTGCAAAAAAGTGCCATTCAGAGGAACAACAACCCATGCATCAAATAAAGAAACCAACTTCTCTCTGTTTTAAAGAGCTTCACTCCGTCTGTAAGGGGGTGGCTCAGTCGGTAGCGCGCCAGGCTCGTAATCTGTAGTTCCCAGGTTCGAGTCCCAGCTGTGTCAGCGTTGAGATTTATCTCCGCAAAATTCTTCGCCCTGCCCACGGTCAGTAGGGGACACCGATGGGCTTGGAAAGGCCGCCGTCCCTCGGATGGAGACGTTAAGCCGTGGCCCCGTGTGCGGGAGAGCCATACCCTGTGCACGTTAAAGAACATGCTGGATGGCCTTGACGGGAGGCTACCATCTGTTTCCCAACAGCTGTTCCAGTGGGTCCCCTCCCCCAACCTTCTCTGAGCCTTCGGGGTCCATGTGACCTGGCCATTTAGCCCATTGTGTGCAAAAAAGTGCCATTCAGAGGTACAACAACCGATGCATCAAATAAAGAAACCAACTTCTCTCCGTTTTAAAGAACTTCACTCCGTCTGTAGGTAGTCTGTGAAGAGTCGTATGCCTCCTGCTCGTTATGCATAGAAGATATCTGCTCTCGTCAGCAGCAGAAGATTGAGCCCTGAGGCCACAGAGTCGACCTTATCTGGCGTGTACGGAGCATCATTAGTATGCAGCTAGAGTTTAGGTCACGTGGTAACTGCGGATCACATGTGACTCACGAGCAGCGCATGAATGAGTTGAGAGAAGGGAGTTGGAAGGGGGGGGAGGCAACACTTCCTTAACCTCGACTAAAAAAGAGAGCCGCGCCTCTCTTGTTAGTGAGGTGCGGAACAATTCGCCGCCAAAGTGGCCGTGTGATTGACATTCCTTCATCGAAGTGTAAAGAAGGGGATTTTTCCTTTTCTTCAGGGGTGAAAGGTTATTGATGCTTCTTTCTCTCGCTTAGAGTCAAACGTGGATCAGCAAGTGAACTCTCTAAATGCCTTTTTCCTCATCTGTAGTTCGAGTTCCAGCTGGGTCAGCGTTGAGATTTATCTCCGCAAAATTCCCCGCCCTGCCCACGGTCAGTAGGAGACACCGATGGGCTTGGAAAGGCCGCCGTCCGTCGGATGGGACGTTAAGCCGTGGCCCCATGTGCGGGAGAGCCATACCCTGTGCATGTTAAAGAACACACTGGATGGCCTTGACGGGAGGCTACCATCTGTCTCCCAACAGCTGTTCCAGTGGGTCCCCTCCCCCAACCTTCTCTGAGCCTTCGGGGTCCATGTGACCTGGGGCGGGGGTGGCTCAGTCGGTAGCGCGCCAGGCTCGTAATCTGTAGTTCCCAGGTTGGAGTCCCAGCTGGGTCAGCGTTGAGATTTATCTGCGCAAAATTTCCCCGCCCTGCCCACGGTCAGTAGGGGACATCGATGGGCTTGGAAAGGCCGCCGTCCGTCGGATGGGACGTTAAGCCATGACCCGTGTGAGGGAGAGCCATACCCTGTGCACGTTAAAGAACACGCTGGATGGCTTCGACGGGAGGCTACCATCTGTCTCCCAACAGCTGTTCCAGTGGGTCCCCTCCCCCAACCTTCTCTGAGCCTTCGGGGTCCATGTGACCTGGCCATTTAGCCCATGGTGTGCAAAAAAGTGCCGCTCAGAGGTAAAACAACCTAACCCTCATCTGTAACGATAACATAAATTCATAAGCGCGCAGAGTGTAGACAATTTCAGAGCCCATTTCTGGAATCCCTTCGTTAAACTAAATTAGCAACCAATTTCTTCCAATACAAATGACTCTTTCTAGTATTTCTAGATTGCGTTGTTTTACCTCTGAACTACACTTTTTTTTTGCACACAATGAACTAAATGGCCAGGTCACAAGGACCCCCGCAGCTCAGAGAAGGTTGGGGGGGGGGGGAAGGAATCCACTAAACAACTGTTAGTGCGTTGGGTTGTTTTACCTCTGAGCGGCACTTTTTTGCACACCATGGGCTAAATGGCCAGGTCACATGGACCCCGAAGACTCAGAGAAGGTTGGGGGAGGGGACCCACTGGAACAGCTGTTGGGAGACAGATGGTAACCTCCCGTCAAGGCCATCCAGCGTGTTCTTTAACGTGCATAGGGTATGGCTCTCCCGCACACGGGGCCACGGCTTAACGTCCCATCCGACGGACGGCGGCCTTTACAAGCCCATCGGTGTCCCCTACTGACCGTGGGCAAGGCGGGGAATTTTGCGGAGATAAATCTCAACGCTGACCCAGCTGGGACTCGAACCTGGGAACTACAGATTACGAGCCTGGCGCGCTACCGACTGAGCCATCCCCGCCCCTCCCTCTATCGCAAAAGTTTTGAATTTTTGCGTATATACATATAGATAGTTTGCAATATTCTTGAAAATTTTGGCATTTTCCACCATTAGAAAGGGTTATTACAGTTATTGTGATATTCTGAAAATGCGAATAGTAATGTATCCTTAATACGCATCCAACACAAAAAAGAATTTTAAATTTTTATCTAAAAACATAAAACTGAACGCCTAGAGACAACAATATGTAAACCTTAGCTTGCAAGCAACAGATTTAATTAATTCCCATTTCACATCTTATTGTTATCATTTATTTGATCTAGCATTGCCACTTTATACATAACTCTTATCGGCATTTATTTGATCTAACATTAACACTTCATATCTTACTCTTATCGTTTATTTGATATATTACCACTTTATATTCTTATCATTTACACTGAGATGCCAATTTAAAAAGTACTCCTACCCAGTAGCGTGTTGTGCAGTATGCGTTGTGCAGTATGCGTTGTGCAGGAGTGTTGTGCCATACGAAAATAATTTTGTCGTGCAGTTGCTGCAAATTGGACGGCGACATAGTCTTGCTGTGAACAGCCCTTACCACCTCATCTGGGGGCGGGGGTGGCTCAGTCGGTAGCGCGCCAGGCTCGTAATCTGTAGTTCCCAGGTTCGAGTCCCAGCTGGGTCAGCGTTGAGATTTATCTCCGCAAAATTCCCCGCCCTGCCCAAGGTCAGTAGGGGACACCGATGGAACACGCTGGATGGCCTTGACGGGAGACTACCATCTGTCTCCCAACAGCTGTTGCAGTGGGTCCCCTCCCCCAACCTTCTCTGAGCCTTCGGGGTCCATGTGACCTGGCCATTTAGCCCATGGTGTGCAAAAAAGTGCCGCTCAGAGGTAAAACAACCCAACCTACCACTTTTGAAGGTGCTAAATATATTTTAGATCTGGATACTGTGCAGGACAGTGAAACAAGGAAAATTCGTTGGCACGTTCCTAGAACCATTCGGTGACGATACGTGCCTTGTGAGCAGATGCATCATCATGCTGAACTTGTCCATCAGAATGAGGATAAACTGTAGCCATGAAGAGATGAACTTTGTCAGCAACGATGTTCAAATATGCCGTGGCATTCAGATGTCCTTAAATGGGTATCAGGAAAATGTTCCCCACACCATCGCACTGCCACAACCAGCTTATAATGTTGACACCGGACAAGATGGCTCCATGGCCTCATGTTGCTTGTGCCAAATTATGATCCTTCCATCAGCATGATGCAAAAGAAACCTTGATTCATCCGACCAAGTTATCCTTTTCCAGTCTTCAATGGTCCAGTATCGATGCTCCTGCACTCACTGGAGACGAACTTTCGTGTTCTTCGCTGACAACATTGACACTCGACATAGTCGGTGGCTGTTGTATCCATTTGCGACCAGGTCCGATATGTGGTGCATTCGGAGATGGCCTTCTACACCCCAATATTTAATTCTGCTGTGATTTGCCCCTGGTTGTGGCCTATCTGTTCGTTTGAATGATTCCCGTCAATTTTCTTTGACCCCTCTGATCCACAAGCTATTTTCATGCACAGGAGGATAGCCTTCATGCATAGGAGGATAGCCTTCATGCACAGGAGGATAGCCTTCATGCACAGGAGGAGAGCCTTCATGCACAGGAGGAGAGCCTTCATGCACAGGAGGATAGCCTTCATGCACAGGAGGATAGCCTTCATGCACAGGAGAATAGTCTTCATGCACAGGAGGATAGCCTTCATGCACAGGAGGATAGCCTTCATGCACAGGAGGATAGCCTTCATGCACAGGAGGATAGCCTTCATGCACAGGAGGATAGCCTTCATGCACAAGAGGATAGCCTTCATGCACAGGAGGATAGCCTTCATGCACAGGAGGATAGCCTTCATGCACAGGAGGATAGCCTTCATGCACAGGAGGATAGCCTTCATGCACAAGAGGATAGCCTTCATGCACAGGAGGATAGCCTTCATGCACAGGAGGATAGCCTTCATGCACAGGAGGATAGCCTTCATGCACAGGAGGATAGCCTTCATGCACAAGAGGATAGCCTTCATGCACAGGAGGATAGCCTTCATGCACAGGAGGATAGCCTTCATGCACAGGAGGATAGCCTTCATGCACAGGAGGATAGTCTTCATGCACAAGAGGATAGCCTTCATGCACAGGAGGATAGCCTTCATGCACAGGAGGATAGCCTTCATGCACAGGAGGATAGTCTTCATGCACAGGAGGATAGCCTTCATGCACAGGAGGATAGCCTTCATGCACAGGAGGATAGCCTTCATGCACAGGAGGATAACCTTTTTGGAGATGTTAAAGCCGGCACGCCTAGCACCAACAATCATCGCACGTTCAAAGTCGCTCAAGTCGCTTCTTTTGCCCATTCTGACTCTCAATCCAACTCTAACTGATGCTCAAAGAGCTGGTCTGCCTGATGCTGAAACTCTAACTGATGCTCCAACTCTAACTGATGCTCAAATATCCAACTCTAACTGATGCTCAAAGAGCTGGTCTACCTGATGCTGCAACTCTAACTGATGCTGAAAGAGCTGGTCTAACTGATGCTCAAAGAGCTGGTCTGCTATTCTGACTCTCAATCCAACTTTAACTGATGCTCAAAAAGCTGGTCTGCCATTCAGACTCTCAATCCAACTTTAACTGATGCTCAAAGAGCTGGTCTGCCATTCTGACTCTCAATCCAACTTTAACTGATGCTCAAAGAGCTGGTCTTGCTGATTTATACCGCACATCGCGGTCATGTGACGTATTACGTGTTGGAATGAACCATTTATGTGACGAGAGGTGGTGTAACTAATAAACTGGCATCTCAGTGTATTTGATCTAATATTCCCACTTCATATCTTACTCTTGTCATTTATTTGACCTAACATAACCCTTTATACCTTCTCTATCATTTATTCTCTGTCAGAATGTCCCTTGATGCTTCCTCTTCTCAGTAATTCGCTCTCGCATTCCTACCTGAAACTAGGCGAGGGTGGCTCAGTCGGTAGCGCGCCAGGCTCGTAATCTGTAGTTCCCAGGTTCGAGTTCCAGCTGGGTCAGCGTTGAGATTTATCTCCGCAAAATTTCCCCGTCCTGCCCACGGTCAGTAGGAAACACCGATTGACTTGAAAAGGCCGCCGTCCGTCGGATGCAATGTTAAGCCGTGGCCCCGTGTGCGGGAGAGCCATACCCTGTGCACGTTAAAGAACACGCTGGATGGCCTTGACGGGAGGCTACCACCTGTCTCCCAACAGCTGTTCCAGTGGGTCCCCTCTCCCAACCTTCTCCCAGCCTTCGGGGTCCATGTGACCTGGCCATTTAGCCCATGGTGTGCAAAAAAGTGCCGCTCAGAGGTCAAACAACCCAACCCATTCGCACGTGATAGCTCTCTGTTATCATTTATTGTCATTATTTTGTTATCATTCTCACCTCAAATCTTTCTGTTATCACTTGTGCTCTTTCACATTTTTCTTTGATTAACCATCTTATTATCACTTATTCGCCGTCACATTCTTTCTTAATGTCTTTCCTTATCATTTATTAGTCGTCCAATATCCCCCTCCCTCCTCCTTGTCGTTTATTTGTTGACACATTTCCTCTTCATACTTTTCTGTTTTCATTTATTCGTTGACACATCTCTCTCTGTCCTCATTCACTGTCAATCCCCTCACTTGCTATTTTATCCCGTCACATGGCACAACAGCCTCCAGCATTCGAACCAAATCATCGAAAAATAACTTCGGAGTCGAATCGTGGAAAAATCGATCTTCGGAGTGTCGTGATTAATTTAAGGCACACAGAAAGCCTTAACCGACGCAGCTAGGAGCTATTTCGTGGATAAATACAGATTAACTGTAACCAATTACACTGATTAAACAGAGGAATGGAAATCTTCTGCGAGCTAAGTTTTATATTAGCAAATCTCTTCTCAGAAGAGAGTTCAGTCGTCTTGGAGGGACAGAGGTAGAAGCTATATCCTAGAGATTGTCTATCTTCTGCACAAAGCGAAAACTATTCAGATTCCTTAAACGTCTGCTTTGATGGCACGTGATAATTGCCTCCCCTTACTTTCCCTACGTAATTGGTAGGAAATTCAATTAAGCGGGGAAACTAAAACTGTTTTCTGAAATTGTTCGCTTCAAGTGTTAAATAGTTCTCTGTTGTGCTTTTATTAAATTAAGTTCCGCTGATGGTAAAGTCTGAACGGATTATTTTAAACTTTAATCGCCAATGTTAAGATGAATTGCCTGCATTGCGCTTTCTCTTCTTCCTGTTCCAGGAGCTCCGCAGTCTGCCCTCTATCATCGACCACATCAGAAAACGATAAATGCATTCTAAACATGAATTCGTACTGAGATTTCGATCTCGACTTCGAATCATTTCAGGGCGGGGAGGTTGGTTGGGTTGGGTTGTTTTACCTCTGAGCGGCACTTTTTTGCACACCATGGGCTAAATGGCCAGGTCACATGGACCCCGAAGGCTCAGAAAAGGTTCCAGGGGATCCACTGGAACAGCTGTTGGGAGACAGATGGTAGCCTCCCGTCAAGGCCATCCAGCGTGTTCTTTACCGTACACAAGGTATGGCTCTCCCGCACACGGAGTCACGGCTTAACGTTCCATACGACGGACGGCGGCCTTTTCCAAGCCCATCGGTGTCCCCTACTGACCATGGGGAAGGCGGGGAGTTTTGCGGAGATAAATCTCAACGCTGACCCAGCTGACGAACCTGGGAACTACAGATTATGAGCCTGGCGCGCTACCGACTGAGCCACCCCCGCCCCAAATGAGCCTCGGGAAGCAAAGGATTGATTTAGTTACTTGGTTACATTTAATTTTGTTTCAGTTGAGACCACAGGTATATATATATAATTTCTCACATTATGGAATTTTCAGATTGAAAATAAAAGTGAAAAATACTGCAAAATAATTATATTAAGATGGTGTCTATGAAATGAAAGAGGTAAATAGAATATGAAGGAAATTTAAATCAAATCTGAAACATTGAAACAAGAATGTTCTATGCCCCTAATTCTGTTTAAAATCTGTGTGAGAAAAAAACTTTGAAAAAATGGAATGGGAAATGGGAAAGAATTTGGGTTGGGTTGTTTTACCTCTGAGCGGCACTTTTTTACACACCATGGGCTAAATGGCCAGGTCACATGGACCCCGAAGACTCAGAGAAGGTTGGGAGATGGGATCCACTGGAACAGCTGTTGGGAGACAGATGGTAGCCTCCCATCCAGCGTGTTCTTTAACGTGCACAGGGTAAGGCTCTCCCGCACACGGAGCCACGGCTTAACGTCCCATCCGACGGACGGCTGGCTTTCGAAGCCCATCGGTGTCCCCTACTGACCGTGGGCAGGGCGGGGAATTTTGCGGAGATGAATCTCAACGCTGACCCAGCTGGGACTCGAACCTGGGAATTACAGATTACGAGCCTGGCGCGCTACCGACTGAACCACTCCCGCCCCGGGGAGGTTGGTTCAGTTGATATCGTGCCAGGCGCGTGATCTGCAGTTCCCAGGTTCGAGTCCCTATTGAGTGAGTGTTGAGATTTATCTCCGCCATACCTCCATCTTGCCCTCGTTGAGGAAGAGGACACCGGTGAGTTTGGAGAGAGTTCCTTCGGATGAGACGTTAAACCATGGCTCCGTGTGAAGGAGAGCCCCACGCTTGAGATCTCGACTGGAGGATACTGTAAATAAATACCCCCTCAAGCAGCTGCTTGCCACAGAGGTCTGACAGGAGCCTGTCAGTTTATATGCCGCAGTAGGAGATCTGAGACGATGGCAGGACCTCAGCAGAAAAACGACACATACGTCCATGCCTTACCCGGGACTCGAACCCAGGTCCCTTAGATCAGTAGCCAAGCGTGCTAACCACTCGGCCACGGGACGGCATGAGGATACTGTATGTCTCCTAAAAAAATAATAAATACGCCTTCAAGCAGCTGCTTGCCACAGAGGTCTGACAGGAGCCTGTCAGTTTATATACCATAGCAGAAAGTCTGAGAGAATGGCAGGACCTCAGCAGAAAAAAAAAACGTCCATCCTTATCCGGGGCTCGAACCCAGGTCCCTTAGATCAGTAGCTAAGCGCGCTAACCACTCGGTCACGGGACGGCTAACGGTTGTCCAATGGGTCTCTTCCCCCAATATCTCTGAACACTTGGAGTCCTTGTGACCTGGCCTTTTAGATCATTATAGGTATAAAACAACAACAACAAACAATAAGACCAGTATCGGAGCACGTTGTAATATGGCGCCACAAAATGCAAATAGACAAAATTCAGACTCAGGTAAATTATAGGTAAAACAGAACAAAGCGAACGAAACACATTAACAGTCCTTGCAAAGGTCAGGAGAGGTGCAAGAACAGGTTTCAAAAATAAGACCTAATAATCATGTAAAGCGTTAAAGAGTTGGGTTGGGTTGTTTTACCTCTGAGCGGCACTTTTTTGCACACCATGGGCTAAATGTCCAGGTCACATGGACCCCGAAGCCTCAGAGAAGGTTGGGGGAGGCGACCCACTGGAACAGCTGTTGGGAGACAGATGGTAGCCTCCCGTCAAGGCCATCCAGCGTGTTCTTTAACGTGCACAGGGTATGGCTCTCCCGCACACGGGGCCACGGCTAAACGTCCCATCCGACGGACGGCGGCCTTTACAAGCCTATCGGTGTCCCCTACTGACCGTGGGCAGGGCGGGGAATTTTCGTGGAGATAAATCTCAACGCTGACCCAGCTGGAACTCGAACCTGGGAACTACAGATTACGAGCCTGGCGCGCTACCGCCCTGAAGCCACCCCCGCCCTAAAGCGTTAAAGAAAACGTTAAAATTCCAAGGTTGTATCCAGTCATTGTGTAATATACATTATATACATAACTTCTTGAAATTGAACCCCCCCTGAAATTTCTGCCCCTCCCCTCTTTTTTTCTGGGGGGAGGAGTAGAAATGTTTGGGCGCGATTCGAAGTGACTCACGACAGTTTCCACAACACAAGCTTCCGTTTGTCAATTCGAAACTATGAGCCATCAGGTTCGTTAGATATATTTGTGAGTACAGTCGCTCAAAAAACCACGTGACACGAAGGTTGCCACATCACTAATTTCTAAAAAAATTGTTGCCAGGTATTTTTTCTGAATTCTGACCTGAAGTTCCTACCAGCATCGGTGACTTCAGCCTTTAGCGGAGGAGGAACAGGTCTTTGCCCCATGCCTGCGATCAGGGGGCTGTTTGATATTGTTGGCCCTACCAATCTCAATAAACCAAATTTCTTTAAAAATCCTACTAATCATTTTCTCTCTGCAGGAACGTGGAACGTGAGGACATTACATAGAGATTATTCTCTTGATGTCCTCATGCAGGAATTCCAGCGCTATAACCTAGATATTCTAGGCTTGCAAGAGACCAGATGGACAGGTAAAGGTGAGATACTTAAAAATAACTTTAAATTTCTCTTTACAGGGAGGGAGGATGGAAAGCATCACCAAGGCGTGGCTCTGCTGCTCAGCAGACATGCTAGTGATGATCTTCTAGGATATGAGTGCATTAATGAAAGGTTTCTTACAGCAAAATTTCAGACAAGCATTAAAGACTTGAATGTTATCTGCTGTTATGCCACCACTGAGGATTCTGATGAGGATGAGAAGGATAGGTTTTACGGACAACTTCAGGATATTTTGAATTCTGTCAAGAAAGAAGATATTACCCTTGTTCTTGGTGACTTCAATGCCAAAGTTGGTACCGACTCTGACCTTTGGGGAGGGGTGATAGGCCCTTTTTGTATTGGTAGCTGCAATGGCAATGGGCAACGTCTCCTACAGGTAAGTAAACTCAATTGTTTCAGAATAACTAACACATATTACAAACACCGCGACATACATAAATACACATGGGTTTCACCTGATGGGCTGGGTTTCACCCTGGGGGGGGGGGGGGGGGGGAATATGATTGATTATATATTAATTAACAGCAAATGGGCTAGTTCTGTAAGGAATACCAGGGCATATAGGGGAGCTGAAATTGGATCTGACCATTACCTTGTTAAAAGTGTCTTGCAACTTAAACTTAAAAAGTGTTGTGCTAGGGTTAAAAAATTTACCTTTAATACTGAAGCTCTGAAAGACCCAGTTATAGCTAAAGCTTACCATGATAGGTTACTTAGTCATTATGACAGTCATGGTTTGCTTAATACTGAAGTTGAGGAAGAATGGGGCCATTTTAAACAGGCTTTTTTGGAAACTAACAGTACTCTTTTAGGGAAAAAGGAGCAGAGGAGGCAGAATTATTTAAGTGATAAGGCACCTGAGCTTATTTCAGAAAGAAGGAACTGCAGGAATGTCCTTAATCAGTACCCTACTAGTCATAATAGAAAGCATTACAAAGAACTTAATAAACGTGTAAAGGATCAGTTAGCTACTGATAAGAATCTTTGGCTTGATGGCCTTGCTGACAAAGCTGAGGAAGCAGTTAGACAGCAAAACAGCAGAGAGCTGTACCAGATAGTTAATGTTTTATGTGGTAGAAAACGAACTAGTATACAGGGATTGAAGGATAAACATGGTAAGGTTATAGAAGGTGAGGATTCTGTCATGGCTAGGTGGGCTGAGCATTTCAGTGATGTTCTAAACAATGTGGTTAGTTCTATTCCCATTGTTTGCAATGACAATAGATGCATTGGTGGCTTTAATGTTGGCCCTATAACACAATCTGAAGTTATTGTGGCTGTTTCTAAACTTAAACTTCATAAATCCCCAGGGGTGGATGAAATTACTACGGAAATGCTTAGAGCTGGGAATGTTTCAGTTACCATTTGGATGACTGAAATTTTGAATAACTTTTATGATAAAGGCATGGTTCCTAAAGATTTTACCAGAGCTATTATTATCCCTATTTTCAAAAAAGGTGATCGCAGTTCTTGTGATAACTATAGGGGTATCAGCCTACTCTCTGTTCCAGGTAAAGTTCTTTCCATGATTGTGCTTAATAGAATTAAGAATCTGGTTGACAGGCAATTGCGTGATGAGCAATGTGGATTCAGAAGTGGTAGGGGATGTGTAGATCAGATATTTTCACTTAGGCAGATTCTTGAGAAATGTTTAGAGTTTCAGAAACCTTTGGTTGCTAGCTTTGTTGATTTCAAAAAGGCTTTCGACTCTGTTGATCGTGATAATTTGTGTTAGAAATACCAGGGCATATAGGATTGTGAGATCATATGGTATACCTGACAAGTTAGTTAACATATGAAAGCTCTCTATAATAACACTGAGTCGTGTGTGAGAGTTGGTAAGGCTTGTAGCAATTGGTTTAGCATTACTTCTGGTGTTCGACAAGGGTGCATTTTGTCTCCTTTTCTCTTTAGTTTGGTTGTTGATTATGTTATGCGAAATTCACTTCAAGGGAAAGCTTTTGGCCTTAAATGGGCTGGAGATACGAAAATTTCTGATTTAGATTATGCTGATGATTTAGCCCTTTTGGCAAATGATGTTGATGAGATGAACTCTTTCATTCGAGCTGTTGATGAGACTGGTAATAGAGTAGGTTTGGTTATAAACAGAGAGAAAACTAAAGTGATGAAAATTGGTCAGGCAGGTTGTGATTCAGTTGATCTGAATGGTTGCAGTCTTGAGCAGGTGTCCAGTATAATTACCTTGGGAGCTACGTAACAGATACTGGTGATGTGCGGCATGAGATTAACAGACGAATAGGTATTGCTGCCGGGACTTTTAAGAATCTATGGAGATTGTGGAGAAATAGGCGTATACACCTAAAGACTAAAATGAGACTGTATAATAGTTTGGTTCTTTCTAGGGTTAGTTATGGTAGTGAAACTTGGATGCTGTGTAAACAAGATAACAGGAAACTAGATGCTTTTGATTCTAGATGCTTACGCAGTATCTTGGGTATTAGGTGGTTTAACTTTGTAACTAATGATGAGGTTAGGCAAAGGAGTCTGCAACCTCCTTTAAGCAGCATATTGTGCAGAGAGAGACTCCGCTGGTTTGGCCATGTTGCCCGTATGGATAATTATAGATTGTCGAATAGGGTTATGAACAGTGTGCCTAGAGGCCTCAGAAAGAGAGGGAGACCTAGGATGCGGTGGGCAGACAATGTCAAACAGGACCTTGTTAGAATTGGTGTACAGTGGCCGGATGCAGCAGATGTAGCTCAGGACAGATATGCTTGGAGAATTAAACTGCGTGGTCTGCTTGGACCTCCGTAGCCCATGGCTGCTTGAGGATGATGATGATGATGTAATCAGTCATAGGGTTAGGATACTTTTTTGAGCGACTGTAGGTGGTCATATTATTTTGATACTAGATCGTGTGTTTTGATACTAGATTTTGATACTAGATCGATACTAGATCGTGATTTTGATACTAGATCGTGTTTATTAAGGCTCACGGAAATATTGAGCGGGTGCAGTTACTGTTCACAGCAAACTGGAGCGTGTGCAGTAACTGCACACGCTCCAGTTTGCTGTGAACGGTAACTGGAGCGTGTACAGTTGCTGTACACGCGCCAAATATTTTTCCTGAATTCTGTAATCACGTGACACGAAGGTTGCCACATCACTAATTTCAAAAAAATTGTAGCCATGTATTTTTTTTTAATTCTGTAATCAACCTTAGCGTTCGGATACTATTTTGAGCGACTGTACACAGGGGCAAAAGCAAAGGGCTTCATTAAATAATAAACATTGTCATTTTATTTTCTTTCTCATTTACTAAATTTCACAATAATAATTCAAATTGTATATTATTTGTACTTCAGACTTATAAAATATATTAAAATGTAAAATTCTAATTCTTTTGATTTTTGCATTTACAGTTTTTTCATTTGCAAAAATTTGGTGTATATATATCCTTCAAAGTTGAAGTGTATAATCTCAGTTATTTCAGGATAATTTATTTTATTGTTCTTCTCTGAGACCGCGGGCCATTTTTTTTTTTCACCAATATTTCGCAGGCCAAAAAAAAGAATAGGACAGGATAGGTAATTGAAAAGTCAGTTGTCACCTCAAAAAATTATTTTATTTATACGAAAAATAATAAGTAATAAGGGTTGGGTTGTTTTACCTCTGAGCGGCACTTTTTTGCACACCATGGGCTAAATGGCCAGGTCACAAGGACCCCGAAGGCTCAGAGAAGGTTGGGGGAGGGGACCCACTGTAACAGCTGTTGGGAGACATATGGTAGCCTCCCGTCAAGGCCATCCAGCGTGTTCTTTAAAGTGCACAGGGTATGGCTCTCCCGCACACGGGGCCACGGCTTAACGTCCCGTCCGACGGACGGTGTCCTTTCCAAGCCCATCGCTGTCCCCTACTGACCGTGGGCAGGGCGGGGAATTTTGCGGAGATAAATCTCAACGCTGACCCAGCTGGGACTCGAACCTGGGAACTACAGATTACGAGCCTGGCGCGCTACCGCCTGAGCCACCCCCGCCCCAATATATAATAATAAATCAATATAAATTTTCTAAATCTTATCAAATATTTAATCAATTTAATGGGAGCATTGTGGCCGTAGTTGTTGGGCAATAAGAATAGATTGAGTAAGTTGAAATAATGCAATAATAATTGCAAATAGAATGAGTAAGTTGAAGATTGCATATAAAGTAAAGTTATATAAGTTGACAAAAAATTATAAGGTGGATTATAGATATTTATTTAAAATTTCAAGTAAAAATTGATTTTGTTCGCAGGCCACAAAAATCATTGTTCCGACCGTATGCGGCCTGCGGGCCCTAGTTGGACAGGTTATTGGACATTTACACAGATTATTGTTGCAATATATCCCTTTTTTTCTTTCTCTTTTAAATTCAATTGGCAATTCAAATTATATATAAATAAATAAAAATAATAAATACCCACTCAAGCAGCTGCTTGCCACAGAGGTCTGACCGGAGTCCGTCAGTTTATATGCCATAGTAGAAGGTCTGTGCGGCTGGCAAGACCTCAGCAGAAAAACAACACGATCATCCATGCCTTACCCGGGGCTCGAACCCAGAGTCCCTTAGATCAGTGGCCAAGCGCGCTAACCACTCGGCCATGGGACGGCCAAATTACATATGCAGAAGGTAAAAGTAGACGTCATTGGATCATGTTAATTATATATATATATATTTTGTTTGTTTTAAAATGAATAGGCAGAAAATATTTTTTATAACAATTCGTTACACTTTATTTTGGTTTATTTTGCATAAAAATAGAACGGAAACAATATTTATCGTATAAAAACAAAACTATTGTAGTATAAAAAATAAAAAAATAAATACCCCCTCAAGCAGCTGCTTGCCACAGAGGTCTGACAGGAGCCTGTCAGTTTATATGCCAGAGTAGAAGGTCTGAGAGGATGGCAGGACCTCAGCAGAATACAAAAATGAAATAAAATTGATATAAACAAAATTCTTATGAAACGTAACAAAAGTAAGCAAATTTTTTAAAAAGAACAATGAAATAAAATTAAGACAAATGTATTTCAAATGCAGCGAAAATGATGGTTGTATAATGTATGATATGATTTTTTTAATGAACTAAATTTAAACTGGTGTATGCAATTTTTTGCATTCGTTAAAATTCGAAAGACGCCAAAAGAGGCGGGAACGGCATTCCACGGGGACTAATTTTTTTTTTTCATAGATGTGTTGTTACCCTTGTTGGCAAACAAACAATGACGAGGGAAAAGCAATAGGAATTTTGGAAATGATTTTAAGTTGTATTAGGTATGTAAAGAAACTAAAAATACAAGGTTGTTGTTGTTGTTGTTGGGTTGTTTTACCTCTGAGCGGCACTTTTTTGCACACCATGGGCTAAATGGCCAGGTCACATGGACCCCGAAGGCTCAGAAAAGTTGGGGGAGGGGACCCACTGGAACAGCTGTTGGGAGACAGATGGTAGCCTCCCGTCAAGGCCATTCAGCGTGTTCTTTAACGTGCACAGGGTATGACTCTCCCGCACACGGGGCCACGGCTTAACGTCCCATCCGACGGACGGCGGCCTTTCCAAGCCCATCGGTGTCCCCTACTGACCGTGGACAGGGCGGGGAGTTTTGCGGAGATAAATCTCAACGCTGACCCAGCTGGGACTCGAACCTGGGAACTACAGATTACGAGCCTGGCGCGCTACCGACTGAGCCACCCCCGCCCCCGAATTTTGTTAATAATTACTGTAAAAATCTTAAAAAGTATAAAGTGCCGGAGATCTTTAACCAGTTACCAAGAGAAATCATATATCTAACTAATTTTAGTAAGATTAAGTTAAAGGTTGAAAACTATTCGAAGAATGTCTTTTAATCCGCAATACCGAGAAAACCTGTATCTATATGCCTTTTGGGTTCTTTTTTAATATGTTCACTTAAATTTCCCACGACCCGTTTTATACTCTGCCCTAGGGCGTTGTATATGCGGAATTCGTCGTGTTTGGGGGGTAGGGGGGGACTCGCGATCATTATGCCCTGGCCACACGGCATAGTGAGCTAGCCCCTGAAGCCACCAGTGGTGACTGCGCCGGTTCCGAGCATTCGGCAGCTTGGGATCGAGCGCAGGCAACACTGGCGGGCGCTGGTCGAAGTGTGGCCCATAGAAAAGAGCCATCCCGTGGCCGAGTGGTTAGCGCGCTTGGCTACTGATCTACGGGACCTGGGTTCGAGCCCCGGGTAAGGCATGGATGTTCGTGTCGTTTTTCTGCTGAGGTCCTGCCATCCTCTCAGACCTTCTACTATGGCATATAAACTGACAGGCTCCTGTCAGACCTCTGTGGCAAGCAGCTGCTTGAGGGGGTATTTATTATTTTTTATTTATGTATAAAAAACTAATGCTCATCAATATTTCTTGCAGATAAGCTGTTAGCTTTGCGGTTCAAATGTATAAAATCTCTCTACATCTGTATTTTGTAAGATGACGATGATGAAGAATAAATATATCATTATTGTATACGGAGTGCAATCCCACTGTGTGATCAACATTAATAAAATCATTTCCAATAGAACGTATACGATACGCAGCGCCGAAGTCTGCATGTCCCTCCCCCAAGTGCTGTGAAACGGCCAAGGAGGCTTTCGCCTAATCAGTTGCATGGTATGACTGGTCAAGCGAGCAGTATCGAGTGGTCAGCTTCAGTTGTCCAATCACAAGGGAGAAGGATGTCTCTGCACGAGAAAGGCGTGGCCTCTGCTGCAAATGGGGAAAAAAGTTTATCTTACTTCTTGTTAAAGATATTCTGGTTAAAGCTTTCTCAGGATATGCATTAAAAATTCATCCATTACATCACATTTTTTTATGTTTATCATCAGCCGATGTTTTGGGTTGGGTTGTTTTACCTCTGAGCGGCACTTTTCTGCACACCATGGGCTAAATGGCCAGGTCACATGGACACCGAAGGCTCAGAGAAGGTTGGGGGAGAGGACCCACTGGAACAGCTGTTGGGAGACAGCTGTTTCAGTGGGATGGTAGCCTTCCATCAAGACCTTCCAGTGTGTTCTTTAACATGCCGATGTTTTGTATCAGATACAAGCTCTTGTGGAAGATTCAGATCAAATATTTGAACGCTTCCACATTATGGTATAATACCTATCGTAATTAATGCAAAGACAAAAATGAACTTTAAAACATCGAGAAACACATTTAATGGAAATCATTTTGAGCATATTACAAAAGCTATTACAAGTAGGAGCGGAGCGGGGCGGGGGTGGCTCAGTCGGTAGCGCGCCAGGCTCGTAATCTGTAGTTCCCAGGTTCGAGTCCCAGCTGGGTCAGCGTTGAGATTTATCTCCGCAAAATTCCCCGCCCTGCCCACGGTCAGTAGGGGACATCGATGGGCTTGGAAAGACCGCCGTCATTCGGATGGGACGTTAAGCAGTGGCCTCGTGTACGGGAGAGCCATACCTTGTGCACGTTAAAGAACACGCTGGGTGGCCTTGACGGGAGACTACCATCTGTCTCCCAACAGCTGTTCCAGTGGGTCCCCTCCCCCAACCTTCTCTGAGCCTTCGGGGTCCATGTGACCTGGCCATTTAGCCCATGGTGTGCAAAAAAAGTGCCGCTCAGAGGTAAAACAACCCAAAGCACTTGAAGTCCGAGCCCGATAAGAGAGAAAAAGTTCTGCCACATCTTAATACATATAAACAGAAATGCATTCCGTGGAACCATTTTTTTTTTCATTCTTCGAGTTATTTTAAAAAAAATAAATTACCAGCCAAGCATCTGCTTTCTATAGAAGTCTGACAAGAGACTGTCACTACAGTATGCGATAGCGAAGGTATATGATACTCAGCAGAAGGAAAAAGAAAACATCAATGCCTTATCTGGAACTCGAACCCAGATTTCGTTGATCAATAGACAAGCACGCTAATCTCTCGCCCACTATAAAATAATTATAATTATTTTAAAGCGAAAATTAAAATCTGATCGTTGTTTGGAACTAAGTACTAGAAATAATTTGCAGATTGACGGCAATTCTTAACGAATAAGAGAGAATACCGGAAAAAAAAAATAAAAAGGTAAAAAATACCTATCTTCCTATAAATAAATACCCCCTCAAGCAGCTGCTTGCCACAGAGGTCTGACAGGAGCCTGTCAGTTTATATAGGACTCTAAAAAGTAGAAAATAAAACTAAAGTATACAGATGGTGCAAATCAGTCACTGAGTTCGTTTTCACTTCAAAGAAAGATAGGGCGCCGGCAATCTTGTCCAGTAGGTCAATCGGCGCCCTATCTTCCTTTGAAACGAATACGAACTCAATGACCGATTGCAACATCGATATGCTTTAGGTTTATTTTCTACATTTTAGGGCCTGTAAGAAGATAGGTATTTTTTTTCAATTTTTAATATTCGGTAAGGCAGTGTCTCGCAAACTTTTTTACTCTGCGGCACACTGAATCTAATTTTTTTTCCGCGGCACACTGAATCTAATTTTTTTTCCGCGGCACACTGAATCTAATTTTTTTCCCGCGGCACACTGAATCTAATTTTTTTTCCGCGGCACACTGAATCTAATTTTTTCCCCGCGGCACACTGAATCTAATTTTTTCCCCGCGGCACACTGAATCTAATTTTTTCCCGCGGCACACTGAATCTAAATTTTTTTCCGCGGCACACTGAATCTAAATTTTTTTTCCGCGGCACACTGAATCTATTTTTTTTTCCCGCGGCACACTGAATCTAATTTTTTCCCCGCGGCACACTGAATCTAATTTTTTCCCCGCGGCACACTGAATCTAATTTTTTTTCCCGCGGCACACTGAATCTAATTTTTTTTCCCGCGGCACACTGAATCTAATTTTTTCCCGCGGCACACTGAATCTAAATTTTTTTCCGCGGCACACTGAATCTATTTTTTTTTCCCGCGGCACACTGAATCTAATTTTTTTCCCGCGGCACACCTAACAAAGAATAAAAGCAAACTCTATATAATCGTCATTATATTTGCGCTTTGTTGAAGTCATCCGCCTGGTTTTACTTGAGGATTTGCTCTCGTTCTTTAATTCATAACTCGGTGTTTGTTTTAAATATTTGTCCATTCTATGGCTTGAAATAATCAAAAATTAATAAAAAAATTTGGAAAAAGCTTGATAAATACTTACAAGATGCCAGTTGATAAAATCTGAAAGATTTTTATTAAAGCACGTCGATAACACAAGTCAAGTCAAAATGAAATCTTTGGAATATCTAGTGTCAATTTGAAAATCTCTCGCGGCACACAGTTTGCGAGACACTGGGGTAAGGCATGGCTGTTTGTGTCGTTTTTCTGCTGAGGTCCTGCCATCCTCTCAGATCTTCTACTGTGGCATATAAACTGACAGGCTCCTGTCAGACCTCTGTGGCAAGCAGCTGCTTGAGGGGGTATTAATTAATAATTTAATTAATATATAAATATATTTTTTTTTTCTCACTATCCGTGGCCGAATGGTTAGCGCGCTTGGCTACTGGTCCGCACCACCTCTGGGTTCGAGCCTCGGGTAAGGCATGGATGTTTGTGCTGAGGTCCCGCCATCCTCACAAGACCTTCTACTATGGCATATAAACTGTCAGACTTCTGTGCAAGCAGTTGCTTGAGGGGGTATTTATTTATTAAAAATACCTACTTTGATATATTATTCAAAAATATTATTCAAAAACATCAAGCAAATTTACCACCCTTTTGGGTTCAGGTTTTAGGTAGTCTCCGACATTGGAGACGTCACAAACTTTGATTTGAGATATAACTCGTTAAGGTTGATCCTTCCCCCCCCCCCCCCCTCTAAATTTCCGTCTCCATTTGGGGACAGAAATGGGAGGCGGGAAGTGCGTAATTCCAAATAGTCTACGATAATCCTCATATGAGTTTTTCATTTGACATCCAACTCTTAACTGTACGCCCTTGCTACCTAAAAGGGGCTGGGGTGGCTCAGTCGGTGCGCACCAGGTTCGTAATCTGAAGTTCTCAGGTTCGAGACTCAGTTCTGGTTAAGCGTTGAGATTTATCTCCGCAAAACTCCCCGCCCTGCTCACGGTCAGTAGGGGACATTGATGGGCTTGGAAAGGCCACCGTCCGTCGGATGGAACGTTAAGCCGCTCTCCCGTGTGTGTGAGAGAGCCATACCCTGTGCACGTTAAAGAACACACTGGATGGCCTTGACGGGAGGCTACCATCTGTCTCCCAAACAGCTGTTCCAGTGGGTCCCCTCCCCAACCTTCTCTGAGCCTTCGGGGTTCTTGTGACCTGGCCATTTAGTCTATGGTGTGCAAAAAAGTGCCGCTCAGAGGTAAAACAACCCAACCCAACTTTCAGGTTTCCAGGATGAAGTCCAAATTTGGTGAAACGCACCAAATGCCGTTATATTGTCCTATGGTGCAAACAAGACTTTATAATCAGATCAGGGCGGTGTTCCCTCACTATTTAATAGTCACTGAAACTGTTTAATGACTTCTAAAACGAAGGAGGGGGGATGGAAATGCACTCGCTTGCCTCACCCCCACCCATCCCACCTTTTGCGGCTCGCCTGCGTCGCTTGGTCCCTCCCCATTTTATATATTTTTTTCTAGATCCGAGTCTGGGTACAAGCCAATGTAAGCTGTAAAGACTTGTTATATTCTCCCTTTTCTTTTTCTTTTAAAATCCAACACCAACCACTGAGTTGCGATCCGTAGTTTTGGGGACAATTAGCCTTTACCTAAGAACAAGTGCTCAAAATTATCCGCTATTTAGATTTCTATGGAGCCTAGGTAATCTTTGATGATGTCCATTTAGGGTAAAATAGAGCGCCCGAATAAGTTTTACGATGACTGCTCAAACCTGAAAAACATTCAATTGTTTATTCCAGGCAGGGTTTTGACTTCATGAGCGCATTCTCCTTTAGACAGGAGGTGAAGATCGCCAACCGCACCTCCACCGGTCAGAGAACAGGGTGGTTTTGTGTAGAGGAGGGTTGACCCAAATTACTAGAGGACCAGGTGACCTCAGAGCTACAAATACAGCCAAGCCCGCTAATGGCCACCGAGCCCTTGCGTGGAGGCGGTTCCCGACGCCCACGTGAACGCCCACCTCTTCTGCAAGACTCGTGGAGCAATGATGGCAATAGCAGTAGGTCGAATGATTCTAGAGACACCACCTGTGTCTGTTCCGATGTTACTAATACGATTGCATTTGATCTCAGTTGGGTTGGTTTACCTATGAGCGTCACTTTTTTGCGCACAATGGGCTAAATCAGGTCACATGGGCTCAGAATTTTAGAGAAGATTGGAGAAGGGCATGCGCTGGACAGCTCTTAGGAGACAGATGGTAGGTTCCTGTCAAAGCCATATATAGTGTTCCTTGCAGTGCAGAGGATATAGCTCTTTTGCATAAAGGGGCCACGGCTTAACGTCCCATCAGACGGACAGCCCAAAAGTGTCTCTTTCTCACCAAAAGCAGGGAGAGGGGCTAAACGGCCGAACCAACCCTCACTTAATTTTATTCTTTAATTACTGACATATTATTTTCTGAATTTCGATTCCTTTCTTCCCCGCCCTGCCCATGGTCAGTAGGGGACACCGCTGGGCTTGGAGAGACCACCGTCCGTCGGATAGGACATTAAGCCGTGTCTCCGTGTGTGGGAGAGCCATACCCTGTGCACATTAAAGAACTCTCTAGATGGCCTTGACGGGAGGCTACCATCTGTCTTCCAACAGCTGTTCCAGTGGGTCCACTTCCCCAACCGTTTCTGAGCCTTCGGGATCCTTGTGACCTGGCCATTTAGCCCATGGTGTGCAAAAAAGTGCCGCTCAGAGGTAAAACAATCCAATCCAAAGCCTTGACGGGAGGCTACCATCTGTCTCCCAACAGCTGTTCCAGTGGGTCCACTTCCCCAACCGTTTCTGAGCCTTCGGGGTCCTTGTGACCTGGCCATTTAGCCCATGGTGTGCAAAAAAGTGCCGCTCAGAGGTAAAACAATCCAATCCAAAGCCTTGACGGGAGGCTACCATCTGTCTCCCAACAGCTGTTCCAGTGGGTCCACTTCCCCAACCGTTTCTGAGCCTTCGGGATCCTTGTGACCTGGCCATTTAGCCCATGGTGTGCAAAAAAGTGCCGCTCAGAGGTAAAACAATCCAACGTTAAAGAACACGCTGGATGGCCTTGACGGGAGGCTACCATCTGTCTCCCAACAGCTGTTCCAGTGGGTCCACTTCCCCAACCGTTTCTGAGCCTTCGGGATCCTTGTGACCTGGCCATTTAGCCCATGGTGTGCAAAAAAGTGCCGCTCAGAGGTAAAACAAACCAACCCAAATCGATTTCTTTCAGGTATTTCTGTTAAATATTATCGTACTAATAAGAGTTTACTTATCGATCAGGGTTGAGTATTTAATAGGATGTTAGAAGAAAATAATAACTTATGCATATGCTGCCGTCCTGTGGTCGAGTGGTTAACGGGCTTGGCTATTGTTCTAAGGAATCTGGGTTCGAGCCCCGGGTTATGTCATGGATGTTTGTGTTATCTTTCAGCTGAGGTCCCGCCAACCTCACAGACTTTGTACTATGGCGTATAAACTGACAGGCTCGTGTCAGACATCTGTGGCAAGCAGCTTCTTGAGGGGATATTTATTTTCATTGTTTTATGAGAGATGAAACTATTCTGAGCCAGATGAATCCGAGCCCGAACAACAATCTCTGGCAATCATATTTTAAATTCCTGATTTTTCTGGTAATTGTGAAGAAAAAATGTAAAATGAAATAATCAGAGAGGGAGGCCATGTTATGGCCTCCCCCCTTTAAATGTAATTTCAATCTTTAAATCAGTCTTTATAAGCCCCGGATCGACATAAAAATTGGGGGGGGGGGAGGCAGCATCGCAATCGAGCCGGGAAAGATGGGGGGTCGCAGAGATTGGATTTCATTGCAGTGTAAAATTTTCTTCATTTTACATTTTTTTTTTTCAATTTCATGAAAAATGCTTGAAATATGCACAAATTGAATCCTTTTTGGCCTTCATTACCCTTACTAGCATTCTCAAAGTGGAAGGGGGTAATAAAACCCCCTCTCCCCCATCCTCTAGATCTAATTTAGCCGTCCTGTTGCTGAGTGGTTAGCACGCTTAACTAATGTTCTAAGGGACCTGGGTTCGAGCCCCGGGTAAGGCATGGCTGTTTGTATTGTTTTTCTGCTGAGATCCTGCCATCCTTACAGACCTTCTACTATGGCATACAAACTGACAGGCTCCTGTCAGACCTCTGTGGCAAGCAGCTGCTTGAGGGGGTATTTATTTTATTTTTTCAGTCTTTTATCTTTTATTACCTCTTTAGGTATTCTTTCTCATTCTAACCCTTTCAGTTTCAAATTCATTTACCAAGTTTGGAGTACAATGTTATCGATATCTGAACCGAAATATTTCGCGAAATAATAAAAATTAAAAATTATGGAAATGAAAAATTATCATAAAAGAAAAACTAAAAGTGAAAAACGAAGAAAATTCCTTTACTTAATATAAATATATTACAAAGTCGAAGCAGTCGCGTGGCCGAGCGGTTAGCGTCCTTGGCTACTAATGAAAGGAACCTATGTTCGGACCCCGGGTAAAGCATGACTGTTTGTGCTGTCTTTCTGCTGAGGTCTCGCCCTCCTCACAGATCTTCTCCATGGCGTATTAATTTTTTTTTTAAGAATATAATTTTTATTCATAAGAGTAAAGAATACAAATACATTTACACTTTGACCCGCAAAGCTAAATAGCTTATCTGCAGGAAAATGAATAAATTATATTAAACATAGGTTATTCAACCACAAAAATGGTGTACATCAAATAAATCACAAAACACAACACATAAAAATCAGCTAACTAGAAAATAGCAAATAATTTTTTAATTCCACTTTAAGTCTTCTAAAAGAATCTATATTTAGTAATTCTTTTGGAATAGCATTAAATATAAGTGGTACTTGATATTCGGAGGTATGTTTACCGTAATAATTTCGAAAATTTGGCAATTTGTAATAACCTTGGTTTTGAAGTCTTGTATTTTTGTCATGTTGAATTTTTAGTTTGTAAGCTTCGTCAAAAAAATTTTTAATTATTACATTAAAAAAAATACCCCCTCAAGCAGCTGCTTGCCACAGAGGTCTGACAGGAGCCTGTCAGTTTATATGCCACAGTAGGAGATCTGAGAGGATTACATTATATTTTTATAAATTGCTGTAGGATAAAAGATTTAAAAATTTTAATCTATCGGTGGAAGTTTTATAAATCTTTTGCAAATGAAACGGAATAATTTTTTTAGCTATTATAGACTGCAGTTTTTCTATTTTATTTATGTTAGTTAAGTTAGTTGTTCCATGCACAATTGGGCCGGGGGTGACTCAGTCGGTAGCGCGCCAGGCTCGTAATCTGTAGTTCCCAGGTTCGAGTCCCAGCTGGGTCAGCGTTGAGATTTATCTCCGCAAAATTTCCCCGCCCTGCCCACGGTCAGTAGGGGACACCGATGGGCTTGGAAAGGCCGCCGTCCGTCGGATGGGACGTTAATCCGTGGCCCCGTGTGCGGGAGAACCATACCCTGTGCACGTTAAAGAACACGCTGGATGGCCTTGACGGGAGTCTACCATCTGTCTCCCAACAGCTGTTCCAGTGGGTCCCCTCCCCCAACCTTCTCTGAGCCTTCGGGGTCCATATGGCCTGGCCATTTAGCCCATGGTGTGCAAAAAAGTGCCGCTCAGAGGTAAAACAACCCAACCCATGCACAATTATTCCATAATTTAAAATAGATTCGCATTGAAAGGCTCCTCTGTGGTAAGCAGCTGCTTGAGGGAATATTAATTTTTTATTATTATTACAAGTTCTGATATGGGCAGGATCGTATTGTCCAATAGGAACAACGTAATAGATACGCGACATTCCCGGTGCACCACAACTCAAGGCTGTATATCACCATATGGGAGATGTCACTGAAACCACTATAAACTAGAAAGCTCCTGTCAATTAAACTTGCCTTACAATTTCCTGCCTACAGCGAGAGAAGACCTGTATGTGAAGAGAGAAGCACTGCTTGTTAATATTGCCTGCTCGAAGATTTAATCATTGAGGTGCAGTGAGAGTGGGATCTTTTGAATTTTGAGCGATGCCTAGGAATATGCCCATCACTCACTGAATTTTGCCAAGAAACTTGCCAATAATAAATAAAAAGATCTTAGTCTTTTGAATTTTGAGCCAGAAAAATAAAGTGGAAGTCCTAACTTTTAGGGTCCTCTGCAGCAGAGGCCCAAGGTACTTCCATCGAAGGCCACACCTCGAGGGGCTCCAATCCTCTCGGCACGACCCCCAACTTCGTCCTCTCCATAGAGCCGGGCGACCATGGCCCGCTCACCGTCACGGCACTTTTAAGTCGAGGCTGCTTCGGGGACACCTGGCCAGCAGCCATGCAACTAGAAACCGGCCGGTGACCCTCCCACAACCCCAACAGCCGAATAACCACCGGGTATTGTAACACCACAGCACCCGGACCCCACTTCACAGAGGAACCAAGTTCCTCCACTGCAAAAGCCATGAGTCCAAATCTCATTCATGTGGGACTCTTAGTTTGGCTGGTCCATCGACAAGCCCGCTGGCCACCGTCTGAATAACAGGGCCGCGAGCCTCCAACTTCGGCCTCTCCATTGTGAACGGGCCGAAGCACCCCAAGAGTATCCGTCCACCTACTTATCATCGGGACCGCCTCAGAGAGCTCACAAACGAGTGTGCTGGAGACACACACATCTCAGTCTGCAAATCACTCCGAGAGACCCCAGAGCGGGGTTGCCCAAGCCCCGTCCAGAGCCCTTCAACGGCCCCTCAATCTCGGCTGTGACCACCCAGCTTCTCAGGGGGACAGGTGAACAAGCTAGCAGGACACCAACGCCAGAAAAAGTCCGCCAGCCCTCAACAAGCCCCCCTCCACTGGGGGCCACAGGACTTCAACACCAGAGCACCAGCGATCCGAGCCCAACTTCTCGGAGGCACGTAAGCCCCCCCCCCCCCCTCGTCAAGGAGGTCCCACTCCGGACCTTTTTTTGTCTTTAAATAAATACCCTCCTCAAGCAGGCCACAGCGGTCTGACAGGAGCCTGCCAGTTTAATATAACATACAGATCTGTGAAGAAGGCGAGACCTCAGCAGAACGATAACACAAACATCCATGACATACCCAGTGTTCAAACCCGGGTCCCTTTGATCAGTAGCCAAAGGCGCTAACCACTCGGATTTTTTTTTTATATATGATAAAAATTGTTGCCAAAATCTCTTCTTGAATACATAGGATCAAATTAACTGTTAAAGCCTGTCATATATACACAGTCGAGGGCCTGCCATCCTCTCAGACCTTCTACTATGGCATATAAACTGACAGGCTCCTGTCAGACCTCTGTGGCAAGCAGCTGCTTGAGGGGGTATTTATTTATTATTTTATCAGAATAATATGACCACCTACCATACATATACTATGGTAGGTGGTCATATTATTCTGATACGATTGTGTATATATAATAATTTTGGTCACCCTCTGAAATTGGAGCACCCATAAAAAAAATACATGCACTAAAGGGCTTACAAGAACCTTAATCTCGTCCTTCGTATGGGAAGCAATAGTCGAAATGGGAAGTCACTTTAAATAACGTTCAGATTTCGATTTAATCATTAAATCATTAGGATTAAACTTTGTAATGGTATATGATACGAAGAATTAAAATTGGTGTTAGAGGCATGCATTTCTGTATATAGGTTTCATGATTTGTATGAGAAATTTTCTTCCCCTAATAGGAATCGGGATCAAATATTTGAGCCTAAACTCCACTTTATTGCTCATATTAAAAACAAAAACTATATTATCGGTTAAGGTGGTTATTTAGAGATAGTAAAATTTTCTTTAACATGAAATCCAAAACTGAAATAAAGTTTCAGGCAGTCCGTCTCTCTCACTCGAAACACTGACCTGGAATGGGGATCCCTCCGTCTTAAAACATTGGCCATGAACCAGATCCCTTCCTCCTTCTGAACACTAACCTCGAACGAGAATCCCTCCTTAAAACATTGACCATGAACAAGAATCCCTCCCTCTTAATACAGACCAAGAACGGGAATTCCTCCCTCTTAAAACACTGACAAACACAGGAATCCATCTTAAAACAATGACAAACACAGGAATCCATCTTAACACATATCGCGAAACGTTAATCCCTTCCTCTTAACATAAGCAGAAATCCCTCCCTGTTAACATTGAGCACGAACGACAATCCCTCCCTTCCTCTCTTCCTCTTTCTAATACCGATCACGATAGCCGTGGCCCCTCGTGCGGGAGAGCCATACCCTGCGCACGTTAAAGAACACACTGGATGGCCTTGGCAGAAGGTTACCATCGGTCTCTCAACAGCTGTTCCAGTGGGTCCCCTACCCCAACCCTCTCTGAGCCTTCAGGGTCCTTGTGACCTGGCCACTTAGCTCATGGTGTGCAAAAAAGTGCAGCTCAGAGGTAAGTAGTTTCATCACAACCTGGCGATCCCCCTTTGCACAGTGCTTTCCCCCCCTATGTCGCAATCGTCCACGTTGCCTTCTTGACTTGGACCCCCTATGTCGCAATCGACCGGAAATTGACCTGTGCTGGGCCACGTTGCCTTCTGAACTTTGACCCCTATGTTCAATCAACAGCAAATTGACCCTGGCGTAGCAACTGTCGTGGCATTAATAATTCATAATTAATAATTAAAAATTCATAATTAAAAATTCCTCCCCCTTTTAACCCCTTGTGCTATCTAGTTTTTAACTCTAATTTTAAGTCCTCCTTCTCGAATAGTCTCGATTTTTCTTTATTTCAGACTCACCTTTTATTTTGAAACCTCGATTTTGCAAACCCCCTGGTTGACCTATATTTTAAGCCCTACCTATATTTTAAGTCATGGATTTTGCAAACCACATGGTTGACCTATATTTCAGACTCACCTTTTATTTTAAAACCTCGATTTTGCAAACCCCCTGGTTGACACACCTATATTTTAAGCTCCCCTTCTCGAATAGCCTCGATTTTTCTTTATTTCAGACTCACCTTTTATTTTAAAACCTCGATTTTGCAAACCCCCTGGTTGAGCTATATTTTAAGCTCCCCTTCTCGAATAGTCTCGATTTTTCTTTATTTCAGACCCCCCCCCCCCCCAATGGTTGGCTTATATTTTAAACCCTCCACTTGCAAACCCCCTGGTTGACCTATATTTTAAGCCCTACCTATATTTTAAGCTCCCCTTCTCGAATAGTCTCGATTTTTCTTTATTTCAGACTCACCTTTCATTTTAAGCCCTCTTCATAGACCCCACCCCCCTGGTTGACATATATTTTAAGCTCCCCTTCTCGAATAGTCTCGATTTTCCTTTATTTCAGACTAACCTTTTATTTTAAAACCTCGATTTTGCAAACCACCTGGTTGCCCTATATTTTAAGCCCTACCTATATTTTAAGTCATGGATTTTGCAAACCACCTGGTTGAGCTATATTTTAAGCTCCCCTTCTCGAATAGTCTCGATTTTTCTTTATTTCAGACTCACCTATATTTTAAGCCCTGGATTTTGCAAACCACCTGGTTGACCTATATTTTAAACCCTACCTATATTTTAAACCCCCCTCCTTCCCTCGGAACGGCTGATGCAAGCCTCAGAATAATTGCACAGAAAAGGATGATACAAGTCTCAATTGTAAAAACACCTCCAAAAAGACCCACCATGGCTGACCTATATTTTAAACCCTACCTATATTTTAAGCCCTGGATTTTGCATACCTCCTGGTTGACATATATTTTAAGCCCTGGATTTTGCAAACCCTCCTGGTTGACCTATATTTTAAGCCCCCTCCTTCCCTCGGATTACAAATCTCAGAATAATTCCGCAGAAAAGGATGACACAAGTCTCAATTGTAAAAATCAACTCTCAAAGTTGTATTCTTATTAATTAAAACCCTTTCTATTAAAAGTTACCTCTATAAAAAATCTTTTGCTATTCATTTTGCCAGGACTGTTAAACGATTCCCTTTTATTAAAACTCCGGTATATATTTTTTCCAACCCGTTAATCGATCCCCTAGTAAATAAAAACTCTCACTTACCTTTATTAAAAATCATCCAGCGCTCGTAATAAATCAGTTTAATCGGGGGAAAAAAAAAATCATTCCATCGCTAGCGTACCTCCACCTTAATTTCGGGGAAAAGCCTCGCCGGATCCAAGGTTCACGTATTTTACTAGAAGAATGACACAGTAACTGTTCCACAGAAAAATTAATAAAATTTGGTTTAAATTATTCGTAGGACTTGTATATAAGATCTACCTTGCAATAGACGTTCAACAGGCTAAAAGTTTTCCAAGTCCGTTATCAGTGTATCGGAAATCGTACGTTTCCTGTAGACATCCTTCAGATCGCTTATTAGGCGGTAGCAACAGCACTTTCGCCACATCACACGATTATGGTGCAATCCTTTATCAGCTGGAAGGTCAAATGTCCAGCGCTTCACTGTGTCTGCATTTGACACTGATAAGGTTAAAAAATAGATGTTTCCTAGAATCCACATTGTCTTCTCAGATTGGACTTTGACCCCTATGTCGCAACCGACCATATTTTAAGTCCTCTTCATAAACCCCATGGTTGACCTATATTTTAAGTCCCCTTCTCGAATTTTCTTGTTTTTCCCCTGTTTAACTCATATTTTAAGCCCTCCCCTCTTCATAGACCCACCTATTGATCCACCTATATTTTAAGCCCTCCCCTCTTTAAACCAAATCAGTTTTTGCGCATTTAATCGGTGTCATCCAACGTCCATACTATTTTTAGTACGTCTCATGTATTTAAAAAAAAACATATTGGCTTTCGTCGGCGTATTTGAACGCGCTACCTCAGTGCCGATAGCTGAAGCGTCATCGCCAGGGCGCGGATTTTTGCGGAGATAAATCTCAACTCTGGCCCCTGCTATCCGCTCGACAATATTTGCTACTGGTAAAACGATTTCCTTCATTAAAAATAAAAACTAATTAAATAATGGGGTATCACTGGGAAAATACTGGGAAGAACCAAAACTGATTTCGTGCTAAAACATCTCTAGATTTCAGCTTACTTGAAAAACTATTGTTAGAAATGAACCAGTGCCTTGAATCACTCAACTTCCATAAGAATACACAATTATGGTACAGTGTCGGGAAGAAATATGTTTCAACGAAATTCAATTGCATGTATTACGATCAGAAAAATAATTTAGTGGACAAAGTTTAAAATAGTTATTAAATGGTACCTTACAGTGCAAGTGCGCTTCAGGCGAAAAGCCTCCCCTTCGAACACTGCACCCCGTTTTTCCGAAGTAACTGTGTCACAAGTCTTCCTACATCATCCCTAAACAGAGAATCGGATTCAATGTGCAAGAAGATCAAGACCTCATTTGAAGGAGCACATAGTGGATACTGTACTCCATAGTGAAATGAACATTGGCCTCTTGCGGGACCTAGTTATATCCCTACTCCAAGAGAATTACTAATGAAAACGTGCTATTGTTAATGTATGTAATTCCGACAAAAAATGTTTTGTTTGTTTTAGCCACTTTGTATCCTGCAATAGGAAACACTGAACACCTTAACAACTATATACATTTAGAAGAAAACACATCAGGTCTAATTTTCCCTTTAACAATCTGGATACGAGAAAGAGATGTTCCCACTCTACATCACACCATTCAGATTTAAAGCGCACGCAAATCTCCTACTGTTATCAGACGATGAAAAGCAGCATTATTGTTCAATTAAGAATTTGTTTCTATGAAATTCAAAGGGAGAATGCTGTTTTCCATATTATAGGGAATGCAATTAATACATTCCTTACAGATGGATGTCCTTTAGGTTATGAAATAATCTTATTAGAACGCTTAAAATTGAGATGACACACATTAGCTCCTCCGAGAAGCGCTAGGGAGTAGAAGAATATACCCGTGTAATGAAAATATTCATTCGACATAAAAAAAAAAAACCTACGCCAATATCGCGTACACTGACGTGCTCCTCTTAGCTGATGTGTTTGGTGGCAGATACTGACCCCTGCTATGTTTACACAGCTCCTGCCTTCATACCTGAAGATGACAAATACTAGAGTTGATAACCTACAATGTATCTTTTTGGAAGGCATACGAGGAGGAATTTCGGTGATATGCAGACAACAAGCATTTAGAATGAAAAACTGATTGCAAGTTTGCTTTACTGTCATACAAACCTGAAAAGAGATGAAATGGGTAGTACTTTACCCATGATACACCATGTGACTAGGTCGTTAAATCAAATTACATGCATAAACGAAAATTAGAAAAACAACGAAATGCTTGGTAAATTCAATGAGAATCACTAAAATGTAAAGAGTGTTGGAATATCTGTAAACGTACACATATTTCAGTGGATAGGTGAATATTTTCACAATTCTTTGGAAGTGGAAGGCAAAATAACTGTAAAACATACTGTGACGAGAGAGAAAGTATAAAAATGTAGTGGGATGGTTGTAAAAAATCGCTTCAAAACAGAAAATTACAACGCAAATACTGAAAGATAGAAAAAAAACGACTATTCGACGGTTATTCCAAGCTGCTATCTCACGCTCTTTTTCAGATTTCCTGGTTCTATAGTTCCCTGGTACGTAGCGCATAAGTGTGGGTGTAGTTGGCTATTTTTCGTTGCAAACACAAGTTGTTTTCACTATTAGTTATTTTTCCCGCATGAGAATACACATTTCTATACTACATTGCGTACAGACGGATGCACGAATATCACAAAATACTTTGCATATAGAAAACATCAGCAAAGAACCACAGAAGTTTGGAAATTTAAAATCTGAAAACTCAGTGTTTATAAGAAAACAACAATATTTTCAGTATTTCCATGAAAAGTTGAGTCCCAGAATCGATCCGCTAAACCCGACTTTGCATTCTCTGACTTCAACCACCAATAAAACGTAATGTAAGCTCTCTCGTCGGTTATCCCAAGCCGCTATCTCTTTTCAGAGTTTCTGGTCCCCTCGGTACGTTTGAATAAGCGCATAAGTGTGGGTGAAAATGGCTATTTTTCGCTGCAAACACAAGTTTTTCGACAAAGATAGGGTGTTTCACTACAATCTAAAATGGGATTTCATGTGTGTTTAGTTATTTTTCCTGCATGAGAATATTTTTAACCTATCTCATAGACAGCAGGTTAGTTACTTCGGATCTAACAAAGCCAAGGTTTGAGATCCATAGTAAGACATGAACGTCTGTGTTGTTTTCCTACCAAGATCCCGACATCCTCTCACCCCCCTTCTACTGGGTCGTATGAAAAAATCCTGTAACTGTTGCGACAATTAGCTGCGTGAAGGTGTATTTATTTTTAAAGCAAAGACACACTAATTTCGGACTCGCTAGCTAGAGAACAATATATTAACTTGCTAAAGTTTGATTTTAACGATCAGATAGTGTATACATCACCACTTTTTTAGTTCATACTAATATCATTGTCTCATTATAAGCGATTTCATACAAAGAGATACGCACTCTATGTTTCACATCTAAATCTATAGAGATAACGATCACTACCCATGGAACACATCTGTGAAAAAACACGCTATGATAGGGTTTCAGAAAGATTTTTAGTCCATGGGGGGTGCTGCACTGCAGGAAAGCACATTATCTTTGATATCAGAACCGACATGAAAGTTATACTGTTTGGGCTTGAGAAAGATTCTTTAGTTCACGGGGCACCACATGAATAAATGCATAAGTACGGGTGAAGATGGCTATTTTTCGCTGCAAACACAAGTTTTTCGACAAAGATAGGGTGTTTCACTACAATCTAACACGGGATTTCATGTGTGTTTAGTTATTTTTCCTGCATGAGAATATTTCTAACCTATCTCATAGACAGCAGGTTAGTTACTTCGGATCTAACAAAGCCAAGGTTTGAGATCCATAGTAAGACATGAACGTCTGTGTTGTTTTCCTACCAAGATCCCGACATCCTCTCACCCCCTTCTACTGGGTCGTATGAAAAAAATCCTGTAACTGTTGCGGCAATTAGCTGCGTGAAGGTGTATTTATTTTTAAAGCAAAGACACTAATTTTGGACTCGCTAGCTAGAGAACGATATAGTAATTTGCTAAAATTTGATTTTAACGATCAGATAGTGTATACATCACCACTTTTTTAGTTCATACTAATAACTTCTAACTTTTAAAGGAAATATTGTCTCATTATAAGCGATTTCATACAAAGAGATACGCACTCTATGTTTCACATTTAAATCTATAGAAATAACGAGCACTACCCATGGAACACATCTGTGAAAAAACACGCTATGATAGGGTTTGAGAAAGATTTTTAGCCTATGGGGTGGTTCACTGCAGGAAAGCACATTATCTTTGATATCAGAACCTACGTGAAAGTTATACTGTTTGGGTTTGAGAAAGATTCTTTAGTTCACAGGGCACCGCATGAATAGGCGCATAAGTGTGGGTGAAGATGGCTATTTTTCGCTGCAAACACAAGTTTTTCGACAAAGATAGGGTGTTTCACTGCAATCTAACACGGGATTTCATATTTGTTTAGTTATTTTTCCCTGCATATTTCTATACTAATGTGGAATTCTTAGAACAAGTGGCACTATGTTCGTGTGAAAGTGGTTCTGGCAAGCACACGTTTTTTGATAATGTCATGCACCTGTTTGGAAAGAACACTGTCTACGGAGCATTACTCCTGTAAATTCCATAAGCATAATGATTTCAGCTGTATGTGAACCAAACATTCACTTGAGAAGAATATTTAAAAAACATCAGTGTGAACTCATGGATACATAAAACGTGTCTCTTTCTTGTGTCTCTTCATATCTATATACTATTCTCACGAACACAAAAGATAGAACTTTCGAAGGAAGATGATCAGTGCAACAGTTAAGAAACTGATTTTCTGTGTTTTGGGGCTTTTCACCAATGCCATCTAGGGGCAAATATGTTGACTGTCTGATTCGAGTAAAAACAAGATTATTACTTTTAAGCAGTCGGTTTATGAATATGTAGGAGAATGTTTTTCTGATCTTATGCAAAATATATTCTTGTGTGGTGTATGGTATTATTCAACGGATGTCTTTCTAAGTGTATGCATATATCCGTGCAATAGACTAAGTTTTTTCTCACACACTTGTTTCGTCTCTGTAATTGTATGTTTGTGCGTGCGTATACTTTCATGTTCGTGTGTGTGTGTATGTTTCTGTGTGCGGATGAGTGTGTGCGTGCGTATGTTTTCATGTGTGTGTGTGTTATACGTCTTCATGTCTCTCTCTCTCTGTGTGTGTGTGTGTTTCATCTTTATGTGTATATGTTATCGTATGTGTGTTTTGTTCACATGCAAGAATAAACATATTGTCTTACGGACACTTGCTTGCTACAGAAGAAGCTAACAATTTAAAACGAGACTAGTGGTTACACAAAATATTTCATCACAGATCTTAACTTCAATACTCATATTTCAGGAGATGTAAGGATTTTTCTTCAGCACGTTCGAATATTTTTTGAACACGACTCTCTTACGTTACGTCTTACGTTACGTTTCCTGTCAGATGTCTCGTAACGAACAAAGCGTGTATGTGTGTGTGTTTTGCTAATACAGAAGAGGACATTCAACCGAGAATATTTCAAACTTAGAATAACACAACATCCTGATGCGTTAAGAACGAAGTGGAGGGATACTAACAGCTGAAACATGACCTGAAGCGATCGAAATCCTGTTGTTTCGCGCAAGGGGACGAAGGGTGATAAATCGTAATACTACTGAAAAAATCCAGTTGTTTCAAAAAAGAGGTCTCTTTTTTGAAACAACTGGATTTTTGAAACAACTGGAAACAAAAATCCTTGTTTCAAAAAAGAGGTCTCTTTTTTGAAACAACTGGATTTTTTCAGTAGTATTACGATTTATCACCCTTCGTCCCCTTGCGCGAAACAACAGGATTTCGATCGCTTCAGGTCATGTTTCAGCTGTTAGTATCCCTCCACTTCGTTCTTAACGCATCAGGATGTTGTGTTATTCTAAGTTTGAAATATCCTCGGTTGAATGTCCTCTTCTGTATTAGCAAAACACACACACATACACGCTTTGTTCGTTACGAGACATCTGACAGGAAACGTAACGTAAGACGTAACGTAAGAGAGTCGTGTTCAAAAAATATTCGAACGTGCTGAAGAAAAATCCTTACATCTCCTGAAATATGAGTATTGAAGTTAAGATCTGTGATGAAATATTTTGTGTAACCACTAGTCTCGTTTTAAATTGTTAGCTTCTTCTGTAGCAAGCAAGTGTCCGTAAGACAATATGTTTATTCTTGCATGTGAACAAAACACACATACGATAACATATACACATAAAGATGAAACACACACACACACAGAGAGAGAGACATGAAGACGTATACACACACACACATGAAAACATACGCACGCACACACTCATCCGCACACAGAAACATACACACACACACACACGAACATGAAAGTATACGCACGCACAAACATACAATTACAGAGACGAAACAAGTGTGTGAGAAAAAACTTAGTCTATTGCACGGATATATGCATACACTTAGAAAGACATCCGTTGAATAATACCATACACCACACAAGAATATATTTTGCATAAGATCAGAAAAACATTCTCCTACATATTCATAAACCGACTGCTTAAAAGTAATAATCTTGTTTTTACTCGAATCAGACAGTCAACATATTTGCACCTAGATGGCATTGGTGAAAAGCCCCAAAACACAGAAAATCAGTTTCTTAACTGTTGCACTGATCATCTTCCTTCGAAAGTTCTATCTTTTGTGTTCGTGAGAATAGTATATAGATATGAAGAGACACAAGAAAGAGACACGTTTTATGTATCCATGAGTTCACACTGATGTTTTTTAAATATTCTTCTCAAGTGAATGTTTGGTTCACATACAGCTGAAATCATTATGCTTATGGAATTTACAGGAGTAATGCTCCGTAGACAGTGTTCTTTCCAAACAGGTGCATGACATTATCAAAAAACGTGTGCTTGCCAGAACCACTTTCACACGAACATAGTGCCACTTGTTCTAAGAATTCCACATTAGTATAGAAATATGCAGGGAAAAATAACTAAACAAATATGAAATCCCGTGTTAGATTGCAGTGAAACACCCTATCTTTGTCGAAAAACTTGTGTTTGCAGCGAAAAATAGCCATCTTCACCCACACTTATGCGCCTATTCATGCGGTGCCCTGTGAACTAAAGAATCTTTCTCAAACCCAAACAGTATAACTTTCACGTAGGTTCTGATATCAAAGATAATGTGCTTTCCTGCAGTGAACCACCCCATAGGCTAAAAATCTTTCTCAAACCCTATCATAGCGTGTTTTTTCACAGATGTGTTCCATGGGTAGTGCTCGTTATTTCTATAGATTTAAATGTGAAACATAGAGTGCGTATCTCTTTGTATGAAATCGCTTATAATGAGACAATATTTCCTTTAAAAGTTAGAAGTTATTAGTATGAACTAAAAAAGTGGTGATGTATACACTATCTGATCGTTAAAATCAAATTTTAGCAAATTACTATATCGTTCTCTAGCTAGCGAGTCCAAAATTAGTGTGTCTTTGCTTTAAAAATAAATACACCTTCACTCAGCTAATTGCCGCAACAGTTACAGGATTTTTTTCATACGACCCAGTAGAAGGGGGTGAGAGGATGTCGGGATCTTGGTAGGAAAACAACACAGACGTTCATGTCTTACTATGGATCTCAAACCTTGGCTTTGTTAGATCCGAAGTAACTAACCTGCTGTCTATGAGATAGGTTAGAAATATTCTCATGCAGGAAAAATAACTAAACACACATGAAATCCCGTGTTAGATTGTAGTGAAACACCCTATCTTTGTCGAAAAACTTGTGTTTGCAGCGAAAAATAGCCATCTTCACCCGTACTTATGCATTTATTCATGTGGTGCCCCGTGAACTAAAGAATCTTTCTCAAACCCAAACAGTATAACTTTCATGTCGGTTCTGATATCAAAGATAATGTGCTTTCCTGCAGTGCAGCACCCCCCATGGACTAAAAATCTTTCTGAAACCCTATCATAGCGTGTTTTTTCACAGATGTGTTCCATGGGTAGTGATCGTTATCTCTATAGATTTAGATGTGAAACATAGAGTGCGTATCTCTTTGTATGAAATCGCTTATAATGAGACAATGATATTAGTATGAACTAAAAAAGTGGTGATGTATACACTATCTGATCGTTAAAATCAAACTTTAGCAAGTTAATATATTGTTCTCTAGCTAGCGAGTCCGAAATTAGTGTGTCTTTGCTTTAAAAATAAATACACCTTCACGCAGCTAATTGTCGCAACAGTTACAGGATTTTTTCATACGACCCAGTAGAAGGGGGGTGAGAGGATGTCGGGATCTTGGTAGGAAAACAACACAGACGTTCATGTCTTACTATGGATCTCAAACCTTGGCTTTGTTAGATCCGAAGTAACTAACCTGCTGTCTATGAGATAGGTTAAAAATATTCTCATGCAGGAAAAATAACTAAACACACATGAAATCCCATTTTAGATTGTAGTGAAACACCCTATCTTTGTCGAAAAACTTGTGTTTGCAGCGAAAAATAGCCATTTTCACCCACACTTATGCGCTTATTCAAACGTACCGAGGGGACCAGAAACTCTGAAAAGAGATAGCGGCTTGGGATAACCGACGAGAGAGCTTATATTACGTTTTATTGGTGGTTGAAGTCAGAGAATGCAAAGTCGGGTTTAGCGGATCGATTCTGGGACTCAACTTTTCATGGAAATACTGAAAATATTGTTGTTTTCTTATAAACACTGAGTTTACAGATTTTAAATTTCCAAACTTCTGTGGTTCTTTGCTGATGTTTTCTATATGCAAAGTATTTTGTGATATTCGTGCATCCGTCTGTACGCAATGTAGTATAGAAATGTGTATTCTCATGCGGGAAAAATAACTAATAGTGAAAACAACTTGTGTTTGCAACGAAAAATAGCCAACTACACCCACACTTATGCGCTACGTACCAGGGAACTATAGAACCAGGAAATCTGAAAAAGAGCGTGAGATAGCAGCTTGGAATAACCGTCGAATAGTCGTTTTTTTTCTATCTTTCAGTATTTGCGTTGTAATTTTCTGTTTTGAAGCGATTTTTTACAACCATCCCACTACATTTTTATACTTTCTCTCTCGTCACAGTATGTTTTACAGTTATTTTGCCTTCCACTTCCAAAGAATTGTGAAAATATTCACCTATCCACTGAAATATGTGTACGTTTACAGATATTCCAACACTCTTTACATTTTAGTGATTCTCATTGAATTTACCAAGCATTTCGTTGTTTTTCTAATTTTCGTTTATGCATGTAATTTGATTTAACGACCTAGTCACATGGTGTATCATGGGTAAAGTACTACCCATTTCATCTCTTTTCAGGTTTGTATGACAGTAAAGCAAACTTGCAATCAGTTTTTCATTCTAAATGCTTGTTGTCTGCATATCACCGAAATTCCTCCTCGTATGCCTTCCAAAAAGATACATTGTAGGTTATCAACTCTAGTATTTGTCATCTTCAGGTATGAAGGCAGGAGCTGTGTAAACATAGCAGGGGTCAGTATCTGCCACCAAACACATCAGCTAAGAGGAGCACGTCAGTGTACGCGATATTGGCGTAGGTTTTTTTTTTTTATGTCGAATGAATATTTTCATTACACGGGTATATTCTTCTACTCCCTAGCGCTTCTCGGAGGAGCTAATGTGTGTCATCTCAATTTTAAGCGTTCTAATAAGATTATTTCATAACCTAAAGGACATCCATCTGTAAGGAATGTATTAATTGCATTCCCTATAATATGGAAAACAGCATTCTCCCTTTGAATTTCATAGAAACAAATTCTTAATTGAACAATAATGCTGCTTTTCATCGTCTGATAACAGTAGGAGATTTGCGTGCGCTTTAAATCTGAATGGTGTGATGTAGAGTGGGAACATCTCTTTCTCGTATCCAGATTGTTAAAGGGAAAATTAGACCTGATGTGTTTTCTTCTAAATGTATATAGTTGTTAAGGTGTTCAGTGTTTCCTATTGCAGGATACAAAGTGGCTAAAACAAACAAAACATTTTTTGTCGGAATTACATACATTAACAATAGCACGTTTTCATTAGTAATTCTCTTGGAGTAGGGATATAACTAGGTCCCGCAAGAGGCCAATGTTCATTTCACTATGGAGTACAGTATCCACTATGTGCTCCTTCAAATGAGGTCTTGATCTTCTTGCACATTGAATCCGATTCTCTGTTTAGGGATGATGTAGGAAGACTTGTGACACAGTTACTTCGGAAAAACGGGGTGCAGTGTTCGAAGGGGAGGCTTTTCGCCTGAAGCGCACTTGCACTGTAAGGTACCATTTAATAACTATTTTAAACTTTGTCCACTAAATTATTTTTCTGATCGTAATACATGCAATTGAATTTCATTGAAACATATTTCTTCCCGACACTGTACCATAATTGTGTATTCTTATGGAAGTTGAGTGATTCAAGGCACTGGTTCATTTCTAACAATAGTTTTTCAAGTAAGCTGAAATCTAGAGATGTTTTAGCACGAAATCAGTTTTGGTTCTTCCCAGTATTTTCCCAGTGATACCCCATTATTTAATTAGTTTTTATTTTTAATGAAGGAAATCGTTTTACCAGTAGCAAATATTGTCGAGCGGATAGCAGGGGCCAGAGTTGAGATTTATCTCCGCAAAAATCCGCGCCCTGGCGATGACGCTTCAGCTATCGGCACTGAGGTAGCGCGTTCAAATACGCCGACGAAAGCCAATATTTTTTTTTTAAATACATGAGACGTACTAAAAATAGTATGGACGTTGGATGACACCGATTAAATGCGCAAAAACTGATTTGGTTTAAAGAGGGGAGGGCTTAAAATATAGGTGGATCAATAGGTGGGTCTATGAAGAGGGGAGGGCTTAAAATATGAGTTAAACAGGGGAAAAACAAGAAAATTCGAGAAGGGGACTTAAAATATAGGTCAACCATGGGGTCTATGAAGAGGACTTAAAATATGGTCGGTTGCGACATAGGGGTCAAAGTCCAATCTGAGAAGACAATGTGGATTCTAGGAAACATCTATTTTTAAACCTTATCAGTGTCAAATGCAGACACAGTGAAGCGCTGGACATTTGACCTTCCAGCTGATAAAGGATTGCACCATAATCGTGTGATGTGGCGAAAGTGCTGTTGCTACCGCCTAATAAGCGATCTGAAGGATGTCTACAGGAAACGTACGATTTCCGATACACTGATAACGGACTTGGAAAACTTTTAGCCTATTGAACGTCTATTGCAAGGTAGATCTTATATACAAGTCCTACGAATAATTTAAACCAAATTTTATTAATTTTTCTGTGGAACAGTTACTGTGTCATTCTTCTAGTAAAATACGTGAACCTTGGATCCGGCGAGGCTTTTCCCCGAAATTAAGGTGGAGGTACGCTAGCGATGGAATGATTTTTTTTTCCCCCGATTAAACTGATTTATTACGAGCGCTGGATGATTTTTAATAAAGGTAAGTGAGAGTTTTTATTTACTAGGGGATCGATTAACGGGTTGGAAAAAATATATACCGGAGTTTTAATAAAAGGGAATCGTTTAACAGTCCTGGCAAAATGAATAGCAAAAGATTTTTTATAGAGGTAACTTTTAATAGAAAGGGTTTTAATTAATAAGAATACAACTTTGAGAGTTGATTTTTACAATTGAGACTTGTGTCATCCTTTTCTGCGGAATTATTCTGAGATTTGTAATCCGAGGGAAGGAGGGGGCTTAAAATATAGGTAGGGCTTAAAATATAGGTCAACCAGGAGGGTTTGCAAAATCCAGGGCTTAAAATATATGTCAACCAGGAGGTATGCAAAATCCAGGGCTTAAAATATAGGTAGGGTTTAAAATATAGGTCAGCCATGGTGGGTCTTTTTGGAGGTGTTTTTACAATTGAGACTTGTATCATCCTTTTCTGTGCAATTATTCTGAGGCTTGCATCAGCCGTTCCGAGGGAAGGAGGGGGGTTTAAAATATAGGTAGGGTTTAAAATATAGGTCAACCAGGTGGTTTGCAAAATCCAGGGCTTAAAATATAGGTGAGTCTGAAATAAAGAAAAATCGAGACTATTCGAGAAGGGGAGCTTAAAATATAGCTCAACCAGGTGGTTTGCAAAATCCATGACTTAAAATATAGGTAGGGCTTAAAATATAGGGCAACCAGGTGGTTTGCAAAATCGAGGTTTTAAAATAAAAGGTTAGTCTGAAATAAAGGAAAATCGAGACTATTCGAGAAGGGGAGCTTAAAATATAGGTCAACCAGGGGGGTGGGGTCTATGAAGAGGGCTTAAAATGAAAGGTGAGTCTGAAATAAAGAAAAATCGAGACTATTCGAGAAGGGGAGCTTAAAATATAGGTAGGGCTTAAAATATAGGTCAACCAGGGGGTTTGCAAGTGGAGGGTTTAAAATATAAGCCAACCATTGGGGGGGGGGGGTCTGAAATAAAGAAAAATCGAGACTATTCGAGAAGGGGAGCTTAAAATATAGCTCAACCAGGGGGTTTGCAAAATCGAGGTTTTAAAATAAAAGGTGAGTCTGAAATAAAGAAAAATCGAGGCTATTCGAGAAGGGGAGCTTAAAATATAGGTGTGTCAACCAGGGGGTTTGCAAAATCGAGGTTTTAAAATAAAAGGTGAGTCTGAAATATAGGTCAACCATGTGGTTTGCAAAATCCATGACTTAAAATATAGGTAGGGCTTAAAATATAGGTCAACCAGGGGGTTTGCAAAATCGAGGTTTCAAAATAAAAGGTGAGTCTGAAATAAAGAAAAATCGAGACTATTCGAGAAGGAGGACTTAAAATTAGAGTTAAAAACTAGATAGCACAAGGGGTTAAAAGGGGGAGGAATTTTTAATTATGAATTTTTAATTATTAATTATGAATTATTAATGCCACGACAGTTGCTACGCCAGGGTCAATTTCCTGTTGATTGAACATAGGGGTCAAAGTTCAGAAGGCAACGTGGCCCAGCACAGGTCAATTTCCGGTCGATTGCGACATAGGGGGTCCAAGTCAAGAAGGCAACGTGGACGATTGCGACATAGGGGGGAAAGCACTGTGCAAAGGGGGAACGCCAGGTTGTGATGAAACTACTGAGGTAAAACAACCAAAACCAACCAATCACGATACACGAATACCTTTCTCTTAACACTGAACATGGGCAGCAATCCCTCCCTCTTGACACTGACCACGAAAGGCAACTCCTCCCTCCTTTCCTCTTAACACTGACCATAAGTGGGAATCCCTCCTATCCCTCTTAACACTGACCATAAGTGGGAATCCCTCCTATCCCTTTTAACACTGACCATGAATGGGGATCCCTCCTATCCCTCTTAACATTGACCACAAACGTGAATCCCACTCCCTCTGAACACTGACCATGACGGGATCTTCCGTCTTAAAACACTGACCATGAACAAGAATTCTTTCATCTTCCCTCCCTCTTAACACTGACAACAAACGGGAATCCTTCCTCTTAAAAACACTCACCACGAACGGGAAACTCTCCCTCGTTTCCTCTTAACATTGATCATGAACTTGAATCCCTCGCTCTTAACACTGACCATGAACGGCAAACTCTCCCTTGTTTCCTCTTAAAGTAGATCATGAACTTGAATCCCTCACTCTTAATACTGACCATGAAGGTGAAACTCTCCCTCGTTTTCTCTTAACATTGATCATGAACTTGAATCCCTCACTCTTAACAGTGACCATGAACGCGAAACTCTCCCTTGTTTCCTCTTAATGTTGATCATGAACTTGAATCCCTTGCTCTTAACCCTGACCATGAACGCCAAACTCTCCCTTGTTTCCTCTTAACGTTAATCATGAATTTGAATCCCTCGCTCTTAACACTAACCATGAAGGCGAAACTCTCCCTCGTTTCATCTTAACATTGATCATGAACTTGAATCCCTTGCTCTTAACACTGACCATGAAGGCGAAACTGTCCCTCGTTTTCTCTTAACATTGATCATGAACTTGAATCCCTCACTCTTAACAGTGACCATGAACGCGAAACTCTCCCTTGTTTCCTTTTAATGTTGATCATGAACTTGAATCCCTTGCTCTTAACCCTGACCATGAACGCCAAACTCTCCCTTGTTTCCTCTTAACGTTAATCATGAATTTGAATCCCTCGCTCTTAACACTAACCATGAAGGCGAAACTCTCCCTCGTTTCATCTTAACATTGATCATGAACTTGAATCCCTCGCTCTTAACACTGACCATGAAGGCGAAACTCTCCCTCGTTTCCTCTTAACATTGATCATGAACTTGAATCCCTCACTCTTAACACTGACCATGAACGGGAAACTCTCCCTTGTTTCCTCTTAAAGTAGATCATGAACTTGAATCCCTCGCTCTTAACACTGACCATGAAGGCGAAACTCTCCCTCGTTTTCTCTTAACATTGATCATGAACTTGAATCCCTCACTCTTAACACTGACCATGAAGGCGAAACTCTCCCTCGTTCCTCTTAACATTGATCATGAACTTGAATCCCTCGCTCTTAACACTGACCATGAAAGCGAAACTCTCCCTCATTTTCTCTTAACATTGATCATGAACTTGAATCCCTCGCTCTTAACACTGACCATGAAGGCGAAACTCTCCCTCGTTTTCTCTTAACATTGATCATGAACTTGAATCCCTCGCTCTTAACACTGACCATGAAGGCGAAACTCTCCCTCGTTTCCTCTTAACACTGATCATGAACTTGAATCCCTCACTCTTAACACTGATCATGAACTTGAATCCCTCACTCTTAACACTGACGATGAAGGCGAAACTCTCCGTCGTTTCCTCTTAACATTGATCATGAACTTGAATCCCTCGCTGTTAACACTGACCATGAACGGGACACTCTCCCTCGTTTTCTCTTAACATTGATCATGAACTTGAATCGCTCGCTCTTAACACTGACCATGAAGGCGAAACTCTCCCTCGTTTCCTCTTAACACTGATCATGAACTTGAATCCCTCACTCGTAACAGTGACCATGAACGCGAAACTCTCCCCTGTTTCCTCTTAAAGTAGATCATGAACTTGAATCCCTCGCTCTTAACACTGACCATGAAGGCGAAACTCTCCGTCGTTTCCTCTTAACATTGATCATGAGCTTGAAACCCTCGCTCTTAACAGTGACCATGAAATCGAAACTCTCCCTCATTTTCTCTTAACGTTGATTATGAACTTGAATCCCTCGCTCTTAACACTGACCATGAAAGCGAAACTCTCCGTCGTTTCCTTTTAATATTGATCATGAACTTGAATCCCTCGCTGTTAACACTGACCATGAACGGGACACTCTCCCTCGTTTTCTCTTAACATTGATCATGAACTTGAATCCCTCGCTCTTAACACTGTCCATGAAGGCGAAACTCTCCCTCGTTTCCTCTTAACACTGATCATGAACTTGAATCCCTCACTCTTAACAGTGACCATGAACGCGAAACTCTCCCTTGTTTCCTCTTAACGTTGATCATGAACTTGAATCCCTTGCTCTTAACCCTGACCATGAACGCCAAACTCTCTCTCTCATTTCCTTTTAATATTGATCATGAACTTGAATCCCTCGCTCTTAACACTGACCATGAAGGCGAAACTCTCCCTCGTTTCCTCTTAACACTGATCATGAACTTGAATCCCTCACTCTTAACAATGACCATGAACGCGAAACTCTCCCTTGTTTCCTCTTAACGTTGATCATGAACTTGAATCCCTTGCTCTTAACCCTGACCATGAACGCCAAACTCTCTCTCTCATTTCCTTTTAATATTGATCATGAACTTGAATCCCTCGCTCTTAACACTGACCATGAACGGGAAACTCTCCCTTGTTTCTTCTTAACGTTAATCATGAATTTGAATCCCTCGCTCTTAACACTGACCATGAAAGCGAAACTCTCCCTCGTTTTCTCTTAACATTGATGATGAACTTGAATCCCTCGCTGTTAACACTAACCATGGACGCAAAACACTCCCTCGTTCCTCTTAACATTGATCATGAACTTGAATCCGTTGCTCTTAATGATGACCTTGAACGCGAAACTCTCCCTCGTTTCCTCTTTATATTAATCATGAACTTGAATTCTTCGCTCTTAACAGTGACTGTGATGTTGCTTCTTCATTTGTTTGTCTATTGGGACCACTTAGGAACGTCCCCTCGGTTCGATCGCAATACGCGAAGGCTGAAAGAGTCTTTCAGAACAAAAATCAAAGATTTTATCACAACTGCAGGGACTGAATGCTGAGGCTCCTCCCCAATAAATTGGTTCAAACTTCAGCCTTTACTTTAAAATAACAAATATTTATTTAACCTTCCAAACATGCTTGATGGACGAGGACATGTGCTCAATTACATAGATTACAACAACACCAGCTTACTATGCCTGTTCAGCTGTATTCACAGAGCCCAATGCCGTTATTACCAGTCGGCATTTCCCAGCTTTACAATTCCACGTCTTTTCGCTTTCGTCCTACGACTGGCTCTGTTCTTCTCGTTGTTGCCAACCCTTTCTCTTTCTCTCTCCGCCTGACCATCTGGGAAGACCGCTAGCAGTTGGGTGACCTCCGTCCCAGCGGGTCACTGCTACTTCAATTACCTCTCCAGATGCCGGGACAGAGGGCCTCCCACGTGGAATATGCCTATTTTGGTGAAATCCAAAATAATATACAAATCATGAACAAAAAAAAAATATCTAAAAAGGCCTCTAGCCTGACACCTCCCTGCCAGAAGTCAGTAGTTAGTCCTGTTAACTGCTGACTAAAAAGTCAAGTTGAATGGTGAAAATCAGAGTTCATTTTCGCGTTAATCTTAGAGTTCAATGCCACAAAATTCAGAGTTCTAAGTTGCTTTATGAATTCTATAAATTCTCTGCGAATTGGCACATCTTTTACACATCTATGTACACTACACTTAAATATAAAAGAACTTCTAGGTATATCCCGGTGCACTGAGTCTAAATATTGTCTTTTTGCTTCAAACAAAAAAAAAACCTGGTGACTGAAGTAGTTGTCCGAGAGTACACAGTTTATAAATGAATTCTCTCACTAATAACTGTCTTTGATGAAGGTATGCCGTACTGGCGGTGTTCATTCGTTCACAGGTGACATCCCATGTGAAAGGCTATGCACACCTTTCGTGACTACCTAGATATCACCTTCCCGTACGTACCCTCTGACTCTACAGGCTGAAAGTCGTCGACATTGGCGTCGACCTGACCATTTAAATTTGTAAAAGGTGTTAGTGTACCCTCCCTTAGACAATTTGGCTCATCAGTGACTTCGAGTCTAGACAATGCATCTACATGTTTGAGCTGGGAACCCAGACGATGCTCAATGGATACCTGATATTGCTGAAGAGCTAAAGACCATCTTTGCAGCTTCGAACTTTGTGGACTCGCCGTGGTTAGATAGGTTAAAGGATTATGATCGGAGATAACCTTCACTGGAACACCAAATAACCACGATTCGAACTTTTTTAATCCAAAGATAATTGCGTAAGCTTCTTTATGAACGGTTACCCACCTTCTTTGTGTGTCAGTCAATTTCTGGCTGGCATAAGCTACAGGTTTGATATTATTCTTGTCATCTGTCTGGGCGAGGCACACCCCGACTGCATAATTAGATGCGTCAGCATACATTATGTAGGGTTCCCATGCTTTGGTACATCCAATACTGGAGCGGTACATAACCTTTCCTTCAGGATCTGAAATGTTTTATTCGCTTCGGCGGTCCAGATAATTCGCTCGGGAGCCTTTTTCCTCGTTAATTCTGTTAGAGGCTTTGCTCTTTCCGCGAACCTGGCAATATAATCCCTATAGTACCCGAACAGCCCTAAAGCTCCACGGATTTCTTTCTTCGTCTTGGGGATCTGCAAACGATGTATAGCTCCAAGTTTTTCCGGGTCCGGTTTATGGGTGCCTGACCCTACTATATGTCCTAGATATTTCACCGTATTTTGGGCAAAACAGCATTTTGCTAAGTTTCCTGTAAGCCCTGCGTTTTCTAATTCCATTAGCACCTCCTCAGATGCCTCATATGATCTGCCCAGATTTCGGAATAAATGGCTACATCATCTAGTTACATCATCTATCTGAACGTTACCGAATAATCCTGATGCCCAGCTAATATGGAATTCATTATTCGTTGAAAGCAGGAAGCCGCTCCAATCAAACCAAACGGGAGAACTTTCCATTGGTACTGAGCCTTGTGAGTAGAAAAAGCAGTTAGGGGTCTGCTTCCCTCTGCCAGCTCTATCTGCCAGTACCCACGTAACAGGTCTATCGTAGAGATGTAATTAGCAGCGCCTACCTTGTATAATAGATCAGGTACATGGGCCATGGGAAAAGCATCAGGTATTGTGTAACCGTTCACCATTCTAAAATCACAGCATAACCGCATGGTCCCATCTGTTTTTTGCAACACACACAATGGGATGCGTGAACTCGCTCTGTGCTGGCTCTATCATATCTGCTTCCAGCAATTCATTTACCTGTCTTTAGACTTGTTCTCGCATCGCGTGTGGCACCTTGTACCTGTGTAGCGTCTTCAAATGACTGCCCTCTTTCAATCTAATGCTATGTTGCCCTTGCTTGCATCTGCCTGGACGATTTGAAAAAAACCTCAAAAACTCGTCCAATAGCTCATGCAGCTCCTTTGCTTGCTCTGCTGACAGGTTCGGAAAAGCATGATTAATCGGCTGTAGCCCGACCTTGCTACCCCTTTCTTGTGCTGTTGCTCTAGGCATTTCTTTTATTTCTCCAAATTCGGTATCTTCATCAAAGATCACTCCTACCACATTACAGCGAGCTTTTAATTCTCTCAACCTATTCGCATGAACATGTCTGGTTGCCCCGTCTGGTAACCTTACCTCATAACTGTGCGGAAATATGCGTCGCACTATTGTTGCTGGGGCTATCCACCTGGCATACAACTTGTTATTTGAGTCTGCCGTTAAAGCTATCACCTGATCTCCTTCTTTAAACTCCTTAACCCGAGCGCTCCTATTCTAATAATATGCATATTTCCTTTGATTCTCTTCTGCTAGATCCTTAACCTGTGCTGCTGCTATTTCTAGCCTGATCTTTAATTCTTGAAGATATTGAGCAGTAGTAACTGGAATACCCACAGGCATGACCTGCTCGTCAGTCCAGCTATTTTTTAGGATTGAGAGTGGCCCTGTTGGTTGCCTCCCATACATCAACTGAAATGGAGATATACCGGTAGTACTGTTGGGTACCTCCCGGTACGCCCACAGTAAAAATGGCACGGCCTTGTGCCACTGCCTAGGTTCCTCTCTAATGACGTGGTGTAACATATTTTTCAAAGTCTGATTAAATCTCTCTACTAAACCATTACTTTGAGGATATCCCGGAGTAGAAAATCGAGGTGAAGCTCCAATTCTCTTTTGCATTTCTTGAGTTAATTCTGCCGTAAAATTTGTCCCTCTATCTGTTGCGATAACCGAAGGTATGCCTGTCCGCTGAAATATTTCTAACAGAGCATCGCAGGTGTTCTTTGCTGTAAGCGAAGTTAGGCATACCGCCTCAGGCCATCTAGTATGCTGATCAATCAGACACAATATGAACCTGTGCCCTTTTGCAGATGGTGTGTCTATCGGACCAATAGCATCAAGATTTACCCTTTCAAAAGGTAATTTCGGGCGCGCTATAGGTGTGATGGGGATTCTATCCTGCTTCTTGACCTTTTCCCTTAACTGACACTTCAGACAGGAGTCGCAAAACTTTCTAACATCCTTCTTGCATGAAGGCCAAAAGAATGAATATCTAATCCGCTCCTGACTCTTTTTAGCACCTAAATGACCACCAAATACGGACTCGTGTGCCAGTTCTGAAATCTTTTGACGTCTTTCAAATGATACTACAAGCTGACTCACAGACTCTCCTAATACCTTGTCCTTATGGTATAGCAAATCATCTAAATAAAAATAGTTATTCTTCTTCTCTTTTGCTTCATTATGGGCTATTCTAAGTGAGGGGTCATTCCTCTGCTGAATCTTAAACAGTCTCACATCACTAGTAGCGAGAGGATTTATTTCTTCGGGAGTTTCTGTTTTCGCTCCTAGCTCCTCAGGCTCCTCCTCTCGTACCTCACCTTCCTGTTGATCGGCCACTTGATTAACAGCTTGTACCTTTGGCGTTATAGTCCTAGGTACGTTTTCCTTTTCCTCTAAAAGATCACAAAATGTTTCTGCACTTAACAGTACTTCTTCCCGTAGTCCATCAACTACTGCGCATAATACGTTTACTTTTCCACCCCTGGCCTTGGGCGAATCAGTCTCTTCTATTAGGCTCAAAGCAAGCTCCTTTACCTCTGCTCGTTTCGTCTCTTCGGAGGGCCCACGTACTATTATGTGGCTCTTCACCATATGTTTTTCTTCCTCTAGCATGCCATTTCTGACCACCGTTATCTCCGCCCCTGAATCGACCACTGCTTGCGCCGTTTTCTCGCCGCATATAACTCTAACCAGCTTATAATCAGCAGGAATCGTCCTCTCCCACTTCGACCTTTTTTCCCTCCTGAGAACTTCACCTAAAGGTATTTTAACTCTGGCTATCATTGCCTTGCTGTTCTGTTTTACCGCCTGTGAATCAACTTCTCTCACCCGATTCACCTTTGCATGATGATTACTAGCACCGGACTCTCTTGATCGAGCTGGGCAAACACGCATCAAATGCTCCTGTGATCCGCACTTATGGCATCTTCTTATCAACCCTTGCGAACCCTAACTGCTGGGATAATTATCCGAGATATTGCGCCTGAATCGACTGTCTGTCCTAAGATTCTCCCTTCGCTGGAAATTATTACCACGGGTATCCCCTATTCGCTGTGGCCCTCCATTCACTTTAGTAAAGCTTTTTGTCTGTTTTCTGTTCTCTCTCACACTGGCTGAGTGTATCTCTCCCCACGTGGCAATTTCGTCTGCTTTTGCCCATGACTCCGCCTCTTTCTGTACTACATAAGCATGAGTGTCTTGAGGAAGGCTATCACGTAACTTATCCGACACTATCAGGTCCATAAGCTCCTCAAATTTTGTCACCTTCCTACTGCGGACGTAGTAATCCCAGCTATTTCTGAGTCTCGAGGCTAACTGATTATATGACTCATTCGGTTCTTTTGCGATAGTTTCAAACTTTCTCTTGTACGCAGAGGGAGTGAGATTAAACTCTTTTAATACAGCCTCTTTAACTTTCTGATAATTAGCAAAATCCTCTGCACTTAATTTTCGAAAAACGTGATTTGCATATTTACCATCTCAAAAAGAAATGATGACTTTGTCTTGAAACTCCTCTGGTACTTCATATATCTTAAAACCCCTTTCCGCTGTCTCAAAGAGATTTATCACTTCTTCTGGGTTTTTAGGGCTTCCAGCTAACATATTTCCCAATAATTTTATATAATTAGCCAGCCACGCATCTGCTGGATTACTAGAAACTTCCACCGTTCGCACATCACCCCTCTCCTCGTTTGCATTCCTCATTTGCAGTTCCAGCATTCTATACTCATGCTCTCTCTCCTTTTCTCTTTCCGCTGCCTCTCTCTCCTTTTCCCTTTCTGCTGCCTCTCTCTCCTTTTCCCTTTCTGCCGCCTCTCTCTCTTCCCTTCTCAGTTGCATCTCTAACCTCATCCTCTCTAATTCAAAATCATATTCAATCCTTTCTTTAGCTCTCTGCTTTCTGGTCCTGCTCTGCAGCATATCCGTATCGTTGTCATTGCCATAATCCCTCAATCCTCTCATGTCATCCGCAGCATCCGACTCTCTGTCTATTGTCACCTCCTCGCTTCCCCGGTCACTCCCTGAATAACCACCCTGCGCGCTATCCCTTTCTGTGACTGTGTAGCCTCGCCTTAACTCATCCCTTTCCCTATCGCGACCGCTCCTAAGCTCCATTTTAGCTTGTACAGGCCTCTGCCGTATCTAACTACTCGCCCCTAGATTAAGAGGATACTTACCTCCGATGTGATGACAGGAACGAACCGCCTCGTCAGTCTGCCACCTGAAGCACACAGTCGGAACACTCTTGGTAGTATCAGCCTTGCGCTGGTCAGCTCCCAGTGGATGTTGAACTTTTCCATCACCTTCACAGCTTTTTCCACAGTTCAAACGTGATGCACGATTCTTCAGGTACCTTCACAGCTGTTCTATCGCCTGAAGCACACTGCAGGACACTATTGGCAATATCAGCCTTGTTCTGGTCAGCTCAAAATGGATGTCGAAACTCTTCCGTCACCTTCGCCGCTACTTTCACCTCTGTTGCGTACTGGCGGCTGCGCCACTTTGTGATGTTGCTTCTTCGTTTGTTTGTCTATTGGGACCACTTAGGAACGTCCCCTCGGTTCGATCGCAATACGCGACGGGTGAAAGAGTCTTTCAGAACAAAAATCAAAGATTTTATCACAACTGCAGGGACTCAATACTGAGGCTCCTCCCCAATAAATTGGTTCAAACTTCAGCCTTTACTTTAAAATAACAAATATTTATTTAACCTTCCAAACAGGCTTGATGGACGAGGACATATGCTCAATTACATAGATTACAACAACACCAGCTTACTATGCCTGTTCAGCTGTATTCACAGAGCCCAATGCCGTTATTACCAGTCGGCATTTCCCAGCTTTACAATTTCACGTCTTTTCGCTTTCGTCCTACGACTGGCTCTGTTCTTCTCGTTGTTGCCAACCCTTTCTCTTTCTTTCTCCGCCTGACCATCTGGGAAGACCGCCAGCAGTTGGGTGACCTCCGTCCCCTCGGGGCACTGCTACTTCAATTACCTCTCCAGATGCCGGGACAGAGGGCCTCCCACGTAGCATATGCCTTTTTGGTGAAATCCAAAATAATATACGAATCATGAACAAAAAAAAATATTTAAAAAGGCCTCTAGCCTGACAGTGACCATGAACGCGAAACTCTCCCTCGTTCCTCTTAACATTGATCATGAACTTGACTCCCTCGCTCTTAACACTGACCATGAACGCGAAACTCTCTGTCGTTTCCTCTTAACATTGATCATGAACTTGAATCCCTAGCTGTTAACACTGACCATGAACGCAAAACTCTCCCTCGTTTTCTCTTAACATTGAGCATGAACTTGAATCCCTCGCTCTTAACACTGACCATGAACGCGAAACTCTCCCTCGTTCCTCTTAACATTGATCATGAACTTGAATCCCTCGCTCTTAACACTGACCATGAACGCGAAACTCTCCGTCGTTTCCTCTTAACATTGATCATGAACTTGAATCCCTAGCTGTTAACACTGACCATGAACGCGAAACTCTCCCTCGTTTCCTCTTAACATTGATCATGAACTTGAATCCCTCACTCTTAACAGTGACCATGAACGCGAAACTCTCCCTTGTTTCCTCTTAACGTTGATCATGAATTTGAATACCTAGCTCTTAACACTACTGACCATGGAGGCAAAACTCTGCCTCGTTTCCTCTTAACATTGATCGTGAACTTAAATACCTCGCTCTTAACACTGACCATGAAGGCGAAACTCTCCCTCGTTCCTGTTAACATTGATCATGAACTTGAATCCGTCGGTCTTAACAGTGACCATGAACGCGAAACTCTCCCTCGTTCCTCTTAACATTGATCATGAACTTGAATCCGTCGCTCTTAACACTGACCATGAACGCGAAACTCTTATTCGTTTCCTCTTAACATTGATCATGAACTTGAATACCTCGCTCTTAACACTGACCATGAAGGCGAAACTCTCAATCGTTTCCTCTTAACATTGATCATGAACTTGAATCCCTCGCTCTTAACACTGACTATGAACGCCAAACTCTCCCTCGTTCCTCTTAACATTGATCATGAACATGAATATCTCTCCCTCGTTCCTCTTAACATTGATCATGAACTTGAATATCTCTCCCTTAACACCGATCATGAATGCGAAACTCTCCCTCGTTTCCTCTTAACCTTGATCATGAACTTGAATCCCTCGCTCTTAACACTGACCATGAACGCGAAACTCTTCCTGGTTTTCTCTTAACATTGATCATGAACTTGAATCCGTCGCTCTTAGCACTGACCATGAACGCGAAACTCTTCCTGGTTTTCTCTTAACATTGATCATGAACTTGAATCCCTCGCTTTTAACACTGACCATGAAGGCGAAACTCTCCCTCGTTTCCTCTTAACATTGATCATGAACTTGAATCCCTCGCTCTTAACACTGACCATGAACTGGAATCCCTCCCTCTTAAAATGTTATCCTGGGATGGGAATCCTTCCCTCTTAAAATCCTGTGAGCATTGGGCGAACTTCCTCTTCCCCTTGAAACACTCTGTCACTGAAAAGGACTTCTCAATTTCCTGTATTATTATAGTCTTAACTGGCCGCGTACAATCATTCTTGGCTACTGATCAAAGGGATCTAGGTTCGAGCCCGGGGTAAGGCATGGATGTTTGTGTTGTATTTCTGCTGAGGTCTCGCCACCTTCACAGACCTTCTAGTATAGTGTATAAACTGATAGGCCCCTGTCAGACCTCTGTGACAAGCAGATGCTTGAGGGAGTATTTATTATTATTCTGTAATCAAAAGCGGGTGAAGGAAAAAGACTGAATTCTACAAGAAAAAAAAACAGTTAAATATTAAAAGGAATGACCAAACTATTTATTAACCCAATGTGAAATTACAGATCGCCACCCTTTAAAAAAAATCAAACTCAAATAAATAAACGACTAAGCAATGGATGTCTTTAAGTGTACAAATTCCAACGAAGACTTGTCAGAGAGAAAAATTAATAAGAAATCACACGTCACCTGCTTTCCACGAAAACTCTTTCAAATGACAGGTTGTTGTTCTGACGCGCTTAATACGGAATATTGACCTCGATATGAGAAAGACGGAAGCGACGATATAGAAGCAGTTCATTGTTTTTTATTTCACGAAAAACAAATATATATTTTTTGCTGACTTCTGCTTAAGACAGTGGAGTCTCCTGCTGTCATACTCCGCGGGATGGGGTTGGGTTAAGTCGGCCCCTAGGGCGTGAAGAGGAGCGTTATGTTGTTATGGTCGTAATTTCCCTCGGGAAATTAGTGGTGGCAAGTGTGTGTGTGTGCGTTTGTTTTCAACTGCGTTTAATTTCTGACTCTCCCGGACCCTGTTTTTGATTGCAGCCCGAAGCGAGGCCATTCCGGCAACGCGCTGCACGCTGGGCACGTCGCGGACGCCTGCTGGGAGTCTTCGGCTCATTGAAATGCGAACAGTGGAAGCTCAAAATCCAACGATTGGAAGCAGGATCGCTCCGCTGCTCATGTGGAGGAAGAGAAATAGTCAGTCGTCACTGGCCTTTTGGAAAAAAGGAGGGTGATGGGGAGGGGGAGGGGGGAAGAGAGAGTAGGGGGAGCGGAAATAACGAGCCATGCTGGAGACAAGGGTCTAACGTGACGGGAGTGTTGCCACATTTAAAGAGGGGAAAAAGTTGTAATGCGTTCAAAGGAAAACATGATCTTTGTCTCATGTATATTTTTGGGAATTCAGAGGATGCGCGGACTTAATTTTTTGCTAGATTAAGCAATCATGTGCAAATTGAAACCAGATATTATTCTTAAGCAGCAGACTTGATCGTCTCTGATCAGATTCACAGAGAATTCAGCAAATGCAAAAAAAGATGTTGAGTGTTCTTTACCTCTGAGCGACACTTTTTTGCATACAATGGGCTAAATGGCCAGGTCACAAGGATCCCAAGGGCTTAGAGGAGATTGGGGGAAGGAGATCCACTGAATAGCTGTTAAGAAAGAAATGTTAGCCTTCCGTTTAAGGCTATCCACGTCTCCCAGAAGCAAGTATGCCAGGCATCATAACTACTAGGCCATCCGAGAACCTTACCTGCAGAGCCGAACTTACGCATAAGCTAAATAAGCTACAGCTTAGGGCCTCGCAATATGAGGGGGCCTCAAAATATGCATTTAAAGTTTTAATGTGCCATGTTAAAGCGTTTTCTAATATTTTAATTAATCTATGAGTAAAACCTGTTCATCTTAGGTGTAGATATATTTGTGTAATGTTTCTACCCCGCCATTTTCATATTTGTCTTTTAATGTTCTCTTCAATCAGAATAATAAATATATATATATATTTCGACTTTCGAATTTTGGGGCCTCTTTAATTTCCATGGCTTAGGGCCTATAATTTTCTTTATCTCAGGGCCTCTAGTTTTCTATAGCTTAGGCCCTCAGAACATCAAAGTCCAGCCCTGCTTACCTGGGCCTCTAGGCAAAAGTAAAATATGATCTTCCCCCTAAATTATTATAAGGTATGTAAAAATAAAAAATCCCCCCCGAAATATCGGGCCCCCAGCATTTGCCTACTCACCCTATAAGCTCTGCTGGATGTTATTTGCGGAGATATTCCACTTGTTCGATGTCACCTTAGAGAGAGAGTCTCTTACCAGCTCGTTTCATCTTAGGAGAGCTTCCCTCTGCACCATGGATCTGTGGAACTCTCCCTCGTTTCCTCTTAACATTGATCATGAACGAATGATACACAATGGTATGAACCTTGATCATGAACTTGAATCCCTCGCTCTTAACACTGACCTTGAACAATGTACAAATGGCCCTTAACCCTGACCATCTTGCTTCGATGTCCTCTAAGGATGGAATATTACCATCTTGCTTCGATGTCCTCTAAGGATGGAATATTACCATCTTGCTTAGATGTCCTCTAAGGATGGAATATTACCATCTTGCTTCGATGTCCTCTAAGGATGGAATATTACCATCTTACTTCGATGTCCTCTAAGGACGGAATATTACCATCTTGCTTCGATGACCTCTAAGGACGGAATATTACCATCTTGCTTCGATGTCCTCTAAGAATGGAATATTACCATCTTGCTTCAATGTCCTCTAAGGATGGAATATTACCATCTTGCTTCGATGTCCTCTAAGGATGGAATATTACCATCTTGCTTCGATGTCCTCTAAGGATGGAATATTACCATCTTGCTTCGATGTCCTCTAAGGATGGAATATTACCATCTTGCTTCGATGTCCTCTAAGGATGGAATATTACCATCTTGCTTCGATGTCCTCTAAGGATGGAATATTACCATCTTGCTTCGATGTCCTCTAAGGACGGAATATTACCATCTTGCTTCGATATCCTCTAAGGACGGAATATTACCATCTTGCTTCGATGTCCTCTAAGGATGGAATATTACCATCTTGCTTTGATGTCCTCTAAGGACGGAATATTACCATCTTGCTTTGATGTCCTCTAAGGACGGAATATTACCATCTTGCTTCGATATCCTCTAAGGACGGAATATTACCATCTTGCTTCGATGTCCTCTAAGGATGGAATATTACCATCTTGCTTCGATGTCCTCTAAGGACGGAATATTACCATCTTGCTTCAATGTCCTCTAAGGATGGAATATTACCATCTTACTTCGATGTCCTCTAAGGACGGAATATTACCATCTTGCTTCGATGTCCTCTAAGGATGGAATATTACCATCTTGCTTCGATGTCCTCTAAGGACGGAGGTTGTCATCTGATGAGGGAGGCTTTCACTCTCTCGATTCCATATCAGAAGGAAGTCTCCACTCGTTCAATGCCAACTCAAGAGGGAGACTCCCACCAGCTAAGCGCCATCTGAGCAAAGAGGTTGTCATCTTCTGAATTGGGAGGCATCCAACTTCTGGATCCCATCTGAAAAAGAAGTTTCCATCTGCTCAGTGCTTCTGAGCATGGGAATTCCCACCTACCAAATGTCATCTGAGGAAGAAATCTTCTACTTCCACCTACTGGATGACATCTGAAATGGTAGGCCTCAATCTGCGGGATGCCAACTAAAGAAAGAGGCTACTCTCTGGTCAGTACCATTGGAGAAGGGAGGGGGAGGGGGCTTCTACCTTCTGAATGTCTCATGAGAAGTGAAGCTTTCGTCTATTGGATGCCATATCAGGAGAGAGACATCTACCTACTGTTAAGTGTAGGAATTTAAAGGTTGCTATCTTCTGGATGCCATCTGAAAAAAGGAGTCTTCGACCTCCTGGATGTCACCTGAAGAGGGAATCTTCTTGTTTTTTAATAACCATTCAAAAAATTTTCTACATAGATAGATGCTTTTATAACCAAAACCCAACGAAATATTGTGACAGGCATTTTAAAATACTCTCACACTCAGTCTTCAAGAAAAATTTTCCAAAAACAAAAAAAAACAAAAAAAAAAATTGGGTTGGGTTGGGTTGTTTTACCTCTGAGCGGCACTTTTTTGCACACCATGGGCTAAATGACCAGGTCACATGGACCCCAAAGGCTCAGAGAAGGTTGGGGGAGGGGACCCACTGGAACAGCTGTTGGGAGACAGATGGTAGCCTCCCGTCAAGGCCATCCAGCGTGTTCTTTAACGTGCACAGGGTATGGCTCTCCCGCACACGGGGCCACGGATTAACGTCCCATCCGACGGACGGCGGCCTTTCCAAGCCCATCGGTGTCCCCTACTGACTGTGGGCAGGGCGGGGAATTTTATAACCAAATTGAAAATAAATCAAACGTTATTTACTTAAAATATTCATTACCCTCCCCCAACTTTTTTACCTATTGTGGGATTGCTATATCTTTTAGTACAAATGGCCCTAAACTGAAACTGCTGCTTGAAATGAAAGATTTCCTCGATAATTCCTTAGCCTTTCCAGAGGCGCATTCTTCGCTGGGTTTCAACCCATAAATCAATAATAAAGGAAATATCAAAAACTACCTTCGTTATAGTTCGATCGTACCGCTCAGAAGAAAATTAATTTTTTTTACACCTTCCTTACTCTGAGTTCTGTTCGAAAGACTTATTTTCCCATTTTGTCGAAATAGAGTGCAAAATGAACTGCAATGAAGCCATCACGCCATCCCCAGATTCCAGCAGATAAGCCTACAAAAGTCAGGCGTCCCTCACTGACCTTCAGCCATTTATTGAACTTGGTATTACTGATAAATAGCATGGCCTATCGCTGGTGGCGTGGGTGTCGGCAGCGTTCGTGCGCCGCATGGTGGAACATACATTGTAAATTCTGATATCCACCCCTGCTGGTTGGGGTTCTGTCACTTACTTATGTTGTCTGGAAGATAGATGGAGCACAGAAGTCACCGCTGCCTCCGATGAGGATGGGAGGAAGCAGACAGGGCGCGTGTGGCGGTGGACAGGACTGCCTCAACTATCCAGACAAGCAGTAGTACTGTGCCAATGGAGAAGCAAAACGCATTTATCACTACGTCGGTTCCGCTCGCAATGGTGGAATGGCGCCTTCTCTCTGTTTCGGGATGTAGGAGGCCAGGTAGGATACCATCAGACATTAGAGGGTGTAAAGGGCCTCCTACACGAGGGTGTTGTTTGTCACTCGGACAGAAGTGGAGATGGATTCTTTCCGAATTTTGTTGCTTTCCCCTTTTCATTATTTCTTGGAGAACGTATATCAGCCAAACAGCCAAACAATCAACTCTGTTCTTGTTCTCTTTCGTGGGGTAGGGGTTGGCTTAGTCTGTACCGCACCAGGCTCGTAATCTGTAGTTCTCAGGTTCGAGTCCAACTGTGCCAGCGTTCAGATTTATCTCTGCTAAATGGGGCGGGGGTGGCTCAGTCGGTAGCGCGCTAGGCTCGTAATCTGTAGTTCTCAGGTTCGAGTCCCAGCTGGGTCAGCGTTGAGATTTATCTCCGCAAAATTCCCCGCCCTGCCCACGGTCAGTAGGGACACCGATGGGCTTGGAAAGGCCACTGTCCGTCGGATGGGACGTTAAGCCGTGGCCCCGTGTGTGGGAGAGCCATACCCTGTGCACGTTAAAGAACACGCTGGATGGCCTTGACGGGAGGTTACCATCTGTCTCCCAACAGCTGTTCCAGTGGGTCCCCTCCCCCAACCTTCTCTTAGTCTTCGGGGTCCATGTGACCTGGCCATTTAGCCCATGGTGTGCAAAAAAGTGCTGCTCAGAGGTAAAACAACCCAACAAATCTCTGCTAAACCCCCACTCACACCTCGGCCAGAAAAGGCCGCCGTCTGTTGAATGGGAAATTAAGCTATGGTCCCGTGTGCGGGAGAGCCATATCCTATGCACATTAAAGAACATGCTGGATGGTCTTTACGGGAGGCTTCCATCTGTTTTCTAACAGCTGTCCAGTGGGTCCTCTAACCCCAACCTTCTAACTTGGTCATATAGCACATTGTGCAAAAAAAATGTCGTTTAGAGGTAAAACAACCCTACTTATTCTTTTCCTTCCGTTGGTATTTTACAAAAAAACATTATATTTGCATTAACGTATAAGGTATTGGTTCCTGAGATGGGAAATACAGTCGCTCGAAAAAGTATCCGAACACTATGGTTGGTTACAGAATTCAGAAAAAATATCTGGCAACGATTTTTTTAGAAATTAGTGATCTGGCAACCTTCGTGGTGACACGAAGGTTGCCAGATCCCATCCGACGTCCCCTCCGACGGACGGCGGCCTTTCCAAGCCCATCGGTGTCCCCTACTGACGTGGGCAGGGCGGGGAATTTTGCGGAGAAAAATCTCAACGCTGACCCAGCTGGGACTCGAACCTGGGAACTACAGATACGAGCCTGGCGCGCTACCGACTGAGCCACCCCCGCCCCGTAGAAGCGCTTAGATTTAGAGACCTATTTATTAATAGCCCTTGACCCTAACACGAATTCCATTTTCGAGGATTCAAGAGTTCCGAAAAAACTAACACTGACAGATTTTTAATGTCAAAATCTTTGATTGTTGTTGTTTGAAGGCATTCTTTTGACAATGAATTATTGGGTTCATTAAATTGGTGTGATTGTGATAAGACATCAGAATATTGAGATTAAATGTTTTCATTGACTGGGTTGGGTTGTTTTACCTCTGAGCGGCACTTTTTTTGCACACCATGGATTAAATGTCCAGGTCACATGGACCCCGAAGGCTCAGAGAAGGTTGGGGGAGGGGACCCACTGGAACAGCTGTTGGGAGACAGATGATAGCCTCCCGTCAAGGCCATCCAGTGTGTTCTTTAACGTGCACAGGGTATGGCTCTCCCGCACACGGGGCCACGGCTTAACGTCCCATCCGACGGACGGTGGCCTTTCCAAGCCCATCGGTGTCCCCTACTGACCGTGGGCAGGGCGGGGAGTTTTGCGGAGATAAATCTCAACGCTGACCCAGCTGGGACTCGAACCTGGGAACTACAGATTACGAGCCTGGCGCGCTACCGACTGAGCCACCCCCGCCCCACGAGGAGGTGGGTGATGTAGAACTTATAACATAATAGAACCAAAGAGTTCGCAAACCTAACTCTAAACATAATAATTTTCACTCGATTGCTGAAACTCTTTTTTACATCCTCCAATTTCGAGTTTCCCACATTAATACTACCTGAACCTCGAAAGCTAAAGGAGCATACACAGACCAATTCAGAGGTGAAGTATCACAGATGTTCTGTAGACATGGAACACATGAAATAATAAGCTGAAAAAAAAACTTGATTTTGCCGTGAGTGGGATTCGAATCTCCCAGTAACCTGCCAGGTATGCCACCATCAACGGCTAACGTTTGCTTTTCAGCTAGTGTGACTTAGAAACTTTTCCCCATTTTTATTTGATTTGCACAGTGGCGCCATATATCGGGAAGTATCGCTGTTGTCGCTTGGAGATGGAATTTAATATTTGTCACTCACGTTCATGACGTTATCTCACTAATTTAGTGACAAAGTATCCAAGGAGATATCCGGTAGATTTGGAACACATGAAATAATAAGCTGAAAAAACTTTTAGTTGATAAATTACACGGGGCGAGGTGAAAGAATAAGACAATTTTAATTAAAAAAAAGAACTAAATAAGATATTGAATGCGATTAAAACTGAAAATGTTTATTAACTTGGTGATCTAAATATAGATTTGTTGACAGATAATAAAGTTTTAAATGAATATCTAAATATCATCTAACACCCGAAAATCGGAAGTTTATAAATATTCCTATTAGAAATATAAATGATTGTACAATTTGTATTGATCATGTTTCATTCGCGAATGATAGTGTATGTAAATTTTCAATAACCAATTCTCCCAAGAATATTATTATACCAAAGATAATCTTAATTTAAAGGTTAATGTTAAACAAAATTTTGCTTTATTACCTAAAACAGTTTCTATTGTGCTCTATAATGTTTGTGAAAAGGAGTTTAGTTCCACTATATCAAATGTAAATTATAATAAAACTGTAGGTGACAATAACCTAACTTCTCAAATGCTGCAGATTTTTAGTAAATACCATCTGAAGTTCATTTTTCATATTATTAATGAGTCGGTAAATCATGTTTTTTTTTTAACTTTCTGATATTGGTATTAGAAGTAGATTTTATTATTGGTTTATTTGGAAAACAGAATCGAAACAGTTAAAATTGATAATGTGAAAAGTGATTTTTTAGTATGTTCAAGAGGTGTTCCTGAAAGATCTGTCCTTGAACCTATTATGTTTATTATTTATATAAATAATTTATGTTCCTACAATCTTAAAGGGAAAAATTTGATCAGAAGTGAACTTTGTAGCTTCGACTGGTTTAAACCCCTTGACACAAAATGTTAAAAAAACATTTTTAGTTTTCGTTTTCGTTTTACTAATTTTATTTATTTTTTTTCTCAGTCGTCTTATTGCTAAAAGAGACAGGAAGTGACCTCAAGAATGACCGGAAGTGACTAGAAGTAAACCGGAAGTGACCCGGAAAAGAGCCTAAAGAGTAGTGGCAAAAAGACACTACAACGCTCCTGTAAGCCCTCCTAATTATCCGAGACCATTCGAAAGTGACCCCTCCTATAGAGTTCAATGAAACACACCTTCTGATACGCGACAATCGGAAGTGACCCTTCCGAATAACGGAAATTTCCCAAAACGACCCAGAGTGACCCCTGATGCCCCATTGATCCGCAGTATAAAAAACGCCCCAAAAGGTCCTAGAAGACTCGGAAGTGACCCAAAGGTCAGGTAACCTCTCAGTAGGGGGAAAATGAGAGTTCCGACTCAGAGGCGGATCAATGTTAATCCTATGGGATCCGCCTCCATGTGTTTCAAAGCGGAAGCGGGCTTTTTCGTCACACATACAGGACATCAATACATATTTGCCCTCAATAATTTACATAATTACAATTAATTTATTTTTAAATCAGAGATTTTTTTTCTTTTCACCGTTTTTCTTTAAGTTGTTTTTTTTTTCATTTTTAACCAATAACATTTTTTCTTTTCATTTACTGCGGGATAGTCTTTTAAATCAGTTTCTGCGAGATAGTCCTTCTTCTAGAATAAATACATCATTCAGTCAGAATCCTCATTCTGTTGTCAGACGTTGATAGTGACGGTTCTCTGCTGCTGCTTTGAGATTTATCTCCACAAAATTCCCCGCCCTGCCCACGGTCAGTAGGGGACACCGATGGGCTTGGAAAAGCCGCCGTCCGTCGGATGGGACGTTAAGCCGTGGCCCCGTGTGCGGGAGAGACATACCCTGTGCACGTTAAAGAACACGCTGGATGGCCTTGACGGGAGGCTACCATCTGTCTCGCAACAGCTGTTCCAGTGGGTCCCCTCCCCCAACCTTCTCTGAGCCTTCGGGGTCCCTGTGACCTGGTCATTTAGCCCATGGTGTGCAAAAAAGTGCCGCTCAGAGGTAAAACAACCCAACCCAACCTGCTGCTGCGTGTCCGTGATTTTTTCAACTGTTAGAAACCAATAGTGATAGTTCTCGACGTCCTCGTATAGTATAAATCAGTTATTTTACAAGCCACTGCTTCATAATGTATCCATGTGATATATGTGAGAAGGCTTTCACGCTCCAGACAAATCTCATTCGTCATAAGAGAAATCATGATGGAAATAGCCTGTTTAAGTGCTCTCAATGCGAATCGACGTTCTCAAGGAAGATGACGTCCGACGGCATGAGTTAACCCACACCTCCAGGAAAACCTATAAATGCGAAGAATGTGCAATGGAGTTTGGAAGAAAAGACAATCTTTTACGACATCAAAGAAAGCCACACATTAATAAGCGAAAACGCTCTGAAGATGAAAGGATTCCCCAGAAGAAACAAAAACCAGACCCTGAAGACCCCTGTCAGTTTACAGAAGAAATGAAAAGGACCCTATCAACACATAAACTGTCGGCAACGGAAGAAACATCTGTTGACCTCACCTTTTTCCTTGAATCCTCGCGGGAGTCACTCCTAACTCACCTGAAAGAAGAATTAACCTCGAAAGGTAGCATTAAATGGTACCTTGCTGTACAAGTGCGCTTCACGCGAAAAGTTTCCCCTTTTACCTTCAAACGCTGCACCCGATTTTTCCGAAGTAACTGTGTCACAAGTCTTCCTACATCATCCCTAAACAGAGAATTGGATTCAGCGTATAAGAAGATTAAGGCCTCATTTGAAGAATTTGAAGGAGCACATAGTGGATGGATACTGGATGCCGTACTCCACGCTGAAATGAACATTGGAAAATATACCCCTCTTGCAGGGTCTAGTTATATCCCTACCCCAAGAGAAAAATTCCCCGTCCTGCCCACGGTCAGTAGGGGACACCGATGGGCTTGAAAAGGCCGCCGTCCATCGGATGGGACGTTAAGCCGTGGCCCCGTGTGCGGGAGAGCCATACCCCTGTGCACGTTAAAGAACACGCTGGATGGCCTTGACGGGAGGCTACCATCTGTCTCCCAACAGCTGTTCCAGTGGGTCCCCTCCCCCAACCTTCTCTGAGCCGTCGGGGTCTTTGTGACCTGGCCATTTAGCCCACGGTGTGCAAAAAAGTGCCGCTTAGAGGTAAAACAACCCAACCCAACCCCAAGAGAATTACTATTAAAATGTGCTATTGTTAATGTATGTAATTCTGACCAAAAATGTTTTGCATGGTCTGTTTTAGCCTCTTTATAACCTGCAATAGGAAACACTGAACGCCTTAACAAATATAAACATTTAGAAGAAAAATTAAACACATCTGGCCTAATTTTCCCTATAACAATAAATCAAATATCAAAATTCGAAAAAATGAACAACATTTCTGTCAATGTTTTTGGATATGAGAAAGAGGTGTTCCCACTCTACATCAGACCATTCAGATTTAAAGCTCACACAAATCTCCTACTGTTATCAGATGGTGAAAAGCAACATTATTGCTCCATTAAGAATATGAGTAGACTTCTTAGTCCTCTCACCAAACATAACGGTGTACGTTTCTACTGTGATTACTGTCTTCACCGTTTCGCAAATGAATCACTCTTGAAGGATCATATCCCTTATTGTCAACAACATGGACCCCAGAGAGTAGAATTTCCAACTGAAGAAGTGAAATGGCTGAAATTCACAAATTTCGAGTTTCAGCAGCCCGTTCTATACGTAATTTACGCCGACTTTGAATCATTCCTAGTGAAAGTGGACACTTCTATGCCTATCCCTGCAAAATCTCACACCACCATCAGGGCAAATCATGAACCCTGTGGATTTGTATATCTTGTTGTTGGACCTGACGGTGGCAGCTATAAACCTCCAGTAATTTATAGAGGTCCTAATGTAGTAGAAGAATTTTTAGAACGTTTGCTTAAAGAAGAAGAAAACATCAAAAAATTTACTGTCGATGATGAAGCCAATGCAACTCTCGAATCATGAAGAGAAACTGTTTCACAACGCTACTGACTGTCATATTTGTAAGCGTGTCCTACGAGCAGATCGTCTGAGAGATCACGATCATATATCAGGTAATTCCGAGGAGCTGCTCATAATTCCTGTAATCTGGACTTTAAGTTAATCGATAGGATTCCAGTTATCTTTCACAACCTCAAAGGATATGATAGCCATCTTATTATGCAAGGAATCGGCAGATTCAGAAATAAGAAGGTTAGCTGCATTGCCAATAACATGGAAAAATATATAGCCTTCTCCCTGGAGACATTACATTTTATAGACTCCTATCAGTTTTTAAGCACATCTCTTGAGAAGCTAGTAAATAATTTATCACCAGGTGAGTTCCATATTTCACAGGACCACGTTGAACCCGAAAGGTTACATCTGGTTCTGAGAAAAGGGGTTTACCCCTATGATTATATCGACAACAGTGAAAAATTTGAAGAAACAGTATTACCTCCACGTGAAGCATTTTACAACCAACTCACAGAAGAAGCGCTAGGGGAGGAAGACTACATCCATGCAATAAGAGTATGGAATGCATTCAACATAAAAAAAATCAAGGCCAGTAACATGACTTGTACCTGAAGCTCCTCTTAGCTGATGTTTTCGAAAGTTTCAGAAAACTATGCATCAGATACTATGAAATCGATCCCAGTCATGTTTACACGGCTCCTGGATTAGCCTGGCAAGCATGCTTAAAAATGACAAATGTAAATCTTGAGTTGATAACTGACCCTCCAATGTACCTTTTCCTGGAAAAAAGTATACGAGGGGGAATTTCTGTGATATGCAATCGTTTTAGTACTGCAAACAACAAGTATTTGGACACCTATAATCCTGAACTATCATCTAAATATATTATTGTTGCGGATTACAAAAATATGGATAGCCGCTGAGCGTGAGTATTAAAAGCTATATTTCAAAACCAAATTCAATACAAGGTAAATTGTTACAAAGGAAATATGGATGAAGTATCTTATTAACAAATCAACTATTAACATGCACAAGTCATCAATCTTCCTGCGTGAGCACACAACATCAGCTCTGTGTATTTTACTAAATACTACCTTTTACTTGATTTACCAGGTCACCCGAAGATCTTCACTCGTAAACCAATTCTCGTCCTGTGCTAATAACTTTTCACACACTAGCCGAACAAAAAGACAGTCCGTGTAGACATTCGAAGTTAGCCATAAAAGTTCCCACTTTTATACTTCCGTGTATACACAACACATCAAGTTACTTCTTGATACTTAACGATAAAAGATCCCACTTTTATCCTTCCGCGTATACACAACACATCAAGTTACTTCTTGATACTTACGCGCACTGTCTCAGAACAGCTCACCGTCCATTTTCGAACTCACCCGTTACAACACACAACGACCGTTACAATACAAAACGACCGTTAACGCTCCACTCTTCTTCTCCAAATTCTCCCAAAGTTCTTATTCGTTGGCTGAAACTTTTTGCTTTCGGTTGCCAGATTCCTTCTGTCGTAACACTGCCCCCTTCCTAGGTCTTGTTCGTCCCGAACAATTCTGGATTCCAAAGTTTCTTCAGTTCTTCGATGAAACGGGGCCAAACGATCCACGTGAACCATCTTGCACTTTGTAGCTGGACATCGACGAATGCGATATACCACGTCTGTGTCAAAATGAAAGCGAATCTCATTATGACGTAGATTTCTTTTCTGACTGAAGCCTCGTCCACAAACATAATACGTGTAAGGCCTATAGCCCTTGTGAACACGTTTATGTCTCTGCAGGGAGAAGAATCGACTAAGAGTTTTCGTGCAAAACCTGTAAAAAGTTTTCTTCTTTGTCGAAAGTTTTCTTCTTTGGATTTTTACTTCTATCAACAGTAACAAGGAATGAAAGTCATTAGTGACATAAAATCTAGGGAGGAGTTTCATCCTCCAGTCTGACCCTTTTGTCAGTTGACTTTCACTTAATTCAGAACTGTCGTGATGAACCTTCAGCCATATTTCACATGATTCAATTTGATCCCCAAGGTGCTTCACAATTATATCAGCTCCATAATTCTTTTTAGCGCTTCGGTCCATCTCCTCCTCCCATACTCTTGCTAGAACTGCAGCTTCTAATCCGACAACCTTACCTGTTTCTCCTGTATAAGTGAAATCAGTGATGTGTCGGGCTGCTAGCAATATTTTTTCTGTTTTATCTTCACATAGCCAGCTTGCAACATCTTCAGATACTCCTTGTTCTATTAACATGTTACGAAACTTGTTCAAAGCATTGCCGTTATGCAGAACCTTACGGACACGTGATGCTTCATCTACCCTATTATCCACAATGTTCACAAAACGCAGAAGTTCTCCTAACTCTTCGACGAGCTCTTGCAGTTCTAAGGATCCGTTACCAAGGAAACACTGAACAGCTTCCATCACTTCCAGAGAGTTGTCAACAGAGTTTTCAAGAGGTGAATCCATGTTGCTGATAACAGCTGAACAACTCAAACTCTTCATTCCACGAGCTTGTGATGCTGCAACCACTTTCTTAACTAAATCAACAGCAACATCTTCTGTACTGATGAGATCAATAGCTCCTTTTCCGAATTCAACATCATAAACTAAAGCACACACTCCTTCAGCCAGCTTTTTGGACACAATTGAGCATATCATTAGAGGAACGCTATCTATGGTAGCCATCAGATCCTTGCAGCGGTAAATCTCCTTATCTGTTGGCACCAGCTCCTCTGTCTGTCCTACGATGCAGCATCCGACGTCTTCCATCATCTGCTCGATTTTATCTTTAGTGCAGTCGACTGTGAAGCCAGGGATGGATTCCAATTTGTACAGAGTATCTCCCGTCAATTGGAGAGCACGACCGGAGATCATAGGGACCTTGAGACCTAAAGCAGCAAGTGCAGGAGCCAAGACAAGACTCACTTTGTTGCCGACACCTCCTGTGCTGTTTTCATCTACCATCCGATGGCGCCACTCGGGTCTCCAGCAAAACACATGACCCGAGGAGGTCATAGTTGCTGTTTCTTCGGAATTCACTTTCTTGGAGCTCTCATTGTAATCGTGATAAAACTTTTCTATATCCTTATAATCTAAATGGTTATAATGTCCAAATCTGCACATTGACTGTTCAGAAAAGAAATTCAGCGTGGCTACGTTGAAATTATCTGAGGGATTCACTTCTCTCTGATCGTAACTCTGAGGCTTAGTTTCATCCAGAAAGTTAGTCTTTGAAGTACTGTCTCTGCCTGAAGCTCTTTTACTAGCATCACCTGTTATGCTTCTAAGCCATTCTTCGGAATTCCTCTTCCTTAAATCCCCACTTTCTATAAACGATTCAAGTGTGGCTATATGCTTCGGAAAAATCTCTCCGACTTCCCCGGTAACGACGAAGGGCACTTTGTATCTATGATGAATGGACGCCTCTTCTTTACTCGGACCACTCTGCGAAACGTAAACTCTGTTTCGTTCCCCCTCATTACCACTCGTTACTCTGCCTTTGCGATAATTGTCCATGACACATTTTGCTGACGGCGAGGAATAGAATACCTTTCGTGTGGATCTCTCTTCAGATCGTGCCAGACTTGTATACCTAGGTATTTTGAAGTGCAAAGCGTACTGTATGGTCTCACAGCTCTCTGATCTGTGTGATTGTTCTTCACAGTTCCTAGACATGTCACCAGCGACATAGACACTCTGCCATGCATCACCAGTAGTTGCGTGGTCAAAGGCATTATCTGCGCTATCTCTACGATTCTTGATTTCCAGTAGCAGATCCACATTTTTATATGCGTTGCCTTTCTCTTTTTCTTTTCCATGTTTACAATCTAACTTAACACTATCAAGATCATCTTTTTCACTGACAAATTCAACATTTAAACTATTGCATTGTCTATTGAGTTCGGTTTTATTATCCTTGAACTGATCAATAATCTTACCAACGTGAGAAGCCACTTCAGCTCTCATCTCACTATTTTGTGCGGCCAGGTCACCTCTTTTATTTCTCAACTCATTATTTTGTGCGGCCATTTGGGCTTTCAAATCATCTTTTTGAGAAACTATCTCAGTCCTCAACTCATTATTTCGTGCGGTCATTTCGGCTTTCAAATCAGTCATCAGCGTAGTCATATCGGCTTTCATATCAGTCATCAGCGTAGTCATATCGGCTTTCATATCAGTCATCAGCGTAGTCATATCGGCTTTGAAGCTATATATCAACTTTACTAATTCATCCATACTTCTAGTTAACGGCATTCAATTAATTAATCCCACTTCTGACACCAAATGTTGCGGATTACAAAAATATGGATAGCCGCTGAGCGTGAGTATTAAAAGCTATATTTCAAAACCAAATTCAATACAAGGTAAATTGTTACAAAGGAAATATGGATGAAGTATCTTATTAACAAATCAACTATTAACATGCACAAGTCATCAATCTTCCTGCGTGAGCACACAACATCAGCTCTGTGTATTTTACTAAATACTACCTTTTACTTGATTTACCAGGTCACCCGAAGATCTTCACTCGTAAACCAATTCTCGTCCTGTGCTAATAACTTTTCACACACTAGCCGAACAAAAAGACAGTCCGTGTAGACATTCGAAGTTAGCCATAAAAGTTCCCACTTTTATACTTCCGTGTATACACAACACATCAAGTTACTTCTTGATACTTAACGATAAAAGATCCCACTTTTATCCTTCCGCGTATACACAACACATCAAGTTACTTCTTGATACTTACGCGCACTGTCTCAGAACAGCTCACCGTCCATTTTCGAACTCACCCGTTACAACACACAACGACCGTTACAATACAAAACGACCGTTAACGCTCCACTCTTCTTCTCCAAATTCTCCCAAAGTTCTTATTCGTTGGCTGAAACTTTTTGCTTTCGGTTGCCAGATTCCTTCTGTCGTAACACTATGTATTTTGATGCTAATAATCTATATGGATGGGCAATGTCACAGAGCGAGTTTCGTTGGCTTAATACAGAAGAAATTGATCACCTTAATATTATGTCAATTGATGATGACTCTGATAAAGGGTATATACTAGAGGTGGATCTCGACTATCCAGTTTCTCTTCACGACAAGCATAATGATTACCCCCTAGCTCCAGAGAAACTTCAGATTACGAACACAATGCTATCACCATATTGTCAAAGCCTTGCTGAAGACCTCGGAATAAATACGACCCATTCAGCTGTGAAACTAGTCCCTAATTTGTATTCAAAGGAAAAATATGTTGTACATTATCGAAATCTCAAACAATATTTGGCCCTAGGTTTGCAACTGAAACAAATCCATCGCATTTTGGAATTTAGGCAATCTTGTTGGTTGAAACCATATGTTGAATTCAAATCAGTGCAAGAAAGCTAGAAATGACTTCGAGAAGGATTTCTTCAAATTGATGAATAATGCTGTGTTTGGAAAAAACGATAGAAAATTTGAGAAATCGAGTGAAAATTGAATTGACTTAGAACCCAAAGAGAGTATGTAAACTCGTAGCATCACCTGCAATTCACACTTTTCGTGTTTTTGAAAACGACCTCTCATGTGTACAATCAAAGCAAACTAAATTGAAATTCAACAGGCCTACTTACGCTGGTTTCAGTATTCTAGATATTAGTAAAATATTGATGTATAATTTTCTTTATGAATATATTAGTCCAAAATATGGAGAAAAAGCTAAATTATTGTTCACTGATACAGATTCATTGTGCTACGAGCTTCAAACCGAGGACGTGTATGCGAATATGAAAGATGATATAGATCATTTCGATACATTTGACTATTATATAGATCATGGTTTGCATAGTACGCATAATAAATAGGTACTAGGTAAAATGAAATTGAAATGAAAAAACTTTAAGAAGTACCTATCATAGAATTTGCAGGGCTTCGTTCAAAAATGTATTCTCTTCTAAGTTTACAAGAGGAGAAGAAGACAGGGAAAGGAGTCCCCAAATACATCGTAAAAAGAACCCTTCGTCACAAGGATTACAGAGACTGCTTGATAAAACAAATCACATTGTCGAGTAGATTTGACAAGAATTCAAAGTAGCAACCATCATCTTCATACAGTGAAAGGTGTAAAATTTGGTCTGTCACCATTTGATGACAAAAGATATATTTTAGAAAATGGTTATGACACCCTTTTTTACGGTCACTACAAAACGATGAAAAAACAATATAACAGAAAAAACGAATGTTTTTGTTCACTCTGATTTTTAATACCTTTAAGCTATATGTATAAAAATATGATGATTTTATCAGAATGTATGCGTAATATTTTTGTATAACCCCTCTATATGTAAAAATATTGCATGTAATTATTATACGTAGACAGCTGTATGTAAAACCATTTCCTCTGTTAACCTGCATTTTTGTAAGCAGGCTGTAAAGTAAATCTATATAATCAATGTGAAAAAAAAGCATCATTGTGAAATGTGTAAATACGTTTGTAAACCAATGGAAATCATTTCTTGTGTAAAACTACGCATTGTCATTGTATCTCCAAATACTTTGATATCAATAAAAAATTTTAAAATGAAATATATGTGTTGTTTGAATTTCTGAGTTGAGTCTTATCTTTAGCAAGTGGGGGAGGTAAACAATGTTATCGCGACTTCTCACGTGACCCTCCCATGATGCTCCCCAGAAAGCTCGTGCTGCTGAGTCATTTCCACAGGTTGCATCGCGTTGGTTGAACCAGCTCGCTCACAGGGAGAAAAGCCTTAACTATATGCATTTCTGGTATTACACTAATAATAAAAGGTCGGTAATTCTCTAAATTTTCATGGTTTTTCAAACATTACTTATAATTTTACGATGTAGAGAAATTCTCAAGTATTAAGAAGTGATGAAAACAAAAGATTTCCTTTCAAAGTTTTCTGGAGATGCTTGCTTGCTTAGTCATAGGCCATTACGTCACCCAGATCGAGCCATCCCGAAATCAACATTTTTTTTTTTGAACCAATCACCTCTCAAAAGTGGTAGGACTTCAATAAATACGTCGTCGGAAGCTGTGTTTATGAGAAAATTACCAGCACGGAATGAAATTCTAATTTTAACTTTGAAGAGACAAAAACTTTAATTACGGAGACTTTTACAGAGAAATGATCGAAATTATTACATCTGCCATTTGGTGATAAAGGAATTTATCAAGTGTTTTAGAGCAGATTTTACTGAATATTGATACTTTCAATAATGACCTACAAGGAAAAGGATAATTTCCAGTATATTAAATAATACAGAGGAGTATAGACGAATTATATATACTTTTCCAACGAATAAGCAAAAAAAAAAATTGGATTTTTCATACTGTTATTCGAATTACAAGTTAATAATTGTTTTACTATGGAATGTTTCCGGGACAAAAAGTATGATGATTTAATTAAAAATAACGGAAAGCATATTATTTTTAACTGAACATAAAGGAAAGCATATTATTTTTATCTCAGTCGTTAAAAATCAAATTTTTAGGGAATTAAATGTATTTTTTTATTAAACATTTGAAATAAATGGTGAAATCGCTTAATTTTAAATGCATTTGAGAAAAAAAAAACGATGTTTTCACCTCTGTAATTGAAAAAAAACTCATTTTTAGGGAATATTCTCTCTTTTTTTTTTTTAAATCACTTAAATTTTATAATGAAATCCCCTTAATTTTCAATGAAATTAAGAAAAAAAACGTTATTTTTAATTAAATCATCATACTTTTTGTCCTGGAAACATTCCATAGTAAAACAATTATTAACTTGTAATTCGAATAACAGTATGAAAATCCAATTTTTTTTTTTTGCTTATTCATTAGAAAAGTATATATAATTCGTCTATACTCCTCTGTATTATTTAATATACTGGAAATTATCCTTTTCCTTGTAGGTCATTATTGAAAAGTATCAATATTCAGAAAAATCTGCTCTAAAACACTTGATAAATTCCTTTATCACCAAATGGCAGATGTAATAATTTCGATCATTTCTCTGTAAAAGTCTCCGTAATTAAAGTTTTCGTCTCTTCAAAGTTAAAATTAGAATTTCATTCCGTGCTGGTAATTTTCTCATAAACACAGCTTCCGACGACGTATTTATTGAAGTCCTTCCACTTTTGAGAGGTGACTGGTTCAAAAAAAAAAATGTTGATTTCGGGATGGCTCGATCTGGGTGACGTAATGGCCTATGACTAAGCAAGCAAGCATCTCCAGAAAACTTTGAAAGGAAATCTTATGTTTTCATCACTTCTTAATACTTGAGAATTTCTCTACATCATAAATTTATAAGTAATGTTTAAAAAACCATGAAAATTTAGAGAATTACCGACCTTTTATTATTAGTGTAATACCAGAAATGCATATAGTTAAGGCTTTTCTCCCTGTGAGCGAGCTGGTTCAACCAACGTGATGCAACCTGTGGAAATGACAGCAGCACGAGCTTTCCGGGGAGCATAACTGGATTGCTCACTCTTATTGCATTCACTCTTATTGCATGGATGTAGTCTTCTTCCCCTAGCGCTTCTTCTGTGAGTTGGTTGTAAAATGCTTCACGTGGAGGTAATACTGTTTCTTCAACTTTTCACTGTTGTCGATATAATCATAGGGGTAAACCCCTTTTCTCAGAACCAGATGTAACCTTTCGGGTTCAACGTGGTCCTGTGAAATATGGAACTCACCTGGTGATAAATTATTTACTAGCTTCTCAAGAGATGTGCTTAAAAACTGATAGGAGTCTATAAAATGTAATGTCTCCAGGGAGAAGGCTATATATTTTTCCATGTTATTGGCAATGCAGCTAACCTTCTTATTTTTGAATCTGCCGATTCCTTGCATAATAAGATGGCTATCATATCCTCTGAGGTTGTGAAAGATAACTGGAATCCTATCGGTTAACTTAAAGTTCAGATTACAGGAATTATGGGCAGCTCCTCGGAATTTACCTGTTATTTGACCGTGATCTCTCAGACGATCTGCTCCTAGCACACGCTTACAAATATGACAGTCAGTAGCGTTGTGAAACAGTTTCTCTTCATGATTCGAGAGTTGCATTGGCTTCATCATCGACAGTAAATTTTTTGATGTTTTCTTCTTCTTTTAGCAAACGTTCTAAAAATTCTTCTACTACATTAGGACCTCTATAAATTACTGGAGGTTTATAGCTGCCACCGTCAGGTCCAACAACAAGATATACAAATCCACAGGGTTCGTGATTTGCCGTGATGGTGGTGTGAGATTTTGCAGGGTTAGGCATAGAAGTGTCCACTTTCACTAGGAATGATTCAAAGTCGGCATAAATCACGTATAGAACGGGCTGCTGAAACTTGAAATTTGTGAATTTCATCCATTTCTCCAGTGGGTAGTTTTAGCCTGAATTCATTTACAGGCCATTCTCAAAAGTACTATTTAGGCTTTCAAAATTTGAATGCATAGAAAATACCACGCTAAAATTGCGACTTCTAGGTACGATTCTTATCAAACATGTATATCTATTTTAACACATATATCATTGTGTTCCACAATGCAAATGAGGAACAAATATATTTAAAGTAATCGTTTAAAACCACTCGAATACGATATTACCAAGGTAGCAGCGTCTACCAACCATAGATGGAGTTGGCATTAGGGCACGGAAACAGTACACTGTGTTTGATGATCTCCCAGTGCATTGTTTTCCTACAACAAATATGAAGCCACACGAATTCTCTGGAAATTAGTTGAGGTATAATATAAATATAATAATAATATAAATATTATCTCATTATTCTCCTAAGGCCGTTCTGACTTTCATGATACCAGCACTATCCTTTTGTAATGCTGTCCTCACTCTGCCTGATTCCACACTATTAAATCTAGAGAAAGCTCAGATGGAAATATGTAGATTTGCTCTCGCAGCTTCCCCTCTTGCAGCTACGTATGTATCCAAGGAGAAGTGGGATTTCGAGGTTCGAAACCCGCAAAACTCGGTCAAATTTCAATACATGGCGAGACTTATTGGCCTGAATGACGATAGACTTTCTTAAAAATATAGATGAAGAAAAATCTTCGTCTATATTTCAATGCAAGGTCCAAGAACTAACTGGCTGAGAAGAACGGCATTTATTGAGGAAAAATACCTACTGAGCTCCGTCACGACAATTACACGTAAAGGTGGAAACGTAAAAAACGAAATAAATTCTGAGGTGAAAGAGAAAGCACATAAATTTTGGAGAAGAGAGTTAAGTAAAAAAACCAGCCTCGAACTATGCAAGCAAAAAACTGTGTACGAGTGGGAAAAGTTTTGCGATGGCACTCTGAAGAGTAGTTTGCTGTTCAAGGCCAGGACAGGTCTTTGGAAACCAGAAAACGGCTTCGATAATTTCTGCCTTTAGATCCAGTCTGTCCTCTATTTCTCTGGCAGAAGAAACGATTAAACATTTAATTTTGAGTGCCCTAAAATATTCAGAACCATTAGCTATTCTTAAGGAACAAGGGTAACTGAGGAAAAACTTAATTTTCTTCTGGAATTTCTGCCAACAGACCCACAAGTCATTGAAGACACGAAAGAGACTATTTTGGATTGATTTCTTAAGTTCAAGGAGATCGAAGTTGAAAGAGATTCGTAGAATGATGCACGGAATGTTTTTTCAATTCGACAATAGTGTTGTGAAATATCGATGAAAGCTATAACCGTATCCGTATTCATTTGTTTGTTCCACATTGTGGCATCGTAGTTTGAATGATCGTTTGTACGGAAGAATGTTGTAAATTTTGAAGATGTTTTATCATGTAAGTACTGCCATTTGTACAAGAAATATATTTTATGGTTATTATTTTAAGTACTTGGCTATGATATTACAATGTTTTTGCGTGTTATCGTAGTTTTAATAAAGTAATCACTTTCAGAAGACGGATTAGGCCTAGCTGAAAAACCGAATGACATCTGATTTCTACCAGGTTCTGTGAGGAAAACGCATATTCGGTGTAAAAAATAAAGCTAGTTAGATCTACGAATAATAGGCATTGTTACTAATCCCATATACATATATCAGTAAAATTCAAATGTTTGTGTCCCTCCCAATGTGTATCTGCTGCCGAGTAAAAATGCAGGGGACCAAAACGAATTAATAAAATTAACTTTGTTAGGACTAGTTTCGGAGGTCCCTTCGTTCACCTTTTTTTTTTTATAATTGATCAACTATTATTAATATTTGCGGTACGTTGTGTTCTAATTACATTGTACCATCCTTTTGTATGTTCAGAGAGATTTTCTTCTGTAATCTTGGTAACATCTTGGAATAAATATTATTATGTTCCAAGGACATTCTGACTTTCATGATGTATTCTGTTTATCTTAAGGAAATCATTTCATATGAAAATGTAACAACTTCTATGCTAATATCAATAAAAAGGTGTATATATATTTATATTCTAATATTGGACTCTGAGTTAAGGTATTTTATTTTTTGCCAATTACATGTTCATTAAGTAATTGTGGTTGCTTAAAATGCTTTTGCCCACTTTTCCTCATTGTTAATCTCTTAGTAACCGTTTTAGCAGCCGTTTTTGTTATGTTGTGAGAAGTACACACTGAAGAATAGATGGCATTTTTGTAGGAAATATGTAGAGAAGTAATATCTTGGAATTTAGGCATAATTTTGTGATGTTAAAAGTTTTGTAATATTAACCCATTCAGTGTCCACGTCATCTGTATATGTTCGGAGAATCTGAATCGAGAGGCCAAGGACGTATGTATCCGTTTTTAGTACAACAACAACAAAAAAAATCGATTTTTTAAAAATAAAAATTGCCATTGTAATTTTTTTATATGTATATCTTATAAAAATATATAATTCAGGATACAAAAATAATATTTTGTTTTTTAATTTGATGCATATTTTATTAAACTACAATATAAATAATTTTATGAAGCCATCTGATTGCCATTTCTTGGAAGCACTAAATGGTATTGCCGATTTGCGAATCATTTTTGTATATTTGAAATAGCATAGGGCCAAGATTTGCTGAAGCAACCTTCTGATTTAAGCTCACAAGTTTGATTTGAACTATTATCAACAAATTTTTCCTTAAATTTTTGAAAATCTCCTAAAAATTAACAAAAAAACTGCTATTTTTAAAAACGGTAGATTTTGGAAGTAATTATAAAGTATGTACCACCATTTTTTATTTTTTTTTCGTTTCACACACTTTTCTGTCATAAACCTATTTCAGTATTCCCAAGTTATTATAATCATTTTTCCCAGCATTCATTGCATCTTTCCTGGTCTTAAAATCAAAACTGGAAGTAAACATATCCTTTAGAAATTCAGGGTACAACAGCATTCAATTAGTTATGCTTCACTGAAGCAAACAAGACACAAATGGCCTACATGCTATCTCCATTGTGTGTGCTATAAGCATTTTTTTACACTTTTGGTCCAGCATATTGAATATCCTTTGTAAATTTAGTATTAAAAAAAGCAGCCAAGGAAGGTTTTTTTTCTATTTCATAATTGGTTCAGAAAATCCCATGAATATGAGAAGTCCCAAGTCACTGGCTATGTTTAAAATATACGATACTGAGAAGAATCATCAAAAGAAATATTTAATTAATTGTATACTTGTAAGATATACTTTTCCATCTATATGGTATTTGTCTGCCGCTTGTGGCTAGATTGTCTGAACAGCGCCTACATGTCAGTAGATAGAAATGTTCATATTATCAATTAGAAAAGATCTTGATCAGCGGTCAGTAGCTCAGTGGTCCAGAGCACCTGCCATGTTATCAGGATGTTATAGGTTTGGATCCCGCCTGGCTCAAGACAATTTTTTCCTCTAGAAATTTGAATAGACTTAAAAAGTGGAAATTCCTTAGTGTATAGCTTCAGTGTTATATATAATTTTAATGATTTGCAAAAAAAGTGTTATTTTTTCCATGCAATGTTTTTTTTATTTTGCATTACTGGCAGGCGATGGCCTCTGCCTTGATTTCTGGCATACTGTCCTGTGTTTTGCAACTCCAGCCCGAAAGCCTATGCCTCCCCCACCCACACACACGATCCTAAGATTTCAATTCCATTCTTTTATGTTATCCACTAACCAATTCACCACATTTGAACTTGGTCTTTAGCCCATTATTTTTTAAATGAGAATCAATAACCAGCCTTGAGATAAACTTTGTAACCATCCTATCAGGAAATCTCTCATTGGCCCAATCCACCACTGTGTCTAATTAAAAAATTTAAAGCCATGATCATTCCGAAATAAAATTTTTCTGAAAATTTCTTTTTTAATACATGAACACAATATTTTCAAAAAAATATAAGTGGAGGGGGGGGGGGAGTGAGATATTCAAATTCAAGGGCATTTCTTGGATGCTGATCTTGAAAATGTAGTTTGCTCTTAAACATGTAATACCTGTGTTAAAACATATTTCAAGCTTTTAAGTGAGACCAATTGTAATATTTTAAAACAAATGAGTTAGAATTATAAACATTTAACCCTTTACACCCGAGGGCACCATTTTGATTTTATCTTAAAACTCGCAGGTGCCATAGTGGCCATAGTAGCCTGGCGCTAATATCTGTAGCAGATGGTTGTGTGTCGTATCTTTGCTCTGTATTATTATTCGTAATCATAATTTTTACCCAGAAACTTGACAGATAGAATAAATACCAGTGATAGAAGTTATAGCACAATTGATAGCAGTGATGATGAGTTTGTTTTCAACAACTGTGATGAACACAGAAAACACGTTAAAAAATTATAAGTTGTAGATTTTTGTTTATGTATATTTTTTATTTTATTTTTTTTTTCATGATGTTTGCTTTGTATTTGTTTTCATTTATTTTTTGTAAATCACTTATTTTTGTTCCATAAACATGTATAAAGGTCCTTATCATTAATTAAGTTTTTGTAGGCAAGTATTTTAATAATATTTATATTTTTAAAAAAATTAAGCTGCAATATGAAAAAGTTATTTTTTATCAATATAACTTTGGTAACTGGTAACATCTATGAAAAAAAAACTTCAAGTGCAAAGGATTAACCCTTAAAATGCCAAAAGACGCTATAATTCTCAAAGACGTTTGCTACAACTTTTCATATTTTTATTAAAGGAAATTTCTCTTTTAAAAGTTCTTTCAAATGAAACATGAAAATTAACAAGTTATATTATGTACAGTAATATGATCAATTTCTGTCAGTTACTTCAGAATAAAATTATACTCTTTCGTATTCAATTGAAATGATATATAGGGTATCCCATCAGTCTTTATACATAGGCACAGGTATCCCATAAGTTGGTATACATGGTCAATAAAAATAACTATAATGCGTTTTTTGTTTCAGATGAGTTGACACATTGATGAATGACAGAGTAAAGATGTATAGTTTCACACCTCAGGAGAAAGTGGAATTAGTACTTATTCATGTTAATGGAAAAAGTCAGGGAGAAGCATGTGAATAATTTCACAAGCTATATCCTGACAACCAATGTCACATGTCCATCAATAATATTCTGAAAGAGACTGGTTTTATGCCTAGACTAGGTCATCCATGTAATACCACAGATGAAGACCATACTATGGATGTTCTGACTAAAGTTGAAGTTAGCCCTCAGCAGTCTGTAAGAAAAAAATTGCACAGAAGATGGCACAGTAGAAACAGGTTCCACCCATGTACAAAATGCAAATGGTACAGGAGTTACATGGAGATCACATGAACCACAGAGGGCAATTTTGTGATTGGGTACTAGAAAAACTTCAGAAACAACCATCTCTCTTGGCTGACATAATATAATCTTCAGTGATGAAGCCAACTTTCACTTGAGTAGGACATTGCCATTACTGGGCTGTGATACAACAACACTGGGTTGAAAAAAAAAATTAAACTTATGTATATGTCCAGGAATTTTTCAAGAAATTTTTTAAAATCTAAAATTGGGGGGGGGGGGGTTACTGCATTTTGAATAACGTCTCTTGCTCTCCCCCTCATTTTTTTTTTATTGATCTGGGCATGGTGACAAACATGGAGCAGCTATTTGAGCCAAGAGGGAAAAACTAAATATTTGTTTTGTAAACATTTAAATGCTTAAGTAGTAATTTGTTTTATACTTTTGATGAACAATATTTCAGTTGTAAGCTTGGACAGATTTAATTGTACCAGACATGTAATGAAAGTCTCTATAAGATATAATTAAAAATGGTGATATAATTTTAAGATATTTATTAAATAATGCAACTAATACATATGTGAAACGTATTCTTTGGTTGAGTAAATTTTAGTTATGTTTTAATTTGTTACTATTATATTTAGATATCTTTGGAGCATGAAATTCTCCTTCATCCTCGTTATTTTGGCCCACAACTCTTAGAAACGGTCAAACAAAAGTTGTTTACTGAAGTTGAAGGAACATGCACCGGCAAGTAAGTGTTACAAATGAAGGTTTTTTTTTTTTAATATATATATATGTTTTGTAATTAAAATTATGCACATTAACCCTTACGGTGTTGTATTTCTGAAACTGAACTCACTGTGGTGACCAAATTTATTTCAAAGTGTTTTCAGAAAATAAAATAAACAGCTTTAGAACCTCATCCTGAAGTAACTAATGAATGGAAATAGTCATGTTATATACCAAAGAAAGAGCATTTAATTGTACTTAATAAATGGCAAAAGTTCAAAGAAAAGTAATGGTAGATTAAATTTTTTAGGCATTTTTTTTTAATATTGCAAAATTTTACAGTGTTTTTCCTCTTTAGTAAAAATTAAAAAATATATTTTTTTCCTGTTTTTTTTTTCTATATTATTTTATTATTCTAATATAAACAGTTCATAATATTTCTATTATTGCTTAAATCTTTCATTTTGTTTTTTCTAAATTATTTAGTCATTTATGCATATTCTTAGACTTTTGACGATCGACAAACATTAAGCCTAAGTAAAGCAGTGTCATAAAAATAATATTTCCTTAAAAACAGGATAATTTAAATAAGAAATGAAAAATATATCAGAAAATAAATAAAGAACTATGAAAAAAACTTTAAAAAATGTTTCAAAGCATTTAAAATTTAATTCAAACACTGAATTTGAGAATGAGTCACTTTATTATGAAGCTGCAGCCCCGGGTAAGGCATGGCTGTTTGTGTCATTTTTCTGCTGAGGGCCTGCCATCCTCTCAGATCTTCTACTATGGCATATAAACTGACAGGCTCCTGTCAGACCTCTGTGACAAGCAGCTGCTTGAGGGGGTATTTATTATTATTTATTTATAACTGTTATGGAAAAGCTTAATTCTAAAATTCTGGCCTTAATTTGTTTATATGTTTTAAATATAATTGAAAGTATTGATAAATGAAATCTTACCTTTTAAAAATCACGCTTTGAATAATTCTAATGATCTTTTGACTGCCACCATTAAAAATCACTAACAGATTTGTTTTTGATCATTTCATAATCACAGTATCCATTTGAGAAGCAAAAAAAAAATCATTTTAGAAGCAAGTAAATAAAAATGTCTTTAAAACCAAAAGTCTGCTAAAATATTGATTGAAATCCAATGTGCATAGTTCCTGGATAACAGAATTTCTGGTAATAAAAATATCATTATCTGTATATTAAAGGTTTAGAAAGCGTTACAACTCTAGTGGAGCTATAAATAACTCAAAATGTTGGAAATCACAACTGATTGATAATCTAAGTAAGTATGGAAGAATAAAGGCATAAACTAAATCGACACTACTTGATATGCTGCATATGGTGACTAAACATGCCCTTACATTCACTGCAGATTGAAATGGATTTATTTTTAAACTTTATCATAATTTTTTCATATGGAATCAACAGGTAAAAAATATGCATCATAGATTTAAATGTTATTTTTGATATTTAATTAGAAACAGTTGAAAAAAAATTCAGATTTCTATTCATAAATTTTTTTTTTCACAACCTTGTGCTACAGAAGCAAAACTTCAATCTCCAATCGTTAGAATGCAAAAGATGAAAGCATTTCTTCAGGCAATATGGAAAGGATCAAAAATCAGAGTCAAGACATTGAAAGCATAAGAGAGATTAATTCTATATGTACCCAGTGGTTGAATAGTTAACATTCTAGACTGCAGAGCAAAGGGATCCACGTTCAAATCATTAAAAAAGCAAGGTTTTTTTTAAAGGTTATTTTGTTTTTTACTGAAGTCTTGCCAGCTTCATGAGCTAATTTCTCTTGTGTTTGAAATTGACTATCTCCTGTGAGACCTCCATGGGAAAAAGGCTGCCTGATGCAAAATCTGTTTCTTATTTTATAAGAGGTAGTTAGGCATGCACTGAAAGAAAAGAAAAATGTACCATATGTCGGAAATGTCACTTTTGCTCTTTAGTTTGGTGATCAGTTATTATAAAAATATATTAAAAGATCTAATAGATCAAAATAATTATCACAAATTGGTATTTAGAAATGGAGATCACAACCATAGTGAGGATATTTTATAGTATCAAAATTTGCATCCAATTAAAAATGTAAACAATATTTGTTAATTCTAAACTATATATTTTTATAAGACAGTTGTAAACGAATTCAAGCAGAAACATATATATATATTTAATTGAAGTTTCATGTTCTAAAAAGACTTTATTTTTATCCACACTGTCATTTCAGGACCCTGGAAGAGTTATAAAAAAGTTTGTTTACCAAGTGAATGCTAATTCCTTCCAATTTTATATTGAATATACTATAATATTCTCAAAACATTTTCAAGTGCCATGAAATGTTTTCTTTGCATATTTTCATTTAACTTTTTTTGTTTATGTGATAGAAATTAGTGTTTATAATTTAACCTGAATTTGTAATCTTTATTTGCATCTTTTGCTTTTGCAGAGTATATGGTACACTCTTTTTTGCCTTCAGTTTTTTCTTTGGCTATGGTAATCATAGTTATATGGAATTGTGTACTAACCTAGGAAGAATTGTTAACTGTGGCTGTTAAACTTGTAAAGAGTGATTTTTTTTTATGCCATTCATAATTGTAGGCAGTTTTATTGTGTAGTTCTGCTAGAATATGGATTTGTAGCATGCAGATTGATTATAATATGATTGCAAAATAAGGGGTGAAATTATTTTTGTTTTTTGACAATGGTTTAGTATTTTAGATATAAATTTTTTGATGAATACAATATTACTCCAGCATTTAGAATAAAAGTATCTCTGCAAAGGTGAAATCTAGAACATATAACCCACCTATTCCATTTTTTTTTAGGGAAAATTAGGTTTCTACAACATAATTTTTTTATGATGTGCCAATCTCCAGTCATGCATCCATTTCATTATGGTAGAGCTAACTTAATTTGGTTATCTAATATATTAGTATATTTAACTACCATCAAAATGTACAGTGTATTTTATGTAATCATACTATTTTCAGGCATGGATTTGTAATTGCAGTAACTACTATTGACAATATTGGAGCTGGACTCATTCAGCCAGGCCGAGGATTTGTCGTATATCCTGTGAAATACAAAGCAATTGTCTTCAGGCCTTTTAAAGGTGAAGTGTTAGATGCTGTTGTCACTCAAGTTAACAAGGTTTGTATTTTTGTTGTTTTCTCATTATACAAAAGACAGAATATACTGCTGTAAAGAATAGATTTCTTTTCTAGGCAAAAAAAGTCTTGGTTATATGAAACTAATATAATTCAGAAATGAAACCCTTTAGAATAATTCAAACCTAAGTGCAGGGGTGGGTTTATAGAAAGAGAGTGACCAAAAATTCAGTTATTTTCTTTACTCCAAACACACATGCAAACAAAATTGCAATTATGCCATAATGCTCAGAGTAGAAATTTTTAAAGCACCTTCTGGTCTCTCTCTCTATATATATTATAAATATTTAGTAAATGTGAGGATGTAAATTTTAAATATTTTAAATTTTATGGGTGGTTGTAACTGGCCCATTTGTTGGGTGAGATGGCATCTAATCAAGAGTTACCTTTCCAAATACAACAGTGTCTATTCACCATAATCTGCTAGTACAGTTAGGACTCAATTTGAAATCTGTGAATTCCAGTCTATGAGCCCTTTGCTCATTACCAAATGAACCAAAGTTTGGCATCATTTTATAAGGTAAATATAAAATGAATTTCATAGTAGGCTTCTATTTTTAATTATTGAATAAATATAGTAGACTGCAATTATTGCACTCATTTTGGGAAATCATATTTTGATTCTAATTAGTAAAATTTGTAAGAATAGCATCTACCTGGTGGTAAAATTACATTTTATAAAATATGTACATATATAGAGAGCGGAAAAAATATATGCTTCAAGCAACTGCTTCTCACAGAGATGTGACAGGAGCCTGTCAGTTTATGTGCCATAGAAAGGATCTGTGAGAATGGTGGAACCTTAGCAGTAAAGCAACCTTATCTGATATAATATTCATGTCTTATCTGAGGCTCGAACCCAGGTCCCCTTGATCAGTAGCCATGCACACTAACCACTCAAACACGAGACAGTTTAAAAAGCATGCATTTAGCTGACTGATCTGTACACATTACAAAATTAAATTGATGAAATTAAAAAGTTAATGCATATCTACAATTTTAATTAAAAATAATAAGTTATTTTAGTTTGCTTTGAATCGACACTATAAATTGAAAGAGTTTTCACTGACGTAACAATTTATAATCATAATGAGTTGCTCCGCTCTCTTCCAATGCTCTCCTCAGAATGGCAATAACTTTTAAACTTAAGTAGTGGCCTGAGGAAGAAAGTGTCAGGGCTTTAAATGTGTCTTTTATTTTGCAACTGCCCAAATGGTACTAAAAATTGTTCATTTCTTTAAACTTTGTTGATACATTTATAAAAGGATAGTTTGCTAAATATCACCCTTGTTTAAAAACAAGGATTAGTGCAATATTGATTCTAATAATCAAAAATATGATTCCAATAAATGCTGAAAATATAGTTCATTTTGATTATTTGAATCTGTTCTATGAAATTTGCTTCTACAAAATGACTGATTCTAATAAACAGTGATTCACAATAATGGCACCTACTGTATATCAAAATTCAAGTTATTTTATAGTTTGCTGAAAATATGAATTGTACTATTTTTTTCACCCGTGAATAAGAATGGAAAAACTGTCTATAATTTTAAGAATAACATTACAAATCATGCAGCATTTTGTTTTAAATGTGTAAAGATTTAAATATCAAAGTAAATATTTTTTATTAGGAATTCTGCAAATATTCAAATACTGTATAATCAAACTAACTGAATGTTCAATGTGACAAATTTGTAATGCTTAGATTGTTGTGATAGTGAACTGAAATTGTTACGGATTGTGTTTCAAAAATCTCACTACGTAAATAACTTTATAACATTACTACTTTTTTTTAATGTAACTTTTACCATTTTTTCAAAATTCAATGGTGAAGTCTGGGTGATAGTCTCATCTTTGCTTACAGTGGTTTTTCTGCCTTAGAGTGCCATATATCAGTCAAAACAGATTGCTGGATGTTGCAAAGTGGATAGTTTGTTGCCTGTTGAATCCTAACTTGGTCTTTTTTTAATATCTTCTGAAAGAACAACCAGTTAAATTTGGGTATTACAAATTTGTAATGTAGGTCTGTAGAAGATTAATGCATTTAGATTTAACATAACTGTTAATGTCTTAAAACAAAATGACACAGTGCATAAGCAGGAAGTTCAATCCAGAATAAAAAGCAAGTGTTCTGTAAAATAACTGTAATCTTGTGAAATGTAGTATACTGCAAGCAAATATAGCTCAAGACTTAGTATATGACAAAAGGAAAATTAACCCATTAGTGCTCAATATCATATTTATAGGACAGTTGGCATTTTGATATCTGCATCCATGACAGGAAAAACAGTCTTAAAATTTTGGCTTGAATTACATGTTAGGCTTACCTGTCAATGCTTCTAATATATACTTTAGTATACAAATTTATAAAAATTAACACCAAACTTATTAACAAACAAGAAAAAATAAATGGATTATGCATTATTCTGTAATGAACATTTCTAATACTTAGAACTAAGTTTTAGAACTTTTCAGAATATTTAATTTGTTAAACAAGCCAATTGTCTAGGCAGACTGCTAAGCTTAGAGAAATTCCATTTTGTTGCATTTTTAAAGCCAGTCATTTTATTTTGTTGTCATTGTTTCTTTAAATGCAAAATAAGATATTATCAAATAATTCCAGAAAAAAAAACAGATCCTTTAATGCTTATTATAACGTAAAATGATTCAAGTTTCAGTTGTGACCGAATTTTTGGAACTATTTTCAGTCAAACCAAAAGGTTTAGTGGTGGCTGAAATCAAAAAGGTTGGCTCAAACATTCAGTACACCTTCAATACATATCATTTGTGTCACTGGTATTTGAGATAATACAGCACTTCCAAACTCAATATACAGGGTATGCACTGAATAAGAGAACGTGTTTAAACTCATGTTTTGAAGATTGCAAAACTTTTGTGAATTGAAGAATTCTTTTCAAAACTGATTGAAAAGTCTTACTTTTATGTAAGGTAATTTGCTAATCTAAGAATAGTAGCTCACATAAAAGAATAAACCCAGTTAAAAATCATGCTTTTTGGTTGGTTATTTTTCCCTTGTACAATTATGATTGCAGTCTTCATATTAAATTAATCAATAATAAATTCACAGATTACCTGTTGACATGTAATTTAAGAAATAATTTTGTGGAAAAAATGAGTTTTGCAAATGAGTGAGATCCAAACTCACACCTCCCAGTAACTTCCATATTTAACATCTTTATACTGAGCAGCCGTCCCGTGGCCGAGTGGTTAGCACGCTTGGCTACTGATCTAAGGGACCTGGGTTCAAGCCCCGGATTAGGCATGGATGTGTGTGTCGTTTTTCTGCTGAGGTCCTCATACTCTCAGATCTCCTACTGTGGCATAATAAACTGACAGGCTCCTGTCAGACCTCTGTGGCAAGCAGCTGCTTAAGGGGGTATTTATTTATTTATTTTTATACTGAGCAATATCTGATAAGTTGCCTTTCCTGATCATAGATGGCACCATGAGTGACACAGTCAGGGAGATTTAAAAGTCACAACTAAATGGATAGATGACAGAGCTGGTGATAGCTTAGTGGTTAGAACTCCTGGCATTTAACTGGGAGATATGGGTTCAAATCACAGTCATCTGCAAAACTGATTTTGTCCACAAATTTGTTTTGGATTAAATTATTAATTTTAGTCATATATGCATTATATGAGTTGTTGTTTCCTCTTTTCGAAGGTTGGGCTCTTTACAGAAATTGGACCATTGTCCTGCTTCATATCAAGACATGTAAGTTATCAATATAAAATTATTAAACTTGCTTTATAGATATCCAGTGCAATGTTTTAGATCTTTAATTCTTCTAGATCTTTAAAGGTATTTAAAGCAGTTTATAATATATTACATTGATATTGATGAATTTTTGTTTCATAATGAATTTTCCTCTTTATTTGTGGTTTGGGAAATTTTTCTTTTTGTTCCTGTTTTCTCACTGTGACCTTTTCATGTAGTTAAGCTCATTATAATACCTAACAACTTATAAGTGTTAACAGAAGTTTTTTCAAAAATAATGCAAACATTTAATCATTGTTAATGATAAAATATGATATTTGTTATGAGTTGGCAATACTGGTGAAACTTCTGAAATAAATTAACTATGTTTGAATGTGCAGGTCCAAAATTCTAATTAAAATTAAGTAAAGTCAGTTTATGTTTTGTTTTCAGAATCATAATGTATTTATTTTTGAGAAATAATTGTGTGATATATTTGAGTAAAATTGTATTTAATTCAGTTTCCAGAATCGTTTTCACAGGCATGCATATTATGCAATAGTATAATTAAACACAGTGAGAGTGCTATTTTAAATAATTAAATATTAACAATTTCACTATATAAATAAAATATTTCTACTAATAAATTTAAAAACACATTAAGATACCAAAAGTCATGCATCCATCTTACATTGGAATCTTAATTAGAATTAAAATTATCATAATTGGACTCGCACATATCTGACAGAACACTGGTACAAGCACCTGAATGTACTTCACTGAGTGGTACACTGGAACTGTTGACTTAGAGCAATGCAATGGTTTCATTCAAAAGATCCCCCCCTCCACAGGAAGTAGTAAGTTCAGTACATAACTCTGTCTTATTAAAATTTCAAGCAATGTGTTTTGTCCATTAATCCCCTTCCCTTTTCTCAATAAAAAAAAGTGGGGGTGGCTGACAATAAAAGCTAGAACCACCTTCCCTCCTTTCTGCCCTCCCAAAAAAAGAGAAGGAAATTTTGTGGAAGTCATTCTTAACAAGTAGTATGCTAAATGAATTAAAAAAGGTAATTTTATTAGTACCTTCCACCCATGTTTTCAACATATGAAAGCCTGCATTGTTTGAACACTATATATATATCCATGTCTTCTGTTCTTAAATCTATTGCTGCTTGTGACATGACTAATTCACTATCCAGAAGAGAATTGCATCAAAGAAGTTTAACAACTTAAAAAATGTGCAAAAGTTCATATTGGGGTTATTTAGAAATATTAAAATCTGATATTTTTATAATTGAAATCTGAAATTAAATTGAAACTAACACCACCACTAATCAAACTAAAAGCAATTATGTTGACCATTCATTATAATTTATATATCATCATTATCCACAAAATATTAGATAAAACTGAATTAGTTGGAAGAGTGATTTAAAAATAACTTGGTATGTCATACTGATTTTGAATGTGAGAAGTGCTGGAATATCACCATGTACCGCACATCAATTTCTGAATATCATCAGATACATTATTAGTGAACAAATTATTTATTGTTGATTTGCAGCTAGTACTCTCTTCTAGATCTTTAAAGGTATTTAAAGCAGTTTATAATATATTACATTGATATTGATTATATTGATGAATTTTTGTTTCATAATGAATTTTCCTCTTTATTTGTGGTTTGGGAAATTTTTCTTTTTGTTCCTGTTTTCTCACTGTGACCTTATCATGTAATTAAGCTTATATAATACCTGACAATATCAGAGTTGCTCTAATTGTAAATTTATTTTCCAGTCTATTCCATCTGATATGCAGTTTGATCCCAACTCAAATCCACCATGCTATAGAACAGAAGATGAGGTGAGATTTTTTATTTTGATCTGAAATACCAAGTGATTGCAAATGAATGTAATGATTTTAAGTTTTTATTATACAAAAATCATAAATGCAACATCAGCAGATCTTACACATAGTGTTACAAGAAAGTAATGAGACTGAAATGAAATAGAAAAAAAAGATGCACCGGGCAACAGGTTTATTAACCATTTTCCTCAAAATAGTCCCTGTGGGACTGAATACACTTATTACAGTGCTCATATGAACTTTGGAAACACTTCTAAACTAGTCTGTTTTGATGGTATTCATTTCTGCAGTCATGTTCTTGAACATATCAAATCACTAACCTTTGTCTCAATTTGAAACTGGGAAACAGAAATAAGTGTTGGAGCTAGGCCAAGGGGAATAGAGGGTGTGTGATTGAGCATTTTTTTTTTGTTGTTAAAAATATCTTTATGTTGATTGCTGTGTCAGCAGAAGATGTCATGCAAACTCAATTCTGTGGTAATTATGGAACTTACTGATTCCATATTTAGATTTAGCTGACTTGTCATTCTGAGTGTCAATCTCACTCCACAACCAGCAACAGCAAGCCATCAGAGACCGTGACCCGTCAAAATAGCTCAAGACCAAACAGCCCCGACCAAACAGCCCCGACAAAATAGCCTGTTCTAAAATAGCCCAAGACTAAATAGCCCCGACAAAATAGCCCCGGAGAAATAGCTTAGTCTATTTAAATTCTAAATTTCGCATTTTAAAAATTGTATACAGACATATAAATAAAAATTCTAAATATGGTTTGGTAATTCTTTACAAATCTTTAAGGTTTGTGTTCCTTGCCACATTCTTTACAAAAATTGCATTTCTAGGTTATGTGAAATGCCACGAAGAAAGTCCATATGTTCCATAGTTGCATAATTTTCCACTAATGCTTTCAGGCGTCGATTCAGTTGCACATATTTAGTTTTGATTGCATCTAGGTTGCGAATACCTGCAGCAAGACGGGTTAAGCGGATTTCTACCATATCCTGCTCTTTTCGGAAATGGTCGATGAGTTTGTAGACGGATGGATGATGGCAATCTACAGTTTGCTGGAATGCCCTATGCCACCCTTCTACCGAATTATTTGTCCTCGGAAGACCATTGACAACGCGCTCATGAACATTCCATATATGTATTGCAAATCGTGGTTGTGCTCGGCGATTGCGTCTTATTCGTCCTATATATGTATCTTCCCAGTAATCGATAATGGGGTCTAGTTCGTTTGGGCATTTTTCAATTAATTCTTCAAATACTCCTATAACATCATGTACCGGTACAAAACTCAACGCAAACAACATTTTTATATAAGCACGCACATTTTCATTATTTACATAAAGTTCCGCTAAATTCAGTTCTTGCACTTTTCGCCATAAGCACTGTCCCAAATGAAACAAACAGCCAACAACTTCTGTGTTATTAAAAACTTGTTGCACGGCGTTTTGAACCGCTTTCTCGTAATCACTTAACACACTTGTTGGATTTAAAGTTTCCTTCAACTGTAATAGTTTCTGAAATACGCGAACATATATTGCTTCACTTTTATTTCTTAACAATACATATATCAGTGGAATACAACACTTTTCTATTAGTCCGTATATCGTGAATAATTGAAAAAACAGTTCAGGTGATACTTTAAACGTGCCATCAACAAACCAATGATGATTATGCTCCAATATTCTCAAATTTTCCTCAGTGCCGAACATTAGAATTCGATCAGGATCGTTTTCTCCAGAATCCCACAGAATAAAATTTTCGTTTCTTGTGGTACTTTGAAGATGAACTGGAATTGCAAAATCGGCAACACTTGCAGGATTTGGATATGGAAGATTCGTTTTTTTTTTTTCGTATACGTTCTATTGCTCTCTGGGAGGCAATATAATTTGGAAGCTGAATCGATGCTTCCAAAGATATTCCACTTGTGCAGGCTTGATATATTTGCCTAGGCTTCTCCACAGCACTCTGTGCTCTATGTTTCATTTCAGAAACGCATTTCAATGCCTGATTTTTAGCTGGATTTGGCGCATGGTTGTGTTCCGTCACGACCCGGAAGTCAGCACCCAATGTTCTTAGACGCCCTTTACAAGTCGGAACTACACACCTCCACGATGTACTTTCATCCCGGTTTTCCCTAGCCTTGCGATATCGATGACCATCTTTCAGCAGCAGATCTTTTCCTTTTTGCGACGAGCTTTTCTCCATTTTTCTTGCAAAACACAAATAATAACGGATTATCAGTTAATATCTGTTAAATAGTTCTATATTATATCAATAAAAAAACGCATCCGGTAAAATAGATATTGAAATAACTTACTTATTTCCGTTAGAGATCTCTTGCAACGACTCCCGCAAGACACACGTGCGCCACGTGCGAACAAAAAACTAAAACTAGAAGCTAAACAAAAAGCATTGGTTTTAATACTAAAACTAAATCACATGGCTCCGCCTACCGGTGAGCTATGTGCCTGTCACGTGACTCATTTGTTACTATAATATTTCTAATTATAGATGCACTCAACGCAACTTGTTGCAAAGTTACCTTCATTTTACCAAAGTATAGGAAGACATATTACGCGCGTTTTCCGACGCGCAAGTTGGATTTTTACTTTGGATTTTAAATAGGCTAAGCTATTTCTTCGGGGCTATTTAGTCTTGGGCTATTTTAGAATAGGCTATTTTGTCGGGGCTATTTAGTCTTGGGCTATTTTAGAATAGGCTATTTTGTCGGGGCTATTTAGTCTTGGGCTATTTTGACGGGGTACCATCAGAGACATCATCATCATCATCATCATCCTCAAGCAGCTATGGGCTACGGAGGTCCAACCAGACTGTGCAATTTAGTTCTCCAAGCAAGTCTATCCTGAGCTACATCTACTGCATCTGGCCACTGCACACCAATTCTAACAAGGTCCTGTTTGACATTGTCTGCCTGCTGCATCCTAGGTCTCCCCTTCTTTCTGAGGCCTTTAGGTACACTGTTCATAACCCTATTCGCCAATCTATAATTATTCATACGGGCAACATGACCAAACCAACGGAGTCTCTCTCTGCACAATATGCTGCTTAAAGGAGGTTGCAAACTCCTTTGCCTAACCTCATCATTAGTTACAAAGTTGAACCACCTAATGCCCAAGATACTGCATAAGCATCTAGTCTCCTGTTATCTTGTTTACAAAGTGTCCAAGTTTCACTACCATAACTAACCCTGGAAAGAACCAAACTATTATACAGTCTAATTTTAGTCTTTAGGTGTATACGCCTATTTCACCACACTCTCCATAGGTTCTTAAAAGTTGCAGCAGCAATCCCTATTCTTCTGTTAATCTCATGCTGCACATCACCATTATCTGTTACATAGCTCCCTAGATAATTAAACTGTGACACCTGCTCAAGACTGCAACCATTCAGATTAACTGAATCACAGCCTGCCTGACCAATTTTCATCACTTTAGTTTTCCCTCTGTTTATAACCAAACCTACTCTACTACCAGTTTCATCAACAACTCGAATGAAAGAGTTCATCTCATCAACATCATTTGCCAAAAGGGCTAAATCATCAGCATAATCTAAATCAGAAATTTTCGTATCTCCAGACCATTTAAGGCCAAAATCTTTCTCTTGAAGTGAATTTCGCATAACATAATCAATAACCAAGCTAAAGAGAAAAGGAGACAAAATGCACCCTTGTCGAACACCAGAAGTAATGCTAAACCAATTGCTACAAGCCTTACCAACTCTCACACATGACTCAGTGTTATTATAGAGAGCTTTCATTATGTTAACTAACTTGTCAGGTATACCATATGATCTCACAATCAACCACAAATTATGACGATCAACAGAGTCCCTACCCCCCTACCACTTCTGAATCCACATTGCTCATCACGCAATTGACTGTCAACCAGATTCTTAATTCTATTAAGCACAATCATGGAAAGAACTTTACTTGAAACAGAGAGTAAGCTGATACCCCTATAGTTATCACAAGAACTGCGATCACCTTTTTTCAAAATAGGGATAACAATAGCTCTGGTAAAATCCTTAGGAACCATGCCTTTATCGTAAAAGATATTTCAGTCATCCAAGTGGTAGCTGAAACATTCCCAGCCTAGCACTCAGCTTTAGTATAAAATAAATTTCATAATTATTTTTCTTATTGTACAAAGGCTATATTCTTTCATTTTTAGCATCACTATAATGTCTTCTTTATTATTGTAAAAAATAAATACTCTGTAGCAAAAAAAGTAATGGGGAAATAGATGTATGAATTTTGAGGTAGCACTTTCCCCATATCTCTACCATTTGATTTATTTCTTATGAGAAAATTATGCTTGTTTCATTTCTTCTTTGATTTATGTGCCCATTTTTATGAGCGCAACCCTCATGTAAATCAGGAACTAACTGTGTTAATTTTTAAGTGTATGATGTTAAAGATAAGGTGTTCTGATAGAATGTAGAAATGTTCAATTATGCAAAGTGCTTAAATAAGGATAAAACATTTTATATGTTCTGAAATATTCTGTTTTTTCATTCAGCAAGTTATTTGCTGTCCTGTGGCCAAGTGGTTAGCATGCTTGGCTACTGATCAATGGGACCTGGGTTCAAGCCCCAGGTAAGGCATGGATGTTTGTGTTGTCTTTCTGCCGAGGTCCCACCATCCTCCGACCTACTATAGCATATTAAACTGGCAGGCTCCTGTCAGACCTCTGCTTGAGGGGGTATTTATTTATTTTTATTTTTTCCAATTGTTTTAAAACATGAAGATGATCAAAAACAAAAATATTAACTTTGAAAGAGGCCCAGGAGAAATGATATGTACATTCCAGAACTATTTTCTCAAAGAGGGCAGGATCATGATATGGTTCACTGTTTAGTAAGAATAATTTCTGATAAAAAAAAAGGTACCAGAACAGTGTTCTCAGTTGTTTTAGCTCAGTCCAGTTACTTGCCTTTTCTCCTCCCACACACCCTCAAGTTTATTTTTTATATAAATTTATGTACTGCCCTATTTGATAAGTAAAATATTTGCTTTTCATTAAAACTTCAATACAGAAATTTGATTTTCAAACCATTTATTATTCACAGATTTGATTTTCAAAATAAGCAGTCTTAAATCATTAACTCTCTGTGGCAAATTTTTAAGTGATATTTCAAACACTATTTTTGCTGAAAATAGTTGAACTGGAATATAAGTTGCAATTCTCTCCATATAATTATAAAAGGACCAGAGTAGAAAAATTTAATTTTATGTTATGTTCTTGAACAAAACAGTCCATGTTAAGAAGATATTTAGTCAATAGTTTAGTTAAAAATTTTAGAAGATATTTAGTCAATAGTTTAGTCACAATTGCCATTTAGCCCATTGTGTGCAAAAAAAAAGTGCTGCTCAGATGTAAAACAACCCAACCCATGGAGTTCTCATATTGACTGTTTTGTTTATGGTTGCAATCTAGAGTTGTTTCAGATAATTGAATTTTAATTGATATGACTGTTTGAAATTCAGATATACAAGAATTTACTGTCTACAGTATTCTTTCTATATTGATATCAAAATATTGGCAATACAATGATAATGAATTAGGTATTGCTGTTTATACTTATGAGAAATGAAGAACAGGTGTATATCTGATGCAATTATGTTAATAGCAACTTATTTTTTAGGAAGTGGTAATCCAACAGGATGATGAAATACGTTTGAAAATTGTTGGGACCAGAGTTGATGCAACTGACATTGTAAGTTTATAGTAATAAAGTTCTTGTTGTTTTTTCATTTATTTTCTGGCATTATTAGTAAAAAAAAATCACCTTACTGAATAGACGATAGTTCGAAAAGTCTTCCACTGTTTCAATAACCATGCTGTAAGTGAAGAGTACATAAAAAATTGTGCTTCGTTAAATGTAATTCATTATACTGATTTCCAATTATTTCTTAGGAAGAAAAATATTTAAAGAATTCATTTTATTCAGTGTTCATATTAGGGAGTATATAGTAGTTTTTGTGGTTTGGTTTCCTGTATTGCATTCTTTGATTTCCAGTTACTTCACCCAGAAGATGCAGAAGAGAACAGAAATAGAAAATCCATTTTAATCAAAATTTGATTCAGTGATAGATTAAAAAAGATGTATTTTGATAACTGTAATTCATCACATTGATTTCCAATTGTTTCATTTGAAAGGGAAGAAAGCTTGGAAAAGTTGCTTTATTCAGTGTTGGATTAGTGAGTATACCGATATCAGAGCTGCCTTGGAAAGGCCACTGTCATACTATGATAACTGTTTAGATTTTTTGGATATTCTCTGATTTTTGGTTTAAGATTTAAATAATAGAAATATTCATTGAAAATCTGATTTTTAAGGGGGGGGGGGGGTTACCCTTACAAAAATCTGATCCCAAATTTTGCAGTATTTTTGTCATTTTACCAAATGGGAATGCTAATGAAAGGGAAGAATTGTTTCTGATTTAGCTCTTTTTACTGTGCTAAAGGCACAGCTGTGTCCCCACTCTCTAATATATGCTTACTTGTGGGGCTCACCTGCGCATCAATCAGTGGAAATCTATGACTTCATCTGGCCATTTCTAGACATAACACACCTAAATTCTTTTCCAGAGATGAAAGTCAAGATTGCTTCTTGTTGAGATTTATCTCTGCAAAATTCCCTCCCCTGCCCACGGTCAGTAGGGGACACCAATGAGCTTAGAAAGGCCACTGTCCATCAGATGGGATGTTAAGCCATGGCCCCGTGTGCGGGATAGCCATACCCTGTACACGTTAAAGAACACACTGAATGGCCTTGATGGGAGGCTACCATCTGTCTCCCAACAGCTGTTCCAGTAGGTCCCCTCACCCAACCTTCTCTGAGCCTTTGGGGTCCATGTGACCTGGCCATTTAGCCCATGATGTGCAAAAAAGTGCCGCTCAGAGGTAAAACAACCCAACCCAAGATTGTTTCTAAATGGGTGTTTAATGAATCTATACCAAATTCTCCCTGTTCTAGCCAACTAAATGCTAATTAGATTGCTTTAGAATCGGGAACTTCAGAATGAAGGATATAATGCAGATTAGGAAACTTCCCTGATCTGTGGGCCATGATTGACATTGCAACTTAAATGGGTTTCATGCATGTCTGTTATATGGGTTGGGCTAATGGGTTGATAAGAGATTAAAACTTTTCCTTCAGTAGAGTTGAGGCAAGTTGACAGCTGGGCTACTGCTCAGACCTTTTGATTGGCTGATCAAAGCTCCTCTTTAGTTTGGTTTCAGCTCTTTAGCAGTACTGTCTCTGTTCTTACCTCTGCACTGTGTCATTTGCTGTTGTGTTAAAATTCTTACTCTGCATCCTAAATGTTTTCACAATCAGAAATATTTGGCAAAATATTCCCAGGAATTTGAATATGTGAAATTGTCACATAAAGGGGAAACTTTTGCTTTTTGCAAATTCTGCAACTGTGATATTAGCATTGAGCATGGAGGCCTGAGAGATATTTTACTGCATAGCAAGGAGTTATAATCAGTATGCACTTTGTTTCCTACTGTTATGTTACTTATCTTCCTATTGCATTTTGCTTGTCATTTGTTGGCTAATGTCAGTTTTGTTTTACCATAACTTCGTAACCTAGCAGATAGCTACACAAGAGGTACATATTTGGATTATTTTATATCCAAGCTGCATGAAAATGCTCCTCAGCTGCTATTAGTCAAGTTTTTTTTTACTAAAAAATCAAGAAATAATGAAAGAAAAATTACATATAACCTAATGGGATATTAAATAAAATATTTGCAACAACTTTTAAACCACCCATCCGATGTAGCATAACTCAGAAAAATCAATAAATTGGCCAACCAAAAGATAGCTAATTTATGGAAATCAACAGAAATAAATTTGCTTCAGTATCCAAGGCCTTGTTCATTTTCAGAAAATGATACCAGATCAAAGTTTATTTTACTGGAAAAGTAATGAATAATAAAAAAATTAACAGCTAACCTGATGCAATGTTAAATGAAATATCCACAGCAACAAGTTGTAAGCCTGATGAGCATAACTCTGAAAATGGATAATTATCGATCAACAGAAAGATCAATAATGTACAGAAATGAAAAATAAGGCTTAATTTAAAAAAAAAGAAATAAAATGCTAAATTTGCGTAGGGAGTTTATAATTTATTGGGAGGAAGTATTTGGCTTATATCATCCATGTAAACAACTTGCCGTGTCAAGGAAGGTTCTTTTTTTGCTTAAATATCCAATACCTGATTCATTTTCATGAAACAATAGAAGATCAAAAAATTTTTATAAGAAAATAAATATTAACATATAACCTAATGCAATGTATAATATTCACAATGACTTGTAAAGCCGGTCATCTGATGTAACATAACCCCAAAAGATTGATAGATAAGCTGATGAAAAAAAATCAATAAATTGCGGAAATAAAAATAAATATACAGAAATGAAAACGAAAGTTGATACTTACTTGATAGATGTATGGTCACATTATCCTATATCCAAGAACTCTCTGCAAACATTCACTATAGAGTCAGTTTACTGCTTGTGTGAGCAAATAACAAGGTCACTCTGCTACTTGACCTACTTTTTTAGACTGTAGAAAACTTTGGAACTGTAATAGTGAAATAGGTTTGTGGCAGAAAGGAGTGTAAAACGAAAAAAAAAATGATGGTACGTACTTTGCAATTACTTCCAAAATCTTCTGTTTTTAAAAATAGCAGTTTTTTGTTAATTTATAGGAGATTTTCAAAACTTTAAGGAAAAATTTGTTGATAATAGTTCAAATCAAACTGTGAGCTTAAGTCAGGAGATTGTTTCAGCGTAGGGTAATGTTAACAAACAAATCAGCAATACCTTATAGCACTTCTAAGAAATGGCAATTAGATGGCTTTAACAAGTGATTTATATTGTAGTTCGATAAAATATGTATCAAATGAAAAAACAAAATATTATTTTTCAAGCCTGAAATCTGTGTTTTTATAAGATATATATTAAAAAAGTTTTACAACGGAATTTTTTATTTTTTTTAAATCTATTTTTTTGTTGTACTAAAAACGTATACAGCCATCCTTGGCCTCTCATTACGGATTCTGCAAACATATACAGACAAAATGGACACTGGAAGGGTTCAATGGTCAGCACCAAATCCCTGTAAAGTTGACTTCTGCTCAGCAGGACAGAAGAAAAAATTGAAAAGTCACCTTAGAGACACATTAGCAGATCTCTCCTCTGCTCCCATACAGAAGAGAATTCTCTTTCAAACATATGACCTTTGCTACAAAAAGATGGCTTCAGACTTTAGGTCTGGCTGGTTCTATGCATCATCACAGAAACTGGTACACAACTTTTCTACCAGTGTATACCTAACTACTATTCATTGTACAGTTATTATGTTAAAAACAGTTTTTTTTTTTTACTTTGGTTAGTTCTTATGACTATAAATGCTGCTGCTAAATGTTTCAACCTCTATGACACTTAAAGGTCCAACAATTGTTCAAAATAGAGATTTGAGTTAGATCTTTAACTTACCTCCAGTGACTTTTTTCGTGTAAAAGCTTGTTTTAAATATTTTAGACTTTGAACATGGCTTTCCATTCACATAACATGAAAATGTTTGACACTTTTGGTAATGCAGTGTGTATCTAGAACAGTACAGTAAACAACTAATACAACAGTTACTGATATACAGATCAAAGTGTCATATGGTTATCAATGGATGGTATAATGGATTTTTTTTTAAAGCTTAGCATATTTGTTTTCAACAGGTAATAGAGTCAACAGGCAAAAATACCTTAAGCTTCAAAATATAAATTTTTGGATTTAGGTAAAAATTTAAAAAACAACAACATATATTCAAAGAAAAGGTTGCAACTTATATTTACTAAAAGGTTAATCAATTTTGGGCCAATTCAGTGCAAGTAAAGAAAACTGAGCTGACATCACATAAAGGGTTTAAAGTATCATCAGCCATTGTTTTGATGAGGAATGTCCTGTATGCATTTGCTTATAGCTACCATTTTGGTTGTTATATACCTTGAAAACAACTTGAACTAGTGATCACCTTGTATCACCTGATCTAAATATAGGGAGTTTTTGTTTATTCCAAAATAATCAAAAAACATTGAATATTTTGAACATATTCTGTAGAAAAATTGTCTTCACTGTGCATGCATCAGTACTAGCAAATAAGGAAAAACCATTAAAATGTAAATCATTCACATAAACTACATAATCAAATTATTTAATATCTTCATACAATTTCACTGTGGCAGCTGAAATGCTTTGTTCTAGATTTTTCCTTAAAAATGGCAAAAATTGATAAATAATTGTTTTATTATGTCCAAAACTATGTTGTTTAAAAATATGGTTTTGTACAAAAAATATAAAATTTCATTTAAAAAAATTGAAATTGATTGTGTTGCAACATTCAGAACCCAGCTGATTTTGCAGCTGAGCTATTGTTTCATTAACTGACTAGGCCATAGGACTCAAACTCCACTAATATAGGGGTTAAATCAGTTACTTCCCAATAGTTTGTGGGCTGGATTTTTTTTTTAACCAATCAGTGGCAGGCTACTTTTTATTATAAGCAATAATAAGCAAAACATAATTACTTGTATGTAGTGGCTTTGGCTGAGCACAACCATATTCTCCATTCTCATGTGAGATCATCTCAATTACCAAGCTAGTAAGCCATAGTTCATTTACCATAATTATGATAGAATGCATTGCTTACAGGTAAAATAATTTCAAGTGTTTGAGACCCTTGGACTATGTATTCTCATCTACCAACAGATCTGAATCTTTGTTAAAACTCATAAGATAAAATTTGGATAGGAAATTTGTTCAAACTAAATCATTGCTAAATGAGAACGTAAAATAAGCACTTTTTTTGCCGATTTTGCATTTTTACAGTTTACAAAACCTGTAAAACCGAATTTTGGTTAAGCAGGTCCATTAAACATTAAGTGCATCTTCAATTATTCTCTTGCACTTAATGTTTAATGGACCTGCCTAACTAAGTGTAGACAACTCAAGTGAAACAGAGAAGTGGCACAAAAATGTGGTGTCTTTGTCTGCTGATGGCTTTTGAAGGACTTTTTGTACATCCATATATTTAGTTTAAATATTCACAAAATGCTATGATTAATATATTTTCCACTTTTTAGTAATGTTAATATTCAGTTAGTGTTACTTAGACATTTAACTTGTTGAATATTGTAAAAGAGACTTGTGGAAAATTGTAAAAGAGACTCATAATTTACAATATTTTTTTAATTTCAGTTTGCCATTGGAACACTTATGGATGACTATCTAGGTAATTATCAGTTGCCAGTATTTAAAGTATTTGTAATGAATTTTTAATTCTCAGCCGTAAATTAGGTTGAAAAGTAAATATTGTGTATTTATAATCATGAAATTCTGAGTTTCATTGAGTAGGCAGAAAATTACAGTTGGATTATTCATCCCCATAAACGCATTTGGTAGCTCATAATCTGCAGTTCCCAGTTCAAGTCCTGCCTAGGCCAGCGTTGAGATATATCTCCACAAAACTCCCCACTCTACCCTTGATCAGTAGGGGACACAGATGGGCTTGGAAAGGCTGCCATCTATCAAATGGGATGTTAAGCCTTGGCCCCATGTGTGGGAGAACCAAACCCTGTGCAAGTTAAAGAACAAACTGGATGGCCTTGACACGCGGCAACCATCTGTCTCCTAACAGCTGTTCAGTGGGTCCCCTTCCCCCAACTTCTGAGCCCTCGGGATTCTTTGTGACCTTTCCATTTAGCCCATTTGTGTGCAAAAAGTGACACTCGGGGGGGGGGGGGGGGGGGTAACAACCCAACGCTTTGTGCAGATTGTTATTGACTTAATGCGTATATTATCTGTCTGCCCTGCTACTACTGCATTTTTAAATAATATCTAATTTTACTGAATCAAATTATGTTTATTGATTTAAACAGCATGAAATGCTATTTGCATATTGTGCATCACTCAACTATCTGGTAAACAATGTGCAGTTTAACTAACTTTCAAAATTCTTCTACAAATTGCTTTCTGTAGAGAAAAATAAAATACCCAGCTTCCAATAATAGCAATAAGTAGTTCTTAGTTTTATATTTTAATACATGAGCTCCCAATCCAGACAAAAATGAGGTTGGCATAAAACCTTACTCATTATGTGGATGAGACTGGGAATAAAGTTGCAATGTACACTCAAGAGCTGCTTCTCTCTCTCCGATTGATGCTAGATATGCAAGTAATCATTTATATCAATTATATTGGTTTAATGCTTTTGATTTACAAAACCAGATTACAGCCTGTAACAAAGCAACAGTATATATAACCAAATGGTTATATTTACTGTTAGTTATATATATGTGTAGACCAATCATAGGTTAAAACACAGTAGCAGAAATATAAATATATTTCAAATGACTGTAGTCATAATTCAAATAGGTCATTTTGTTGCATAATAAGCCATTAATTGTTGAATGTAACAACGTTACATAACATTACACTTGAATGCAAAATCAATTTGAAAATAAACCCATAATATTGTTTCAGTTATAAATATTACCATTCAGAATCTTTGAATGATCAAAAAGGTAAAGAGCAATATGAGTGGTATTGCATCTGAAGTGTTTAAAAGAAAGAATATTTACGAAATATAATGCAAATAAATATATCTAAATTATAAGATAACAATTATAAATAAATATTGCACAAAAATATTTAGCTGAAGAAGTTTAAATGTGATATATCAAGAAATGTAACTATTACAATGCTTTGTAAGCATAATAAAAATAACAGCAGAAATACCAGAGGTTTTTTTGCCTTTAGAGTGCGTATGTGATGATCCAAAATGGATCATCACATACAGCAACTCTAAAGTCAAAAAATGGAACTGCAGAATAGTTTCAAGTTAAGCCATTAGTGGCTGTGCCAATGCTTTTGGCTAGAGACCCTAGCTATGCATCTGTACTTCCTTATCTGTGAGCCAAACCATGCCATTTAAACAGTTTACTTCAATATCAAAATGCCTCCATCTAACTGAAAACTTGACAACTGACACCCCTGACTTGCTGTATAAAATTAAGATAGTAATTGATCATATAAACTACATGTTCCAGCACATCTGCATACTAGATAGATATTTCTATAGACAAGTCTAATGAAATTCAAAGGTAGGCTTCTGTACATTATTTCAAGCAAACATGTTCACTTTAGAATAAGTTTTATAAACTGTGAATATCAGGATTTATTACAGGGATGACTAAAAACCTAATGATTTCCTAGCAAGCACAAATACATAATGTTGGAATTACTCCAAGTGCTAGACAACCAGAGTTATTATTTGCTGATAACTGGTATACAACACCCCAGTTTTTAGTCAACTTCAATCACTACAATACATGGCATATCATTCATGCATTATCATTCAATCATTACTACAATACATGGCATATGAATGTGAGGTCCAACAGATGGATATTCTAAAGGATTTGAGGAAAATCCAAATTTTAAACCTGGGAACATCAAAATTAGATCCAGTTACAACATTTTTATTATCAAGTGGCATGAAAAGAAAGATGTATATATTTTGTCCACTCTTCATGAAAATAGTGAAATGATGAATATCAAGAAAACAGGAGTAGTTGTAGAGGAGTTGGAACCTAAAAGAGCAAGTGATAAGTGATGCATCGTTTCCTTGAAAGTATTCCATATAACACTGCTTTCAAGTAATAAACTAAAAAAGAGAAATGAAAGTGTTTACCTATGTAGACAATGTAAAATTAATCCCCACATACCCAAATGTTTAAACTGGACTATGTGAAGTAGTCCTATGAACTAGCAATGAAATATATTCTAGAGCACATCTTCTAAAGTAATGAATTGAAAGACAAAAAGTGTAGCATGTATCATCCATTATTATATAAGATATATAATTTATTGTAGAGAAACAACAAATTGTTTATTGGTGATTTATATTTTATTTACTGTACTGGAGTGTTAGAAACAAATTAGATCGTGTCACATAGGTATTTGTACTCTTCATGCTAATGACTGTCTATATTGAAATTGCAAACCACAGCATAATCTTATAAGAGAAGGCATAAATTTTTCAATATTTGTATAATGTTTTTTCTCCAATTTATACATAACAGTTTTGTTAAAAATCATAGCCAAATGACTAATAGTATGCAAGGGTAAATATGGTAAATAATATTTTTGTTATAAATAGTGTATTAGACAAATTATACATCTAATAACACGGCATCAAATTTTCATAGAAGTCAGGCCTCTGTGATAAAAGTACACATTTCTTAAAGATTTCAAGGTGCTAAACACGAATATGACAATGAAAATGCAAAATTGGCTGCGATTTCTGAGAAATCCGCAATAGTTTCTTATATAATAGAGTAATATGTACATATGATATGTATCAGCAAAACTCCACTTCTACTTCCAACGTCACTTGTACAGCTGCTCAGGATCATCTCTGGTGAGCATCCAACAGTAGTCAGCCAACATTGAAGTAGATCAGTTTCCCTGGTATCATTTCTCCATCGTTGCAATGTCCCTATTAAAACATTCACCGTGCTCATCACTGAACAGTTGTCAGGGAAGAAATCTAAGTGGATCTTTAAGGGCATATTGCAGCCAAGTTTGTGATAGAGAGACAACATGTCCTTAACCTCAGAGAAAATCTCAGAGGGTAGGAACCTCAGAGGAAATCTCAGACGGTAGTTTCTTGTAGTTGTCTGCCTTGACATTCCCGGGGAATTTAGTTGACACAAGACAAAATGCGTCCCAAGCCTTTTTCTTGTCACCCTGAAGTAGGTTGTCGAACATCTGGTCTCTGAACAGCTCTCAGATCTGAGGACCCACAGAAATTGCCTCTTTAATTTTTGCTTTGCTGAGTCGAGGAAATTTTTCAGCCAAGTACTTGAAAGCTGATGCAGTCCGGTCCATGGCTTTTACAAAGTTTTTCATCACACCGAGTTTGATGTGTAGGGACGGTAGCAGGATTTTGTGCGTTTCTGCCAGTGCTGGATGTTTCACATTCTTCTCTCCTACCGTCTGAGATTTCCTCTGAGGCCAGTTTCTCTTCATGTAGTGCAAAGTCTTTGCTCGGCTCCCATTCACATAAGAAACAGCAGTACTTTGTATATCCCAGCTGCAGACCCACTACCTTCAAGTCACAACAGAGATGCCAGCCATACTTGCTGTATTGAAGACAGTTCAACAGCAGTTATAGGTTGTTGTAGGTTTCTTTCATGTAGACAGCATGTCCAACCAGAATGGATGGAAGTTGCCTTGAGATAACAACACCTCCTTGAGACTCAATTTCGAGGAGTCTATGAATAGTCGCCATTCTTGAGGGTCATGCTTGATTCCGAGGGCATTCATCAGGCCATCTACATTGGTGCAGAACACAAGGTCATTTTACATTCTGAAATAAGGCGCAAACTGCTCATGACAAGTTAGAAACAAAGTCATTCAGACATTTTTTTTTTGAGGAGATTCCATTGCTTAAGTCTTGATCCAAGTAACTGCTTTGGCCTTGGACAGCTCCAGATCACAAACAAGATTGTTCATTTCTTTGGCGAGAATGTGTGGCACAGATGTGTGGATCATCATTAGACACTGAAGGCTGCAGAGAACCTGATGTCAGTTTGCCTCCCTCCTCATTGTCTGAATCAGTGGAAAATACTTTTGGGGATTCAGGAACGGGAAGGCCTTCGCAGTGCGGTCAGAGAACAGATTGTGTATTCGGTCATGTCCACTTCTTTTTCCTTGTGATGCCTCCAGAAACAGGTGGAACCATGCAGAAGTAGCAGTCATTTGCATGATTGCTTGGCTGTCTCCAAACCATTGGAACAACAAATGGCATTGCCACTTTGGAAGATTCTTTGTACACATACTGCAGCATATGTGTGGGGCCCAGGCCTTATCTGGTCCTCGATCTTGCATCCAAAATAAAATTCATACGCCACTTTCACTATTGGAGTGATGGCCTTTTTCTGGTTTACAAACGTCACTTCTCCGCAAATGTAACAAAATGTATCTGCACTATTAACACAGTTATGAAGCATCACTACTGCTAGATTAAAACTGCAAGGATCATGTGTGTTGTACTTATGACTCGGGTAAATGGGAGTCACTCAAAAGTCTTGCTCACCCTACGAGACGTCGCTTACAACTAACCATTGCATCATCTTTTGTCCACAATCGTAAAGCTGCGAATTCATGACCACTACATTGCATCAGACAATGATGCAATATGTTGCAATCTGGAGTTTAAAATACAGTGTTGCGAAATGGTTACCTATGTACTCAATGCGGACTGAGTCGTTTATACATGACCATCTCTGTCTCCTAAACAAGAGTCAATCGATAAATTTTATTGTCATTTTCATGTTCAACACCTTGAAATTAGTAAATATTGGCTATTTTCATTCAAAGCCCTTTTTGTGTGTTACCCAGTGTAATTCATCACAATTATGAATTCCTTGTCTATAAGGTATCCAAATACGTTTCTGAAATTTTTGCATAAATTGAAGTTGTGTACAATTATGCAAAATATACAGTGCCATCTAATCAGATTCAAGCCAGACATGTCAAATGCTTCCAAAAACACTTGAGTGCTGAAACAGTACATTGGTATTTACATACACTAGGAAAAATATCGACTTTCAAAGTGGGTTCCTCACAAACTTACAGCCAGCCAAAAGCATCTGGGATTATCAGTTTGCTTATCGCTTTTGTGATACAAAAAAATCATTTGGTGACTTGAGATGAAAAATAGATCATCACATATAACAATTCGAAGCATTCACATCACTGGTTTATCACCGTGAGAATCGGCTCTGCACACATCAAAGCCCACATTTCATCAGAAGAAAATTATGCTGTGCATGTTGGCATAGAAAAGAATCGAGCTCTTTGACCAAACCATCATAGGAAATGTGTACTTAGAATGAACAGTTGCAATGAGTGCACAGTACACGTATCCCTCAATTTACATGGTTTCATTTTACACAGTAAAAAAATGCAACCAGTTTCAATTTACACTATGATGGACTCTGTGTTATATGGAATTAAAATCTGTTATTATACAGAAGAATTAACGTAGCGTTATTTTGTGTTTTATTTACACAACATAGCCGTCCCATGGCTGAGTGGTTAGCACACTTGGCTACTGATCTAAAGGACCTGGGTTCGAGCCCTGGGTAAGGCATGGATGTATGTGTCATTTTTCTGATGAGGTCCTGCCATCCTCTCGGCCCTACTTTGGCATATAAACTGACAGGCTCCTATCAGACCACTCTGGTTATTTATTTTTACCACCTTGAGGGTTATTTATTTTTATTTATTACACAAAATAATAATACATTAATTCTTATTATTACTACTGAACTGAAATTTGAGATAAATATGTATAAATAAAACAGTGTGTGTTTTATTCATAACAATGATTTTTTTTTTTTTGCGAAATTTATCCCTCTTTTTCCCTTTAGTTGTTGGCTATAATTTGCATAGTTTCGATTTACATGGTAATTTCCCAGAACATATCTACCATGTAAGTCAAGCAATGGGTGTACATTACTGCAGGAGAAGACTACACTCATGAATAGGAAAGGTTTCTGCATAATAATGCAAAACTGTCTGAAACAAAAATGCCCAGGATAAAATTCACGACCTGCGAGAGGAAACATTTTATCACCGAGCTTATTCTTCAGATCTTTCCCCTTGAGACTATCACTAGTTTTTGCCATTAGATAATCATTTGCACAAAACAATTCAGGAACCAAAAGGAGATAAAGATGGAGTTGAATTTTTGTGTTTTTCACTATAAAGACCTTGAATTTTACAGGAACAGGATCCATAAGCACATTTCTTGTTGGGAGAAAATCATAAATTATGTTACTGGTTATATTGCTTACTTGTTTTGTTTAAAAGTTACAAGTATTATAATTTAGTATCCCCTGTGATGATGCATAGAACCGGCCAGGCCTAGCACCTAATGTCCAACCCCGCCTTCTCGTGGTACAGATCGTTAGTACCTTTCAAAAGAGATACTCTCTTGTGGAAGTGAACGGAAGGGGAGGGCTGCCAGATTAGTGTGGCCTACTGATCTGGACAACTATGGCAACTTTTCTTTTTTTTTCTACCTTGCTGAGGAGTTGTCAACCACACAGGGTCCTGGTGCTGACCATATAAACCCACTGGACTGGACAGATATATGGCTCTGAGCTTGATTATGGATCCTGATTTTGCTGCACTGGTGGGCTTCTGTGGAGGGACAATCTTCCGCTGTGTTTTCTGTTTGTTTGTGGGTTGACAGCCCCAAGTGAATAGATTCACAGGATATGTTTATCAGCTGGTGGATAATCCTGAGCAGAAGTCATCGCAGGCACCTGAACTCTTTGGCATTGTCAAATTCTACATTGGAGGAAGTATTCCAGTGTAGATGGCTTCAGCCTTTAGTGGTGGGGGAACGGGTCTTTGCCCCATGTCTGCGATTCCTAATTGTAGACATGGGGCAATCACAAGTTTGATATTGTCGGCATTCCCTCTCTCAATAAACATAATTTCCTTAAACATCCCACTAACCATTTTCTCTCCATAGGTAGTTGGAATGTGAGGACTCTGCACAGAGCTTTTCCTCTTGATGCCCTCACATAAGAATTCCACCATTATAATTTAGATATTCTTGGTTTGCAAGAGACCAGATGGACAGATAAAGGTCAGATTCTTAAAAATAATCTTAAATTTCTCTTTTCAGGGAGGGACGACAATAAGCATCACCAAGGCTTGGGTCTGCTTCTCAGCAGACACGCTAGTGATGCTCTTCTAGGATATGAGTGCATTAATGAAAGGTTTCTTACAGCAAAATTTCAGACAAGCGTTAAAGATTTGAATGTTATCTGCTGTTATGCCCCCACTGAGGATGCCGATGAGGATGAGAAGGATAGGTTTTATGGACAACTTCAGGATATTTTGAATTCTGTCAAGAAAGGAGATATTACCCTTGTTCTTGGTGACTTCAATGCCAAAGTTGGTACTGACTCTCACCTTTGGGGAGGAGTAATAGGCCCTTTTGGTATTGGTAGCTGCAATGGCAATGGGCAACGTCTCCTACAGGTAAGTAAACTAAATGGATTCAGAATAACTAACACTTATTACAAACACCGCGACATACATAAGCACACATGGGTTTCACCTGATGGGCTGCATAAGAATATGATTGATTATATATTAATTAACAGCAAATGGGCTAGTTCTGTTAGGAATACCAGGTCATATAGGGGAGTTGAAATTGGATCTGACCATTACCTTGTTAAAAGTGTCTTGCAACTTAAACTTAAAAAGTGTTGTGCTAGGGTTAAAAAATTTACTTTTAATACTGAAGCTCTGAAAGATCCAGTTATAGCCAAAGCTTAACATGATAGGTTACTTAGTCATGACAGTCATGGTATGCTTACTAATGAAGTTGAGGAAGAATGGGATCATTTTAAACAGGCTTTTTTGGACACTAACAGTACTCTTTTAGGAAAAAAGGAGCAGAAGAGGCAGACTTATCTGAGTGATAAGGCACTTGAGCTTATTTCGGAAAGAAAGAACTGCAGGAATGTCCTTAATCAATACCCTACTAGTCCTAATAGAAAGCATTACAGAGAACTTAATCAACATGTAAAAGATCAGTTACCTGCTGCTAAGAATCTGTGGCTGACAAAGCCGAGGAAGCAGTTAGACAGCACAACAGCAGAGAGCTGTACCAGATAGTTAACGTTTTGTGTGGTAGAAAACGGACAGGTATACAGGGATTGAAGGATAAACAAGGTAAGAAGGTGAGGATTCTGTCATGGCTAGGTGGGCTGAGCATTTCAGTGATATTCTAAACAATGCGGTTAGTTCTATTCCCATTGTTTGCAATGATGATAGATGCATTGGTGGCTTTAATGTTGGCCCTATAACACAATCTGAAGTTATTTTGGCTGTTTCTAAACTTAAACTTCATAAATCCCCAGGGGTAGATGAAATTACTACGGAAATGCTTAGAGCTGGGAATGTTTCGGTTACCACTTGGATGACTAAAATTTTGAATATCTTTATTATAAAGGCATGGTTCCTAAGGATTTTACCAGAGCTATTATTATCCCTATTTTTAAAAAAGGTGATCACAGTTCTTGTGAAAACTATAGGGGTATCAGTCTACTTTCCGTTAAAGGTAAAGTTCTTTCCATGATTGTGCTTAATAGAATTAAGAATCTGGTTGACAGTCAATTGCGTGATGAGCAATGTGGATTCAGAAGTGGTAGGGATGTGAGGATCAGATATTTTCACTTAGGCAGATTCTTGAGATGTTTAGAGTTTCAGAAACCTCTGGTTGCTAGCTTTGTTGATTTCAAAAAGGCTTTCGACTCTGTTGATCGTCATAATTTGTGGTTGATTGTGAAATCATATGGTATACCAGACAAGTTAGTTAACATAATGAAAGCCCTCTATAATAACACTGAGTCGTGTGTGAGAGTTGGTAAGGCTTGTAGCAATTGGTTTAGCATTACTTCTGGTGTTCGACAAGGGTGCATTTTGTCTCCTTTTCTCTTTAGTTTGGTTATTGATTATGTTATGCGAAATTCACTTCAAGGGAAAGATTTTGGCCTTAAATGGACTGGAGATAGGAAAATTTCTGATTTAGCTCTTTTGGCAAATGATGTTGATGAGAACTCTTTCATTCGAGCTGTTGATGAGACTGGTAGTAGAGTAGGTTTGGTTATAAACAGAGAGAAAACTAAAGTGATAAAAATTGGTCAGGCAGGCTGTGATTCAGTTAATCTGAATGGTTGCAGTCTTGAGCAGGTGTCACAGTTTAATTATCTTGGGAGCTATGTAACAGATAATGGTGATGTGCGGCATGAGATTAACAGACGAATAGGGATTGCTGCCGGGACTTTTAAGAATCTATGGAGAGTGTGGAGAAATAGGCGTATACACCTAAAGACTAAAATTAGACTGTATAATAGTTTGGTTCTTTCTAGGGTTAGTTATGGTAGTGAAACTTGGACACTTTGTAAACAAGATAACAGGAAACTAGATGCTTTTGATTCCAGATGCTTACACAGTATCTTGGGCATTAGGTGGTTCAACTTTGTAACTAATGATGAGGTTAGGCAAAGGGGTTTTCAACCTCCTTTAAGCAGCATATTGTGCAGAGAGAGACTCCGTTGGTTTGGCCATGTTGCTCGTATGAATAATTATAGATTGGCGAATAGGGTTATGAACAGTGTGCCTAAAGGCCTCAGAAGGGGAGACCTAGGATGCGGTGGGCAGACAAAGTCAAACAGGACCTTGTTAGAATTGGTGTGCAGTGGCCAGATGCAGTAGATGTAGCTCAGGATAGACTTGCTTGGAGAACTAAATTGCACGGTCTGGTTGGACCTCCGTAGCCCATGGCTGCTTGAGGATGATGATGATGACACCAAAACCGCACAAGCTTATTTGGACATCTAATAATTTACATTTTATGTTTGAAAAAACATTGGCTTTTTTAACTTATTGTTCATTGAAAATTTTATTTCGCTGTATTATATACTTTATTATACCACCAATATTTAAATCTTAGAATTTCACTTGAGAAAAACTAAAAATGCGTTACTAAAAAAGAGCATTTGTTTTACTGAATAGTATTTTGAAAAATTATTGGTTAATTTGCCACTTTTTAGTTTTACATCTATCGATGTTTCTACATTCGGTTGAAATTTTGTTTAGAATTCATTTTGAAATTACTTTCCCTTTACATATGTGTAGATTATATATTGCTATTATATATGTTATTTAAGCTATATAGTGTTTAGTCCACTGATATATTTAAAAATAATTATTGAATATTTACAGGTTTAAACTGAAAATCTTGCTCAACACCTTCACTCTTCATCTGAATATCACCTTCATTAATCACTCTGGTCTTTGGCCATAAATGTAACTTATTTTGTTATAATAAATCAATCTTGTTGTGTTCAGTCTATGCCTGTATATACCTTAATGCTACATTTTTTTAATATTAAGAAAAATGAGAATATCATTATGTAACATTTAAAAAAAAGGAGTATGAATATTGGGGCAAATGTAAATACTTTGATTATAAAATCGAAATACAATTTGTCTTTTAAGCAATATTGAAATTTTATTGCAACCAGTGTGTTGTATCGAAGTCCGAATTATATTAACTATTAGTATATGCACTTTTTTTCTGCATAATTTTATACTCGTTGTGCAGAATAGTCTGAATGCTAATAAATCCATAGATATTTCTTTTCATTTAGTGTTTTTGGCGGACATCAGGTAAAAAACGAGATTTTGTAAGGTATCATGTAAAGTCATAAAAATTTCCCAGAGTGGTCATATCCCCTATATTTTGGTAAAGGTCATTATTATTGGAGTGGGTGTTCTACCAGCATATTTTTTTCGAGGGCGGAGGATCATTAGCACGCAGGGCGCATAATCTGTAGTTCCCAGTATAGAGTCCAGCCTGTGCCAGCATCGAGATTTATCTCTTGTTAGTAGAGGACACCGATGGTCTTGGAAAGGCTGCCATCATCAGATGGGTCATTAGGCCGTGGACCCATGTGCAGGAAAGCAATATTCTATATGTTAAAGAAAAGGCTTCATGGGAGACACAGTTGTTCAGTGGGTTCCCCACTCCCCCAACATTCAAAGGTTTTTTGCTATTTAGCTCGTGTGAAAAAAACGCCAATCGGAGGTAAAATAGCCCAACAATCATTATTGGGTCATTCCGAGCTGGCAATGTAACCCATTGTGCAAAGAAACCGCTACTCACGGGAAAAAGTGACATCTTTTCAGCGACTCCGATCCTCGTTAAAAGAGAGAAATACCCCTCTACGATTTTGTAATATTTTTATAGTTAAGAAATTAACATAATTTTATAATATGATCTTTAAATATTGAAACTCGTCCTTTTTAAAACTGTTTTATTAATAAGTACGATCACATGGAAGATAAAATGTGCTTGTGAATGCACAAGCTCGTCTCCAAGACTATCGGTGTTCCCTACTAAACGAAAGTAAGATGAGGGTTCTGCAGAGTTAATCTAAAGGCTGGCCCATGTGAGACGAACCTGGAACTGAAGATTTCGAACCTGAGCATCTGTTCTCATAGCTCTATTGTGAAGTTCTCTCTTTTAGGAGTTATATGTATTTTGCGTCGATTATTTCTTGAGGAATTTCTGAGTATCACGGCCCCTAAGCATATAGGTGTCGTAGTGGTATAAATTAGGTTCCACAACAGCCTCCTTGTCTACCTGGGATTTACCCACAGGCAGCGAGCTACTGATCTAAGGGACCTGGGTTCGAGCCCCGGGTAAGGCATGGATGTGTGTGTTGTTTTCTGCTGAGGTCCTGCCATCCTTTCAGACCTACTATGGCATATAAACTGACAGGGTCCTGTCAGACCTCTGTGGCAAGCAGCTGCTTGAGGGGGTATTTTTTTTTACCGAGTTTTTAAATTCTCAGGGTGGAAGGTGGTCACATACAATATCAGGATACCAGATATTTATTTTGTAAATTCCAGAAAAGTAAATTTTTATTAAAAATGGTTGTTATTTAAATTAAAAAAAAATTCTAATTAAGGAACAAAATACACGAGCATGGCATCAACATCAAAAGTAACAAAAAAAATTTTTAAAAATTTACCCTACAAGAATGTTTTTCGTCTTAACTGCTGTCTTGGTGATAAATGAATTTACAATTTTATTTACATCTATGTTTTGATTTCTATGAATATGAAGCAAGGCAAATCATTAAGACTTCATTGAGATATAGTTGATCTCAAATATTTTTTTTATCTTTGTATAGCGAAAAGGACCTCTCTGTATTATACGAAGATAAAGGAAGAGTTAACGCTACTCATAAATTTTACATATTCTGGCAAAAGATCGCGTATTACATTTATTACATTTGTACTATCTGGGTTTTTCAAACTGTCCATGACACGAAGGTAAATCCTATGTATTTATAATATGGGAAATAAATAGGTCATCCGATAAAAACAAATCATCAATTTTATCAGATGGAATGTTAAGAGTTTATTCGTTGCAATTTAGGCAAAATATTATTTTGAATAGTATATAATAATGTATAATATGTGCTTTTTTATAAAAATATCCCTGATTTTTTTAGTTGTCAGTGCAAGTTAATGTAAAATACTTCGGTACTTTCCTAAAGACCTGTCAGTAGCATGAAATATCATTAAAGTAATGTATCGGAGGTTCTTCAATATGCATTTAAAGATTTGCTAAATACTTTTTACAAAGAAAAACCTAATTAAATTATATGTAGCATTTTTGTTACAGGATGTATTGTGTTCAAGAAATTGATCAGGGGGAGCTACACCCTCGTCGAAATTTGCCAGAGCGAGTGCGAATGGATCTTCCGACCCTTCAGGGTCAAAGTCAGTCCTTGTGTTGCTCAAACGTTTTCTCCCCCATACGGAGAAGTACTGTTCTACTAAGTTTCAGATATCCTGCAGCTTTCTCCAAAGAAAGATTCCCCCATAAAAATGGTATGAAGAAGAAAGTCATTTAGTGTAGCACAGAAAATGAATATTATTAACAGATTGCTCAGAGGCAAACGGTTGGATAATATATGAATTACCTTCAATTTGTCGTCGTCAATGATGAGTAGTATTTAAATTCAAAAGGGCAAACATCCAAATGTTGATGATCATCTGTTTCTGGGGCTTAAAAATGAATAACATTCATAATGAAGGATGGACGTGCTCAGACTCCAGTTTTTCAGTCAATAAAGAAAGATCTCATTCAATCTTTCTCTCGATCTTCAGTCTGAAAATACGGCATAAGCTATGAATAGCGTTAGGAGTGAACAATACATTGTATTCTCTAATGTACTGTTAACGCGAAATTCTGTATAGGCTAGTAAAACTAGAGCTCTGACAGGAGCCATCAGTCAGGGTTGGACTTTGATGTTCTGAGGCCCTAAGCTATGGCAATTAAAGAGGCTTTAAGTTCTGACAAGTTTAAGAGACCCCAAAAATTTGAAAGTCGAAATCTATATATATATATTTACTATTCTGATTGAAAGGAAGATTAAGGAACAAACATGAAAAGGACGGGGTAAAAACATTATACAAACATATCTACAGCTAAGATGAAAGGGGTGTGCATAATAGATTAAATTAAATACTACAAAACGCTTTAGCGTGACACAGTAAATCTAAAAATGCATTTTTTAAGCCCCCTCTTATTGCGAGACCGTAAGCTGTAGATTAATTAATTTATGCGTAAATCCGACCCTGCATTCGCCATAGCGAGACAGCAGAAAGACAGTTCAAAAGTCCAGGTTTCAAACCCAGACCCTTTGATCAGTAGTCAAGCTCCCTAACCACTTGGCCATTGTGACGACATAAAAATCATGCAAAGTAGCTCCGTATTAAATGTAATAATTTTCTTAAAAGAAAACGGAGTGTGAAATTTTGTTGTTTTGCCTGGGTAACCTGTAAGCTGAAATGCGATAGGGTGTTCAACCAGTTTCCCAATTTGAAGAGATTGAAGAGACACTTGTGGCTATGTAAAAGATGTGCAGTTAACGTATTAAGTAGGTATCTATCGTTTAGATGTTAGCTTTGGATGCATTAGTAAACAATAGAACTTTAATTTTAATTGTATGTAAACATAACTAAATTCTTATATTCAAAATGATGTAGACTTTTTTTTTTTATCTCTTTCTCTTTTTTTTTTACTTTCCAAAAACTGCATTTTTTAAAGCTCTTGTCTATTCCTTTATTCTTGTGGGTTTGTTAGCTGAACATAATTTCGCCAGATATAAAATCCGAAGAACTATTGCTTTTTTATTATAATTTGAAGTCTCATGATATCGAGTCACTGCGATGTTAATCTTACCGCAATATAGAGAAGGTTTATGATACAGTGGATAGAGAGGTCCTTTGAGATTGACTTAGAATATTGGGAATAAGAAAGGGCTTCATTTCTGTTCCGAAAAGACTATATGCAATAGTTAAATGCAAATATATATATATGAGTTCGAAGAAGAAGGAGACTGGAAATGATTTCAAATTTAGAATTAAAACAAGGATGCCCTCTCTCTCTCCTGTTCTTTTCCTTGCTTTCATTAATTCACTTGAAGACAGACTAAGAGAATATAAAAATAAAAAAAATAAATACCCCCTCAAGCAGCTGCTTGCCACAGAGGTCTGACAGGAGCATGTCAGTTTATATGCCATAGTAGAAGGTCTGTGAAGATGGCAGGACCTCAGCAGAAAAACAAACACATCCATGCCTTACCCGGGGCTCGAACCCAGGTCCCTTAGATCAGTAGCCAAGCGTGCTAACCACTCGGCCATGGGACAGCTTTCTAAAAGAATGCAATGACGAATTTAATATTCCCAATTTTGTAAATGGGACAAAAAAATTAAGGTTTGTTCTTTGCTGATATGATTTTTACAGTAGACAAAACAAGAAGGAGAATTTATTAAATATTGTGAATGATTTTGGCAGGAGGTCTAAAATTAATTTTAGTCCTAAAATGTATGCTTATGTCTTTGAATTGCAAGGAACATATACCTGATATCAGGTTTGAAAATCATCAGATTTGTAAGGCGGACTCAGTTTTGTATCCGGACATTATCTTCGGTCAAGAAACAAACTATCTGAATATCGATGAAGATATTGTAAGGAAAAAAATTATCGATACATTGGAATTATAAAAAACAAAGTTATGTTCTCTTATAATAGATATGAAGTGGCAGAATATTGTAGAAATCTCTCGCCATACAAGCAATCACCTATGGCTTTAGTGTCCTCTCATTCTCTTCAAACCTGAGAAAAGGTTGAAGCGTCACAGATCCAAATTGGAAGTTTGCACTTAGAGAAAACCAGTTAACTTCAAATGTAACGTTTCAAGGTGAAATGGGTTGGAGCACTTTTGAAAGCAGAGAAGCTAAACGCAAACTTCTTTTTAGGTCGCCTTCATAATATGAATGAAAACATGATAGCCAGAAATGTATTTGAATATTGTAGTGCACTTGCTCCTCGAGTATGTAATTCTACATGGTTTAGTAGAACTCTAGTAGTAGATAGAAAATTCGATCCTAAATCAGGTTCTTAGAATTCTAAAATTGCCGTGACATGGAAAAATAGGATTATTAAAGATGTAAAGTGATCTTCACACGATTTATGGAGGAGAGAAGTAGCTAAGATTCATAGCCGAAGGAAGTCTATGATAGGACGATTGTGTATACCAAAGAAACTTACATGGATAATAGGATTGGTAGTTCATTTCTCTGTGAATCTAAAGCTGGTTTATTGGAAACGAATAAAAGACTCAGTCAATTTCTAAAATTTTCTGAAAAATGTATTCTAAAGTCCTAATGCCATTGAGACAATGTTGCACATTGCACTGGATTGTGATTGTCTAGAGCAGTGGTTCTTAACCTTTTATGCTTCATATACCTCCTGGAAATGTGTATGTGACTGGCGTACCCCTTGTATAGATAGATAAAATACAATTATAGTATAACAATAGTTATTTTTATTTTGTTTCTAGATCTAGCGACTTTTGAGCTCTCACGACATACCCCAAAAAATTTTACCGCGTACCTCACGTTGAGAAGCCCTAGTCTAGAGCACCATCGTTGTGACTGGTAATGATCTGTAGAAAATGGAAACTGAACACAGCAAATTCAGTTGGAAGCTTGGCTTCCCCGTAATGATCAAGTTATTGGACGGGATAATCTCGAAAGACTAAGTTCAACCTTAAGGAATGGGTCTGATAGAAAGATGATATCAAATGGCGACAGTCGTCTACTTCCTAAAAGTAGGAAGAAAACTCTAGGGAAGTCAATCAGGAACTGGTTAATAGTACGGCGAGGTTCACGAGCTGAAGTAAATTGTGGAATGTTACGAAATTAGTTGGACTTATTCACTATATCCCTTTTTATAAGATGCGCCGTGGAGGATTTTGGATGATCGGTGTTTTATTAATAGTGTTTTTTACGTTATTTAGACCTTATTTAGTATCTGGTAAAGGACAGCTCATAACTCTCACAGAAAATACATGGCAAGAACTTTTGGAAGGGGAGTGGATGGTCGAATTGTAAGTATGATTGTATTCGAATGACTAGATCGGTCACATTTACAAAATTATAGTATACTGTTCAGTTTTCGAAAGTTTTTGTATTGTTCAATACTATCAGTAGAAAAAAATGGGTCATCAAAGTAACTTGTCACGGAAAATTTATAAGGGCGGAACCTGATAAGACGTTCTGTGTGGGCCCGGCTTTTGCAAAATATTAAGCAGACTTGGAAATATAGCTTGTGCCTGACAAAAACCGGCAAAACAGAAGCAAAATTATTTATTCTTGGTATTCCCTTAATGTGGAGTAGTATAGTAGGAAATGAGGACTAGCTCCATTGAAACATTTGCAAAATAAAAAATTTCAGTTGTACTTAATTTTTGAATAATTTTGATATACCCAATACATGCAATATTACAAGCAGTTTTTTTCATTGAGTTTGTTAGTGTTTTGGCAGTAGTGCACATCACGGTTCTCGGCCGCCATTTTTTATTTGAAGCAACGTAGCAAAATGGGCCTTTTTAGTTGATTCCCACAACCCCCAGACCCTAACTCAAACAGGGGTTCCTAGAAAAAAGATTGTTTTTCTCATTACCATAGTAATGATAACTCAAGTTTATGTCAAAAGCACAGTACCGTTACCATGGTAATGGTAATTTGCATTGTAAACAAACACAATGTAACAAAAAAAAATGCAATTCCACTAAAAAGCATCCCTTACAACCACGAATTACTAAAAGAATTAAAATTATCAAAAAAAAAATCATAAACAAAGAAATTACACAACACATTTGCCTTCCTATATATTACAATTTCATGAAATATCCCCCCCCCCTCTTTTCCCAATAGTTAAAACACTCCACAAATATATTTCCACAAACTAAACTAATAAATCCAGTCACACAAACAATAATTAACCAAAATAAATCGCCAGAATTAATGAAATTGAACACCAATCTCAAAACCAAGAATATCATTGACTTGCATCGCTGACCGGCATTATAAAAAAAGCCCTCAAAACTAAATAATCTCATTGGTTTTTGGACCACACATACCAAAAAGCATAAAGATCGGAAACAGTGCACCACCCACCAAATTATAGAAAGCCCCTGAAACTAAATAATCTCATCAGAGACAACAATGTCAAACCAAGCCACTTTCATCAACTTGGAGCACTAACCAATGAAAAAGTATCTTTTCTGCACTTAACAAAAAGCTCCAAAACACATATAATCTCACCAAACACAACTACACTGCTCAACATAGAAAATGCCACACCAGAAAGTATTTTCTGGAGCACCATGCAAATAAGTGGGTATGTGTTGACAGTTGAGTTATGGAAATGAGTGCAGTTGCAAACTAATTGCATGATAGCTTAGGGAGATAACAGGGCAAAATGGCTCCACATAGCTAAAATTGGTGCAATTTGGTAACAATGCAGTGGTCCACCTGGGCATGTGGACCACTGCATTGGACTGATTTCAGTGACAAAAGCATGTCTAAGAAGTGAGAATACCTGGGTGGCATCATTCTACCATCACACTGACACCTTTACCAGAGGCATCAACATATATAATCCCTCACATCATTTCCCTGCAACGCACAAGGTGAAAAAACTGTCAGCCAAGTTTGGCGACAGAGGTTGGAGGAAGGTAACATGTTGTAGTGGGACTTGTGCACATAGATGGATATCTGATCACCACATATGACAGCAAGTTACAGCAGCCCTACAATCCATAGTGGATGACATTTGACATGGTGTATAGGCAGCTACTGACATGGACTGTGAATCACAGATTGACTGAGGTAGGTTTGTGCTCTCACTAGCCACTGCAACTACTGCCACTCAACACAGTACATTGCACAAGGTTGCAATGATGGTGTACCAGACATGCATGGTGAGATGAATGGAACCATGCTGTATTCAGCAATGAGTCTCGCTGCTGTCTCAGCACCGACAGTCACCGATTGAGAGTCTGGAAACAACATAGGCACTGGGCTGATCTTGCTGCCATCAACAAGTCATATGGCTCCTCAGCCTGGTTCATGCTTTGGGCACTATCAGTTTCAACAGCCATTCACCGCTTGTATGCATAGTGGGTATAACGACAGCATGACAATATGTTGATGAAGTGATGCAGCCCATTTTGTTGTCATATCTCCATGGTATCTCTGGTGCCCAGTTTCAGCATGATAATGCCTACCTGCACACTGCCAACATTGGCAGACAATGCCTACAAGGTGTCCAGGTGCTGCCTTGGCCAGCAGGATCCTCAGTTTTCTCCCCAATGGAGAATGTGTGGGAGATCATTGGCTACTCACAGCTATATTTCTGCTATCAACAATATAGCTGTTAATAAAAGTTCATATGCTTTGGTACAGATGAGCAAACTAAAAAGCAGATATTTTGAAGGAACAAATTTAGCGATACAAATGTTGAGTGATATATAGTGACCAGATTTCAATTGGTAAAAACAATGACAGGTTACTAAATGTTGCGGTTTCAGATTACTGAAAGTGGAACATTTCTTCTCAAAGTTTAACCCCACAAAAAAATTAGCTAAAGCAAAGGTAGAATAGTACAGTAGGTATGATGGGTAATTCACAGTAGGTTGAAGTTGCAATAATTCTTCCATCTAAGCACCTAAAGTAAAGAATTTGATTATGCCGTGTAAATTGGTGATAAGCCTATGTCTGAGGGAAATCCTGCACATCTTGTGCTTGTGGCAGTTTGTACTTCATAGACAAAATATGTTCACGTAAATTAGAAAAATATGTAAATACAGTGTCCACAAAAGTTACAAAATGATCCGGCTCAAACTGCAGGTAGGAGATAGCGAAGAGGAAGGAATAGCATTGATTGGACAAGCCATTTAAAATATCTGCCTTTTTGGGCTGGTTTTGGTACTGAAAGGGTTAATGGGTAGGGATGAAAATCTCCATGTTACATAATTAAACAGATTACCAGCAAATGCTGAGTAGTAGGATCTGTCAGTTTTAACCCTTTAATGCCCAGGAAATTTCAGAAAAGGGTAGAGGCTATTAAAGACAAAGAAATAGCACTATTTAGACAAGTCCATTTCAGTTTTTGGCCATTATTTAGCCCTTTAACACCCATAACTGTTTCAATTTGATTTTTAAATGAATACATTCAGGTGTTCCACATACTTAAATTCACAAAATAAGTGTTTGCTTGAAATAATTTCTCGAAAAAGCAATTATTTCAGCAAATTGTTTAAAATATTTCTTATCAACAAGACATTTCCTGCTATACTTTATTATTGAAGTGTTTACTTCCAAATAGCTAATATTGAATGAAGTTTTGTCACACCCACTGCACCATTTATATAACATTTTAATGCTGGGTTTTAAAAAAAATGTGCTCAAAGCAATAATTTTTTTAAACTTCTTTGTTCATAATTGTGCATTTCTTGAAAGAATGGCAAATATCACATGCTTTATATTTCATCAAAAGTAATGAAAAAAAAAAATGCATAAAGTGCTTGAATACCAGACAAATTCAGTTCTGGCATTAAAGTACCATTTTCCCACAGCTTAATAGTATACTGCATTTTGACAGACTGTGACAGTTTTGATCATTGACCTATGAACACCTAATATGTAGTAACTAGTAGTAGTGAAAAGAATGTTTTTCTGGCCATAATCGTTTCAGAATCATCAATCTGTTATACAGCAGGAAATATAACAAATATGACAATAAACAAGCAAAAATTATCATATAAATAATACAAATTATAACCATGAAGTAATGGTTTGCTATTACAATGAAGAAGACTTAAGTTTACCTTAGATTGCCCTTATGGGCTAGCCACTTAGTATAATCTAAAAGCTACATATCTGCCTGAATTTGCTAGTGTGCCATTAATGCTTTCTGGTAAGTTTCCTTACTAAACTGAATTAGTTAAGATTAATATTCAGGGATTTGTAGAGATTGTGTCTGTTTAATGTAGACATTCCTGATAAAAGTTTCATTACAATGAGCATACCTTCACTAATTCAAACAGTAAGTCAAATAGTAGTCTATGTTGAACATAGCTGAACAGAGACAACAATGATCACTCTCATTCCTAAACATACAATCTCATTTATACACTTAAAAAATAACTATCAGAACAAAATAATCTTGTTTGAAACAACTATTTTAAATGATGGACATAGCTAAATAATGAGCCTCAATCAACAGTAAATACGGGTTATCTGTTGATACAGAATTCAATAAGTAATTTTGCTGAAAAAAATTAGTTTCACAGATCACCAATGGCATCATGAATGACAGGGTCAAAGTCACAGTTTGCTGAATAATGAACTAGTTGTTGATAGTTTTGTGGTGAGAGTACCTGGCAAATAACTGAGAGATGTTGGCAAGACTAATTTTTTCAGCAAAATTATTTAATGAACCTCAGTTTCACACTTTAAAAACTATCGGAACAAAGTAATTTCATCCAAGGCAACTATTTTAAACTGTGTATTGCTAACAAACTTTAGTTTCATGTTTAAAAAACTACCACAACTAAATAATATCAGACATTTGAAATTTTTGTTACCACAACAAGCATGGTTCATTGTTATTACCCTTACATGCCTAAGTTTTAGATTTTTTTTAAAATTGTTGTTTCTGTTCATTGTTGTCTCTGTTCAGCTAACTCAACTTCTGTGCCTTTTTCATGAAGCAATGAAATAGTTCACATTATTACCAAAAGAAAGAGCATTTGATTTGAAACAAAAAACTGAAAGGAAAAAAATTATAGGTATGCATAAAACCAAAGTGACAGGTTCATTTGTAGTGATTTTTGAAAACTAATCAGCTTCTGGCACTTTAAGGGTTAAACAATGAACCTGCTTCCCTTTCCTTTTTTCAAAAAATATCACCAGAAGTTAATAATTCCATCAGAGATAGCAAGCAATTGTAGGCAATACAGTTCTGAACACAGAATCTCTGTTTCCCATATGTTAAACCCACAAATATAAGGGCCAGGGGTGGTTCAGGCAGTAGCGTGCCAGGCTCATAATACGCAGTTCACAGGTTCAAGTGTTACCTGGGCCAATGCTGAGATTTATCTCCACAAAATTACCTTCCTGCCTTCGGTTAGGAGAGGAAAGGCCGCTTGGTCAGATGGGGTTAAGCCGTGGCTGCATCTTCATGAGAGCCATACCTTGTGTATGTTAAAGAACACACTGGATGGCCTGTATAGTAGGCTACCATCTCCTTACAGCTGTTCAGTGGGTTTCTCCCCCTGAAGCAATCTCTGATCAATCCAAACCTTCTCTGAGTCATGTGGCTTGACCATTTGGGCCATTATGTGCAAAAAAAAGTGTCATTTAGGAGTAAAGTAGCCCAACCCACAAATATAATAACCCGTGTATACACTACATACAACCCACCAAATAACACTGCAGTAAAACATCTTAATACAAATAGTAGTAATAAATTCATTGAATAACAATAGTAATGGATAAAACAAGCAACTAATAACAGCAAGTAAAAAATCCTAAGGGCCAAAAATAAAAAGCCATCAGAAAAATAAAAAAATATGGGTACTAAACCCTAAATGTGGAAAAAGCTATTAGCAACTAAACAAAAATTATACAAAATTGCACTGTTGTAAATGGGAGATACAGCTTTTAGAAAACAGGGGTGGCACACTTCTAGAAGAATATAGGCTAAATTTATTGAGATGGTATGGGCAGTGGGCCAGATTGTTTTCTGATTGGTTTCATAAAAGAACTAAGCATATATAAAAACTATCAAGTGCAAATGAAAAATTGCTTTCCTTATCCTTGTTATGGCTCTCCTGCACACAGGGTCACAGTTAGCAGCCTCTTTCTGACCAAGGACAGGGGGAGGTATTGGAGGTAAATCTCACTGCTGGCACAGACCTGGTACAAGCCTGGTGTGCTACCTACTTGCCAAATCCTACCCCTAAAGAGGGCTTGGCACTTTTACAAATTGATTTCGGTATCTAGTTCAGCAAGTTACTCCCTCCTATTCTTCCTACCTCCATGATGGAACCCAAGTAGTATTTAAATATCCCATGATCATAAGTTAAATATTGTCCAGGCTCAATCTGTAATAATTAAATCATGTAGATACATATTTTTGTATCTTTAAGTGATTGAAAATGTCTTTCAGTTTTGCACCTTGGTGTCCTGCATGCAAGCAGCTAGAACCTTTATGGAAAGAATTTTCTGAATGGAGTGAAGATTTAAGCATTAAAGTTGGTAACATTGATGTCACATCAAATCCAGGTATTTGTAGTTATAGTATTTATATATGAATGTTGATTATTCATCATTAGAATTTTTTTTTTTAATTTATATCTATTAACCTGTTTGTTTCTAAATGTTCTCAAATATATTGGACTATACATATGGGCTATCAAATATATTCATTATTTTGGGAGTAAAATTGGGAATACTCTTAGTGACTCTAAATTAAATTTCCTTAATATTAAAATATATTTGTAATAAAAAAGGCAGTCATGAACACATTAATTTTTCTAGTCTCTATGCTTAACTATATTAATATTTTGGCACAACTTACTTATCAATAGAAACTGCTACATGATATTAACCCTTCCAGGGTCCAACCTGAAAAACTTATTTATATCCAGATGTCCAGCTATTTTTTTTTCACTATGATCAGGCAAAAACATTAATTTTAGAACTTTTTTTGCCAAATAACTAATGAAAGGAATTATGTCATGTTATATGCCAAATTAATCAGCATTTAATATTGGATTTTTGAAAAAAATTTAACAAAAAAATACTAATTTTTTTTTAATAGAACTTATTTTAGAATTGTGTGTAGTAAAATAAAATGCACCTGGCAAAAAATAAAAATTTATTAGAAAAAAAATAATAGAAATGATTATAATGCACATGAATAGAAAGGCTATTTTTTTTTCTGGATAACGAAAAAATATTTTTGGTTTCAAGTAAATATTTCTCCCATTTCGTGATTTTTTTTTCTCTGTGCCATATTTCGAGAAAAGTCCAGCTTTTAGCCAGTTGTGCTGAGTCAGATAAACAAGTCAACTTTAGAATTTTTTTTTTTAAATAACCGTCAACAGAAATAGGTCATGTTATGCACCAAATTAAACAGAATTTAACTCCAAATCCTATGAAAATAAAAATTTAAACAAATTTACAAGCATTTTAATAAAATGTTTTCACATTAATATAGTGAAAACAATAGATTGGACTATGCAATTAAGGCTTAACATTGGAAAATGTGATGAATAAAAACAGTTAAATTATATATTAATAGAAAGTAAATTTCTTCCCAAATAATATGATATTTGTTACTTGAAATATAATATATATTTCTTTTTAATGATTCTTTGCAGTGTGGTATATTTAAAATGTAAGGCGACTTGGGCCGTCCCGTGGCCGAGTGGTTAGCACGCTTGGCTACTGATCTAAGGGACCTGGGTTCGAGCCCCGGATTTAGGCATGGATGTGTGTGTCGTTTTTCTGCTGAGGTCCTGCCATCCTCTCAGATCTCCTACTGTGGCATATAAACTGACAGGCTCCTGTCAGACCTCTGTGGCAAGCAGCTGCTTGAGGGGGTATTTATTTTTATTTTAAGGCGACTTGGATTGCTCACATTAATGGGATTTTCTGCTCTGTTTATGAAATGGAAAAAGCACTTTCATGGCTGCTTTTTTTACTAAATTTTATGGATTTTTTTATTTCTTCAGATGTTGAAGTTTGGCAATATTGGCTGAGTGCAGAAAGGTTTTTGTGTACCGAGGGTAAAAAAAAGTATATTGTTAGAGTATATATTGAGAGAGAGAGAGAGTGTGTGTGTGTGTGTATATGTATATATAGGGGGGGGGGGTAAAATCTTTTAAGGCTGTTGAATGTAAACTTAAAAACTTATAATAAAATTCTGCTGGAGGCGGGGGGGGGGGGGGGATTGCCTCCCACAGGAGGACTGATATCAGTAGTGAGGAAGTTTTTTTTGCTTCCATATCAAAGACCTCATTCATTTTCAGAAAAAGTTACAAGATCAAAGTTTTTTTACTGGAAAATGAAGAAATAATAAAAGGGGGAAAAAAACACATAACCTAATGCAATATTAATAAAATATCCCAGCAACAAATTGTAAGCCAGCCATCTAATATAGCATAACTCTGAAAAATCGATAATTATTGATTGACAGAAAGATTGATTAACTTACCAGAAATAAAGTAATTCTACAGAAATGAAAACTAAGGTTTATAAAAAAAAAAAAGAAATAAAGTACTAAGTTTATGCAGGGAGTTTATAATTCAAGAGAAAGGAAAAAATAATTCAAGGAGAAAGTATTTGACATAAATCACCCATGTAAACAATTTGCCATGCCAAAAAAGTTTTTTTTATTTGCTTCCTTATCAAAGACCATTTATTTTCAAAAAATGATAGAAAATCAAAGTTTTTTTACTGAAAAATGAAGAAATAATAAAAATTAACATATAACTTAATGTGATGTTAAATATTCATGGCAACAAGTTGTAAGATGGCTATCTGTTGTAGCATAAATGCTAAAAGAAATCGATACTAATCGATCAATGGAAGGATTGGTAATTTATGGAAATAAATGTACAGAAATGAAAATTAAAGTTTAAATGTAAAACTATAAATACATATTAACTAGATGTATGGTGAATTTATCCAAAGGTTGTTGTAAACAATCCACTTTATAACCACTTGACTGCCGCACATGCAAGCAATTAGGCCATGGCACTTGGCTTTCCCATCTCCCAGCAGTTTTACTGTAACTAAGGCTCTAACAATAACAGCTTGGACCTTCTTCTGGGTAATGCATTATTTTACTTTTTGTTTTTTCTTATAGTTTCGATTTGATTCATTCTTTTACTTTTTATTTTTTCTTATAGTTTCGATTTGAAGAGTGGGAAAAACATAGAATGCTGGGATAAATGATAAAAATAATTCAAGTAATATTGAAATAGGTTTTAAAGTAGAAAATGGTCTAAAATGGCAAAAAAAAAAAAACAGAGGTATGTTCTTCGCAATTACTATTCAAAATCTTCCATTTTTAAAAGCTTTTTTTTTTTGTTACTTTTCAGAAGATTTTCAAAACTTGAAGGAAAAATTTGTTGATAATAGTTAATATCAAACTTGGGAGCTTAAATCAGGTGATTGCTTCAATACAGAGTAACATTTAAAATTATAACATTAAAAGCACAGTGACAAGTTATTACAATTAACTTTAACACATAATCACTGTATATATATATATGCTTTTATGACAACATAGTGAACCACCTTTAAACCTCTATCTTATTGCACAAGATAAGCGATATTCAATCTAATTCAGCTGAGAAACACTAGGTTATTTTTAAAGTGATAAGATAGTAAAAGCATTTTTTACCGCATTTCCCCATGTAGGGTGCAAGTCTGTATCATTTGCTAGCTGATGCACTCAGTTTTGAAACACACCGTTTTTGATATCTTGTCTTGAACATGCTGAAATGCCAGTCCCTTACAACCAGAATTATTCTTAGTTGTATAAGATCAACACTATTGTTATACATATGGTTGATTGTCCTACAGTATTTGCTGCTCTCTTTATATTCCAACTTTATGGTTCACTTCTATCACAATTTGACATGTCAACTTAAAAACATACAAAAACTTATCCTTCTATTAAAAACTGCTACACATGTTTTGTTCATCTTCAACAGGCAGTGTGGAGTTTGCTGTACATTAGATGTTTTTTATAAGACCATCCTGTTAAGTGATTTAAAATTAATTTCCATGCTGATGGTACTAGTGTTATATCTGTATTTCATAAATTACTCTGATTTAAATTAATAAGTAAGCTTTCTATATAATGTAATTGTGTTTTAGCTCTGGATGATGCAAATATTTTAGCTTTTAATGCAAACTGGTTTGTAGAATGGTCTGCATTAATACTGTTTTTTCTAATTCGTTACCCAAATCACATTGGTGCTCTGTCTTTCTTGCTGCCATCTGTTGGTATGTTTTCCCAATACATTTAATATTATCCAATACTACTTAATTTTCATCTTCTATTAAATAAATCATGTTAAGAAGTAGGTATTCTTTGATCCCTATCATCAATTTCCAATATTTTAACATTATTAACAATTTTTAGAGGTAATTTTATGTCATATTTCTAATATTGATAAGAAATTGACATAAATATGACATAAAATTTCCTCTAAAAAAGTTATTGATATTAAAATATTGCCAAGAGTAGGCTTTGCTCTTTAGCTTTCTAGAACTGTTGAGTCCTGTCACTTGTGATGGATGGAGACATGAACCAATGTCCAGCTGCTTGTGAGAGACTGGCTGAACTCACAAATATTTGCTTTATCATGAAGTTTGCCACTAAATCTGCTTGTGAGTAAGCTATCATTGTACTGGTAGTAAAGTGTACACATTCCAGAAAATCTGATAGAGGAAGTATTCTCTGTATTTCAACAAATTTTCTTACTTGATACTTTGCTTTTTGGTAATGTGTAAGAAAGCTTTGAAGAGAGCAGGTTGGATTAAACCTGATAGGCACTTATCTGTGCAATGGTCTACTGACCAGGAAATCTTTTAAAGAGATAAATCTGTTTCAACAGTTTGTTTGCTAATTAAGCTCTTGTCAACAATGTGCCAGCAGCAGTTGGAAAGCTGCCAAGGGTTATATCAGCACGGCATAGAATATTCGGTACAAATTTTTGTCTTTTTCATATGTAAGATATTAAGGCCTGCTGGGTCTTTTAATTTTTATTGCATGACTAGTAAATACTTTTAACCTGTTAATATTTCCTTATTCCTACATTGTTTTAATTATAATTTTGTTGTTTTTGCTAAACATCAAATTGAATATTAAATATTGAGTTTTGTTTCTTAGGTCTCAGTGGACGCTTTATGGTTACAGCATTGCCCACTATTTATCAGTAAGTGTTTACTTATATGTCTTGCTCATATCAACTATGTTCAATTAAGAATTATAATGTCCGGTGTTGTCATCCCATGGTCGAGTGGTTAGTGAACTTGGCTACTGATTTAAGGGACTGGGTTCAAACCCCAGGTAAGGCATGGATGTTTGTGTTTTTCTGCTGAGGTCCCACCTTCCTCACGGACCTACTATAACTGATAGGCTCCTGTTATAATCCACTCATTGCTTTTGTTGTCTTTTAGGGAATTATCTTGTGCCTTTGAAATGGCTCTAATATGCTGTTCCATTCTAAACTCAATGGATTGTGGAGATGCAGATTGACCAATGAGTCTGTCCCAGGGTAATGTCAGCTCTCCCAAGAAATATCCTTGAAGGCATGAATATGGTGGTTTCATGTAATGAAGTGCGTAAAGCAAAGGAAAACTGTTACAAGACCTCTGTGGCAAGAGCTGGTTGATGGGGTATTTTTTTAATGCCCAGTGTATTATACAGGGTTAAAATCATAATACTTAAAAAAAAAATAAATACCCCCTCAAGCAGCTGCTTGCCACAGAGGTCTGACAGGAGCCTGTCAGTTTATATGTCATAGTAGAAGGTCTGAGAGGATGGCAGGACCTCAGCAGAAAAACAACACACACACATCCATGCCTTACCTGGGGCTCGAACCCAGGTCCCTTAGATCAGTAGCCAAGCGTGCTAACCACTCGGCCATGGGATGGCTTGAATACTTAAATCATTATCTTATCAAGTTCTTTAATATAATGTTAATAGTAAGGTTTAAAATTGGACCAACTGCTTCAGTGTTCATTAACCCTTAGTGTTGTGTTTTTAAAGCTTAACTTACTGTGATGGCCAGATTCATTTTAAAGCAGTTTCAGAAAATAAACGACTTTTGAATCTCATCCTGAAATAACTAATGAACAGAAATATGAAATGGCAGAAATTCAAAGGAAAAAAATGGTAAATGTTTTAAACATTTTTTAAAATATTGCAAAAATTTTACTGTAATTTTTCCTACTTCAACTTCAGTAAAATTAAAAGAAACTTTTTTTTTTGGATTATTTTATTATTCTAATATAAATTGTTCATAATATTACTCTTAATGTTTAAATCACCCACTTAGGGTTTTCTAAAATTTTTAATCATTTATGCAAATAATGCATAATGTATGTGCTTAGATGATCTTTTGATGATCGGCAAACTTGATTGGTCATAAATTTGTTTTGCTTTAAAAATGAGATAATTTAAATGAAAACAAAAATATATCTAAAAACAGATAAAGAACCATAATAAGTATTGAATAAAAAATATTTCAAAGATATTTTTAGTTTAACTGAAGCATTGAAATTGAGAATAAATCATTTTAGTATGAAGCTGCATAACTGCTGCAGAAAAGTTTAATTTTAAAAATATGACAAGAATTTGATTAAAAATCTCAATTTCCTAACTATAATTAGCTTATTTTGTTAAAAGGAAGTTAAAGTATCGCTAAAATAAGTCCTACATTTTTTAAAAATTGCACTTTGAGGCTAATTACTTGATCCTGCAATTCTTCTGATATCTATCATTTGAGATCACTAGCAGTTTTGTTTAATTGTTTCCAAATTATTCTTTCTAATTGTATATGTGTACATTTGAGAAGAATGAAAAGGAATTCTAGAAGCATTAGAGTAAAAAGTCTTTAAAAATAAAGTCTTCTAAAATATTGAATGAAAGTGATGTGCATTGTTCCTAGATAATGCAAGTTCTAGTAGTAATAAAATCATTATCTTATGCTAGAAGTTTAGAAAACATCACAACTCTGAAAGGACAAACAGTAGCTTGGAATACTAGAAATCAAGAGCAATCAATAATATATGTACCGTACAACAGAGTAAAGGCATAAACTAAATTGTTACTACTTGATGCTATTTAAGGTGACTCACCATGTGCATACAAATCACTGCAGGCTCAAGTAGATTTATTTTTAAACTTTATCATGATTTTTTCAAGCAGAATCAACAGGTAAAATATGTATCATACATTTTAGATTTTAATGTTATTTTCAATATTTGATTAGAAACATTTAAAAAAATATTCTGATTTCTATTTGGAAAAGGCATTTTTTACAACCTTGTACTATGAGAATGATGTTTATTTTTATGTCACTAAAATTTTGAACATGAAAATGATAACCCTTTCTGTGTAAGAGGAAGATTAAACTGTGTATTTGCTTATTTCAGTGGTTCCCCATCCTTTCTGACCCCTTTTACCAAGTATTTTCTAATGCCACCTTTTACCAATAATTATTTTTGGTAATAATTCTCCTCCATAGAAATAAAATTAATTTTTCCTGTATAAAACTAGATGGTGGTAGTGTCCCCATTATCAGTTTGACAAACTGAATGCTGACATAGATTTCTAAAATTCCCCTATGGAACCACTGGTCTAACTCTTCTAGGTACCCTTTCATCTGCAGACATTGATAAATTATGAAATCATAGGCCAGAAATGAACACAGCTGTTTTTATTACAACACAAAAAAAAAATGTATTTTTTTTTAAATATGCCATAGTTAGAGGTCACAGACCTTCTACTAAACATATTAAGCTGACAGGCTACTGTCAGACCTCTGTGGCAAAGCAGCTGCTTGAGGGGGTATTTATTTATTGTTTTTAAATGTCTTTAAATATTTTTATATACATGCTCAGAAACAGTGTTTTAATGTTAATGTTTAGCATTTTAATATAAAATATGATCATGCTGACTTTTCTTAATTTTTGGTAAACAAGTGAAAAAAATACTAGACCCTAGATTAATTTGTTTTCCAGACTGGGCACTGAAACAGGTGGAATAACAACAAATTAAGCAGAAAATGTGGTCAAAATACAATGGAAAATAAGCAGTTTTGTGTGAGCAGAAAAAAAAAACTTTGAAATTTATTTGCAGTTTTTAAAAAATGGTTCAAAATCATTTATTTTTATCCTTTGAATTTCAACTACCAAATTGTATTTTGCAGAGCCTCTCATTTAACCTTGTGGGATAAAACCATAAGTACAAAGCCTCAACACTGAAATTGTCCAAAAAATTTCAGTGATATCAACTTTTTTTGCAAATGATGAAAAAAATATAATCTGAGCTCTTTTATTTCTTTTGATCCTAATTTTTTTATTTTTCTCTTTTATTACTTTCAATAATCAGTTAGTAATGAATATCTGAATTTGAAATATCACGAGCAATAGAATTTTTGTTCATCATGTAACTAAGCTGCCAAGGAATAATAAAATCCATTACTTTTCCAGAAGCATTACTGACTATTTTGCTTGTTCAAAACTAATATATATAAAACTAATATATATATAGTTGTTTCTAAACTAATATATATATATAAAAGTAGTTTTCATATTTTTTTTATTTGATTATTTTGATTTATGACATATATGACAGAGAAGAATCCTAGATTGCTAAAATGAACAGGCTTTCTCATACAAGGACATACCCTACTAACACCAAAGTCACTGCTGACCACTGCCTCAGTTAGAGCTAACACAACACACAGAGTTTGCCTTGCTGGAACAGTTGCTAGCTCCCTGTACCATATAAATATACATATATAGTATTAAATATACATATGAAAGCTATTTTTTAAACAGTGCATCACTAAATATGGAAATATAGCTCCTGACTCAAGCAGGAACTTGCTTAGCACTGTCAGCATGTTCCAAGTGTTCATATCACTAAACTGCAGAAAGTCTAAGGCACTTGTGGGTTTGCCATATTGGTGTTTTGTAACTAAAATGACTTAATTCTGCATTTTCATGTAACATTTTATAATTATGCTTATCACTATTTGCCTTACCATATCTCAGTATTTGGTAAGTATTTGGTTTGTAGGTAAAGTTTCCAAGTTGTTTGCTGCTGACAGTTCCTAGCAGTTATATTTTATGTAAACCATATAGTTTTGGTTATTGTATTTTTTTTAAATATAAATAACCAAAACAAAAAAGTATATAATTATTTTTTTTAAACATTTTTTGTGGCTTTTATGTGAATAATTGTGCTTTAATGTGATCTTTATTAAATGAAATGTATGATAATGTTTTTTTTTTCTTCAGATGTATAATTTGTAAATAATTAGCACTAGCAGTAAAATCAAGTAGTGGGGGTCGGATTGGTGTTTAATCATCTCCCTGGTGAAATAATCTTAAGAAATTACTAGTTCATCAATTTATCAAAAACATTGACAAAATTTTTAAAATCCTCTCTCCTTTTTAAAACTCAACTCTACCATAGATTACCATTTATTTTCTGTAATAAAAAATCTTGCTAATGAAAGTTTGATATTGATTAATTTCTAACTATAGATTTTTCTAAATAAGTGTTTTTGGATTGTATGGATTGGATTTTTGTATTGTTTTTGGATTGTCCCCTAAACTGTTAATGAGACTGCAAAAATAATATTGAATTTTATTAGCAGTAGTTTTTCTTAATGAATTTCCATGGAAAGAAATACTACAAATTTTACATAATTGTTTTTCTTAGTGTGAAAGAAGGCGTATTTCGTCAATACAGAGGTGCAAGAGACAAGGAGGCATTCTTCAGCTTTGTTGAAGAAAAGAAATGGTCAAGCATTGAACCTATACCAGGATGGAAGTCACCACAGTCATATCAGTAAGTCATTTTTATAAGCAAAATGAAACAACATTAGCCTCTTTTACCTGAACGTAATCATGTTCCATACATTAAAAGCTGAAAATTTCAAACAACCAAATGTGTTGGACACATCAGCCATTAAAAGATATAATGGGAATTAACTGCAATATTCTAACTGAAAGATAATGTCATGTGCAATTATTAATTTGATGACTAATTATAATTCAGTGAAAAATTACAATAGATTAAAATAGATATAGAAAGATTTTGAAAAAGATTACTTAAAAACCTCATACAATCCAAAAATAATACGCATACTTCTAAGTTTATATTAATTAAAATAATTACTGAATAGTTGGAAATGAAAAAAAACATAATGATTAAAAGGGCCTTCTTGCTCAGAAATTAATTAAAAATAACAAAATTCTCTGTCATTGAGCAATAAAATTTTAAAGTTTATCCTTAAAATTATTTGTTTGTTGAAAGTTTTTAGGAGAAAACTCAGAAGATTTTCGGAGCAATGACAGTGCTCCATCTTCAGTGAAGTGACGCTAGGTCTGTTTAGATAAAGAGCTTCTTTCCACATGTCGTGAAGAGAGATTCCAGTGTCTCAGTTGCAGGTGGGGATGGATGAGGTAATTATTTCAATAGCCTCATGGACTATGGTTCCGTAGAAAGTGGATGCACATGCAAGCAATGTGACGTGCTCCCAGTCTATTGTTGCCATGTGTTGTACTGCTAGCTCAGCAGCAGCCATCACCAAATTGATGTCGGCCATAAGAAGCTAACAATGGCCGCTGCCAAGCTAGCAGTACAACTAACAGTCTTAACGTCACAACTAACAGTCTGTCTAAACAGACTTAACGTCACCACATAGCGTCACTTCACTGAAGATGGAACGCTGTCATTGCTCTGAAATGCTTCTGAATTTTGTTCTAAAAACTTTCAACATGCAAATAGTTTGAAGGATAAACTTTAAAATTTTATTGCTCAATGACAGAATTTTAAGTTATTTTTACAAAAACATATATAGCTTAGTGGTTAATGCTTGGCTACTGATCAAAGGGACCCAGGTTTTTGAACCCCTTGTAAGGCATGGATGTTTGCACTTTCTACCAAGATCTTGCTTTACTTACAGAATCTTATCTATGGTGTATTAAACTGACAGCATCTTGTCAGACCTCTGTGGCAAGCAGCAGCTTGAGGGGTATTTTTTTATCACTATAGTATTTTTCAGCCATATCACTGCAATTTGAAATAAGTATTTGAGGACAAGCAAGAAGGAATTTAAATCTGTCCATGAGGGGTAAAGGACATAATAATGAACTATGCTTACAATTAATATTTGACAAAAGAAAAAGTTGATTTTTATGCTACATTAAAATGTTAAATTATAAACTTCTTTTTTACTTCGTCCAAAAAAGATTTAGAGGTGTTCAGTTTTGTGACCGCATGAGGCCTGCATTTAGCATACTGTACCTACAATAATGAATATTTAATACATAATGATACAATAATGAATATTTAAGTTGAATACAAACTTAAATTTTCTGAGACCACTGGTGGTGTACAGCATATTAAAGTTTTGCAGCTTTGGAGCAAAGGTTCTGGTTAGCATCATTAGAACATTAAATGAAACTTAAGTTGTTTAAAAATTTAAATCCCATTTAAAAAATTTTATGCATATGCACTGGTTTCCATAAATTAAGGAAAATCTTTGTGTTAAGTCAATGGGAAGCTAATGTCAAAGCTCTATAACTAAAATAAGTTTTTTGTTTTGAAAAATGTGATTGCAGATAAAGATCTCAATCAAATAAATCAATATCTCAATTTTCAACAATATTTGTTCAGTATTTAATGAGTTGTGGAAGTTTGAATATTTAGCGATAACAATGCCAGTCACAAAAATTGACCTCAGAAGTTAATTATAACTTAGTAATAAGTATTGTATCAAAGTGTTTGATAAAATAAGTTTGTATTTTAGAACTTCATGTAAAGAATTCTTTCACTATTCTTCAATTTTATATAAGTTTCTTAAGACTGGATTGCTGTTGTTAAATTTCAAACTTCCATAACTCATTAAATACTGAACGAATATTGTTGAAAATCGAGATATTGATTTATTTGATTGAGATCTTTATCTGCAATCACATTTTTCAAAGCAAAAAAAAATTATTTTGGAAGTTATAGAGCTTTGACCTTAGCTTAGAAAAAACAAAAATGGCAATATAAAACCTGTACCTTTTGCCAATCTAGCTAACATTAATCTTTCCACCATCATATTTAATAAAAAATACAGCCATGAAAGTTTCCCTCCATTTCATAAACAGGACAGAAAATCCCATTAATGTTAACCATCCAAATCACATTGTGTAATATGACCCTTATTTTAAAATATGCACGAAAGAGCCGAAATATGACCAGCACGTCTTTATGCAAATCAAAGCAACTGCAGGTAAATGACTGCGCATGTGTGAAGATCAAGAAATGGTATAAATAACACCTGATACTGAGCTCTGTTAATCAGTATTATTCATCATCTTCAGATGGGAAAGATGGTGAGTTTGACAAAGGCCAAATTGTAATGGCCAGATGACTGGGTCAGAGCATTTTTGAGATAGCAAGGTTTATGGGTACATCCACGGTCAACCATGGATCGTACCTTCAAAAAGTGGTTCGAGGAGGGGAAAAACTATGAACCACCAGCAAGGTGTGAGCCGACCACAAGCTCATTGATGCTAAAGGTGAGCGAAGACTATCCTGTATGGTACGAGCGAACAGAAGGAATACTCTGGCACAACTCATCCATAATTTGAATGCGGTGATGGGAGTAATGTGTCTCAACACACAGTATACATTGAACCCTGCTGAAAATGGGGCTACATAAGCCGCAGGCTGCTCTGAGTGCCCATGCTAACCTCGGTTCATGGTCGAAAGCACCTACAATGGGCATGCAAGCATCAAAACTAAACCTTGAATGATTGGAAGAAGGTCATCTGGTCCGATGAATCTCGTTTCCTGTTGCACCATGTGGATGACCAGGTACATGTTTATCGTTTATCTGGGGAAGTGTTGGCACCAGGATGTATCATGGGGCGAAAACAAGCCGGTGGAGGAAGTGTAATGCTTTGGGCAATGTTCTGCTGGGAAACCCTGGGTCCTGTCATTCGAGTGCAGGAAATTATGACTTCTACCACCTACCTAAACATCATTGCAGACCAGATACATCCTTTCATGGCAACGGTATGTCCCTCTAGTAGTGCCTTCTTTCAGCAGGATAATGCACTATGCCACACTCCCCGGATTGTTCGAGAATGGTTGTGGAACATGAAGAAAGACTTCCAGGTATTACCCTGGACTCCAATTTTCCCAGACATAATCCAATCAAGTATCTGTGGTTTGTGTTGAAACAGCATGTCTGATCTGCGGTGGCTCAACCACGTAACTTACAAGAGTTAAAGGATCTGTTGGTAATGTATTGGTACCAGATACCACACGACATCTTTAGAAATCTTGTAGCATCCATGCCTCGCCGTGTAAGAGCTGTTTTGGAGGCATGTGGAGGACCAACATCATATTTGGAAGGTGGTCATAATGTTTTGGCTCTTCAGTGTGTGTGTGTGTATATATATATATATATACAGGGTGTCCCTGAATTAATGGCCCAAATGTGAGGGGATGGTAGTACACACCAAACCCACCAATATTCGTCATAGAATATGCGGCCGCAAACGCAGTGAGGAGTCAGAAATGAAGGACAGACACAGAGGTTTCCAGAGTGACATTTATTGGAGATCATTACAACAAATGCTCAAACGTCTGCCCACCAACGTTGATACAGGTGGCATAATGATGGAGTAGTGATTGGTGTATCTGCTCGTAAACACCAGGCTTGTCGTGCACATCGGCGACGCTGAGAATTCTGGGGTTTGACCAATCCAACACTTTTAAATCATGCCGCCTCGTCTGTGCCCCCTACTGGCACTGGGCTGCGTTTGCAGCCACATATTCTATGATGAATATTGGTGGTATGTGTGTACTACCATCCCCTCATGTTTGGGCCATGAATTCAAGGATACCCTGTATACTACGCATATATATATATGATGTACTTCATATCGAAATACTACATTATTATTTTGAATTAATAGAATTATTTTGATTATTTATTTCCATTCTGCTCTTAAAATTAAATTCGATAGAATTAAAGCACCAGATCTTAACTATATTTTTCTATATGACTGTAAAAGTGCCCTGTTAAAATAAAACTAGTCTTTTTTTTTGTAAAGTATAGTAAACCCTCCATGTGCATGAATTCCATTTGAGCAAATTTGAATCTACACGAACTATCTTTAATTTGCTCTTTTTTTTGTACAGCAACTGAAATTCAAATATACACAAATTAAGCCCAATGTTTAACTACCACCGTCATTACAAAAAGAGTTTAGCTGCTACTGTCATTAATAATGAGAAGGGGAAAAGATGGCAGAGACAGCTATAAATATTCTAAGAAGTCGTTTAGTCCGCAAATGCTATGGGGCGGGGGTGGCTCAGTCGGTAGCGCGCCAGGCTCGTAATCTGCAGTTCCCAGGTTCGAGTCCCAGCTGGGTCAGCGTTGAGATTTATCTCCACAAAATTCCCCGCCCTGCCCACGGTCAGTAAGGGACACTGATGGACTTGGAAAGGCCGCCGTCCTTCAGATGGGACGTTAAGCCGTGGCCCATTGTGTGGGAGAGCCATACCCTGTGCACATTAAAGAACACGCTGGATGGCCTTGACGGGAGGCTACCATCTGTCTGATCAACCAACAGCTGTTCCAGTGGGTCCCCTCCCCCAACCTTCTCTGAGCCTTCGGGGTCCCTATGCTCAGCCAAAAAAATTTGCTTTAGAACTTTTTTTGCCAAATAACTAATGAAAGGAATTGTGGCATGTTATATGCCAAATTAATCAGCATTTCTGGATTTTCTGCAAATAAAATATTTAGCAAAAAAGATGACAAATTTTATTCTAATAAATAAATACCCCCTCAAGCAGCTGCTTGCCACAGAGGTCTGACAGGAGCCTGTCAGTTTATATGCCACAGTAGGAGATCTGAGAGGATGGCAGGACCTCAGCAGATTTAGTCATGTAGCAAAAAAATGCGTCTGGCAACTCAAAAATTGGTTAAGAAAAATTAATAGACAGAAATGATTATAATGCACATAGATAGAAAGGCTATTTATTTCTTAATAACAAAAGAATTATTTTTTTGGTTTCAAATAAATATTTCTCTCATTTTGTAATTTTTTTTATCTGTACCATACTTTGAGAAAATTCCAGACTTTTAGCCAATTGTGTGGAGTCAGATAAAAAGTCAACTTTAGAATTTTTTTTTAAAAAATGACCAATCAATGGAAATGGGTCATGTTATATGCCAAATTAAACAGAATTTAATTGCAAATTTTATGAAAATAGTATAAACAAATTTACAAGTATATTGATTTTAATGAGCCTTTTTCAATGTGATATGGTGAAAAAAAAGATCGCCCTATATAATTAAGGCTTCATTTTGAAAAACCCGAAGAATAAAAATGGTTAAATTATATATTAATCGAAAGGAAATTTCCTCCAGAATAATATAATATTCAACCTAAAATATGATATTTATTTATTTTAATGATTCTTTTCAGTATCGTATATTTTAAACACGGCCAGTGTTATACAAAGTGACTTGGACTTCTCATATTCACACGATTTTCTGAACTGGTTAAGAAATAGAAAAAATTTCCTTGGCTGCTTTTTTTTTACTAAACATTATTAATTTTTCCTTTGAGTGTTGAAGTTTGGCAATCTTGGCTAAGTGCAGAAAGGTTTGTGCACCAAGGCAAAAAAAAAGTGTTATATTGTCTGTGTGGCACAGCCAAGGTACTGGGGAGGGGTGCCTGTAAAAGCATTCAATATAAACATAAAATCTTGTAATTAAAAAAAAATGATAGTTTTTTAGAGGGGGAGGGAGTGAAACTTTCACAATGAGTTTAGCAGAGGCGACACCTTCCCAAAATTCCCCTCCCACATGACAGCTGATTTCCATAGCAAGGAAGTTATTTTGCTTCCACATTCAAGACATTCGTTTTCAGAAAATGGTACAAGCTCAGTTTTTTACTAAAAAAACAAATAACAAAAGAAAAATTACATATAAACTAATGGGATGTTGAAATATCTGCAACAACTTGATACCAGATCAAAGTTTTACTGGTAAAGTAATATATTATAAAATAAAAATTAACATGTAGCCGAATGCAATGTTAAAATGTCCACAGCAACAAGTTGTAGGCCAGCCATCCAATGTAGCATAACTGAAAAATCAATACTTATCGATCAGCCAAAAGATCGCTAATTTCGGAAAATAAATATACTGAAATAAAAATTAAAGTTTAAATATAAAAAAGTAAATACTAACTTTACAAAGAGTATTGAATATGCTGGACCAAATCAATATTGGTGCCACTTATAGCACGTGAACAGAGATAGCATGTGTTTGCCTCAGTGAACCATAACATAATTAAGTGCAGCTGCAACCAGAATTTCTAAGAAGGATGTGTTTACTTCCAGTTTCGATTTTTAAGTGTGGGAAAGATGCATTAGAATGCTGGGAAAAATGATAAAAATAATTTGGGAATACTGAAATAGGTTTACAACAGAAAAGGGTGTGAAACGGGGAATTTGTAATTGTTCCAAAATCTACCATTTTTAAAAATAGCATTTTTTTTTTCTTAATTTTTAGATTTTCGAAAGTAAGGAAAAAAATTTGTTGATAATAGTTCAACTCAAACTTGTGAGCTTAAAACAGAAAATTGCTTCAGCAAATAGGAATGTTAACTAGCAAATTGGCAATACTGTTTAGTGCTTCTAAGAAATGGCAATCAGATGGCTTTATAAAGTTATTTATATTGTAGTTTAATAAAATATGCATCAAATTAAAAAAAATATATTATTTTTCAAGCCTGAATTATATATTTTTGTAAGATATTATATATATAAAAATTACAACAATAATTTAAAAAAAAAAGATTTTTTTTGTTGTTTTAAAAACGTATACAGATGATGTGGACACTGGAAAGGTTAAAGATGAAACTTGAGATTATCTCAAGGATTGAAGCCGATGAAGGTGCATCGGCCATAGGGTGTGCATTTGGAATTAACGAATCTGAGTTGAGCACAATTCACTCAAAGGAGGAGGCCATAAAGGGATCTGTGCAACAGATTAAGCCTGTGATTGTTTTGGAAAAATTTTCAGTTTCTATTGTATGTATTTTTACAAAAATGTAGTAAACTCATTTGTTTTTTATCACTTGTTATTTGTATTACTTTAATACTTAATTTACATAAATAATTAGTTTAATAAAAATAAACAAAAATGATATTTTTTATGTTTCAATTAATTGATTTTTTTTTTAAAAACTGATAGACAGAAAAAGATATAATTGTAATCATCCCAAAACCTAACCCTGTATTTCCTTTATTATTATTATTATTATTATTATTATTATTATTATTATTATTATTATTATTATTTTTTGTCTTGTTTGGCACACTATAGCCTGATTTGCAGATGTAACATAAACCCCAAACAACCAAAGCCTCAATGACAAAACTTAAAAAGTTCATTTTTAAAAGCTAGGACTTTAGTGATATTTTTATTTCCTTTTTAATCATATTTAATAGTTCAAATGAAAAAAAAAATTAAATGTCATTTTTGGCATTATTCTGAACTTAACTCTTCATAGCAGTAATATAAACTTGATATGAAAGTGACTCCGTTTCAGTTAAACATAATGTATTCACTTGACACAAGTGTTTCATCAAGTATCCTTAGTTCTTCCATTTTGAATCGGCCTGCACTAGACATATTTCCTTTTCCTCCAGTTGCACTTGGATTTAGGTTAAAGTTTTGTGTGCGAGGCTACTCCTTGTCTCTATGGCCTTCCTTGGTATGGGTATCAAGGTGAACATGTTAATATGTTGTGAAATATTTTGGTACACTGTACCAATACTGAATGGTATTAGCAGTTCCTAAGAACCAGTTACCTTCTACAAAATAATCCATAAAAATATATTGGCAATCAGCCATAAATCTTCCACAAGTAACCCAATATGAATGATCAAATTAAATTTGAAATTGCCAGTGTTAAAAAGATATTGATTTGAATTCAATCATCAAACTGCATTTCTGATTAAATCTTGGCTTTGCATGTCCTTAGTATAAAGTTGTCTTTCAAAGAGAATTACTCTCAAGGTATTCAGAGAATAGTATTAGAGTATAGAGATCCAGATGGTGTAATTTAATTTTCTAAATGCATCTATGAACAACAGATGCTGTATTTGGCATCTATAGGCCACATCGTGGTAAATTTTGTAGAAGACTAGACAGTTATAAACCTGAAGTTTAATCTGTGGTGTATCACTATTTTTCCATCTTCACCATATATTCTTGAAAGATCCAGCAGCAATGCTTATTCACCTTTTTTTGTCTCAAATAGCATCTCCATTTTTACATTGTATTGTATTTCACAACACCTCAGATAATTAAAGAGAAACTTGCACAAGAATGTAGCTATTCAAAAGAATTAATGCATCATGAACTTGATCCATTTCATACTTTAGTTCTCTGAATTAATTGCCATTTTTATCGCAAAGTGCCAATGGCCTTACCAAGCTGAAAGCACCTATTTCAAAGCTTGTGACTATTGCTAATATTAATATAGTAATCTCATACTCATCATTTGCCAAGAGATACAAAATCATCAGATTAATCAAAGTTGATTAAGTTCAAAATAATAAAGAAATTATTGGATTAAATGAGAGTACATTGCATTGATGTTGTATATTTTCTTTGAAGGGTCTCCATTTAATAAAAATGAAGATACAGTAGAAAAGGAATAGAAATTCCATGAACTCCTCCCAATCTATGTAAAGCTAATCCTAACTAACAATCCCCTACTTCACCCAAGTTCCAATTCAATTAAGAGAGTGTGACAGTTGACAATATCTACTCTTATGATGCACTTTTTTTTAATTATGAAGAATTTAGTACAAAATTGGGTGAGAGTTTAAGGGTTCATTCGTACAGATAAATGAATTGGCTCGAGTACATTAAGTGCACTCTGTGTGTGTGTGTGTGTGCCTGGGGGAGAGGGGGGTATTTAAATTTTGAAATGTGTTGCAAGGATTCCCCAATCAAAAAATGCAGATCTCACACACAATTCAGTGTTATTAGAGGGAGCTATTGGTTAGTTACTATCCTTTTAGGCATTTAGTAAGCCATCATGCTCAACCATAAATGTTAGTTAACAGAAACAAAAGTCTTTGTAAATCCTTATTAGTTCTGTCTAGGAGAAGGCAAATCTGAATTGGTAGACTGACTGTTTCATTGTGAAATAATTTGCATATGCATAAATCATGACTTGAAATCAAATAAGTGGTTCTAATGGTTTTACTCTATATAACACTATCATGTTGAACATTTTCATATAAAGGCACAAGAAAACATAATTGTTAGCATTGAATACTCGCAACCTGAGTTGTGTGCTAGCATCGAGATTCTAATACACTAACCTTTGGTAAGAAAAGGCACTGTTGTTGGGCTTGTGAAAGGTTGTTGCCTATCTGATGGGATATTAAATTATTTCTTATGCGCAGAAGGCCATTTCCACTGGGCATACAAAAACACGCTGTATGTCCTTGATGTGAAGAAGAGATCGTTACTTTCATCATTAAATTGTTACTTATCTGTGATAGGCATTAATTTCTTTGTTTCAGGATCCTAAATATAAAGCTTTGTCATAAGAAGTTTAAAGAAAAAATATTGTAATTTTTTTTCTATTAGAAAGTGAAATTTGTATCTTGTAGTTATTGATTTGACACCATGAAAAAAATTAACTCTTCAGCAAATGGAATGAACACTTTTTTTCTGTAATATATTATCTTAGATGTGATTAATAATACTAAAATTAATAATGTTATTTAATATGTTCGCTGCTACCTTACTACCATACTTGGAAGTCCACTGGGATGAGGAGTAGCTTGCACACAGGTAACTTTAACTTCACTTCAGGTATTGCTGGAGCAAGAAGGATCATGGCTAGTACTGACTGGTTTAAATGGGAGGGATTGCTGATACCTGATGCATTTACATATGATGGCAGCATCTCATGCACCAGTGGCATGGTGCACATATGTATCAAATGGTAGTTAACTTGTTAATAGATCTTAAACTGCACTTGTAAACAATGAAATAATGCATACTTTCCACCATTGAAATTGCATCATCATAATAGGTATTTACAGTAGAGTTAGGTTTGGACCTAAACTTGCAGTCATATTAATTTTAATTTTGCTTATGGTAGTGAAAAATTAATTTTTAATCAGTGTTCATTAATTAAATAGCATTAATATGCTTTTAATGATTATTTTTAGGTTTTTTTCCCCCTCACTTCCTCTTTACAATGATGCTACTCAGGAATTTTCAGTTTTTACAAATTGTTTTTAATTCCAAAAAGAATTTTGATTTTAATTTTATTTTCAAATAATTATAATTTTTTTAAGTCTATAATAACCTTTAATACAAAAAATTTACTTAGTGGCATGCATTTCTGCATGTATATATTTCACTCTGTCAGCTTTTTTTTTTCCATCTAACTTAGCTGTCTTAATAATTGTCAGAAGGACTTGGCCCTTGCATTTCAGGTACAAAATTTAGTCTAATCTCTTAATATGCTTCACTTCCCAATATAGTGAACTCTTACTATACCATTGTTAACTAGGATCACTCATTGTTCTCTTATACTTTGCAGCTTTGTACTAGATATCTATTTTTGTACATCATCTTTTTGCACTCTAGTTGCATACAACCTTGCTGCTCTCAGTTTGACTCTGTATTGGTTAAAGGCAAAAACTGTTTTGGTGCATTCTTTTACATTAAATTTAAACATTCAAACTTTATCACGAGTTCCAAATGTGCAAGTTCAACTATAGCAAGTAATACTGAAGATTTCAGAGAATGTTTATCTCCGCAAATGAAATTGGAGGTTTATAGAGGTCCAATTTTAATGAATGTCAAGTTGTCATGAACAATACATTGTGCCATCATTCACTTTTGCTTTACCTTAACCAGTTTTGTTTTAATTTACGTTATATTTATCATTTTGGGGATTTTTATTTCCTTTTTGGCATCATAGCACTCGTTTCCAAGTTTCTAGGAGTTGTGCATGCGCCGCAACTCCGATCTTCCGACTGTACCGTTAAAGCGCGTGCAAAGGACACGCCCCCTCTTGCATCATAGCTTGCGTCGTTCGTCATAGTATGCAAATGTCTTTCCCGGCATGCGCCGGCTACTGTCTTTTAAACCGTGACCTGCGAGTCACAGGGGGAGTTAGTGCAGTAGCACTAAGGAGAGCACAAGGTGCGTAGCACCAAGCACAGTGCGTGTAGCACAGGAGTTATGTTTCTTCATTGATGTCTTGGTGAGTTGAATTATTTTGGAAATAAATTTGTTTTGTTATATTTAAAACATTTTGAGTCTGTACAGTTTTTTTCTCTTGAGCAACGCGAATTAAGGATTTTTTATATTTCATATTACTTGACAATCATTTTAATTCTTACTCATTAACGCTCGCTGGTATTTGAACCCTAACTCAACTTTTTATCAACTTATTCTACTTTTGGCAATTTGTTAATTATTGCCTGGCGCCCGTCTAAGCTATCCGGAGCATAGAACTTCAAGTATTTTGCATTTGTTTTGGAGCATTACAGAGTAGATAAAAGATTAATAGTTTATAGGCTTAACAAGTTGAACAGTAAGAACAACTATAAGAAAACAAGGAATTAAGGTTTGAATATAGTAGGATTAAGACTTGATTAGGGTCAATGAAACTATAAAGGTTTTGAGATGCTAGTGTAGCAGAAATACAAATATTTTTAAATTTTTTTGTGTTAAGGATAATTTGCAAAATGGAATTCCTTTTAAGCTCACTGATCGTTAAGGAAAAGGCTATCAGACAAGACTATGCTTGAGGATTTTATTGTATAACCATTTAATGCAAGCAAGGAATAATTTGATAGGTCTAAAAGCTGTGTAATCCTCCATTATATTTGTAACTAGGGAGAAGTGTTAATTCTGATCAAGAAGGGACTTCTAATTTCAAGAAAATAACTTTTTTAATGCTGTTGAACAGGGAATCTACAACTCTCAACAGCTGTTTACATGGTTGAGACAAATGCTGTTTTGGAAATAATGCCCAAGAATACCTTTTAACTCCCAAGTTTGCTTCACACCTCCAGTCATGGATTTCTATGTCTCTTACTTGGCACTGGACAAGTCTTTGATATGTCTTCCTTGTTGAATTACTTTATTACCAAATAATAAAGTCAAATGACTTTATTATTTGGTAATAATGCAGCATGGGATTTTAAATTAAAAAAAACTAGTAGTTTACTATTTTAAAATTTTGGGGCTCATGAAGAATTTGATAACAGTAAGCTAACTAGGGATCTGAAAGCCTAACAAGAAGGCTTAGGTGGCTATAACTTTCTAGGCTTGTAAAAAATTCTTGATAATAAACAATGCATCAACATATCAAAGTAAAAAATTCCTGATGATTTGAATGGCAATATGAAAATTGCTTTTATGCTCCCAAAAATGTCTATCATTCAACACATGGACCAAGATACTTTTACAATATTTAAGACCTACTGTAACAGAAACCATTTTCCCAAGCCATCAGAATCACAACTGCCATGGTGTATGCCCCAGTTTTTGGAAGTGATGTCAAGCATTCAGTTGACATCTCTAGTGCCAAGGAAGAGACATAGTAAGATTATGTTCTAGTCTTGTTAAAACAATTAAGCTGTTCAGGAAAAGATTTTTGAGCTTTGAAAGGACTGTTACCTAAGGTGAAATCCTAGGAAGGTGTCATACCTAGGGTGAAATTGAATCCAATGATATTCAAGAGCTTATTAAAAACAAAGTGATGGACTAACCAGTAGAGTTAATGGCAATGGCAACCAAGCAAGAGAAAGTAATTGAATTTGATGATGAAGACATTAAGCCTATAAAGATGTTTGCAACAAAAGGTATGGCCTCGAAACAACTAACTTATACAGGGATATGCCTTAGACCAAAATCACTGTCTCCGAGCTAACAACATATATAAACTGAATGGACAAATTATTATATACATCCCGATAACAATATGCAAAGCAGAAGTATCACATTCAGTCATTTGGGACGCTGAAACTGGCAGTGCCTATAAATAGAGAAGGTCTCTATGCATTGGAAACCAGCCATAGAAAAGTAAACATGGGTAATGGCAGTGATGTAAATGAGTTTGACCATGGCCAGATAGCAGATGTGAGGAAGGCTGGTTGTTCAGTCGTCACATCTGCTGAACTGTTGGAATTTCCACATCAGACAGTCGCACTTGTATACCAAGACTACATGAAATACGACAAAACTTCCAGCTAGTAGGAGAAATGTGGACATAAATGTGCAGTTGACTTTTGAGGTGAGTGCAGACTATCCTACATCATTACACATAATCGCATGGTCAATATTGAGAAAATAACATTGGAATTGAATGAAGGCACATCCACAAGCTTATGTACAAAAACTATCTGTCATACCATGGGAAAAAATAGGCTATGACAGCTGACGTTCACATTATGTCCCCTTGTTGACTACAAGGCACTGAAAAATTAGGCTGCAGTTTGCAAAGGCCTATTGCAACTGGAGTGTGAAGGACTGGAAACTGAGAGAAAAAGAGGATCTGGTCTGACGAATCACAATTTCAAATCTATCATGCCGATGGGAGGTTGCATATGTGGCCTAAACCACATGAAGCAGTGGACCTAGCTTGCCAAGTTGGGGTTATATAGGCAGGTGGAGGCGGTATAACAGTTTGGGGTGCGTTTACACGGGCCTCTGGAGCCCCTCGTACCTGCCGAGACCTGCATCACCAGCACAAAGTATGTGAACATCTTCACCAACCATCTACACCTGTTTGTAATGATTCTCTCTCCACACCATAATGCCATCTTTCAACAGGACAATGCCACACTGCATACTTCCCAAGTGGCAACCAATTGGCTCCAGGAGCATTAAAGTGAGTTTACCACATTCGAATGATCCCCTCGATCGCCAGACCTCAACCTCATTGGGAATTTGTGGGATGAGTTGAAATGATCTGTTCAAACACGCGAAACCTCCATCAGCAACTATTGATGATCTATGATATGCGATCCTTTCTTCATAGTGGCAATACCACCTTCCTGTTTTCAACACCTCATTGAGTCCTTACCATGACGTCTGGCTGCTGTTGTGAGGACAAAAAGTGGAGCAACAGGCTGTTAGGTAGTTGTATACAATAATTTGTCCTTTCAGTGTAGTAGGCCTGCTGAAACAGTAGCTAACTCCCTAATCATTTTGCCTATTAAGGGTAATTTTAAATGAAATTGAATGTATCCTATTTACAAAGAATGATCTTTTATGGAGTGCATATGAATAAGTACATTACCTACAACTGTTACAAGGTACTTACAATGAGAAGAACACTGCATTTATTTGTAAATTCCTTCTTTAGTCCTAAGAAAGTTATATCATCCACTTTGTCCAAAGACTAAACAAGAGCAGTTCACCACTATTGTAAATCTACCAAGGACAGTCACAATTGAAAGCTTCATTTGTGATTCAGGCAACATTATTATACGTTTTGAGGACTACACCAATGAAAAGTGATATTTGATGGCTCTTGAACAGGGCTTTCCAAACTTCATATAGTTGGGCTGGATTTTTTTTTTCTATACCCTTTTTTTGTGCTTAAAAATATAAACACATATTAAAAAAATCAATAAATGTTCACTCTTTGTTTAATCTAAATCATTTCTATGTTTGCACTTTGCAGCTTTTAAATAACTAAGAAGAAAGTGCAAAAATGCAGTGAAAAACTAATGGAATCTTGTTAGATGATAATAATAGTATTATCAATTATATGTATATTTTCTTAGGGCCAGTATTTTTTTTCCCCCAATGACTGGTACTTGGCCATGGACCTTACTTTGAAAAACAAAACTCTAGGACATCAAATCAATAACTGTATAGATGTTCTTTGCTTTTATCACCTGTATAAATATTTTTGTACATATATACCCTAATTTTAAGGCATGATTTTCCACTGTCGTATTTACTCTTTCATCAGTTTATAATAAAGTTTTTTATTTGCTTTACTGTTAAGTTAAAACTCTTTCAATTGTAATAAATGATACAAATAATATGCTAAATATGGGTGCAGTCAGGGGCTGCTTGACTCAGTAAAGTTAAGTTACTGACATGAATCAAAGAAATTTACATTAATTCTTTGAGGAATTTTCTCACTTTGCATTTTAAGGGTATTAGTTAAATTTTAACTATGGGATTGCTCTAGTAATGCAATTTCATTTGGTGGTTTATACAAGTTTATTGATAACTTTAGCACAAAGAATTTGTTATATTTAATTTGTATACTTTTTTTTTTATCTAATTTCATTTATAAGGGCAACTTGCAAGAGTTGCTTAACTTCTATTTCTTCCACTGGCTATTAATATATTATAAGTTGTCCATGCATGTATTTTAGTTTCTTTATTTTCTCATTACTTAGAATGTCAGTTGTCTCCTACTTTTTCAAGCTGTCAATGGGCCTTAGGGTAAGTTCAATTAATAATTTATAACAGAATATTAGAAAATTCTACATAACATTAAACAGGTCACACTTTTAAAAGAAATTAAGTATATGTATAATAAATTAACCAATTTACTTACCAAACTATTAGAATTTAATAAAGTATATCACCTTGCCACATTGCTATATAACAGAATTAGCATTCACATACACATTACATGCTTAGAATTTCATCAGACACAAAATAAGAAAGGTCAGCAAATGTTGTTAATCCATATTTAACATCAACATTGCATTATTCTATAGAAGTAATGTTCATAATGTCAATTATGCATCTGGTAGTTTCAGTTGTTAGTTTGAAGTTAAACTCAAGCAGCTTGTCTACACTGAATTGTTGTCAAAAATTAGAGTAGAGGTATGCAGTGCAATAATTAAAATTAAATTGAAGTTTTTAATTCTCTATGACACTGTTAAATGTTTTTAAACATTTCAACACTTGAACTATGCTATCAAGTATTAATAGTTATTAAGGAGAGATTTACGTACCATACTGCAAATGATGGGTAGTACCAGGAACTTTGGTGACAAATTTAATAATAAACGTTCTTGCAGGCAAGTGATGCCTCAGTAGAGATTAAGAGAAGGAAAATGGATGCTGATGGTCTACCCACCTTGGCGAAGGAAATAACCATTTATACTTTTGATAGCATAGAGTGCTTAAAAAAAGTTTTAGTTCCACAATGTGCATTTCATGCCCCTTTACTTTGGGCACTTTGTTAGGTGGGAAGTGAGGAGCTTAAGCTAATTGCAGGAGGCAGGAGGCAGTTGGTTGTTGAGTGCAGGAGAGAGGTGCCATAAAGTGAATTGTCAGTGGGTCAGCTCCAAGGATTGGAGTGATCGGTGGATGTGCAGGTGGATGTAATGTGATCTGCATGTGACAGAGGTTGGGAGAGGGTGTGGGATTATGGGAAATCACCAAAATCAGCGAGTGTCAAGGGAAACTTCACAATTTGTGGCTAGTAATTCATAATTATAATGAGTGTGGTACTTTTAGTGAATTTATAATTTATAATGAGTGTGGTACTTTTAGTGAATTTATAATTTATAATGAGTGTGGTACTTTTAGTGAATTTATAATTTATAATGAGTGTGGTACTTTTAGTAAAATTTTGTGAACTGAATTTTGGGGTTAAGATAATTATGTTTTTGAGGGCCTGAATAATGGTTTTCATATTGGTATTGATATTAGGAACTGTGCGTGTGTGTGTGTGTGTGTGGGGGGGGGGGGTATTTTAATCACAGATTTTTAGGATGCTTTATGGAAGTATTCTAAAGGATTTGGTGTGCAGGTGGCAGATGAGAGAGGAGAGTGTTTAGTGGAGCATGGTATTTTTGAGGTGTATGTTATATCCCCTAAGGATCAGATGCCACACTGGGGGGAAGGGGGACAATGTCTTGCAGAGTTTGGTCAGTTTTATGTTAATGAGGATATTTTCTGTGACAGCTAGTTGGAATTTGGTAGGTGGAGATATAATTTTAGTGGAATGAAAACTGGTGGGCAGATTTTTTTTTTGGTGATTGCTTGAGATAGTGCATCTTTTGTAGTTTATTTAAGATGTATTTATGCTCTTTAAGTCAGGCATTAAATGGGCATGAGGTTTTTTCCTATGTATTTGTCTTTGGGGGAAATTTTTTCTGTGGGGTCTTTGAGTTGGATGTAATAAACTCCTCAAGAGCTGGGTATATCGTCGCAATCATTTCTAATGAGTTTGGATATAGTGTGTGACATTTTAATTGGGACTTTATAATGGAAAGGTCAGGGTATTTCTAACTTTTTTAAGCACTTTATGCTATCAAAGGTATAAATGGTTATTTCCTTTGCCAATGCAGGTAGACCATCAGCATCCATTTTCCTTCTCTTAATCTCTACTGAGGCATCACTTGCCTGCAAGAACGTTTATTATTAAATTTGTCACCAAAGTTCCTGGTACTACCCATCATTTGCAGTATGGTACGTAAATCTTTCCTTAATAACTTTTGATACTTGATAGCATAGTCCATGTGTTGAAGTGCTTAAAAACATTTAACAGTGTAATAGAGAATTAAAAACTTCAATTTAATTTGAATAGTTATCACCATTTAATTCTATTATAATAATCCAGCAGAGTATTGTTACTTCATAGATGTTCTTTGCTCTATTAATGAGAAAGTTGTGGAGCAACTGTTTTCAGGTAGCTTAAACAATTTTTATTACCATCCTGCCAAAAAACCTAAGCAGAAAAGAGAAACTTGCCAAGTTAAGACAGGCCAAAATGTACTGTACCAGATTTCCAAAGCAATAGAACAAAGTTCTAATGATTCAACTATTGTGTACCTCTCTCCTGGATATGGTTACACTTTGTGCAGTGGCATACTGGAAAAAGATTCAAACCTTACTAATTCTCTGTTATTGTGAAATATCCCACTGGGCCTATGATCTGTGGGTGTATGGAAACTTCTGGCGTTTGGCCACTTATTATTTGTGGTAAAAACAGCAGTGCAGATATTGATGTTTTAAATAGACGTGCTTGCTGCTGTTATTATCCTATTTTCAAATGGACAATTTGATTCTAGGATGATAATGTTCTATGCCATCATTCAGGCACAGTGAAAGATTACTGAAATTCAGTATTTAAAATGGCCTGCATGATCTCAGTCCACTAGAAAATTAAGGTAGATATTAAAAAGAGATTTAGGAATGCAAACCAATAACAAAGTTTCCTAAATTTAGGCAGTAATTAATTTATGCATCATTTCATTATTGATAATGAACTGAGTAAGTGTATTGACATTGTGAAGAGAGCTAAGCAGTGCTAAGAGATAAAATAAAGGCCACCATTTATTTAGTTTACTGCTTAAATTACAGTACCTGGTGCCAAAATGTAATTTGCAATTTAGCAAGATAAGTCTTTTATATGTATAGCCTGGTTTAAAGGTACCTGATGTACATAGTTTAGGTGTAATGTTTTCAACAAATAATATATCAATTCCCAGTTTAAGGACTGAAGCTCTTGATTTTTATATTTTGAGGTGTTTTTCTTAATGATTCATTCCATTATGCTGTACTATTATCAAGGTATGTCTAAAGATTGTCAACTTTAAAAATATATTAATCCCTATAGTTTCCATCACTTCTTTACAGTCATTTATTAGGTCCACATTCCTAGTCCATTAGACAAAGTAACAGGATTTAAATTGCCCAATATTGATTTAAATTTGCATTTGAAAAGTTATTATAAAAAATGATGTAATCTTTATAAACCATAGTTTTAGATTTAAAAAGGATTGTTTAAGTATTTCTTATGGTATTCCTAAAAAGCTAGTGTTAACTAAAAGACGTTACAAAAGATGTTAAGAAATTTCCTTTTATAGGCAATTGAATTTAAGTTTATTAAGTGTAATAAATGTATAAGTATTGTATTAAGTAATCAATTAAATTTTTAGGCTATTCATAATACTATGGTTGAAGACTATGGAATTCCATACTGGGGATCATATATATTGTTTGGTCTTGCAACAATCCTGATTGGTGCAATCCTTGGCTTGGTATGTATTTTCTATTATACTTCTCTATGATCATTTTACCAATTCTTGTTATGAAGAATTTAATTATGTTATAGTATTTTAAGTACAATGCTAAATCCTTGTGAGAGACAATTTTAAGACAAAGTATCACTTTTTTTTTTAATGCTTACAACCTTTTTTGGGTTCAATTTTATGCTCCTCTTTATTCCCTTTCCAATTAATCAAAATATGACCTACTTACAGAAAACGTTTTTTAACAACTCAAGATGTGGAAGGTATTTGCAAGTTTTTATTTTAAGGACATTAAGTATAAAAAGTATAGATCACAGTGTGAGTTTATAAAAAAATTAATTTTAATCTGACAAAGATTCATTAATTTTTAATTTAACACTGTATTGAAAAAGAATTAGTATTTGATTTACTGCAGTACAAATAAATTTTCACCTTTTCTGCTAATTGCATTTAGTCTAGAACAGTGCTGTCCAACTTCTCTAAGACTGTGGGCCATTTTTTCCTTTGCCAATATTTCGCGGGCCAAAAAAAAAGAATAGTATAGGATGAGTAATTGAAAGTCAGTTCGTGTCACCTCAAAAAATTATTTTATTTATACAAAAAATAATAAGTAATAGATTATTTTATTAAAAAATTATTTATACAAAAAATAATAAGTAATAATAAACCTCAAAAAACTATTTTATTTATACGAAAAATAATAAGTAATAATAAACCAATATACACTTTCTAAACCTTATCAAATATTTAATAAATTTAATGGGAACATTGTGGCTGTAGTTGTTGGGCAAAAAATTGTTTTACCTCCATATCGATATTTGTTGTTGTGGGCCGAAGTATATGTTCAAGTGTAGAGTCTTTCAAGCAGTTTCCGTATCTTGATTTTATAAGTTTCCGTATCTTGATTTTATATATTTCATATCAGAAAATGCGCACTCACAGATATATGTACTTGCAAACACAGAAATTATTTGGAGTCCAAAATCTTTCGTTTTTGGATATTTTTCTTTAGGCAAAAGTTTGAACAATTCTAATTTTAGTTTCTCTATTAGATGCAATAATTGGGTCGGCCTGAAGGTCACATAATTCCATTTGATATTTAGGATCTACGGTGCTAATATCAATATTTAATGGGTTACTGAATAAATTTAAACTTTGCTTAAAGTCATCAAATTGAGAAAATCTATTAAAATCTTCAATTAGGATATCTAATTTAGGAACAAATTTTTCAAAATTAACTGTTTTACTAAGTTGCTTCATTTCTTCTTAGAACTCTTTACAAGTTTCAAAATGAATTAAATTGTTTTCCTGCAAATTTGACTTCGGCAATTGTAGTTTGTTTCTAAACCCAGTAGCATGATTATAAAGACAGCATACGTTTTGATCTTTTCCTTGTAAGGATTTATTCAAGACATTTAAATAATCTGTAATGTCTGTTAGGAAAGCAAGTGAACATAGAAAATTTTCATCAACAAAACTTGCTATTAAAACTTCATTGGTGCCCACTTCTGTGAGAAAAAGATGAATTTCTTTTCGAAGTGTAAATAATCTCTTGAGGCTTTTTCTGGCATTTAACCAGTGAATATTGCTATGTAAAAGCAGATCGCCATACTCAGCATGCAGTTCGTCCAAAAAAGCTTTAAATTTTCTGTGTTTAAGAGAACGATTTCCGCCACGAATTAAATTGGTAATTTTGATAACCTTTTCTATTATGTCATTTAGTCTCAGCGAAATGCCACACAATGTCTCCTGGTGCACAGTACAGTGCACCATTCGACAATGCATGCCAGATGCATGCATAGTGAGATCCACTTGTGCTGTAGTTAGATGCTTCTTATCATTGCAGCTTCATAAAAAACATTTGTTTGATGACGCCGCACCGCTCTTAAAAGGTTTCAGAAATTTACCGATCGGCTTAATGTTTTGTAAACTTTATAGAATGAGTAAGTTGAAGATTGCATATCAAGTAAAGTAATATAAGTTGACAAAAAATTATAAGGTGGATTACAGATATTTTTTTTAAGTTTCAAGTAAAAATTTGATTTTGTTCGTGGGCCACAAAAATCCTTGTGTGGGCCAATAGTTGGACAGCGCTGGTCTAGAAGATTTTACCACATAATTTAAAAACCTCATTACTATTAACCCATTGCATCTTAGCCTGATTAATCATTTTTGAATTCTAGTGACATGAAAATAATACCTTTTATCTGATGATTTTAGAAAATAGTTAAGATAGCTTCGTACTTACTATTGATGTACCATATTTTTTTTTAAAGCATGTTAGTATACATAATACACTGATTTTCATAAATTAAGGAAAATCCCTATGTTAAGTTAATGGGAAGCTAATGCCAAAGCTCTATAACTTCTAAAATAAGTTTGTTTGTTTTTTTTTTTGAAAAATGTGATTGCAGATAAAGATCTCAATCAAATAAATCAGTATCTCGATTTTCAAAAATATTTGTTCAGTATTTAATGAGTTATGAAAGTTTGAATATTTAGCGATAACAATGCCAGCCACAAAAATTGACTTCAGAAGTTAATTAAAACTTAGTAATAAGTATTGTATCAAAGTGTTTAATAAAATATGTATTTCAGAAAACCATAACTTAGTTTTAGATTTAAAAAGCATGTAAAGAATTCTTTCACTATTCTTCAGTTTTGTATTCTTAAGACTGGCATTGCTGTTGTTGAATATTCAAACTCCCGTAACTCATTAAATACTGAACAAATATTGTTGAAAATCGAGATATTAATTTATTTGATTGAGATCTTTATATGCAATCACATTTTTCAAAACAAAAAACTTATTTTAGAAATTATAGAGCTTTGATGTTAACTTCCCATTGACTTAACATAGGGATTTTCCTTAATTTATGGAAATCAGTGTATGTAAATTAAATGAAAATGCATTGAAAATCACCCAAAGTAATAATGGGTGATAATAAATACTACATAAATATTTGCAGAGTAAGCAGTTACTAAGCTGAAGGCATGCTTACCTACACAGTTCATATGGCCTAAGAGTTAGTGTGCTTGGCTGTAGATGTAAAGGGTCCTGGAAAAGACATGGATGTTATTTTTCCTGCACTGTGTTTTTACTGAGGTCTCATCTTCCATATAGACCTTCTCTGTGACCTATCGATAGGCTCATCAGACATCTATAGTAAACAGTTGCTTGAGATGTAATTTAACATAATTTTTTCAGTGTAATTTTAAATGATATTTTAAAAAATTGAAAAGCTGAAGTTATAAGATAAAATTTTACTCAAAAATTTTATTCGAAATTGTCAAAATGTATACTCTTAAAGTAGCATTTTATTTTCTGAGTTGATTAAATTTGAATTTGATTTGAAAAGTATTTTTTTTCCATCCCTACCCTTCCAACTATAATCCTTTCACTAGAAACCATGATGAAGAGTTATAAATTTTCAAAGTTTGTATATTCAGTGAAGTATTTAAATGTTTTTTACTGTTGACTTTTAAATGTTTTCAAATGATATTTTTTAATCAAAGGACTTTGCAGCATTAAAGTATTGCATTGAGGATATCAGCTGCAAAAGTTTTTGTTTTGTGAGCATATTAAATTTTGCTGATTATTTTGTACTTTAAATTTTTTAGATTATTGTGTGCATAATTGATTTCATCTGTCCCACAAAACCTCTCGTTTACCAACCAGTTCCTCAAGCATCAGATATTACTCCAGAAAGTCAAGAACAAAATGTAAGTTTGCACATTACATTATGCATTACATTATTGTTATCCTTGGAACAAAATAGTTACAAACAGTACTGGGAAAATGACATTGTCTTTATTTGTTCTTAAAATTGCTTTTAAGTTGGATAGTTGTTGTGTTGTATGTATTATATAAGGGTTTTAGGGTGATTTATAGATGTTAGTTTATTTTAGGTGTTATATACCAAGTGAAATCATGATTAGGACTATAAGTTTTTCATGGTGCGAATTTCCATGATAGTTTCCACGAATTTCAACATTTTCTTACGTTTCCATGGATTTTAACATTTTTGTTAGGTTTCCTTAAATTGCCTTTATTTTGTGATTCACAAATTTTAATGTTTTTTTTTAAGGGTTGCTAAGGCTTTCTAACATACACTGTTGCAACTTAAAACATGTAGTAGTATTAGCTTGCATTTCATAGTATATAGTAGTATTAGCTTGCATTTCATAGTACAATATCATTTTTAAAATGCAAAGTTCTAAGTACAGGACTTATTCATACTTATTTGAGTTTAAAGTTCTTAATAATACATATATATAGTGGAAAAGTGCTATATGAGGTTTCAGAAGTTACACTCGAAGTTGTGGGCAGAATGTCCTTTGAAATAGATGTTTGTATCTTATAACATCCATAGATTTGGCTGGTACACTTAACATTATATACTGTAGATGGTATCATATGAGGGGGCAAACACAGTCTATATAGTTTGAAGAATCTTCGGTGTATACCAGTTCTTGGTGAGTAAATGCCCAGTAACTTACTATTCATTTTCGGCTGGTACAGTCAACACTAGATGCTGTAGATGACATCACCAGTGGAGAAACGTAGTCTGTTAAATTGAGAAGATCGCCAGTGAGTGGCAATTCCCGGTAAGTATCAGCAGTCCAGGAGTTTCTGAACCCCGATGTTAAAAGTTTTTAAAGGCACTTGAAAGCATACTGTAAAATTTAGTTTTAACTGAATACATTTAACCATAATGTTTAAAAGCATATGTACAACGAAACTTCTGTAACATGTTTCAATATTGGTCTTTGGATGTTGTCGTCAGGTGTTTCTCCACTGATGACATCATCTACAGCTTCGTGTTGAGTGTACCAGCTGAAAACGGAGAATAGGCAGTTACTTCACATTTGCTCACCAAGCATGGGTATGTATTCTAACTACATGGACTGTGTTCCACAATTCTTCAAACTATATGGACCGTGTTCTACACAATTCTTCAAACTATATGGACTGTGTTCTGCACAATTCTTCAAACTATATGGACTGTGTTCTACACAATTCTTCAAACTATATGGACTGTTTCTCCATAAATGATACCATCTACCGTATATAGTGTTGAGTGTAGCAGCCAAATCTATGGATGTTATACAAACATTTATTTCAATGGACATACAGCCAACAAGATCAGGTGTAACTTCTGAAACTTCTTATATAGCACTTTTCTACTACATATATGAGTATTAATAAGAACTTTAAACTCAAATAATTATCAGTAAGTCATGTACTTAGAACTTTACATTGTAAAAGTATTGTACTATAGAATGCAAGCTAATACTACTACATGTTGTAAGTTGCAACAATGTATGTTAGAAAGCCTTAGCAACCTTTAACTATGCTTATGAGCATTAACTATAGGCATTTGGAAAGCTATTTTAACAGTGTAGATTGTGATTAAGTTATTTAATAACTTAGTGCTGTGCTCTAATTCATATATATTCAATAACAGCACTGTGTTTTTCTTTCCAGTTTCTTTAACATTTACTGTTTTATTTAATAACAGGAAGAGCAAGAAGATGTGTATGAAGAAGAAGATGTTATTAAAGATGTAAGACCTGAACAAGAATTGAGAAAAAGAGTAGTAGATAGTGATCAAGGGTCTGGTGATATTTAATTTTGAATTTGGATCTCAAAACTTGAAATTTAGTAACCTTGATTTGCACAATATGGTTCCATTCTTCTCCTTATAGGGGATTAAAAGATGTAAAAAATAAGAGATTTTCGTTTTTTTACTACAAGATACCATGTTGTAATGCTTGTAGGTGTAGTTTTTTGTGGTGAAAATGGACAGCTCATTGTTTAATACTAATTTCAACCCTTCATGTTTTTTCAATGATTTTGATATAATAAAGTTTGCATTTAAATGTTCCATGTAAATTATTACAATCTTTGAAGCATTTTAATTTGTATTCCATCATATAATCAGGGTCATATAATCATCCCTATGGTTGCTGGTGCCTGGGCAAGCTGAAATTTGGCACCCTTTATAAGTATAATTATAAAAATTTTCACAAGGAAAAAACTAAAAATATAGAAATGAGTTTATTACCTGGGTTATTTTTTAACAAACAATGAACAGTAATTTTTTTTTCTCAACCAGTATTTGGACAGTATGAACAATTAGCCTACCTAAAACATTTTTTTTTTCTAGTCTTTAGATCAGCAAATCTTTTCATGGCACTTTCTATATTTATATTCTTTGCAATATCGTTTTCTGTAGACAAAATTGCCAAAGAATTCATTTTGCCAAAGTCTTGAGATACAATAAACACACAAAATTGCCAAGTCTTGAGATATGAATGACCGTAAGTTTTTATAAGCTTTAGTTTACTAAAGCTTCTCTTGCCAGCAGCCACAGTAATAGGCATTGTAAGCATTATTCTTAATGCAACCACAGATTTGGCATGACATCCTGCAACTTATTAATGTTTATGAACCTAGTGGCTTCTATTGGAAACTTTACATCTTCAGGAAATAATTCTTTGGCTATATCTAGTTCAGTCAAGAGATCACATCCATTTATATCACTATTTGCTTGGTACCTTAACTTATTCTCTAAACCTTGACATGCTACTTTCAGTTTATTTTTATCTGGCAGATCTTTTAGGTCATTTAAAAATTCCCATGTGGTATTGAAACTTTGTAACTGTTCAAATCTCTCTGATAAAGAATTAATAGCTCTGTCCAGTATTACATTGAACACATGATTTTGAAATCTTTTTTCTGGGTCATCTGTATTTGTAACCTCGTCGGTGCACTCATATTCAAACAGCCTCCTTCTTCTGCTTATTCTTTTACTTCTAAAAATGGGCTCTACATCTAATTCTGTAGCTAATTCTTTTGCTGATTCTAGTGCTTTTTCATATCCATTTGCACGATAATCAATTAAGTGATCAGTGACATTATTCTTTAGTGAAACTGCAGTAGATAGTTCCACAGAGGTGTTCTACATAGTTTTGCTGACATTTACCCTGCCTAAGACATACCAGACATTTATCATCACTAGAAAACCGTAATCTTCTATTTGTGTTACAAGAGTCTCTGCTTCATGTTGCACTACAGGATCAGACGCAGGCATTTCTGAAAGTTCATAAAGAGCTTCTCGAATTCCCGTGATTTCATATTTAATGGCTTTGACATTCTGTTCTGCACTCCCATCTAGTCTTGCATAAAGGTTTTGCAGTGAGGCAGTTAACATGTTTTTTCAGTGCATGTCATAACCCAGGAGAGACAGAAAATATATGTGTGCTGGACAGTAGCAAAAGAAGTGGATTCCAGGCAACTTGTTGCACTGTTACCAACCAATAAGTTTAGGCTGTGACATCCACAAGGCATATAAAACGCCCGTGGATTTTCTTTCATGATCCGTGCCTGAACCGTTTTATTTTTTCCTTTCATATTTGAACCATTATCGTAGCCCTGGCCTCTGCAGTTATGTAAGTCTAGGTTTAGCCTAGGTTGCTCTCTCTCAGAAAATCAAGTATACTTTCATATAATCCTTGACCTATAGTTTCTATAATAGGTTTATAGCTAACAAAATGTTCCTTTATTGCAATGTCTTCTACATCAAAGAATCGTAAATGAAAGCTGCTCCACATGACATATCTGGCGTACAGTCTAAAATAAGACTAAAATATTTGGCTGCTTTTGCTCGGTTAAATATATTTTCCTGAACAGAATTTTCCAACAAATTGATTATTTCGTTCTGAACATTTTTTCCACAATAGTGAATGTGAGTTTCTTTAGACACAACCCGACGTAAATGTTCACTCATTGTTAAATCAAATTTTCCAAGTAGCTCAACAAGACCTAAAAAAATTCCCATTGTGGGGTGTAAATAATGTGTCTGAAGTTCCTCTGAAAGTCAAATTGCATTCACCCATGGCCGAGTGGTTAGCATGCTTGACTACTGATCTAAGAGACCTGGGTTTGAATCCCGGGTAAGGCATGGCTGTTTGTGTCATTTTTCTGCTGAGGTCCTGCCATCCTCTGACCTACTTTGACATATAAACTGGCAGGCTCCTGTCAGACCTCTGTGGCAAGCAGCTGCTTGAGGGGGTATTTATTTATTTTATTTTTATTTAAATACTAAGTGATGCTCATTAAACGTTCTACTGTCTTATTATAGACTGTGATTTTTCAGATTTTAAATTTCCAAACACTTATTTATTAATAGGATGTGGCCCATTCATAATGATGTGATCACTTTCAGCTATTGATAATTCATCTGGCCATTGTGCTGGATCATTGTAGTTGACATTTATTTTGGTTCAGTTTTCAAATTTACTTTCAACATTCCCAGTATTCCCTGCTGTGATTGTGACATTATTGCCTAAGATTAAGTCTTCAACTGCATTACAGTTGTGATCCTGATCTTTTAATTCACACATGCAGTTGTTCTTTTCTTTACAAAGTACAGTATCTTCAGTGGGTTTGACTTCACAATCATTAGATGACAAATCTGGACAGATATATGTAGCTGAAGAAGTTGAGCCAGCATTGTTCCCACTGTTTGACTTAGGACTGAAAAAACTTGATACCTTTGGGTGTTTCTTGACTGCTTCTTGTTGAAGATGTCTTTTTCTGTTTTCTTAGCCAGATAACTTTTTTTGGAGGAATTACCTAATTTTAGGAGCAGGAAAAAATAAAATAAATCGAAAATGTCTAAAGAAAACAAAAAAAAAAAACACTACGGCATATCATTATAAATGGCAGAAAACAAAAAAAAAATCTCAGAAACAAAAGAAAAATTGACAGCTGTCACTTTGACGTCTGAGAAGATACTGAAGAGATACTTTGTTGCCTTTCTAGTGGAAAAACGTATCGTACAGTAACGCCAATATCAATAATAAACTCCGCATGAACTTAACTAGAGATTTGACAACCGAGCATCTGCGTGTCGTTAAAACTCTATATATACATGAACCTGCTGTTTTCCCATCTTAAAAAGTCAGATTGAAAAAATATTTATTATTTTCACTTTTTCTTTTTTTGGAAGATCCTTGATGGCGCGCCCGAGTTGCCGGTACCTTGAGCCGGCACAGCATATAATTGATGTGCTTTGCATCACACTGTGATCATTAAATACTACAGTTTACTAGTTACTTTCCACAAAAATTGTACTGTTAAACCACATACCAACAGTATTGAATCTTTGACCTTATGCATTAATTTAGAAATGGAAACTATTAAAATGTGAAATTTTTTACACTAAAATATAATAGATATAAATGTGTGTAAACTAGTTTTTAACTGCATAGTATTAATATTTTTCAAAAAGCATGGTATGGTGGCTGATTTTTACCCAAGTTATTCCTTGAGCCCAGAGTTAATTCTGTGGTAAGTCATATTGTGAGCATTTCTGTTACACATTAGAAACTGAACAACCAAGTACTTAATAAGCTGTGTTGTGATGAGAAGTTTGTATCTTTTTTCAAAAAATATTTAATTCAAACCATGTAATATATAGGCATCCACTATAAAACTAGTGACAGTATTTGTGCCATTTTTTTCTCTTATACTTGTTAATATTTTATTATTGATAAATCAAAGGTCAGTAATTGCGACAGAGTATGTGACAAAATATTTCAGGCTCTCGGGTGTAAAGAAAAATTTTAAGGCAATCAGAGCGATTATTCATATTCCATGCTTGTTACCAATAATAACACTGATATCATAGAACAGTAGTGTGCAACCAGTGGCTCAGGTTCACCCTTGAAACACGTTTGCCCAACCCACCAAGTAGGACAGGTGTTGTCTCGGTCTATAGCAACTTTGCTCATAATCTATAATTCCCAGGTTCAAAAAAAAAAGGTTTGAACCTGGGAATTATAGATTAGGTTTAGCCTTTAGGCTGGCACTGGTGGGATTTGAATTTGATGAAGATTGTGTTTGGTGGGATTTGAATTGAAGTTTGTGTTTGAAGAAAACTCTACTTCAAACTGTAAGTAAATTAATATGCACATCACTGTTTCAAAATTTCTTTTTGTTGCCAAAAGAGAAGCCAGAAGCCCTCAGTATGGGTTACATTTTTCATCTGCAGTGTAAAAGATGTAGGAAAAAAAATTCTGTTTATCCAGTGCCAAGTTCCTACTGCTATAAGCCTTCATTACAGTAACTGCTGCTCTTCAATGTAGGTTGCTAGTGGTAATTATATGTTTTTTGTGTAAGAAATAGCTCAGAAATTCAACTTGCATATTGGAAAAATCCATTAAATCTTTTGCATACTGATCACCAGCATGTTTAAGCTCAAGATGCCATTATCAACGTACTTTTATCTTGGGGTCAGTGGCAGGGTTATATGTTCTGTTGTGTAATGGTGCGTGTATTATTATGGGTACTATGTGGTTAATTTCTGCAATCCTTGGCAATTCTCGCAATGCACAGTAGGTTGCTATGATCTTGGGCAGTGGGAAATATGCACATTTTTTCTAGATTGCTCACACAATGATTTGCTTTTCTTAATTTTTTGTGTTTTTTGATAGGATTCTGTTTGATGAGTAGTTTCCACTGTGCCAGTGTATCATAAATTTCACCATTGGAACAATGATGAAATTTATAATCCCCCAGCATTGAAATCACTCTTAGTTTAAGCAGTATCCTGCCAACAACCACGTGGGGTAGGGGTGGCTCAGTCGGTAGCGCGCCAGGCTCGTAATCTGTGGTTCCCAGGTTCGAGTCCCAGCTGGGTCAGCGTTGGATTTATCTCTGCAAAATTCAACACCCTGCCCACGGTCAGTAGGGGACACCGATGGGCTTGGAAAGGCCGCCGTCCTTCGGATGGGACGTTAAGCCGTGGCCCGTGTGCGGGAGAGCCATACCCTGTGCACGTTAAAGAACACGCTGGATGGCCTTGACGGGAGGCTATCATCTGTCTCACTACAGCTGTTCCAGTGGGTCCCCTCCCCCAACCTTCTCTGAGCCTTCGGGGTCCATGTGATCTGGCCATTTAGCCCATGGTGTGCAAAAAAGTGCCGCTCAGAGGTAAAACAACCCAAGCCAACAACCATGTAACAATCAAGAGAATGGAACTAATGTGTGGGCAACCAAGAGATGCACTCCCATACTGCACATAAGAGCATAGCAACCCCACTAAATTAAACTGCCCAAGGCCTTTGATAATGAATCATGTAGCATAGTTTGCGGCACATAAGAGCATAGCAACCCCACTAAATTAAACTGCCCAAGGCCTTTGATAATGAATCATGTAGCATAGTTTGCGTAGAATTTCACAGTATAACTTCTACTAGCTTAATGGTAAAAAAATTGTTTTGATAATGGCATCTTGAGATTTCTTGAGCCTTAAACGCGTTAATTAACATTCAAGATATTTAATGTGTTGCGCTTAGCAGTCACTGTAATGGCAATTCAGCTTTGTGATAGAAACTCTGCATTGAAAAGTGGGAACTTTTTATTGTTTTTTTTTTGTAGCACAAATGAATAATCGGAATGAACTGATAGTATAATAAGCTGTTTATTTTTAATAAGATGCACTCTGCTTCATAAACTGTGTAAAATAGTGATTAATGGTTAACAAAAGCCGTAAAGGCATGGAGAGCAAAGTAGAACATCAATAAGAAAGCTGATCTGACTGATTCGAAAGTGGGCTCGTTTCTGGAATGCAGTGAGCAAGAGCATCTATAATGGAGGTGATGCAACTCAGCAGAAAGATCACTGGGCAAATTTCACAAATGTATAGAGAATGGTAATGGTCTTAAAAAATGTCTGCCAATCAGGGCAAATGTGGAAGGAAAAAAGCTGACAGGCATTAGGCAAAACAGCTGAGAGATGACTGCTAGCAGTACTTAAAAATCCATTTCATTGAGAATTATGCAGAGAGAATTTAAAATTTGTGAACTGTAATGTGATAAAGTATTAGGTATTCATAATAATTTGGCCAGGCAGTGTATAGTCACCATAACTCTACAATGTTTCAACCATTACAATCGTATATACACTGAGATGCCAATTTATTAGCCACACCTACCTAGTAGCGTGTTGTGCTTCCTTCGGCCTCCAGAACAGTGAATTTATCGAGGCATGGAACTTACAAGATGCTGGATGCGTTGTGCAGGAATATTGTACCATGCGGAAATGATTGTGCCCCACGGTTTGTGCAAATGGGATGGTGGCACAGTACATCTGCAAATAGCCATTGTTACCACTTCATCCCAAACTGCTCGATAGGGTTTAGATACGGATACTGTGCAGGCCAATGAAGCAAGGTGTACCTGGAACCATTTGCCAACAATACGGGTCTTATGAACAGGTGCACTATCATGCTGAACGTGCCCATCCAAGTGAGGATAAAACTAGCTATAAGGAAATGAATTTGGTCATCAATGACGTTAAAATACACTATGGCATTCAGATGCCCTTCAATGGGTATCAAAATAAATAATACCCCCTTAAGCAGCTGATTGCCACAGAGGTCTGACAAGAGCCTGTCAGTTTATATGTCACAGAAGGTCTGTGAGGATGGCAGGTGCCAGGAAAACATTCCTCCACACCATCACTAGCACTGTACTGTTGACATCAGACAAGATGACCTCTTGCATCAAATTCTGATGCATCAACGTGATGCAAAAGGAACTTTGATTCATTCGACCAGGCTACCTTTTTACAGTGCTGAATGGTCCAGTGTCGATGTACCTGCATACACTGGAGACGGGCTTTTGTGTTCTTCGCTAACAACATCGACACTTGATATGGTCAGTGGTAGTTGTAGCACAAGGTCTGATACATGGTGCATTCGGAGATGACCTGCACACCAATGTTTAACTCTGCTGTGATTTGCGGGGTGGGGGTGGCTTAGTCGGTAGCGCGCCAGGCTCGTAATCTGTAGTTCCCAGGTTTGAGTCTCAGCTGGGTCAGCATTGACATTTATCTCCGCAAAAATTCCCCGCCCTGCCCACGGTCAGTAGGGGACACCGATGGGCTTGGAAAGGCCGCCGTCCGTCGGATGGGACGTTAAGCAGTGGCCTCGTGTGCGGGAGAGCCATACCCTGTGCACGTTAAAGAACGCGCTGGATGGCCTTGACGGGGGCTACCATCTGTCTCCCAACAGCTGTTCCAGTGGGTCCCCTCCCCCAACCTTCTCTGAGCCTTCGGGGTCCATGTGACCTGGCCATTTAGCCCATGGTGTGCAAAAAAGTGCCGCTCAGAGGTAAAACAACCCAACTGCTGTGATTTGCCAGGTTGTGACTGGTGCTGGAAGAGTTGTTCTGCCTTATTTATACCGCATACCTTAGTCACGTGACTTATTAGGTGTTGAACCATTTGTGGCGAATGGTATACCTAATAAACTGGAATCTCGTATGTACCACATATCGCTTTTAACTGATTTCATTTAATCATTGGTAATGAAATTTACGATGACTAATTTATATCCAATATTTGAGGCACAAATAAAATGAATATTAATTCGAGCATAAAAGAAAACAATATCGCAAAGATGAATTCGAGCCAGCACCATTTTAATAATTGCTGAGCCACCCAAACTCTCAGAAAATATTTCTCTGACAAATCGTAAAATTTGTATACAGAAATGCCACACTTTTTGAACACAAAGGTATAAATGGAAAAGATCGCCAAGAGCTCTGAGAAGGTTGGGTAACGGAATCCACTGAACTGCTGTTAGGAGACATGATGGCATCCTGTCAAGACCAATCAGCATGTACAGGTTATAGGTTTTACCGTTGCTTGGGACTAAAAACACGAAGTAATATAGAAACTGAAAATTCTTGAATAACATAGTTACAAACGCTAATAACCATTAATGAGAAATACTACATCAAAAAAATCAAAGGCTGAATGTTACCTTTTTTTTATTAAAGATGTTGAAACTAATCAGAAGAAATTATATTTTTTTCGCAATTATGACAAAACATTAGAAATTTAAATTATAACTGATCTTAAGTCATCTGTGCTAATTCAATCCTCCCACTCTCCCATAGGCCTAGGCAGATATAAGGGAGAGGACACAGAATTCCCCTTGAGAGCTTACTCAATTTGTAATTTTGAGGGCATCAAAAAAAAAAGCCTTGCTCAGATACTATGCATCCGTAAAATAAATTTCAATAAAGGATATGAGATTGGACCTGAGATTGAAATTTACTTTATGTTTGCCGATTTTGTTTTTTTGCTTTTTATGTTTGCTGACAGCAGCCCATTCTTGTATTGATTTAACAAGATTAAATATTGATTGCTCACCGTGACTGTATTGGTAGTTTGATATACACCATTCTTCAAGCACGAGGGGCTTGACCCACTTCTGATTGCGGGGGCTGGTTCACTGCTCCACCTTCGCGCCAGCTGTGGATCAGTGTGTTAGTTCTTTATATGGATCTTGTTTACTATTACCAGGGGTACAGCGATAGTACAGCTAATACAGCGTTATGATTTTGTGCGGGGGAGAACGAAATTTCTTCAACTGTCCTAAATTTTGCCAACTCGCCATAATTTTACGAAAAAAATCCCAATTTTTACGTATCACCTGAATTTTACCAAGTTACTTTGCATCAGTTACTAAGACTTTTACCAAGTTTCTTTGCAATCAGGGGGAGCTTTTCCCCTGATTATTATCATACTGTATTGTTTCGAATGCCATGAGTACTGTTACCCATCAAATATTTCATTTCGTAACACTTGAGCACACTTCTGCTAGTTTATCAGCAGCAACAACAATCCATTAAAAGCAGTAACATAAGATTCTCTTGTCTCATCCGAAGTTACCTGTAAAATTCTTGTAGTTGGCTTCAGAAATAGATCTTAGAGATGAGTAATGGCGGTTCATAACTAAAATTTGGTGAGACACTTTCGACTAGTGCTGGTAGACCTAGATGTACACTGCTCAAAGTGGAAATTGCAACACCATGAAGGAAGTGAAGTATATGCCTGAAACTGACAGGATGGAATCTATGAGGATAGATTTGCAAATGATCAAAAAACGGAACATGAGAACATAAGGTACATGTGTTTATTGCAGATTCATCGGTACTCCAAATTTTATGCCACCATAGTAGGCATACCTACAAGGCTGTAGATGTCTCTGCATTCTATCGGATGGTGCCCTGAGATATGACGTTCCAAGCAGCATCCAATTGGACATCAAGTGTACAGGGTGCGCCACTGGAGGGAGCTACTGAAGGTAGCGAATGACCCATAAAGTTCCACACATGCTCAATGGGCGACAAATCTGGGGAATATGGTGGCCATGGGTGAATGTCTACACCTTGGGGACTGCCGATCATTGAATGTGCAGTGGGAAGGGGGGGGGGTGACGCTATCCTGTTGCAGAATCAGTCCAGTCATGGCGATAAGAAAAGGTTATGCCACAGGATTAACGATGTATCTTCTTGCCATTAATGCACCAGAAACATGAAGCAGAGCCGTCCAGCTGCCATATGTGACGCTACCCCATTATCGTACCATGATGGGGCTAATAGAATAGAATATGGCAGCTAATCGAATAGGCTTCCTCATGTGGTTGAGGCCATCTGGCGTGCTGAAACAGAATCGGGACTCGTCTGTGAACAACACTCTCCTCCATTCCGTAGTCTAATGTTGTCTTGCTTGACACCAGTGGAGATGGTGTAACTAGTGATGTCGCTGCAAAGACAGATGCTGGACATCTTGCCCTAATTCCTGTGTCATGCAAACATTATCAAATGGTTTGCAGGGAGGCATGGTACCCATAGCAATCTGCAAATCACTGCAGCACAGTTACTGTGGTGAAAGGGTCGTGAACAGCCCTCCTACTGAGCATGCGATCTTCAAGTCCTGTGGTGAGGTGTGACAAACGTTCAAAGCCTCAATCCTAGTGCTCACATATCGACGATTCGCTCTCTCTCAGAAAGCATCAATTACGCATTAGATTCCTGCCATGTCTCCAAGGCATGTTCTGAACATTTTCACAGCATGCACTCCAATTTCATTAGTCGTGCTATGATGAGTTCATGGGAGGCCTATATTTATCCATGGCTCGGCTGAGTGTCACGTGTCCATTCACTGCGGAACTTTGATCATTTGCATATCTCTGATGGCTGATTGTCTCCTGCGATTTCCATATCTGTACTTCCTTCTTGATGTTGCGATTTCTACTTTGAGCAGTGTAGGAAAATGTTTTGTGGCGATGCAGATATTGAAATGTAAAGACTGGAACGACATTCCGTAATGCATATGCTTTCAATTTCAGCTATTCTCTTAATGCGTTATCAGCGGAAATTTTCAGATTTTCCTCTCCGTTCTAACCGTATTTTAAGAAATGGTAAATATGTGTAATATATGTACTGTTTTTTTTAACTCCGTTCCTATTTTAAACAATTACTCGCCGTAAATTATGACTTGAACAGTTTTTTGGTTGTAATTAGTTTATGTAATAAAATATATAAAAGTATAATTATAATACAATTATTAAAAAAACGGTAAAATAAAAAATGTCCTGGCATGGAAACGAAGACCTTTGTATTGCGAGTCACGTAACAATTACGCTAGGCTCTGCTTGCCTAACAATTTGATAAAATGCTTTATTAGTATTCCATTGTTAACCAAATGTTTAATGCCCTTTTATATTTTTCTCTTTTAAATGTCATTCCTTAGCAAAATAAGAAGTTGACAACTCTACTGGTACAGTAAGCTAATCAAGTTAACGGACCACTCTTAATTGGTGCTGCATATCTTCCAGTTTATTGCTATCATATTTCTGTGCATTTGTGTAATCGCCAGAATAGATAACGTTCATATTTGGTGGTACCTGCAAGGGATAAATAAGTATTGGAAGTTGAGGTTATTGCTTTTGACATAAACTTAATAGCAGAAAAATTGCCAGTACTATATCCAGTAATATTACCTCGATGGTGGTATAATGCTCCAGGTGGCCTAATGGAGTAGCCACACCTGGTGAAAAGTCTCAGTGGGAACCAATTTTGCATACTCTTGAAAACATAGCGTGTTCTCTTTCTGTTGAACTAAATATGTTTCTACCTTGATTAATGTTAAAATAATTTTTTCCTCTTATGGGTTATTAAGTAACTTCATTGATGAAGCCATGCACTCCTGTGGCGTCTTGTGAACTTCTAAAAAGGTGGAACCAGTATGATATATAGTATAACAAACTCGGTGGTTGTCGCTAATGCCTCAAATTTTCGTACTGAGAGAAAATCTGATATTCTTAGATTCCAGTCCCAACTATAAATACCCCCTCAAGCAGCTGCTTGCCACAGAGGTCTGACAGGAGCCTGTCAATTTATATGCCATAGTAGAAGGTCTGAGAGGGTGGCAGGATCTCAGCAGAAAAACAACACACACAACAATGCCTTACCCGGGGCTCGAACCCAGGTCCCTCAGATCAGTAGCCAAGTGCGCTAACCACTCGGCCATGGGACGGCGTCGTCCCAACTATGCCTCATCTTTAATATAAAATATAAACAAATTCATTTCATCAATTCTTCTAGCACATGAAAATCCAAAGGGACTTAAAAATCAATAAATTGATGTTACAATTCTTGAAAGAAATTAAATATAAAAAATAATAAATACCCCCTCAAGCAGCTGCTTGCCACAGAGGTCTGACAGGAGCCTGTCAGTTTATATGCCACAGTAGAAGATCTGAGAGGATGGCAGGTCCTCAGCAGAAAACAACAGGAACATCCATGCCTTACCCGGGGCTCGAACCGAACCCAGGTCCCGTAGATCAGTAGCCAAGCGCGCTAACCACTCGGCCACGGACGACTAAATTAACAATTTATCAAAGACACAGAATTTAGCAAAATACTTCCTCCACCACAACTTATGTTAAAGAGTTAGCCCTTACCTGGTCTAGTGGTTAATGTACCGGACTACTATGGACTACTAAACCAACAGTATGCCCCTGTGTACGTTATATGAGAAACCAACACAAGCTCAGTAGTGATTCTAGATTATCTTGGTCCTTTCTGTAAGGATTTTTCAGCATGCACTTAAATAAAAACCGAGATGTGTAAGAAGTAGTAATACTGATTGTGAAACATTTTACTAAATGAAATGTTGGGGGAACAAAAATAATTTTGACTCTTTCAAGGACCAAGGGGAACGTTAATCGCAAAACTACCCTTATTGAATTGGGAAAAAGGTTACTTTTATGAATATTAAGCACTAAATCATTTAAATTTTAAGTTTCAAAATCGTGATTTTTCTCTCCCATTCATCTATTAAAATTGTCAAAAATCAGAAAAGTGATGTTTCTTAGAAGTTAGTTCATTTAATGTACTTCACAAAAACACGAAGAAAATAGAAACTTTCAAATGAACACTAAAACTTTTGGTCGATAAAACATAAAAATCAAAACAAAATCGGCATTTGCATTTCCTTCACTGATAATCTTCTCTACAGATTAGTGGATATCTTGATGAATGGTGCATAAATAATAAAATAAAATAAATACCCCCTCAAGCAACAGCTTGCCACAGAGGTCTGACAGAAGCCTGTCAGTTTATATGTCAAAGTAGAAGATCTGAGAGGATGGTAGGACCTCAGCAGAAAGCAACACGAACATCCATGCCTTATCCGAGGCTCGAACCCAGGTCCCTTAGATCAGCAGCCAAGCGCGCTAACCACTCGGTCACGGACGGTCAATGTGATTAAGCCACTTTGCTACAGGTCAACAGTCATAGGTTCAATAGTCGGCCTTGCCTTCACCTGGGGCCAAGGCATTATTGTTGGCCATGTTGTACGCCTAAGGTCTCTTAATTAGAAATACATCAAGAAAACTAACTGGAATCCTTCCAATGCAGCGAAAAGCAAAAGCTTTAAATTTTGATCATCCACCGTTCCTTATAATTAAGAAACTGTATATCAAATTCTCTCAATATCATTTTTTGTTTAGTTCCATCATTTCAAAGTTATTTTTCCTACTTTAAGGACGGTTTCTCAAAGTTGGGACGCGAAGTCTTTGGAATGGGTTGCAGTATATTAAATTTTAACTTTGAATTTTCGTACTGAAGTGGGGAAAAATAGAATAAATTATTTGAAAAAAGTCTGTGGTGTCAATAAATTTGAATTATCAGGAAAATCAAGAATCGCTATAAATTATTAGTGACGAAAACAAACTGAAACATAAAATATGACAATGGCCAACTCTTAGATCAAAGTGGGAAATGAACACAGCACTGGGCGGAAAAGTTATACTTTTATTAGCGCCCTTCAGGATTGGATCTAGGGGGAGGGTGCTATTCCACGAGCCATCACCCCCTCCCCCTTGAGAATGCTAGTAAGGGTAATGGAGGCAGAAAATATTAAGCTTAGGTATATTTCATTCATTTTTCAAACAAATTTTTAAAGAGCTTTAAAACTGAGGAAAATGTTTTACTGTAATGGAAATGAAAATCTCTTTGTCGTCCTTCTTACTATTTTCCACCTCAATTTAGTCACGTGCGCGCTTATTTTTTGACGCCTGGTTCTCTTTACAACAGGCTATAAGTGGCAAACAGATTTATAAAAAGAAATCATTTTCTGCTGTTTTTTCTTTTTTACTCATACTGATATGGGTGTATCATTATTATCATTGATTCCAAACTGGCAAGAACAGAAAAGAAAGCTCGTCGTTCACAATAAATATCAATAATTAAGTAATTTGCAATCATATATACTACAATATTGACAATGATCTAATTTTATTCTTAATATGCTACAATTTTCAACTGAATTTAAGGAAAGTTGAAAGGAATTAAAATTTTTTTATATGAATGTTGGAAACAATGACTTCCTTTACCAATTCCTATTATTAAAATTAGTAGCTATTTACTACTAAAATTACTTACTGAAATACTTTGCTAAATTTTTTAATACAAATGTTTAAAACAATGCCATTTTTATTTCATGAACCTATTCATTCATCTTTGTAAATATCTTTTGAAATTATTTCTGAACTTCAAGAAAAATATACTAAATTATATGTTCGAATAATATTTTGTTTCATATTTAGTGTCTTTGCGTTGTCATTCTGGATTTTTCAAGGTATAAAAGCCTCAAAAACTGCTTCTGCATTACTAAAACATGCAAATAGAAAGAATTTTTGCTTACTGCTGCAATTGCAGGTTAAAACACTGTCTTATTTTAATGTTTTTCTGATAGTAATGAAAAGCAGAATATAAACGTACATGAGAAAGCTTACGAATTGTTGGCCATCGTGTTACTAACATTTGATGTTTAGTTGAAATATTTTACCCCTATCTGGCATTTAAAATTTATTTGATTAATGGCAGTTTCAAATATCCATCACAATCGTATGAATTCCGAAAGTAGCTGATCTTTATCTTTGTAACGAACCCGATAGAAACTGGCAGCTGTAAACCAGAATCAACTGTGAGAAAGCAAAACATGGGCCTGTACAGATTGTTGGAGTGTATTCGTTTCAACTAATGGTGGTTTATTGTAGTACATTTTTAGTCACTTGAAAACTATTTTCTTTACGCTATATCAGCTGTGAAGTTTCTAAACTGTCGCACAGACATCTGTACATAGATTGTCAGGTATTAAATTTATCCTCAGTTACATGTCCTCATAAAACTCTTGTTTCAGAAGTTATAAAGCTTTGAAATCAGCTTTTGTTTTTACTTTTAGTTAAATAGTTACAATAATGTCTGCTATTAATAAGCACTTAATGAAAAACATCAAATAATTTTGATTGGTAAACGTCCAAACATGGTAGCCACATTTAGTGAAAATGTGAAATTCTTTACTGTATAGTAATATTCTCTAATATAAAGTGACGAGATAATATATACCTTAATAAATTAAAAAAAAGAAACTTTCGAGAAACTGCTTGCTACAGTGGTCGGACAGCAGCCTTAGTATATTATGCCCAACGTATTGTGCCACATAGAAGATCTGCGAAGAAGGCAAAGGCTCAGAATTAAAAGAAAAAACAGAAATTTCTGTTCCAGGAAAATTACAGCACTTTGAACCCAAAGTCTCTTTCGATCAATAGCCAAGCGTGCTAACCACTCTGCGCCAGGATATTATGATCATTTTTTTTTAAATAGAATGACTTTATTTCATGCACAATTATACATGAAATTGATTTCTTATGTCTAATTATCCCGGAAGGATTATGCATGTCAAGGCAACTTATCAAGATTCCTTCCTTGTACATGTCTGAAGCAAGTAAATCACTCTGTCCCTCGGAGAATAGGATAGTTTTTTGGAAACTATGACCTTCCCGGTGACTGAGTGGTTAGCGTGGTTGGCTACTGATCAAAGGAGCCATGGTTTCGAACCTCAATGGTTTCGAGCCCAGAAAAGGTAGGTTGTTTCTGCTAAATTCTCCCTTCCTCATAGATCTTCTCTGTGGCTTATTGTACTCACAGCTGCAGACCTCGCTGGCAAAGCAGTAGCATGGGGTAATTTATTTTATTTTTATTATAGTTAGAATGAGCAGATTTCGATTGGTAAAACCCAGAACATTTCAGTTAATGTACCGGTTTCAGCTTTTTAAAACCGGGACAATTTAGTATATTCAAGTAAATATTCTGTTTTCAATCATTCAAAAAACCATAATTTTGAAAATAAACTTTTTTGACAAAATTCTATTTATTTATTCCTTATTTATGAATAAAAAAGAGCAGGAATTTTTAATCTGGGCAAATAAAAATCGAATAGGATAGCATCTAAAATCCGGGACTGTCCCTGCTAAACTGGGACGTTATGGTCGTCCTATTTATTGTAGTATAACAACGAGAAAGAGTAATATCGAAAAGAATACAATACCGGTTTCAGAATCCATAGCTTTAATTTTGGAAATGATGTGATAATGGTTCTAAAACTTCTTAACATTGATAGTTACAAAGGGTAGGTCCCTCCCATCATACACCCAACGTTGTGAATTTGGTAATTTTAAAATTTTGGAATTTTTATACATTGTTATTAGTGTTAAAGGTGATATCAAACAATGAATTATAGCTTTTTCTATGTTAGAGGTGTTTATTAAAATTTCTTTTTTAGCATAAATGTAAAAATATATTTATGTTATACAAATTTAACTAATCTTCAGACAGAAACCTAAAAACTACTGAATGCTTACTTATTTCAGAAATTAATTTTTCTGAGTGCAACTGCACACTAAATTTAGTGGAATGAATGACGAAAAAGGTATCAGCAAATGGACTCCTTTTAGTTTTTATCATATGCAAATACACATTTATTCATATATTTGTATATTTTTATATGCCAAAAAAAGTTCTTAAGGGCACACTTGCATCTTTTTAACTGCTTAATTTTTGCAAACTTTCGGTATTGATTTAACGAATGAAGAAGGGCATTGAAAAAGAAATAAATAAATTTCCATCTGTATTTATTTGAATAGAAAATGAATATTATTCATTTTAAAAATACAGCGTTTACAAAGAATATTTTTCATTGTAAACGCTAGTGATCAAGATAAAAAGAGAAATGAACTCATTCAATGTAGTTATCTTAGGAAATACCAGCTACTTTCAAGCTACAGGAGATTTGAATAAACTTGCTTGTGATCAGGCCCGGATCTAGAAGAAAAAAATTAAGGTGTGGGGGTGGGGCCAAGAAACTTAGTCGAGTAGGAAAAAAAAAGTAAAAGATAGAACCAAGAGACCGGATTTTCATTATAGCATAATATTTCTCCCTCCAATTTTAGAAGCTTTAAAATATTTCTTGAAAAAATGCATTAAATATTCATAACTTTAATAATTTTTTACTCTATTACCCTTTTCAGCTTTCTCAAAGGAGGGGGAGGGCATGGCCATTCCCCCTAAATTCGACCTTGCTGCTAATCCGATCTGTGAATTGCCCCTATTTCGGATTAGGGGGGAATGGCCATGTCCCCCTCCTTCAAGAAAGCTGGTAAGGGTAATAGATTCAAAAATTATTCAAATTAGGAATATTTCGTGCGTTTTTTCAAGAAATATTTTTAAGCTAATAAAACGGAGGGAGAAATATTATGCTATAATGAAAAACAAAGGAGGGGGTGGCGGGCATGGCCATTCTCCCTAAATCCAACCCTTCTGAAACGGAGGGAGAAATGTTATGCTTATGATGTAGGAAATATTTCCCAAGATGGCATATTACAAACGATTTCTCTTACTGAAATAAAGTGCTAATAGCAGTAGAATTTTTAACTCAAATACTAATTTTTAATAACAAAGATAGAAATATAGTGCATTTGTATTAATCAGAAACTAAGAGTCAAGAAATAATTTTTGTAAAGTTATATTTTCACAATGCATATTTCACGTTTCACTTGAGTATTGAATAATTAATAATTGTAGCTTCTGCAGTGTGTTGAGTGCGCTACCTACAACTCGATTTCGAAAACTGTGCAGGCATTTTTTGTCTACTGATACTGCATGTTGTTAATATTTTTCTGTCGTGTTTTGGTTTTAGTGTGCTCGTTCACAAACTTTCTCTAGGTATTGAGAAGGGTGTTAATGAGAAGTTGATGGTGTTGCGAAAGTGTTTAAATTGAATACAAGTGGTTGCACTCGTTTGTGACACCCTTAAAAATTTTAACATTTACTAGTTATTGAAATTATGCATTTCGTGAGTATTTCTAGAATATTTTGTTATTCCCTTTTCGCTAGACTCTGTGTTCATTTAAGTTAGTGTAGGAAATTGCGTATTGACATTAAAACTCTAACTACAACCACCTGGTTTCTATGGCGTCTGAAGAAGCAATCAACAACTTTCTTGATGAAGGAAAAACTGTTACTCTTGAACTAATAGATGGTAAGATATTAACTAAGCATTTAAGTAAGAAATTTGTAGTATTTGTGAATATTATTAATATTTCGTAATGTTTTTTTTTTTATTTGACCTTCGTTAACTTAAGCAAATTGGAGAATCGGAGACAGTCCTCCATTGCATGAATTTAAAATTTGATTAAAAAGTTCTTTTGCGATGTACATGTTAATGCATTCTAAAATCGCATAACGTTCGAAAATGATGGTTTTCATTAATTAAAAATAGTTACGAATTCGTCACGCTAAACATTTAGGTTACAACAATTTCCTAAGCGTGCGATTGTTTTTGCTGCAATGCAGTCACAATATTGTAGATGAATTAGCAGAAACTCTGAAATGTTTGAAGAGTGCACTGCCCGTATTCAAATATTAAGAAAATTGAAAGAATTCGCAAATATTTGAGGAATGTTTAATCAGTAAAAAATGAATAACTAGGTTGTAGATTTTATTCGGTTATCACAATCTATTCATTATGAAATTTGCAAAAGAGTTTTTAACACATGACTGGATCAACAGATAGTGCATTTACAAGAAAATAAAACATCTGGTAATCTAATATTTAGTGCAATCATTTTTTTCTTCTTCAGTATAGCGTACAGAGTGATCATTTCTCGCTACTCATAGCATGAAAGTCATGCTGTAGGTTTTCTGGTCGTAAATACAGATTAAGTCCATTGATTTTACATAGACATGAGTATATAAACAGTCTTTAGATTGACAGTGATCCCACCAACAGATTTTATCAAGAACAAAAAATTTAGAAGGTTAACTTTGGAGTAGAGAATTCTTTCTGCAAAAATTATATTAGATGCAATGGAAAACAGCCGGAATAAAGTGTATTAATGACCAATATCAGTTTGTATGATATGTATAAAGCAGTGATTATCAACAAAATACCAGGGTTACTTCAAAAAAAATATAGAAACTTAAAAAAAAATGTGTTAAAATTTCCAGGATATTAATGTCTTTAAATATTTTTTAATAGTATTATTTAATTGCAATATATCTTTTATGTTATTAATCCAACCATGGCTAGAAAAAAATGGAAATCATGCATGACTGAACTAATTTTTTAATTGTTTGTCCAAAATAAAAGTGAACATTAGAACTTTATCTTGAGGCAATGCCTATGCAATATATATATATACCTGCCATAGTTTTTTTTTAAAAGTTGAAGTAATAGACTATTTTCTATTTATTTCACTTATATTTTGGACCTGGTATATGGTTTTTCTAGCATATGCAAAGCACCATACACTAACACCAAATACAGGGAAAATCCTCCTGGTGAAACAAATAGGAAACATTCTGAATGCTACAGTCAGTTGCATTGACTTTGTCAAAATTGTTAGGCATGTATATCATAAGCACTGCCTGAGGTTACTAAGAGAAATGTGTTATATACCAAAATAAAGAGCAATTTTTTTCTGTACAATAATAGAAAGCTAATTAGTATCACAGGTTGGTAATATGCATTGATTCATAAGAAATATGTAGGATGGGGTCGGGGAGAATATTGTTTAAAGACTACTGAATTACATTTAGGGCACAGAAATATTCATGTAATTTTCTTTAGTTATGAATTATATTGAGAACTGTTAATGTAAAGAACCAAGCCTTTTTTTAATTGTAAGGCCGAATAGTTAGCGCGCTTGGCTACTGATCTAAGGGACCTGGGTTCGAGCCCCGGATAAGGCATGGATGAATGTGTCGTTTTTCTGCTGAGGTCCTGCCATCCTCTCAGACCTACTGTGGCATATAAACTGACAGGCTCCTGTCAGACCTCTGTGGCAAGTAGCTGCTTGAGGGGGTATTTATATTTTTATTATTTTAATCATGAAATGCATTGCTGATGTGGAAAAGACTTTTATTTCTATAATGGGAACATTCAGTGTCGGTTAGATAAGCAGACACATGCAGATACTGAAGAATTCATTTGTGACAATTCATAATGCATATATATGTCTTAACTGTAGAGTTGTCATATATTGATTACTTAGACCCCTCTACCACATACTGGAGCAGGGGTGGCTCAGTTGGTAGCACATCAGGCTTGTAATCTGTAGTTCCCAGATTTGAATCCCACGAGCCAGAGCTGAGATATATCTCTACAAAACTCCCTGCCCTCAGTCAGTAGGGGACACCGATGGGCTTGGAAGGCCACCATCCTTTGGATGGGACATTGTCATGGCCTCATGTGCAGGAGAGCCATACCTAGTGCACATTAAAGAACAAACTGTATGATATTGACAAGAGCTACCATTTGCATCCTAACAGCTGTTCAGTGGGTCCCCCTTCTATGAGTCCTCAGGTCCTTGTAACCTGACCAGTTAGCTCATTGTATGCAAAAATGTGCTGCTCACAGGTAAAACAACCTAATCCACCACACACTAAATTAATTTTTTTTGATGGGCATAAATTCTCTGGCATCTGCATGTGCCTACTTGTCTGATTTTGAACATTCCCACTATATAGCCATAAAAAGATACTAATGTTAGTTTTCTATCAGTGCATTTTGGATATAGAATAATATTTAAAATATATATATATACACTTTTTTTTTGCTGATATTAACACAGAAGGTGTTAAATGTTCATGTGAAAATGATGTCGTTAAGATAAACAGAATACATCACGAAAATCGGAATGTCCTTAGGAGCATAATAAGATGAATTTATTTCATGATGTCATAAAGGTTACAGAAGAAAACACCACTTCCTGAACATACAAAAGGATGGCACAAACTAATCAGAACACAATTTACTGCAAATATTCATAATAGTAGACTAATTATCGCAATACTTCAAATCTTGCATATAATATATTGTTCTTATGCAATTTAAATGATATAATTTCTTCTGTAGCCTTCTAAATATCTAGTTATATCTAAAAATGGAAGTGGCTCAGTTGGTAGTGCACCAGGTTTGTAATCTGCAGTCATGCCTGGGCCAGCAATGAGATTTATCTCTGCAAAACTCCCTGCCTTCAGGCAGCAGGTGACACCAATGGTGCACCTTAAAGACATGCTGGATGGTCTTTGCAGGAAACTACCCTCTCTCCCCCAACAACCGTCCAGTGGGTCCCCTTCTCCCAAGCTTCTCTGAGCCCTTGGGGTTCTTATGACTTGGCCATTTAGCCTGTTGTGTGTAAAAAAATGTCGCTCAGAGGCAGAACAACCCAACAACTGATAATGGATAAATTTATCTGAAATGCAATAATTAGTCAACTATTATATTTGTAGTAAATTGTGTTATTTCTGATTATTTATATAGTCACCTAGGAGGAGGAGTCATCGGGGAAGAGATATAGTCATCTAGGAGTCATAGTTGGGGAAGACATGATATATAGTCACCTAGGGGTAGTTGTAGTCGGGAAAGATGAGATACATAGTCACCTAGGGGGGGGGGGGGGGGTCATAGTCAAGAAAGATGAGTTATATAGTTACCTAGGATGAGTTGTAGTCAAGAAAGACTAGATATATAGTCACATAGAAGTCGTAGTTGGGGAAGACACGATATAGTCACCTAGGGGGAGTTGTAGTCAGGAAAGACAAGATATATAGTCACCTAGGGAGAGTCATAGTCAGATAAGATGAGATATATAGTCACCTAGGGAGAATCATAGTCAGGAAAGACGAGATATATAGTCACCTAGGGAGAGTCATAGTCAGGAAAGACAAGATATGTAGTCACCTAGGGAGAGTCATAGTCAGGAAAGATGAGATATATAGTTACCTAGGATGAGTTGTAGTCAGGAAATACTAGATATATAGTCGCATAGGAGGAGTTGTAGTCAGAAAAGACAAGATATATAGTCACCTAGGAGGATGCCATCCTTTTGTATGTTCAGAAAGTGGTGTTTTTTTCTGTAACTTTTGTGACATCATGGAATAAATTCATCTTATTAAGCTCCTAAGGACATTCTGACTTTCATGATGTATTCTGTTTATCATAATGACATCATTTGCATATGAACTTTTAACAACTTCTGTTCTAATATCAGTGGAAAAAATATATATATACACACACATACCATATTTTAGTTTCCTTTATCCATTCTATTTTGCATATAATTTTTTGCAGATAAACTAAAAATTAAATTTCAGTAAATTTGGATGTGAAGGCCATATTCAGTGTTGTACTTGTAAAACAAAACCTGTTAATTTCTTAATACTTTTTCTTTTGGCTTTTGATGAAATATAAAGCTTTTAATATTATCATATATGACATTAAATAAATAATAATAAATAATAAATACCCCCTCAAGCAGCTGCTTGCCACAGAGGTCTGACAGGAGCCTGCCAGTTTATATGCCACAGTAGAAGGTCTGAGAGGATGGCAGGACCTCAGCAGAAAAACGACACAAACAGCCATGCCTTACTCGGGGCTTGAACTCAGCCAGGTCCCTTAGATCAGTAGCCAAGCGTGCTAACCACTTGGCCATCTAGGCTTAAATAGTAGCATGTGTTCAGTGGAAGGTTGGTATTTTGTGAAATGGCCCTGGAAATAGTCAGTGGGCTGGCCTTCAGATAGGTATGAACCATGGGCACCTTCAGAGAAAAATGTTTCCCCCTCCCCTCCTTTTTTTATACAAATTTTTTTATACATTCTCTTGTTATACAAAAAATGTATAACAAAAGAATATGTTATACTTTTTTTTTGAACAGGGTCTGGAGTGTATGTATGGAATATCCCATAACTCTAAATTTTGCCTTCAGGGAAGATATTTTTGAAAAGGAAATAAATATTCCATTTTAAGGGTATTTTCGTTGCTAGATTGGAATCTCAGAGCAGTTATGAGCAGGTGAGTTTCATTAATGCAGAATATTTTTATTATTATTGGCAGTGGGGGTTGGGATGCTGAAAATAAGTTTCAATAGCCTCAAAAAATCTTGTGGTACAGTACTGTGCAAATTAGTTGGGACAATAGGAAAATGCAATAACAAAGACAACTAAAATATTAATTTGTTTAATAATGTAGTTAATAGTGAATGTGAACCCCCTTAGCTTTAATTACTTCTTTCACCCTCTCAACCATTGATGCCACTAGCTTGCCACACATCTCCTTCACTTCAGGGTTGTGGTATCACACTTTCATGACACTTTCTATCATTTTGGTTTTCGTCGTGCAATCCATCTTAAATATGCACGCTTTAATAATGGCCCACAAAATTTCAATGGGGTTTAGATCCAGCGAATTTTCTGGCCACTCCAATACCTACAAATGTTGCTGGGTAAAGAAGCTCTTAGCAAGCTTAGAATTGTGGCATGGAACCAGATCCTGTTGAAATACCCCATCGCCGTTAGGAAACAGCTTCTGCAGTGTTGGGACCATTTTCGCCTCCAGAACGTCTATGTACTTTTTGCTGTCCATCATTCCTTCAATGGGGTGAAGCGTCTGTGGCTCGGAAGCTGCACGTGCAAGTTTAGACTTGCAGCAGTTTAGACTCTGCAGCGGAAGGGACTTAGCGTTCCTTTGCTAGTACCAACTAATTCGCACAGTACTGTACATAACACAGTGGCATGGTTAAGATATTTGTGTTGGGAAAGGGGGGCTTCATTTTTACGCCACAGAAGGTTTGTGAGAAACAATGTTATCTCTGTTGGTGACCCATGAAACCAAAATTTCACAAACTGACTGATAATTTTGTCTCTTGCTGATTACTGTCTAATTTCACATTTATTTCATGGTTGCAGATAAAAAAAATAAGGTATAGCCATACCCATTTCCTATATCCTTACAAGCTGCAACTGCTTTAGTATGTTTTTACACAATTTCAGATAACACAGCTGTGAACTGTGCCTTAAACTGTGTCTTTATCACTTTCCAATTTCGACCTTTCAGAGTTTTAAGGATTATGCACTTGGTCCTGAGAATATGTAAGAATGAAATTGGTGCTCTGCCCTCCTATAACCAAACGTTTTTAAAATAGCTTGAGAAAGTTCTTAGTAGGAGTAACTGGAATTTTATGTTCACAATCTTGCATTGGATTCATTCTGAAACATCTTTTGTTTTCGACAATTCTGAAATTTGTGATTATTATAAAATTTGTGATATGTTAAAGAAATTATTATTGACTGATTAAGGTGTCAGAGCTTCACAAAAAAACAATACTGGATCAGGATACTGTTGTAAAAATACACTTTTCAACATTGAAAAATATTACATGAATTATATTACAATGGTTCTCTTGGTGATCGTGATTGGTATCTATATGACAAATTTTTTGTGAATGCAGAGCATTTCTTGTTCATTATTGCAAGCACCCATGGTACCAAGAGGGTGAGTGGAGTAAGATATTCTTAAATTATAATTAAAACTCTAAATTCAAACCAAACTGTACATTTCTATTGACAAACAAAAAAATTAACCATCAAATTTAGTTTTATATCTGGTGTGCTTTTAGCAACCATAGTAGTAATAGAAGATAAATTAAGGTTAAATATCTTTCTCTATACACATGAGCAAAAACACTTAAGATTTCTTGGGATAGTAAACTCCTGAGACTGTGTCTTATAATTTTTAAGTGAGAAAAACTTTGTTCATAAACAACATGTATAGATTCCAATGTAATCACATGTTTATTAGCCATATAAATATTGCTATATGCACTACAATATAAATTATACTTAGCCAATACTTGAAAACAGCGTAAATGCAATTTTACAGCATGATTTTTGCGTGGCACACTTCTACACATTGCTTCAAATTCTTTCTGGGTCAAACTCATCACTGTATTCATCTAGTTCATATATATCTTTTATTATTATTTTTAAATTACCCTATATTGAGATCAGCTCTTCTAATTTCTTCCTTAAAGTTTTTTTTTTTTGGTATTTTATAATCAAAGCACTTAATTTTTTTCATAGAATTTTTTAGAAAACCATTTTCTTTAATATTTTTTAGATTTAGCAAGTAGTGGATTAAGGTATTTGGAGGTTCCAAACACAAGAACTTCAGGAAGCCCTGAGCAATCTGTGTGTGTGTGTGGGGGGGGGGGGGGGTGTTATTCAATCAAAAAGGTTTTTATAACATGAATGGAAAAATACATGAAGCAGGATAAGTAAACTTAACTACTACTACTACTATTTTACTACTATTAGACTCCCCTGTATGATCTGGTATTCCTCCTAACTGAACTCCCATTTGCTGTTAATTAAAATATAATCTGTCATATTCCTGTTCAACCTGTTAGGTGAAATCCATATGTATTTATAAATGTTATGGTGTTTGTAGTATGTGTTAGTAATTTGCAAACCATTAAGTTTACTTACCTGTAGAAGACATTCTCCATTGACATTGGAACTACCAATGCCAAAGGGACCTAACACTCCTGCCCAAATGTCAGAGTCAGTACCAACTTTAGCATTGAAGCCACCTAAAACAATATATATTATTATTAACATCTCCTTTCTTGACAGAATTCAAAATATCCTGAAGTTGTCTGTAAAATCTTTCTTCTTCTCATCAGAGTCATCTTGGGGGGGGGGGGGGGGCATAACTACAGATGACATGTAAGTCTTTAATTTTTGTTTTAAATTTAGCTGTAAGAAATCTTTCATTAATGCAGTCATATCTTAGAAGAACATCACTGGCATATTTGCTGAGAAGCAAATTACACCTTGGAGATGCTTTCCATTCATCCTCCCTCCCTGAAAAGAGAAATTTAAAATTATTTTTTAAGTGTCTGACCTTTACCTGTCCATCTGGTCTCTTGCAAGCCTAGAATATCTAGCTTATAACGTTAGAATTCCTGTATGAGGATACCAAGAGAATAATCTTTATGCAACGACCTCATGCTCTATGTACCTGCAGAGAAAAAAATGATTAGTAGGATTTTTGTAGAAACTAGGTTTATTGAGAGAGGTAGGACCAATAATATTTAACAACCCCCTAATGCAGGCATGGGGCAAAGACCTGTTTCCCCACCACCAGAGGCTGAAGCCATCCATGCTGATAGGAACTTCAGGCACCTCCTTTTCAAGAGCCAGAATCTAGAAAGAAACTGACCTGGCTGAGACACTTTACTCCAGTGTAGGATTGGTGATGCCCAACTAGCTAAGTGAGGGTTCAGGTACCTGCAATGGCCTCTGATCAGGATTATCCACCAGCTGATATACGGTATTCCATGCCTCTGTTTACTTAGGACTGACAACCCACAAGAAAAGAGAAAACACTGGCAGATTCTCCCTCAACAGAAGCCCACCAGTGCAGCAAGTACAGAATCCATAATCAAGCTCAAAGTCATAAACCAGTCCAGTCTATTGGGTATAAATGACCAGCACCAGGACCCTATGAAGTTGACCACTCCACAGCAGGGTAGAAAAAGAAAATAGTGGGCCATAGATAACCATATCAGTAGTTCACACTGATCTGGCAGCCTCCCCTTTCATTACCTTCCAAAAGAGAATATCTCTTTTGCAAGATGTTAATGGCCTTCACCTCTAGAAGGTGATGGGGTTGGACATAGGTGCTAGGCCTAACCAGTTCTGTTCATCATCACTGGGGGTATGCCAAGTTACATACACATACAAGGGGTACGCCAGTTACATACACATACATTTGGTACACAGCTCTCCTTCCTGTTTATTCCTAGCTACTTTTACAGACTTTTATTTTATGCTATCGCAAAAATAAAAAATAAAAAAATTAAATAAATACCCCCTCAAGCAGCTGCTTGTCACAGAGGTCTGACAGAGCCTATCGGTTTATATGCCATAGAAGGTCTGTGAGGATGGCAGGCCCTCAGCAGAAAAACGACACAAACAGCCATGCCTTACCTGGGTCTCGAACCCAGGTCCCTTAGATCAGTAGCCAAGCGCACTAACCACTCGGCCATGGATTTCAAATCTTTTACAATTTAGTATAGCTAAAAATAAAGATATTGAAATTAATCTTCAAAAAGTGCTGTTTTTAGTCGGAAAAACTGCATTTCTCGATATCTCAATTTTATGAGTAACAAAAACCAATTACAGATACACTAGACCAGTGGTTCTCAACCTTTTATGCTTCACATGCCCCCTGGAAATGTGTATGTAACTGGCATACCCCTTGTATAGATAGATAAAACTATAGTTATAGTATAATAATGGGAATAAAATAAAACACACATATATATATATAACATATATCTAGCAACTTTTGAGCTCACGGCGTATCCCAAAAAATTTTATCGCATACCCCACGTTGAGAACCTCTACACTAAGACAATTAGTTTTGAATATGTTGCATAATTTTTATGATTTGCAAAAAATATATTTTTGATCAAATATTTTTCCATTACTGTGAAGAGACAGCCTCTTCATTTTTGCTTACTTACTGTCTGTGTTTTGCAACTCTGGCCCAAGGTATACATCCAATGGTCCAAAGATTTCAATTCCATTCTTTACATTTTCCAATTCACCATATTTCATCATGGTCCTTAGTCCATTATTTTTTCAATTAAGAATCAACTACCAACTGGCCTCGAGGTTAGTTTTTGTAACCGGCCTACCAGGAAATCTCCAAGTGTCTCGGTGACCCAGTCCACCATTGCATGTGCTTGAATAGCATCTGGATAATCGAGCAAAATGGGGTGGGGGTGGCTCAGTCGGTAGCGCGCCAGGCTCGTAATCTGTAGTTCCCAGGTTCGAGTCCCAGCTGGGTCAGCGTTGAGATTTATCTCCGCAAAATTTCCCCACCCTGCCCACGGTCAGTAGGGGACACTGATGGGCTTGAAAAGGTTGCCGTCTGTCGGATGGGACGTTAAGCCGTGGCCCCGTGTGCTGGAGAGCCATACCCTGTGCACGTTAAAGAACACGCTGGATGGCCTTGACGGGAGGCTACCATCTGTCTCCCAACAGCTGTTCCAATGGGTCTTCCATTGGTCTTCCCCCCCCCCCCCCCCTCTCTTTCTTGTCCGCAGATCCTTCCTTTCTTGTCCGCAGATCCAAATGGTCTTCCCCCCCTTCTCTGAGCCTTCGGGGTCCTTGTGGCCTGGCCATTTAACCCATGGTGTGCAAAAAAGTGCCGCTCAGAGGTAAAACAATCCAATTCAATCGAGCAAAATTTACAAATGGTGACCAGGTCTCAGATGTCAGACATCACGGAATCTGCAGGATTGTCCGCAAAGCACCAATTTATCTCGCCTTGAAATCTCCTGTGAGAGTAATTTCTATTGAGTTGGTCTCTTATATAATTAGCTAAAACATATTTTTGTGTGCCTTTGCTATATAAATTTTTGCTGTTGAACTCCATATAACTTGCATATTCTGATAGAAATTGCATTGCTTTTTCAGGAAAGTTTTAAAATTAAGATTGATTCACTGAAAATATTTTTAAATACCATATATAGCTGAAATAGTAGCCTGGGCTACTATTTGAACATTTACAGTATATTTTGATTTATGAAAAATAAAATTTTAGATTTATGAAAGTTAAAAATTATTGTTAAAGTGAAACTTTTAACCCTCCCAGTGTATCAAGTAGAAAATTTAAGTTACACATGGTTTAACTATTATTTAACTCTGTTCAACAGAAAAAGAAAAGTGTACTTTATAGCCTTAAAAGACTACCTTTCAAGCAGCTGCTTACCACAGAAGTCTCGTAGGAACCTGTCAATTTAATATGTTGTAGAAAAGGTCTTTAACCTGTAAAATGTCAGGTTTCTCACAATGCATGCAATTGTGGTATATATAGTTTAACTTTTTTCATCAGAAAAGCAACTAAAATTGTAGAACTTTATTCTGCAGTGACTAATAGACATATTATGGTCCTGATAAAATGAAAGAGCATTTCATTCTGAATAATAAAGTAACAGAAATTAATATAAGGCTCGGTAAACCCTCTTTACATACTTTAAGATAAAGACCTCTGAAACAGATGACAAAATATATTGCAATAAAAATTAGTCCATGCTCCCCTTCCTCCCCTTCCCCTCTTTATTATTTTTTAGATATGGGGAATGAACAAAAGCACGGACAGGAAACCAAAACAAGCATTTAAGCTGAACTTAACTAGCCTTATCTAACTGGGAACCAAGGTATGTGCTACAAAGGATGCTACAGCTCAGTACTGTCAATCCACTTTCTTCACAGGCAAAAACTGAGTTGGTGATGAAGTACTCCATGCTTGCTTTGTAGCCATATCAGGGGTGCATTTCAGCTTCACAGTCTAACACTTTTTCTCATTATTCACTAGACTCCATGTGATCCACAATCACACTGTGCACACTCCTTTTTGAATTCACAGTCCTCTTTACTGTAGTGTTGAATGTCTCTTAGTTCAAGCCCTTAATCACCTTCTTTCTTCAGGGTTGCCAATTTTTTTTGATTGAAACACCCTACATTTCAGGACACCAAAATGTAAAGAATTCTTTGAAGTCCACAATATATCTCAAAAGGAGCATTAAAAGTTTTTTTAGTCATGTATTCATAATCAAAAACTCGGAAATTTCTGGATTATACAGGATATATATAATCCATAAGTCCTTATACATAAGCATGGGTGTTCCATATGTTCATATAATCACAAGTAAAAATAATTATAATGTGTTCTTTATTGTTGTTTCAGATGAGTTGACACATTGATGAATGACAGAGTAATGATGTATAGTCTCACACCCAGGAGAAAGTGGAATTAGTACTTATTCATGTTGCAGGAAAAAGCTAGAAGCATGCGAGAAATTTTACAGAAGACATCCAGGCAAGCCAAAGCCATGTCACATGTTCATCAGTAATATTCTGAGTAGGAGATTGGTTTGTAGAGAGATTGGTTTGGTGAGAGATTGGTTTATTGTAGGAGATTGGTTTGGTGATAGATAAACCTAGATCAGGTCATCTGAGTAATACCACAGATGAAGACCACATTGTGGATGTTATAGTTAAAGTCAAAGCACTTACCGGTCTGTAAGAAAATTTGAACAGGTGGTAGGAATTGGAAAATCAGATATATCCAGAATCCTGAAAAGAAATAGGTTCCATCCATAAAAATGCAAATGGTACAGGAGTTGCATGGGAATAACAGGGACTTCAGAGAACAGTTCTTTGATTGGGTAATAGAAAAATTCAGGAACAACCTTCTATTTTGGCTGATATAATCTTCATTGACAAACTTTCACTTGAATGAGACAGTCAACAGCCACAATTGCCTTTATTGGGCGTGACACAATCACACTAGGTTGAAGACGCACACTTACAGAATGATCCCAGAGTATCTCTTTGGTAAGCTTTGGTCACCCTTCCCTCAAGGACCTTAGTACCTTAAGTAAATGTAAGTACCCTTAGTACTTTACCACAGTTTTTCTTTCAGCAGGATGGTGCACCATACCACTATACCATAACTGTCCAAACTTGGTTAGTTGAAACACTACCTCATAAATACATAGACCAATATGTAGCAGTGGAATGGCTTGAAGATGTGAAGCCTTGGCCACCTAAAATCTCGTGTACCAAAATTGCTCTTGAACACTGGATGAATCAAAGGAAACCATATCCAGTGTCGCATTGCAAAATAGCTCTGCCCATTTTCCAAAATGTGTTGGTCACTTAAAGACAGGATTGCCATGTTCATGCAACATACAACACATGGGTGCTCAGTTTGAGCATTGAATGTCTTAGTATGGATTTATTATAGTTGAATAAAGTGAATATAAAAGTTGAATGTTTGTACAGTTGAATAAAGTGAACATAAAAGTTGAATACATGTACAGTTGACTATTATTACTTTGCCTATGTATAAGGACTATGGTACATCCTGTGTGTAACATTAAATGATAGCACTCATATAGTGAGATATGGGTGCCTTATACACATAGTAGCATTAGTCAAGTGCTTGATATATGCCACTGTATGTATATTACATGTTGTCATTGATCCCAGTTTGTTAATACCCTTTAAATACTACTGTGAAATACTTATCACCCATCTGGTACAAGCCTCCATCTAAAAAGTATAATCGTACTCTCAGATCCCACAGCAAACACCTTCTAATGAAAGCTTGAGTGCTCTCAAGCATTGCTTCCATATGTGCAGTATGCCCAAGTAATCCTTCACTGAACATCAAGAGTAAAGTTCTACTTATATAAGACTTTGTAATGTGTTGACCACATCAGTGAAGAAAATCAGTGTAGTCATGGTAACAAACATACCAACAATACCCTTCAAATAATGTCTTGGCCTGTAAGGCCTTGCTCTCCAAGAGAAAAATCCCAAACTCACCAGGAAGTTAAGCAATGGACTTCAGCCTTACCAGCTGCACCAGTCACTTTCACTTGGACTCTTCTTTGTTTCAAACTCTCAAGGACACTTCTAAATTTTGAGGCTTTAACAACTATCACCTTCTCAAGATCTCCCAGATATTTTTATTATGGTGTGTAATTGTAAAACTTGAATCGATTGTGCTTCTAAACTAAGCAGTATCATAGAGAATTAAAGAACTTAAAATTTAATTACTGCACTGGGAATTTTTACATTACTTGTATTTCCTACTTAAATTCTTGAGCAGTATTATTATTGAGGGTTAGGTTGTTTTTACCTCTGAGCAGTACTTTTTTGCACACCATGAGCTAAATGTGTAGGTCACAAGGACCCCCGAACATTCAAAGAAGGTTGGGGACCCACTGGAACAGCTGTTGGGAAGAAGATGGTAGCCTCATGTCAAGGCCATCCAGTGTGTTCTTTAACGTGCATAGGATATGACTCCCCTGCACACAGGGCCACGGCTTAACACCCCATCCGACAGACGGCGGTCTTTCCAAGCCCATCGGTGTCCCCTACTGACCATGGGCAGGGAGTTTTGCGGAGATAAATCTCAACCCTGAACCAGCTGGGACTCGGACTTGGGAACTACAGATTACGAGCCTGGTGCACTGCGAACTGAGCCATAAAGTATTGAGGAATTTATGTATTAAGATTAAATATTGAAATGTGTTGCACTTGAATGTTATGGTTCAGAATATTAAAGTGAAAAAGCAATAAAATATGAACCCTGGGCAAATCACCCATAAGATTATGAAGTGTAATTATTGGAAGTTTGATATATTGTTTTGTGCCCAAACTATCTTTACATCAAAGCAGTTGGGGCTCATGAGTTTTGAGTTGTGGGCTTGCAGTTGGGGTTTGTGAGTGAGGATGCACATTCCAAACCAAAGAAGATACCTATGGTATTTAATATTGCCCCCAATATAAAATATTAATTAATTTTACATATGCTATTATTAATTACTTAAAATGTAAATGAATTGAAAAGGTGCATTTATTTATTGAGTAAATATTAATAAGTAAAAGGAATAAAATAAAAAGATTTGAATGCCAGCTTTCATTATTGCACTTTTATAAAAACAGGAAAATATATTCAAACAGCTCTGGCTAATAGATTTTTTCGAATTTCCTCACCTCTGGAAATGAAAAATATTCTTAAGCTTCTAATGGTTCCTTCTAATTGCATTCTTTTTGGAGAAAAAGCACATTCTCATGCTCTTTTTTTTTATATAGATACTAATAAAAGATAATTTCTCTATCTTTGAAAGTTAAGCAATGCTTTCTGTGAGGAAGATGCTACTGGAAAAAAATTAGATCTCTCTCTAAATCTCATTGTTTTAGAGCTGTTCTGTGTTTGTTCTAAATTGTTATTGAAGTTGGAGCTTTTAACAACAAATGCTACTGTTGATCCTGAAAACTTTTTATAAAGCAAAACTGAAAGTGTAAGAACTTGATCAGCTAGGGCAAGGCAGGAGCGCCATTTTTTTTCAAAGCCTTGCCTAGCAACAAGAAGTGCAGCTCCAAGCTGGGTGAAAAATATATGTGTTTAATAAAATCCCATGCTTGTAGTTGGAAAGACTCCCCTAGCTTGGAACTTGGGCATACCTGATTGGGTCGAGTGAGTCTTACACACCTGAGATATATCACGTGACCGCACTGGAAGTAGTTCCAACAAATGAAGGAAAGCTTAACGACAACAGTTGCATCTTGGACTCTGTTAGGAGACAGTTGGGAAGACTTCACCCTGTTTGCATTTTGTGTCGTGTTAGGAACACCAGAAGGCTTGGTTAGAGCCTTGTCAGTAGGAGTGGGAATCCTACTGTTTTGTTTGAGTGACTTGCTGGGTAGCAGTTGCTGTAGCTTGTGAATATATTTGCCTGTGTATTGTATTGTTTCAATGGTAAGTTAAAAGTATATAACATGCTGTCATTTGAACCTATTAATATATAAATACATATTAATAGAGTTCAATTATTGAAGTGACTCAGTAGTGCCATCCTGACATCATACATTATTAGCGAACGTACCCAGAGGTAAAAGCTGACACACACAGGGAGAAAGGAAGAACGAATCATACAGAAATAATTATTAAACAGATTTCAAGAATATATTTTTTTCTTTACCGTAACAATTATGATTTGTGTTATAACTTTTGGGATTCTTATGATTAGCAATAAATAAATAAATAAATACCCCCTCAAGCAGTTGCTTGCCACAGAGGTCTGACAGGAGCCTTTCAGTTTATATACCACAGTAGAAGGTCTGTGAGGTTGGCAGGACCTCAGCAGAAAAACAACACACACATCCATGCCTTACCCTTGGCTCGAACCCAGGTCCCTTAGATCAGTAGCCAAGCGCGCTAACCACTCGGCCATGGGACGGCTACATGATTAGCAATGCTGCTCTTAAATGTTTCATAGTTCATAACTCTATAAATTTTGGACATATAGTGGTGAAAATTGAGATTTAGGTAGATCTTCAATTTATGTTAAGTGATCTTTTCCCATAGAAAGTTTGTTTTCAAACTTAGGGAGCTTTGAATGTGGTTTCTATTTGTGTAACCTGAAAGTTTCAGAGCACTTTTCAGGGTGGGGTTGGCTCAGTTAGCACACCAGGCTCATAATTTGCAATTCCCAGGTTCGAGTCCCAATTGTGCCTGCATTGAGATTTATCTCTGCTAACTCCCATTTTACACTCTGAGAGAAAGGGAACACCAATTGACTGGAAAGGCCACCATCTGTCAGATAAGACATTAAGCTATGGCATCATGTGCACAAGTGCCTTGTGCACATTAATGAATTTATATGCCTTGTTTTTTATATTTTATATGCTATTAATGAATTTAATGCGTTGTGCATATTAAAGAATTTTCTAGATGGCCTTGATGGGAGGCTTTCATTTGTAATCTAACAGCTGTCCAGTAGATCCCCTTCTCAAACTTTGTCAGTTGTCTGAGCTCTTGAGGTTTTTGTGACCTGGCCATTTAACCAGTTGTGTGCAAAAAGTGCCACTCAGAAGAAAACAACCTGAATACTCATTTCTATTTTTGATGGGCATGGAAATATTTTTATTCCCATCATTCAGTTTTGATATCTCCATTTTTTAATATCAACATGTGTCCGTTGGATCCATCTCGCTTTGAATGCTCCTGCTCCACAGACATAAAACGATTTAGCCACGTGATAAACATAGTGCACTGTGACTATGTGGGAAACTGACTGGCAGGCCAAGACCATAGCACGATTGATCTCTATGTTGCGATCTTGTGCAACCACGGCAATTCCCGGTCCGCCTGACAGCACTACCTAGTTAAAGAAAAGCCATGACTATCTAGAGCCGGGGGCAAGGAATACGCCCTATAGGCGCACCTCAACCCCGGCCTCACATGGCAGCAGTCCTATAGAAGGAAAGCTAACCACCGGAAGAAACCTAACTTTAATCTATTCCCCGGTTTGCAAATGTGCAAGGATATAAAGATCCAAGCTCGATCGGCACCCGGGGTGGAGACTCTTAGTAGGACCCAGACTTTTTGGACGGCTCGTGCCTACTAGGCCGGAGGAACCTTTCGACCGAGCCATCGAACTGACCACCCAAGGTCCCTGAAAGTGAGGTCTCCGACGCCGTCACCACCCGACCGGCAATCAAGCCGGCCAGCAGCGTCTTCAACCTCGGTTGGCCTTGGCCATGTCCAACCGGCGCCCAACCCGGTCGGCACAGCCTTCAGCCGGGTTGCTGGGCCCTAGGCCCCCCCACCACGACAAGGTGGTCCCCTATCGGGGGGGACCATAGCACGATTATTGACATCAGTTATTTTTCATCATATTTAGGTGCATGTTTTTCCAGAGCTATGCACCAGTCTCCTGTGATGATGCATAGAACCAGCCAGACCTAGCACCTAGTGTCCGACCCTGCCTTCTTGTGGTGCAGGCCATTAGTACCTTTCAAAAGAGACACTCTCTTGTGGAAGTGAACAGAAGGGGAGGGCTGCCAGATTAGTGTTACCTACTGATCTGGACAACTATGGCTACTTTGCTTTTTTTTTCTACCCTGCTGAGGAGTGATCAACCACACAGGGTTCTGGTGCTGACCATATAAACTTATGGACCGGATTAAGGCTCTGAGCTTGATTATGGATCCTGAATTTGCTGCACTGGTGGGCTTCTGTGGGGGTAAAATCTGACGCTGTGTTTTTTGTTTGTGGGTTGACAGCCCTAAGTGAATGGATTCACAGGATGTTTATCAGCTGGTGGATAATCCTGAGCAGAGGTCATCACAGGCACCTGAACTCTTGTTTTTACAGGCTTTGTCAAATTCTAAGTTTGAAGTGTCTTCCAGTGTAGATGACTTCAGTCTTTAGTGGTGGGGGAACTGGTCTTTACCCCATGCCAGCAATTAGGGGGCTGTTTGATATTGTAAGCATTCCCTCTCTCAATAAACATAGTTTCTTTAAACATCCCACTAACCATTTTCTCTCCATATGTAGTTGGAATGTGAGGACTCTGCATAGAGCTTATTCTTTTGATGTCCTCACACAAGAATTCCACCATTATAATTTAGATATTCTCAGCTTGCAAGAGATCAGATGGACAGATAAAGGTCAGATTCTTAAAAATAATCTTAAATTTCTCTTTTCAGGGAGGGAAGATAATAAGCATCATCAATGCATAGGTCTGCTTCTCAGCAGACACACCAGTGATGCTCTTCTAGGATATGAGTGCATTAATGAAAGGTTTCTTATAGCAAAATTTCAGAAAAGCATTAAAGACGTGAATGTTATCTGCTGATGCCCCCACTGAGGATGCCGATGAGAAGGATAGGTTTTACGGACAACTTCAGGATATTTTGAATTCTGTCAAGAAAGGAGATATTACTCTTGTTCTAGGTGACTTCAATGCCAAAGTTGGTACTGACTCTGACCTTTGGGGAGGAGTAATAGGCCCTTTTGGTATTGGTAGTTGCAATGGGCAACATCTTTTACAGGTAAGTACACTAAATGGTTTGAGAATAACTAATACCTATTACAAACACTGTGACATACATAAGTATACATGGGTTTCACAGATGGGCTGCATTAAAATATGAATGATTATATATTAATTAGCAGTAAGTGGGCTAGTTTTGTTAGGAAATACCAGGTCATATAGGGGAGCTGAAATTGGATCTGACCTTTACCTTGTTAAAAGTATCTTGCAACTTAAAAAGTGTCGTGCTAAGGTTAAAAATTTTACCTTTAATTCTGAAGCTCTGAAAGACCCAGTTATAACTAAAGCTTACCCTGATAGGTTACTTAGTTATTATGACAGTCATGATTTGCTTACTAACAGTACTCTTTTAGGAGAAAAGGAGCAGAGGAGACAGAATTATTTGAGTGATAATGCATTTGAGCTTATTTCAGAAGGAAAAAACTAACAATATTATTAATCAATACCCTACTAATCCTAATAGAAAGCATTGCAGAGAGCTTAATAACTGTGTAAAGGATCATTAGCTGCTGATAAGAATCTTTGGCTTGATGGCTTGGCTGACAAAGCCGAGGAAGCAGACAGCACAATAGCAGAGAGCTGTGTGGTAGAAAACGAACAGGTATAGAGAGATTGAAGGATAAACAAGGTAAGGTTATAGAAGGTGAGGATTCTGTCATGTCTAAGTGGGCTGAGCATTTCAGTGATGTTCTAAACAACGTGGTTAGTTCTGTTTCCATTGTTTGTAATAGATGCATTACTGGCTTAATGTTGGTCCTATAACACAGTCTGAAGTTATTTTGGCTGTTTCTAAATTTAAACTTAAATTTATGCTAACTGATGAACAGTGCAGTGGCAGGCCATCAACTTCAGCAACATACGTATGTGAAAGGTGCGATTCAAGAAGGCAAATGTAATTGTAGTAGTTTGCGAGTGCAACAATTGCCATTGGTACAATACACTGCATCACCCATGACGGGTGGGGAGTGGTTTTGTTGTTTGAGGTTTATCCTGCAAAACTCTCTACCCACGGATAGTGGGGGACACTGATGGGCTTGAAAAGGCCGCTTTCTATAGGATGGGACTTTAAACTTTGACCCCGTATGCAGGAGAGTCATACCCTGTGCACGTTAAAGAACCTGCCGGATGGCCTTGGTGGGAGGCTACCATCTTCCTCCCAACAGCTGTCCCAGTGGGTTCTCTCCTCCAACAACAAGCCTTGCTTTCTTCAGCATAAGAATTGAACAGCTGGTATATTTCTGTGATAAAATAAGACATCCATTTTAGTGATTAAGTGGAGGTGTAAGGAGTCCCTCATTGGAAACTAATTTCGCCGTGTTATTACAACACCTTGAACTTTGATTATGTGGAGAAATAAATGGTTTGTCCAATATTCTTTATTGTTTTCGATTTGTATGTCAACGTAATACAAGTGTAACACACACTCGAAGTCATTTAATAGTTTTTGTATATCCATGTAATCTGCTAAAAGATTGAATAATTCACTTTAATAATAACAAACAGCAACACCATATCCCGTATGCTAGGTTCTTTAGTGGCTGATAGAAAATGTCATGGGGTAAGTGGAGTGTTTCTCTAATGGTTGTAGAGAGCAGAGTGGTGAGAAGCCTTGATTCTGTATCTAAAGATCTGCTGTAAAGGATGATTCTACATGATTTTTCAGATTCTGATAACAGCAGACTTTACTAACAAAACCTTAGAGGAACCTGTTAATCTTTAGGTTACTATTGTATACGGAATTATACAATAGTAACCAAAAGATTAACTGGTGCCTTAAGGTTTTGTTGAAAAGTATGCTGTGTAAACATTCCTCGGAGATTACTACATACTGATGTCAGGTTTATTTCTGATGGATTTTACGGGTTTATCTTGTTAATATAAAAAAGTAGAACATTTCTTTAGTGAACATGGAATTCTTGATTTCAAAAAGAATCAAGTTCACCTTTATCACAACTGTAGGAATTCAAACTAATCGATACGTCAGAAAATACTAATAGTAATGTTTCATTAGTTCATCCAAAAAATAAATATCTCCCCAAGCAGCTGCTTGCTACAGAGATCTGATAGGAGCCTGTCAGTTTATATGCCACAGTAGATCTGTAAGGAAGGCACAGACCTCAGCAGAAAAGTAACACAGACATCGATGCTTTACCCAGAACTCTAACCAAGTCCCTTTGATCAATAGCCAAGCATGCTAATCACTCACGGGAAAGCTAGTTCATCCAACTAAAGAATAATTTTTCCAATATCTTTTAGAACAAAAAAAAAAAGCATTTCTCATCCCATAATGGGTAAGGGAGCAATTTCGTTTTAGTCAGTTTAGATTCCTTGGCCAACCCGTTATATCACCAAATTTTAAATCTAGAATGAATAGATCGTTTACAATATTCATTTCAAGTTTTGCATTTTCCAACTTTAGGGCTTCAGAGTTGTCTGACAGATCCAGTCAGATCTCTCTGAACACCAGATCACAGAGGCCTGACAGGAACCTCAGTTTAATACGTTACAGAGATGATCTAAGGAAGGCGAGATCTCAGCAAGATGACAACGCAAATATCCATGTCTTACCCTGGGCTTGAACCAGGTCCCTTTGATCAGTAGCCAAGCTCACTAACCACTCGGCCACGGGACGGCTTTTATAGTGATTTCAAATAAGGATCATTCTATACTGATGAAAATTTCTATTCCGTAGACATAAATACTCCATTTTGTTGAAGTCTGAAGTCATTCTTCTGATAAGGTTGATTGTGCTAACTCAGACCCTATATCCAATCTATTAATGCATCTTTCAAGGAACTTTTTTATTTTATTTTTTACATCAAAGGGATGTAGCTGTTTAGGATTTTTATTTTGCTCTCCCTAAGAACTTCGACATCAATAATTCTTGTACTGAATATAAGTAAATGATTATTAAATAGAAGTAAATGATTATTAAATAGAAGTAAATGATAAGCCGACAAGTTGTACTTGCATTTTTATTGTAGGTGGAACTACAAAAATTATACTGCGATCATTTTCCATATGAGAATTGAACGTGCACGGTGTGTTGAACAGAGTGACTTCAGGTTTTTCAGAGGCAAGCGCATAATACGTCGGGAGGGGGGGGGGGAGGAATTCGCAAGAACACATTTGCACCACAGCCCTCTATTTCGTCTTCTAAAACGTTGAACGTTTTTAATAACTATCGATTTCGAAAATATTCTTCCAGCTTGCTGCTTGAACTTTGGACATTCTACTGAATGTATCGACAAATACTCTTCCAGCATCTTTTGGACAATACGCCACACCGAATCACATCTAATAGGTACGAAAATGGCCCAACTCCCCATGAAGTACCCAGTCAATGTAAGATTTCAGTGCCAGTGAAATAACGTTCTAAAAAATTCAATTTTCTTGAATCGCATGAAATATCGTTATGATCGACTTGATATAATTTTATAAAAGAGAACTTTATTCTCACAGCAGTTTTATGTAACGACAAACGGCCGCATAGGAGTGGAACGAACCTCGCGTTTACCGTTGACTGCACAGACTGCTGTCATCTGTATCGTTTTCATGCTCTCTTTAACGGGATGGCCTAAATAGCGGGATGTAAACACTGATCAGATCTGCTCGACAACCTTAGGAAAATTATGTGTTATATTTATCAGTTTGCGCTCGTTATCAACTTGAGGTTGTTTTGCCTTCAATGACTATAATTTCTCTATAAGCATTGCAATCAACTGAAAAAGTTTTCGAAAATAGCGCTTGGAGATTTCGTGTTGCATGGTTAGATAATGATTTATATGGAGTAGCATTGTATGTATATGAGTTTGTGTGAGTGGATCGTTAACTTGACGTATTTGCAATATACATGGTGTAAGTGAATAGATTCACAGGATATGTTTATTAGCTGGTGGATAATCCTGAGCAGAGGTCATCGCAGGCACCTGAACTCTTCTACAGGCATCGTCAAATTCTACATTGGAGGAAGTATTCCAGTGCAGATGGCTTCAGCCTTTAATGGTGGGGGAATGGGTCTCTGTCCCCTGTCTGCGATTATGGGGCTGTTTAATATTGTCGGCATTCCCTCTCTCAATAAACTTAGTTTCTTTAAACATCCAACTAACCATTTTCTCTTCGTAGGTAGTTGGAATGTGAGGATTCTGCACAGAGCTTTTTCTCTTGATGTCCTCGTACAAGAATTCCACCGTTATAATTTAGATATTCTCGGCCTGCAAGAGACCAGATGTGCGACATGAAATTAACAGAAGAACAGGGATTGCTGCCGGGACTTTTAAGAACCTATGGAGAGTGTGGAGAAATAGGCGTATACACCTAAAGACTAAAATTAGACTGTATAATAGTTTGGTTCTTTCTAGGGTTAGTTATGGTAGTGAAACTTGGACACTTTGTAAACATGATAACAGGAAACTAGATGCTTTTGATTCTAGATATTTACGCAGTACCTTGGGCATTAGGTGGTTCAACTTTATAACTAATGATGAGGTTAGGCAAAGGAGTCTGCAGCATATTGTGCAGAGAGAGAGAGACAGTTGGTTTGGCCATGTTGCCCTTATGGATAATATAAGATTGTGCCTAAAGGCCTCAGAAAGAGTGGGAGACCTAGGATGCAGTGGGCAGACTGTCAAACAGGACCTTGTTAGAATTGGTGTGCAGTGGCCAGATGCAGCAGATGTAGCTCAGGACAGACATGCTTGCAGAACTAAATTGCACGGTCTGGTTGGACCTCCGTAGCCCATGGCTGCTTGATGATGATGATGAATTTGTAGGCTAGCAGATCTTCAGGAAAAACAGTAGTAATAATCAATGGAATATACAAAATATATGACGTAGTCTGATGATAAAAACCGTATAGAGAATACCAATGCGAATTAAGCAAGATTTGCAGAAAGGCAAAGCAAATATCCATTGCTAATCGAAAGTTCGAACCTGGGTACTGTTCAACAAGAAAGAATGATATCCTGCCACTTGGACGGGTAAATGGAATAATTTGAGATTATTGGGTTACCATGTTTCTTTTTCTCTCCTGGTGTGGCCTTTTTTTTTTCTGCCTGTAAAATACTGTCCTGGGCGCTTTTTCCAAAATATCAGTTTGTATTTAAGACGCTGAAATTCACAATATCTTCTAATAGCCAGTGATGTCATCGAGCCGGGGCGCGCCAGGCTCGTAATCTGTAGTTCCCAGGTTCGAGTCCCAGCTGGGTCAGCGTTGAGATTTATCTCCGCAAAATTCCCCGCCCTGCCCACGGTCAGTAGGGGACACCGATGGGCTTGGAAAGGCCGCCGTCCGTCGGATGGGACGTTAAGCCGTGGCCCCGTGTGCGGGAGAGCCATACCCTGTGCACGTTAAAGAACACGCTGGATGGCCTTGACGGGAGGCTACCATCTGTCTCCCAACAGCTGTTCCAGTGGGTCCCCTCCCCCAACCTTCTCTGAGCCTTCGGGGTCCATGTGACCTGGCCATTTAGCCCATGGTGTGCAAAAAAGTGCCGCTCAGAGGTAAAACAACCCAACCCAACCCATCGAGCCGGTTGTTAAAAATTATATAAACAATTATTAATGATAGAAATATACCTGTACAGTAAGAGCTGTTAGTTGTTCATTCAGAGAATTTTTAAATTATTTTAAACTTAAGTGATCCCCCATAATGCTTTTCATATTCGTTTTGTGATAAAAATAATAGGAAAGTAAAATTTTGCGATTGGGAGGTTGCTAATGGATTTTGATAGCACCGCTGCTAATAGCTTATTTGTCGCCTTTTTTGACATCACAGAAAAAAAGATATACGTTTTTGGATATTTTGAGATGTTTGACTAAATGTGCGCAGTGATAAAAAGAAATTATTATTACAATTAATTCTTCAAGTGCCAGACGATTCTAAATTGCCTAAAAGTGTCAGAAGGCACGAATTAATTGTAATAAGAGATTTTCTTTTGTTTGAGAATTTCCTTATTTGTTCAGAATTACTTTTTGGTATGTAATCTTACCTATTTCCCTTTATTATTTCCAAATAAAGTTTAGATTTTTTTTCCCTGAAAAATGTTTTAAGAAACCTGACCAAATATGCATTTTTTGGTAAATACTTTAAAATGGTTGAACGTTTCACTTTTAGTACTCGAAGCGGAAAATCAGGAGTGGGGATGCATTTAGGATTTTGCGATATTTATGACATCATACTTTAAATTAATAATTTATGTGTGAAATACAGGGTAAGCCAAAAGTTCTTATAGACACTTGAAAGATGAATTAAAATACTGCAGACTTGCGACATGCTGTAATTGATAGTACAACTCGGAATTTGTTTTTTTTAGTATACGCTCTAACAGTTTTTAGACTATTGATAGTTCTGGTGCCTTGTAAACGAGTCAGAATGACGAGTCCACAGGATTTTTTTTTATAGATATAAGAATAATCATTTTAAATCTATACGTAACTTTTTCTGTTGCATACTGTATCATTACTTTTAAAGATTATCTTCTATAAATGACATGGTTTTTTTTTAATTTTAAAGGTCATTAGTTTATTAAAAGGCTCATTTCTGATTTTTTTTGTCATAGGCGCCATGAACCCTGTGGGAGTGTCAGCTTAAAAAAAATTCACCCCCCATGTTTTCTCACGTTTCTTCCTCCCTAAAAAACGTGAAATGTTAAAGTGGTTCTATTATATCTTCCGAACGCGCAGTTACGAGTTAGGTGCCAAATGAAAGCTCCTATAATGATGGTTGTAAACTATTTCGAATTTTTCCCGCAATATTCCCCTCCCTGATGAAAGGGGAGGGGGGGGGATTTTCGTGGAGTCTCCAGTATCATGGGCTACCTCAAACATGGCTCCAAAATGAAGGAAAAATGTGTTCGATGTTTATGAGTCATGCATTAAATGAAATTTTTTGAAGGTAGGTGTTTTTAGTGACAAAAATATAAATAAAAAAAATGAAAAATACCTATTTCCCATATGTGTCTCTAAAAAGTAGAAAATAAAACTAAGGCATATCGATGATTGCAAATCAGTCATGGAATGTGTATTCACTTCAAAGGAAGATAGGCACCTTCGATCTTGAGTAGGTAAATCGGCACCCTATCTTCCTTTGAAGTGAATACGAATTCAGTGACTGATTGCACCATCTATATGTTTTAGTTTCATTTCCTGCTTTTAAGGGCGCATATGGTATTAATAGGTATAGTTTAATTATTTATTCCTCTACTTCTTTTTAACTAATCACCATATGGGAACATAAGAAAACATCAATTGGTGAGGATTTTTTATTTTTTTGATACATCGTAACTTTTAAAGATCGGATCCCTTGATTGTAGCAGTACAATAAATAGTTCATAAACGTAGGCTTCATGTAATGTTTGCGTAAAATTAAGAGGTAGGGCAGTATTTAGCTTGTTTCTAAAAAAAATCGATCTAATATTTTTCACCTTGTTGTCATTGCGTCTGTAGATATTCATCTTTTTGGTTTTAGGATGCTAATTCTGTTGTATTATTGGATTTCAGCCTTATTGAAAAAACTAATATGTAAATGTTTTTAAAATTATTTTAGTGCTATAAGCAATTTTTTAGAAAGAAAAATAACTTTTGACTCATATTGTAATTATGATCACTCTACTTGCATAATCTAAACCCAAATGCCAAATATAGAATTTTCTTAGAATAACATTTATCGAAGATTAAACGTAAACTTTAAAAATTTAAAACTTTAAAATCCATGCCCTTTGCAGTTTCAATGGTTTTGCGTGAGCCAACTAGTCACTTGCATGATTGCTATTTTTATTTAACTAAAGTGTCCAGCTTTTCAAAAAAGACTTGAAGGAAAAATTCTCAAAATTAAGTGATGCCAAATTCAAAGAAGGGATCTTTGTTGGTCAGATCAGGAAGCTACTGAATGATACTGTCTTCGAAGAAAAACTGAATATGAAGGAGCACGCTGCATGAAAATCCTTCACGTCTGTGGTCCTGGGTTTTCTGGGGAATCACAAAGAGGAAAACTACCATTATCTCATTCAAGATCTCAAAAACTATGAAAATCTTGGCTGCCGAATGTCTTTGAAGATCTGTTTTTTGCACACTACTAGTTTTTGAAATGGCTAGAGAGGACAATTTAATATTTAAAATTCATAGCAAATATTTCCGGCCTTGGGAGTGGCTACTGCAGGTCATTTAAAAGGAAGGTTAAATGGGTGCATCTCGTGCGACCCACACGCTAAGTAGTGCCCCAAAGTTGAGAAACACAAAAAGAAAAATTTATCCAATAAGAAGGAAAAGGAAGACACTTCCCCCCCCCCCATCTTGCACTTTTGTTTGTTTCTTTATCATTATCATAAGGAAGGCAGTCAATAGCAAAAGAGAAGAACAGGGGAGGGAGATCCGTAGATTGTATGCACGATTACCAGGTTTCACCAAGCTCAACCCGCTAAAATGGCTAGAAAAACCAGCCCCAAAAAATTGCACTTCCTTTCGAAATCAATGCAGAAACTAATACACGTTTCTTTAATTTTAAAACACATTTAAAACACATTAAAAATTTTTAAACACATTTAAAAATAAAAACTATTATCAATTCCTATATTTTTTTATGCTAAACTGAAAAAAAATAAGATTCGAGTGAAACCAGAATTATGCTCGAAAACTAAGTATAATGCGAGTTGTGCAAAATTTTTTGAATGTATTCAGAAGCCGGAACAAAAAGCTTGTTAGAAAGTTGTAAAGATAATTAAAAGTATGAATATAAATTTAAAAATATATTTTTTAATCAATAATGTTTTGAAATAAAAGTAATGCAGCCTTATTTAGAGTGCTAACCAAAAATTATGTTTAAAAAATAATGTAGCAATTTTTGTGGGACAGTGAAATTAAAGAAACGTGTATTAGTTTCTGCATTATGCTATTCCAGTAGCGTAATGTTAGGTGATTAATTGATAAAACTGATTTTAAGAAATATATTTTTTATGAATTTGCAGTAATAAAAAAACTCAACGTATTTTAACATCTCCATCCTTCAAACTCATTACTTAAATTTGAAGAAGCTATTCTCAGAAATGTAACAATTTTCAATTCAGCAGAATATAAATTATTTACAAAAAATATATTTTGAAGACGAAAATTTGAAAACCACAAATATACGCTGTTATTTTCTTGCAATGAAATAAATTTCCAAGTCTAATTTCTTTGATTTGTCAGTCCGCTTTCGTTCTGCCTCCGATGGTAATCAAGACCGAACCCAGACAACTACGGCGGATGCGAATGTGCATTGTCCGTGAATACTTAAATCCCTGAAGGACAGCTTTGGTTGGAATCGCCTTTGTCCGTCTAGTTCTGCTCTCTTTTCAGTCTCCTTTTGCTAATCATGCAAAGAGAGAAAGAAGCATTACAAATACAGTATATAGCACTCCCACTTGGTACCCCTTGTCGGGCCTCAAGTATGCGGTTTTCAAGCATCTGGTATCTAAAGTAGGGGTTCTCAACGTGGAGTACGCCGTGAGAGCTCAAAAGTCGCTAGATCTAGTAACAAAGTAAAAATAACCATTGTTATACTATAATTATAGTTTTACCTATCTATGCCGTCCCATGACCGAGTGGTTAGCGCGCTTGGCTACTGATCTAAGGGACCTGGGTTCGAGCCCCGGGCAAGGCTTGGCTGTTTGTGTCGTTTTTCTGCTGAGGGCCTGCCATCCTCTCAGACCTTCTACTATGGCATATAAACTGACAGGCTCCTGTCAGACCTCTGTAGCAAGCAGCTGCTTGAAGGGGTATTTATTTATTTATACAAGGGGTACGTGAAGCATAAAAGGTTGAGAACCACTGATCTAAAGGATTAAACTATAATAGTGTAATTAAAAATCTAGGAATTTTTTCCTAAAAGGAACGAACCGCATTTTTTAAAATTAAATTATTGTTTGAAAGAGCATTAAAGTGTGAAGGAAATCGTTAAAGAGCTATTACTGAAAAATGTTTTACCGGTACGCCATACCGACAAATAATTTCTTGCTGGTACGACGTACCAGCCTACTTTCACCACTGGTTATGAGACATATGAAAGCCTCCCCTCAAACCATCCAGTTTATTCTTTAGTGTGCACAGTGTGCAGCTGTCTTGCACATGGAACCATGGCTTAATGTCACATCTGTCAGATGGAGGTCTTTCCAAGCCCATAGGTGGCCCCTACTGACCGTGGGCAGGGTGAGGAATTTCACGGAGATAAATTTCAGTGGTGGAACAATTGGGACGCAAACCTGGAAAGTGCAGAATCTGGGATGAGAACCTGGAAGTCTTTCTTCATGTTCCGCGACCATTCTCGAACAATCCGGGCAATGTGGTATGGCAAAATAACCTGCTGAAAGAAGGCACTGCTGCAGGGGCATACCATTGCCATGAAAGGATGTACTTGGTTTGCAATGATGTTTAGATAGGGTAGACGTCATAGTTTCCTGCACATGAATGACAGGACCCAGGGTTTCCCAGCAGAATATTGCCCAAAGCATTACACTTACTCCACTGGCTTGTTTTCGCCCCACGATGCATCTTGGTGCCAATACTTCCCCAGGTAAACGACGCACATGTACCAGGTCGTCCACATGGTGCAATAGGAAACGAGATTCATCAGACCAGACGACCTTCTTCCAGTCATTCAAGGTCCAGTTTTGATGCTTGCGTGCACAATTTAAATCTTTCGACCATGAACCAAGGTTAGCATGGGCACTCAGAGCGGCCTGCGGCTTATGCAGCCCCATTTTCAACAGGGTTCGATGTATACTGTGTGTTGTGACACATTACCGCAGTTACCAGCTTTCAAATTATGGCTGAGTTGCGCCAGTGTATCCCTTCTATACGCTCGTACCATACGGGATAGTCTTCACTCACCTCTAGCATCTGTGAGCCTTTGTCGACTACACTATGCTGGCTGTTCGTAGTTTTCCCCTCCTTGGACTACTTTTTGAAGGTACTATCCACGGTTGACTGTGGATGTACCCACAAATCTTGCCGTTTCGGAAATGTTCTGACCCAGTCTTCTGGCCATTACAATTTGACATTTGCCAAACTTCAAAGTTTGGCAAATGGATTCAGATGGGAAAGGCAGCGGACTTGAAAAGGGACTTTTCAAGTCCGCTGCCTTTCCCATCTGAAGAACAAGAATAACACTGATTAACAGAGCTCAGTATCGGGTATTATTTATACTGTTTCATGTCCTTCAGATGCGCCGTCGTTTACCCGCAGTTGCTTCGATTTGCATAAAGACGAGCTGGTCATAATGTTTTGGCTCTTCGCTGTATATCTCTGTATGATATGTCTCTTTGTTGTGGAGATAACAGTGGAACAACATTTTGACAAATATACAAACTGCAATAAGTAATAGGAAAAAAATACCTTTATGAAATATTGCTTTCATTGTAAGCTCTTTATCAACATATGTTCTATTTTCATCGATCTCATGTAACGATCAGTTTAATTTATATAAAAGATTTCTTCATTTAAATTTAAAATTCGGTAACTTAATCGAACAGTTTTAGATTAAATTATAGCATATTCCAAAACAGTTCGACTGTTGCTGTTCACGAGACTGCTTGTAAAACTGCGTGTCACACTCAGGTATCGTAATTGCTTTAGGAATGAATAACATTGACGTGTATTGTGTGTGTGACCTCTTTTGTGCACTGCTTTCTGGAAGAGCGCTTTCAAATGTTCATTCTGACGCTAAAGAAGACCCTGATAAACCAGCAAGCTAACCGTGGCAGGCATTCCTTGCGTGATAAACGGTACCTCCATAAACGAAGTAGATGCTTTTAGTTTCCGCGTGAGATAAAATTCCACTTCCGTCTTCATACTTCTGTATTCTTGAACTGGTGTTATGTTTTTTACGGTAAGAAATTATTGACGAAGTCTGTGACCGTAAGAAGGACTTTAATGAAATAAAGATTTTTTTCATGAAACATATCGTGGTAAAATAGCACACAGAAGGGAGTCACTTGATAAATATTTGGAACATTGCGCAAACTATTTTATTTCTTGTTAAGTCGGTTTCTTTGATCTCCAGATCTTGACCATCCCTAATTTTTGAGTATGAAAAGGACAAAAAAGGATAGTGTGTGTTTAGAAAAATTTGAGTTATATTGCGATTGTAGAGTTTTATGATAAACCAATAGTTTGCAGTGGAAGTGAATGCTACAGGTTGCCATTAGCTTTACAGAAGGATTGTCATTAAATACAGTATATAGCACTCCCACTTGGATTGTCACTATCCAAGTGGGATATTTCCACTTGGATAGTGGAATACTATCCAAGTATTGTATTGTCACTATACAAAGGGGTACGTGAAGCATAAAAGGTTGAGAACCATAAAAGGTGAGGATTAACTGTCAAATACTCTAACATTAAAATTAGTATCTAAAATTACTTGTACATTTGCTTTATTGCGACTTCCTGGCATGGAATAAAATAATAATAAAAATATGTCGTCATCATAGTCAAATTTCCTTAATTCTTGTGATTTTTCATGAGTGCAACATATTTTAGAATTCATTTGATGAGTTCAGTTTGTAGAGTTCGAATGATCCTATACGACTTACTTTATCGGAAACACTAAAAAAGTAAGATTTCGTAGTCCGTCTCCCTTTTTATATTCTCACGCGGAGTATAGAGAAAGTACTGTGATCGTAAAATAAATTAGACTAGAAATCTTCAATTAGGAGCGTTATAGACACGTTATAGGTGTTCGGAAAAGTGGTTTTAATAATGTCATTAAAAAAACTCCTTAAGTTGCTGCTTGCTACAGAGGTCTGACAGGAGCCTTCAATATACCATAGAGGAGATCTGTGAGGAAAGTGAGACCTCAGCAGAAAGATAACACAAGAAAAAAATTCCGTATCTTATACGGGATTCGAATCCAGGTCCTATTGATCCACAGCCAAGCACGCTAATAACTTAGTCCCTTGGATGGACGATATATCGTCCTCTAATGCTAGAGCTTTAGCTCGAGCTATCAATTTCGTGGACAGGTGGTTTCGAAGACTTAAAAATTTTAGAAGAATAAGATTTTAGGAACAAATTTCTGTGTACACACGCAGAAATTCGTTCCTAAATCGTTGTGTTTAACCGATATATTATTATATGTAATTTATACTTTTAGTATACGAAAGTTAAGATATAGGTATGATATTTTTTACTATTTTTACCTTCCACCATTTTAATTTTGGGGCACCTGCTTCCATGAAATTTAATTTTGTCCCTACCTTTCAGAAATATTTTTTGACTAGTTCAATATATTGAGTTGAAAATTCCTATTAGGCAATCCAGACTAATGGTCCTGCGAATATGGATCTCGTGGTGTAATAATTAAAAGATATCCCTTAAAGTGATTTTGTAAAATTTCTCTAACAATTTTCATGGAAGTTTATCAAAGTTATAAATTATGTTAAATGTGTATTTACGGTGCTGAGGAAATTCGGAAAAACCGACCAGTTAGCATATTTTACTTAAAGCATATAGCAACGTGGGGAGAACAGGACAAAAAACTTCGTGCTTTTATGTGCATTAATAAACATGCAACGAAATGAATTATACTGCATTCAAAGGTGAAAGTTGGTTCTTTCCCCTGGAAATATTTTACCTTTCTAATTTTCCCCAGCTTTGAAACAAAAAACTAAGCCAAAACAAAAATTCACTCTCCGTTGGCAAGTGTATTTCCCCAGCCCTGTTTAATAGAGGCATAAATTATGTGTCTACATCTAAGGAGACAAGGAAATACTTTCGGTTAAACGCAGTGGCGAAATCTTACTGTAGCGTATTTTTAAAAAATATTCCAACTAATCAAGCAAGATATATCTATAAGATTATCTTTCCAACCGCCTGAGGAAATGTTGTTATTCGTTAGTCTCCGTGTGTACTAATTTGAATGATTTAGATGTGAAGCGCTTTCTAGGTGAAGTTGCAGATTGATGTGACCTCTTTCTAGCTTTGTGGTTCTTAAGTAGAGGTTCCCTGCAATGTTGCTGGTGCTAGTGCATACTACCCTCGCTATCAGAATTTGATTGCTGTAGATCTTGGGGAAATCGACCATCCGTTGTACTACGGCCTACAATATGACATTCTTACATATGTATGTTTAACCGATACAAAAGTAGAGGACATTACAAAGCTTATTCTTTTCTTCATTCACGCGAATCGGGGTTGAATATTGTGAATTTTGAAAGAATTAGTGTGAAGATATAAAAAAAAATAATTTCAACCAAAGCTGTTTTCGTTTAGTAAGTTATGAAAACTAGCTTAGTTCTGTTTTGTAGAGATGTGGTCTAATAATATTAAGAAAATATTCTGGAAGGGTTAGTTTCCATGTTTAAAATTAATTATACGCTATGAATGAATTATAATAGGTGAATATTCAACCAGATATCTGTGGCAAGCAGCTGCTTGAGGGGGTATTTATTTTTTTTATTATATTTACGTTTGTTTGCGACAAGTTAAGCGAGAGAATTGGCAATGCTGCTGAAACATTTAAGAATTTTGGAGTATGGGAAAAATAGTCGGATACGATGAAGAGTAAACTAAAATTAGTATGGTTCTAAAGTTTGTGGGGCGGAGGTAGCTCAGTCGATAGCATGCCGGGCTCGTATCTGCAGCTCCCAGGTTTGAGATCCAGCTGTGCCAGCATTGAAATTTTTCTCTGCAAAACCGCAGCCCTGCTCACAGTCAATAGGGGACACCGATGGGCTTGGTAAGGCCGCTGTCCGTCGGATGGGACATAAAGCCATGGCCCTGTGTGCATGAGAGCCATACCCTGTGCTCGTTAAAGAACACGCTAGATGGCCTTGACGGAAGGCTGCTGTCTATCTGTCCAGTGGGACAGTTGTTGGAGAGAGGGGACTGTCCTGTGGGACAACTGTCTCACTGGACAGTCCCCTATCCCCAACATTCTGTGAGCCCTCGGGGTCCTTGTGACCTGGCCATTTATCCCATTGTGTGCAAAAAAGTGCCACTCACAAGTAAAAAAACCCAACCCACATAAAAAAATCTAAGAAGAAAAGGAAAAAATGAAGTAAAAAAATTAAATATCCCCCTCATTCAGCTGCTTGCCACTGAGGTCTGAGAGAAGCTTTATAATATTAAAGTTTAAAAAACGAGTTTTTTGTGTGTCTTTAGTTGTTTTTTAAGCCGTTTATTAGTGCATTACAAGTAATTAAGTACTATACCAGCAGAAGTTAAGAGATTTTGAACTTAGACTGAATCTTAACTTCAATCACAATTTTTTGAATATTTGCCATTTTCCCAAACAGCAATATTTTTTTGGTTACATTCCTAGTAACACGGCTTTTCTTTCCAGAAGCAAGATAACAGGGCTTTTCATTCCAGAAGCAAGATAACAGGGCTTCTCATTCCAGAAGCTTGTGTAGTGTCTTAGGTATTAGATGGTTTGATTATGTAAATTGAATTGGGTTGTTTTACCTCTGAGCGGTATATTTTTTTGCATGACTGGTAGTAGAGTAGATTTGGTTATAAACAGAAAGAAAACTAAAGTGATGAAAATTGGTCAGGAAGTCTGTGATTCAGTTGATCTGAATTGTTGCAGTCTTGAGCAGGTGTCAAAGTTTAATTATCTTAGGAGATATGTAACAGATACTGGTGATGTGGGCATGAGATTAACAGACGAATAGGGATTACTGCCGGGACTTTTGAAACTCTATGGAGAGTGTGGAGAAATAGGCGTATACACCTAAAGACTAAAATTAGGCTGTATAATAGTTTGGTTCTTTCTAGGGTTAGTTATGGTAATGAAACTTTACACTTTGGAAACAAGATAACAGGAAACTTGATGCTTTTGATTCTAAATGCTTATGCAGTATCTTCGGCATTAGATGGTTTAACTTTTTAACTAATGATTAGGTTAGGCAAAGGAGTTGGCAGCCTTCTTTAAGCAGCATATTGTGCAGAGAGAGATTCCGTTGGTTTGGCCATGTTGCCCTTATGGATAATTATAGATTGGCGAATAGGGTTATGAATAGTGTGCTTAAAGGCCTCAGAAAGAGGGGAAGACCAGGATGCGGTGGGCAGAAAATATCAAACAGCACCTTCCTAGAATTGGTGTGCAGTGGCCAGATGCAGCAGATATAGCTCAGGACAGATATGCTTGGAGACCTAAACTGCACGGTTTGGTTGGACCTCCGTAGCCCATGGCTGCTTAAGGATGATGATGATGGGCTAAATGGTCAGGTCACAAGGACACTGAAGGCTCAGAGAAGATTGGAGGAAGGAGATCCACTGGACAGATTTTAGGAGACAGATTGTAGCCTCCAGTCAAGGTTATCTAGCGTATTCTTCACAGAGTATGGCTCTCCCTCACATAGGACGGCTTAACGTCCCATGCGACGGACGACGGCCTTTCCAAGGCCATCGGTGTACCCTACTTACTGTTGGCAGGGAGTTTTGCTAAGATAAGTCTCAATGCTAACCCAGCTGGAACTCGAACCTGGTGTGCTACCAACTGAGTGGCCATGTGCCGCTCCACAATGTAGGATGGGGTGCTGGCCTCACCTCCTCCAGATACGTAAGTGTGGTCATCCGCTCCCAGACCAAAGCAGAATTCGTTAATGAACACTATACGTCCAGATGGCAGTGCCGATATTCGGTGGTTAGTGGTAGCATCATAAAGGCCAGCAAGAATGTAATTCCGCCGCTGCCAGTCGTCTTTCAATGATGCATCTTGATACAGCATACTTCGTGGAGGACGCTACGTGTCTTCAGATGGTAAATAGCTATGCCATTGGTGTCATTCTGGCTGCACTCACTATTGCATGATCCTCCCGTCCAGTTTGCCTGGCCCAACCTGTGCTCTTCTGGAACCACTGCTGTCAACATCATCCTACTGGGGCATCGCTCAGACCCAGATGCCGACCGATACGTTGACATGACCAACCTGCTTCTTTGAAGCCCTCGATGCATCATGTCTTGAACTCGCTGAGTTGCTGATATGGTCATCGGTTGCGACGTCACGGTATCCTCATCGGCTACTGATGTCAACTCAACTGTGATCAGAATGGTCAATGCACGTGAGCGACACTCCTTACATATGTCCTGGGATGCGCATTTCCCTTGTCCGCTGGGAATGTACTCTATGGGGGCTTTGTAAGTTTATTGGTGTCGAATTTCTAATCATTTGCATGCCTGTCAGGAGGTATCTGCATAGCGAGTTTCGGCATCCAATTGCCACCGAAGGTTCGAGAATCCATGCCTTGATATTGGTTATATGGTGTAGAGTGGAGATCTAAATGTTAAAATCAGGTGTTTTCATCAACACTTCCCTGGAGTAGTCTGAGGTTTACCATTTAGGTTGTTGGTATAAAAATTGGTCCTAGTAGTTGATGATCATAGATACCGCGACACAAATTTGTGGACCATTGTGTTTGATATAGAATTTTCATTATCCAATAGGGATTCTGTGTGCTCCAATAGTGTGCATGTTGTGCCTCTTTGTAATGCATCTTGGATAAACATAGGCACATCGGTCTTTGGTTTAATATATATGAATGCTGGAATCTTAGTTGATTCAACATAAAATTACACCACTCGTAATATTATGGTTTTCCAACTTCGCTTCGGCCTTGCAGCACAGTTGCATGATGGTGAAAATTGTGCCTCTGCAAAATATTGAAAAAGCATTGTAGGCAATGTTCCACAGTCGTTGGAATGCTCGTGTCCTTGTGTGGGGATATGCAGAAAAGTAGACAAGCGCATCGCACTCCTTAATTGTCATAGGTCTATTAAGGATATCTGTGACTGGCAAAAATACCAATTTCATAGTGTGTAAGACTGTTGTATGCATTAGGATACCGTTCCGCGAATAAACTATATGTAGCAGGGTTTCTAGAATGACAATGTAGATGCACTGAATATGAAACAAAATATTATTCATATATTTAATTTAGTAAATTTTTCATAAAATTTAGATTTAATTTCAAGAGGTGTTTACAAATGATGAATGAATAGGTCCATGAAATAAAAATGACACTGTTTTAACATTCGTATGAAAAATTTTAATAAAGTATTTCAGCAAGTAATTTTAGTAGTAGTTAATAATTTTAATAAAAAGGATTGATAAAAGAAGACATTGTTCATCAGTTCGTCGCATCAATCAGTGGTTTTATTGACTTTCTGCATCTGTAGATTGTTCAAATGAACTCTAGAGACATTAATTTAGAAGTTGAAAGGTTTAAACATGCTTCAGAATAATTTACCTCAGAAATTAATTAAAACTTGAATAACAAGTGTTGTTTCAAGCCATTTAATAAAATATACATTTTAGAAGTTTGGGATAATGATTATTTCAATTTTAGGCAATCATTAATGATATTTTTGAAAATAATTTATTGTTAAATATTCCAATTCCACGCCTTTTTAAATACTGAACGAATATTGTTAACCAAATGTATTTAGGTAAATCTCGATTTTCATCTTTAATTTATCATCAGTTACATTTTTCCATTAAATTCATATTTCAGAAGTTATAGAGCTTCGAAGATGGATTCCCATTGACTTAACATGGGAATTCTCTGTTTTGGTAGGTTCTAAGTCATGCCTGGGCAAACATTTTAGCGGAAGGGTCGCATAGAAAACTGAAAGGGAATGATGGGCCACGAAATAAACATATAATCAATAACGTATGTATAACCAGTGTTAAAAAAATCATAAACCATATAATTTTATTAAAATATATATTTTGATGATAATTCGCTTCGCCGAAGTTGAACTTCTTGTTTTATATACGTTCTTTTTCTCTTTTGCAAAATTAATTAATTTGTCATCAGTAGCTCTGGTTCCGGAAAAAAAGAAATGTCTGGCCGTAATTTTCCCAGGGCTGTTCTAGGTAAATTGTTCGAAATTCAGTTGCTGATATTTTTAACCCTTATCCTTAGGTGGGGGGGGGGGGGCAATTTATTTGTTTTGAGAGATAATTGTTTGTTTTTAAAGATAAATGAAAAATTCTTTTTTTGGTTGGGTAGGTATTGACAAACTGACACCGGTCAGAAAGGGGACACCAATGGGCTTGGAAAGGCCGCCATCGTCGTGTGGGACGTTAAGCTGTTGCGCCGTGTGCAGGAAAGCCATACCCAGTGTATATTAAAAAACATGCTGATAACCTAGGTGGGAGGCTTCAATCTGTCTCCTAACAACTGTCCAGGGGGTCGCTCAGAGGTAAAACAACGTAATTTCTCTGTTACTAAAGTGGGGCATAAAATATATAATGAGTTTTAGGTACATCACGTAACAATAGGTCAACATACCAAAATAGCTCCCCAAAATACCAACCAAAATTGAGAATTGCTATGTTCTAATATATGGGAATAAATATGCTTATAAATGTATGGAATATAACTTCGATTCGCAACTTTTCGAATTACGCAAACTTTTAAAATGCATATTTTGTTAAATGGTTTGAAACAATACTTGTTATGCAAGTTTTAATTAATTTCTGAGTAAATTCTCCTGATGAGTGTTTTAACCTTTTTAATAATTTAAACTTTTTTTTCAAAGTCTAAATTATTATCTCTAGAGTTCATTTGAACAATCTCTAGAAGCAGAAAGTCAATAAAACCTCATGCCTAACACTGCGATGAATCGACGTCGCGATGAATTGCGCTGGATGAACTGACTTTGCGATGAATTGAGGTGGAATCCCTTACTAGCATTTTTAAAGGGCTCGCGGAATGGCATCCTCTCCCTAGCCGCCCCAGCTCCGACACTGAAGGGGTTAATAAAAAACTAGCATTTTTAAAGGGCTCGCGGAATGGCATCCTCTCCCTAGCCGCCCCAGCTCCGACACTGAAGGGGCTAATAAAAAACTAGCATTTTTAAAGGGCTCGCGGAATGGCATCCTCTCCCTAGCCGCCCCAGTTCCGACACTGAAGGGGCTAATGAAAAACTAGCATTTTTAAAGGGCTCGCGGAATGGCATCCTCTCCCTAGCCGCCCCAGCTCCGACACTGAAAGGGGTAATAAAAAACTAGCATTTTTAAAGGGCTCGCGGAATGGCATCCTCTCCCTAGCCGCCCCAGCTCCGACACTGAAGGGGCTAATAAAAGTAACTTTTCCGTTCAGTGCTGTGTTCATTTCTCAGTTTGATCCAAAAGTTGGCCATTGTCATATTTTTAATGTATCAGTTTGTGTTTTCATTGCTAATAAGTTATAATAATTCTTGATCTTCCTGATAATTGAAGTTTATCGACACCGCAGACTCTTTTCAAATAATTTTTTTTATTATTTTTTCAGTTCTTTACGAAAATTCAAAGTTAAAATTTAATGCACTGCGAACTTTGAAAAACCGTCCCTAAAGTGGGAACTTCGGAATGATGAAATTGAACAAAAAATGATAATAAAAGAAGAATTCAATATATAGTCTCTTAATTATAAGGAATGGTGGATGATCAAAATTTAAAGCTTTTGCTTTTCTCTGCATTGCAAGGAATAACGTTAGTGTTCTTAATGTATTGCTATTTAAAAGTCCTGAGGCGTCCAACATGGCCAGCAATAATGCCTTGGCCGCAGGTGAAGAAATCAAGGCCGACTTTTGACCCTACGACTGTTGACCCTGTAGCAAAGTAGTTTAATCTCATTGCCATGCACCGTTCATCAAGGATATGCATTAATCTGTAGAGCAGATTATCAATGAAGGAAATACGAATTCCGATTTGCGTTTAATTTGTGTGTTTTATCCAGCAGAATTTTGAAAGTTTTCATTTGTATAAGCTTATATTTTCTTCGTGTTTTTATAGAGCGCCTTAAATGAACTAACTTCTAAGAAACGTCATTTTCTCTGTTTTTTGACATTTTTAATAGAAGAATGGGCCTAGTAAGAAAGAGCTGTAATGAAAATTAACCGGTCTGAGACGTCCTCGCTATATGATCGTAATCATTAAACGTGATACTGAGAATAAAAGATAAATTTGTACGAGTTGTTCAAGGATGTCCTACTTTATTGTAATATTTTTTTTATCTATTTTAAACTGATCATAAACTTGTTCTTTTTCCGTCTATTAATATTTAGGAGCCATTGTGATGTTATTTTAAAAATTGGGTGTTTAGATTTAATGGTATTTTTATTTAGTTTAATTATGTAAAATAACAATTCTAATCCTACACACTCTATTGCACAAACATTGGGCTACCCTGAAGTGTAAAGTCGCCTGGAAATATTTAGGGCATTATTTTTACAATTTTATTTTTCTTTCAATCCGGCTAGTAGATATCAGGTGCTGTTTCTTTTAATAAATTACGGTGAAATCGAGCAATGTTTTTTAAATAAATTTTTTTTTGTTCGTTTTGGGTAAAATAAAGTTTTGTTATTCTACACATTTCTTTGTAAAAATAAATTACCCCATTTTTCAGTGTTTCTTATATGCGGAAAATGCAAAGTGGAACGTGAAGGTAAAAATTTTACGCAATATTTTCAAAATGTGTTTATAAATCCTAACAAAATTCGTGATTATAATGCTACGTAAAAATACTCAACGAACAAATTAGAACTTAGCTGCAAATGAGATATTTCTAATACTTATCGAAACTACTTGGATTATTCAATCACACATTGCGTGAGATAATGAACAAGAAAATGCGCGGTTGTAGCTTTTTTTGATACTTTCGTAGTTATATGATCGTTGATTATTGAACTGTTTAATGAATGATAAATTTGAATGAGTTATTCAATATTTAATATGTAAAGTTAATAAAAAGATTAAATTATTTTAATTCTGTTCGTGATTAATGATAATCATTGGTGCATTTCGTGCAGATTCTTGTCAGAGATTCTTGGTGGGTGTAGTTTTTTTGTTAAATTTTTTTTTTTAATTTATACCTTGCTCAGAAAAGTAAAAATAAAATTATAGCGTACCGAGGGTATAATCACTCGCTGAATTTATATTACTAACCTTGTTGATTTCGGAAAGGCTTCTGACTGTTGATCGTCATAATTTGTGGTTGATCATGAGATCGTATGGCAAACCAGACTGCCTTACAAGCTCAACAAAGTTAGTTAACATAATGATAGCTCTCTATAATATCACTGAGTCGTGGGTGAAAGTTGGTAAGGCTTGTAGCAATTGGTTTAGTATTGCTTCTGGGCTTCAATAAGGGTGCTCCTTTTCTCTTTAGTTTGATTACACTGGGCAACACAGAAAAAGGCTTTGAATGAAAATAGCCAATATTTACTAATTTCGAGGTGCTGAACGCGAAAATGACAATAAAATTTGTCGATTGGCTCTTGTTTAGGAGAGACAGAGACTGGGTCCGCATTGGGTACATAGGTAACCATTTCGCAACGCTGTATTTTAAACTCCAGATTGCAACATATTGCGTTGTATTGCATCAGCCCGCCATCATACAACCCCTGGAGGTATTGCATCATTGTCTGATGCAATGCGCGGCTTTACGATCGCGAACAAAAGATGATGCAATCGTTAGTTGTAAGCGACGTTTCATAGGGTGAGCAAGTCTTTTGAGCGACTCCCATTTACCCCTGAGTCATAAGTACAACACATTTTTAATCCAGCAGTAGTGATCCATTGCTGAGGTCCTGCTATCCTCACAGATCATCTACTATGGCATATAAACTGACAGGTTCCTGTCAGACCTCTGTGGCAAGCAGCTGCTTGAGGGGGTAGTGATCCATTCCTGCAGAAGAACTGCAGGAATGTCTTTAATCAATACCCTACTAGTCCTAATAGAAAGCATTACAGAGAACTTAATAAACGTGTAAAAGATCAGTTAGCTGCTGATAAGAATCTTTGGCTTGATGGTTTGGCTAACAAAGCCGAGGAAGCAGTTAGACAGCACAACAGCAGAGAGCTGTACCAGATAGTTAATGTTTTGTGTGGTAGAAAACAGACAGGTATGCAAAGATTGAAGAATAAACAAGGTAAGGTTATAGAAGGGGAGGATTCTGTCATGGCTAGGTGGGCTGAGCATT